>CM037854.1:135893374-136564813 GCA_021234595.1 Delia radicum
TTCACAGTTATATTAGTTTTTTGTTTTTATATACATCGAGATTATGTTTATGTTATTTTCAATTTATAACGAGCTTTCAACCTCCGTATATTTACAAAAATAAAGCAAATCAAACATATTAGCTAGGTTGATACTAGTATTTCGATCTGGCTAAAGATCTCATCAGAACCCGAAGTTTTAGAAAAGCTAGAGCCTATATAATAGGCAGAACTTTAACAAAAAACCTATTAATAATCAATTTTGCTCCATTCTTGTCTTCTTAGTAATCAACCACGTGGTTAGGTCTTTTCCTAACAAGCATCATGACGTTACTAAACTTTGAAGACCAAAAATGTTCTATTTATATAAAAAAATTTTAGTGTGTACTCTGGCTCAAGTAATATTTTTTACAGTTATATTAGTTTTTTGTTTTTATATACATCGAGATTATGTTTATGTTATTTTCAATTTATAACGAGCTTTCAACCTCCGTATATTTACAAAAATAAGCAAATCAAACATATTAGCTAGGTTGATACTAGTATTTCGATCTGGCTAAAGATCTCATCAGAACCCGAAGTTTTAGAAAAGCAGAACTTTAACAAAAAACCTATTAATAATCAATTTTGCTCCATTCTTGTCTTCTTAGTAATCAACCACGTGGTTAGGTCTTTTCCTAACAAGCATCATGACGTTACTAAACTTTAAAGACCAAAAATGTTCTATTTATATAAAAAAATTTTAGTGTGTACTCTGGCTCAAGTAATATTTTTTACAGTTATATTAGTTTTTTGTTTTTATATACATCGAGATTATGTTTATGTTATTTTCAATTTATAACGAGCTTTCAACCTCCGTATATTTACAAAATAAAGCAAATCAAACATATTAGCTAGGTTGATACTAGTATTTCGATCTGGCTAAAGATCTCATCAGAACCCGAAGTTTTAGAAAAGCTAGAGCCTATATAATAGGCAGAACTTTAACAAAAAACCTATTAATAATCAATTTGCTCCATTCTTGTCTTCTTAGTAATCAACCACGTGGTTAGGTCTTTTCCTATCAAGCATCATGACGTTACTAAACTTTGAAGACCAAAAATGTTCTATTTATATAAAAAAATTTTAGTGTGTACTCTGGCTCAAGTAATATTTTTTACAGTTATATTAGTTTTTTGTTTTTATATACATCGAGATTATGTTTATGTTATTTTCAATTTATAACGAGCTTTCAACCTCCGTATATTTACAAAAATAAAGCAAATCAAACATATTAGCTAGGTTGATACTAGTATTTCGATCTGGCTAAAGATCTCATCAGAACCCGAAGTTTTAGAAAAGCTAGAGCGTATATAATAGGCAGAACTTTAACAAAAAACCTATTAATAATCAATTTTGCTCCATTCTTGTCTTCTTAGTAATCAACCACGTGGTTAGGTCTTTTCCTAACAAGCATCATGACGTTACTAAACTTTGAAGACCAAAAATGTTCTATTTATATAAAAAATTTTAGTGTGTACTCTGGCTCAAGTAATATTTTTTACAGTTATATTAGTTTTTTGTTTTTATATACATCGAGATTATGTTTATGTTATTTTCAATTTATAACGAGCTTTCAACCTCCGTATATTTACAAAAATAAAGCAAATCAAACATATTAGCTAGGTTGATACTAGTATTTCGATCTGGCTAAAGATCTCATCAGAACCCGAAGTTTTAGAAAAGCTAGAGCCTATATAATAGGCAGAACTTTAACAAAAAACCTATTAATAATCAATTTTGCTCCATTCTTGTCTTCTTAGTAATCAACCACGTGGTTAGGTCTTTTCCTAACAAGCATCATAACGTTACTAAACTTTGAAGACCAAAAATGTTCTATTTATATAAAAAAATTTTAGTATGTACTCTGGCTCAAGTAATAGTTTTTACAGTTATATTAGTTTTTTGTTTTTATATACATCGAGATTATGTTTATGTTATTTTCAATTTATAAC
Organism: Delia radicum; assembly: GCA_021234595.1. Lineage (NCBI taxonomy): Eukaryota > Metazoa > Arthropoda > Insecta > Diptera > Anthomyiidae > Delia > Delia radicum. The sequence continues at coordinate 135,895,347 of CM037854.1, forward strand.
GAGCTTTCAACCTCCGTTTATTTACAAAAATAAAGCAAATCAAATATATTAGCTAGGTTGATACTAGTATTTCGATCTGGCTAAAGATCTCATCAGAACCCGAAGTTTTAGAAAAGCTAGAGCCTATATAATAGGCAGAACTTTAACAAAAAACCTATTAATAATCAATTTTGCTCCATTCTTGTCTTCTTAGTAATAACCACGTGGTTAGGTCTTTTCCTAACAAGCATCATGACGTTACTAAACTTTGAAGACCAAAAATGTTCTATTTATATAAAAAAATTTTAGTGTGTACTCTGGCTCAAGTAATATTTTTTACAGTTATATTAGTTTTTTGTTTTTATATACATCGAGATTATGTTTATGTTATTTTCAATTTATAACGAGCTTTCAACCTCCGTATATTTACAAAAATAAAGCAAATCAAACATATTAGCTAGGTTGATACTAGTATTCGATCTGGCTAAAGATCTCATCAGAACCCGAAGTTTTAGAAAAGCTAGAGCCTATATAATAGGCAGAACTTTAACAAAAAACCTATTAATAATCAATTTTGCTCCATTCTTGCTTTGCTTTTTTTATTTTTTTTTTTTACATAACCAAAAACGACTGCATAAGTTTCCTGAGTGTACTTATTATATTTTTCTTAGATAAGGTATCAATTATCCTAACACAACTATAAATTATCCATATGTCCTTTATGTATACAAATGCCGCTGTATTTGTATGTGCGCCCAGGTAGGCTAGTTGATAGCGTGCTGGCTTATCAGTGCGGGGGTCGTGGGTTCCATTCCCTCCAGAGGTACTGGTCTGTTTTCGCTACAACTCGCCGAAGGCCATAGTAGCTAGTGCTTGGTTAGGGCAATAGTACATAATTTGTAATTATATGATTATTAATTAATAAAAAAAAAATAAAAAAAAAAGAATTTTGTATCAGGGAAACTTTTAAATTTACTATTTTTAAAAAATTTGTTACTGCACTCACAATATTTTTTCCGTAAAGGCTACTGAATATACACATTAAATTAACTAAAAATCAGTTAAATAAGGACTACTTACTTTTCGTTTAAAACAATTGTATTTTTTAGTTTATTTTTAACTGTTGAAAAACTAATTGACAAAATCGGTAAAAACAATAGATTGTTTTCGTTTGTTTCAGTACTCAATATAATATAACGACTTTTTGTTTTAAATAGAAAATTTTAACTGAATATGTTAACTATTACCGAAAGTCCGTGTTTTTGTTTATTTTGTTTATTGAATAACAGACAGAAAGTTAAAAAATATATTTCTTTGGTAATTTAAACGTATATTCCATTGAAACAACTTAACCGATTAAATTTGTAAATAAATGTTGAACTTTTATGGAAAAGTTCTTGTGAGTGTAAAAATGTTGCCAAGAGGGAATTATAGGCATTTTAGAGGTCTCTGAAAAAAATTAACGACCCATATCATACACAGAAAAAATTATCAACCTAAAATATATAATTAAAGATTTGATTTGAATTTAATTTGTTTCTAAACAAATATTTAATTGAATCAATTAATATTTTAATTGACTTTTAAATATATAAATACATATTTTATTTTAGACGCAATTATCATATTATTTTTTCATACACTGTATGCATAAATAGAAAATTTTCGGTATAAAATATCAAATACATTTGAAGTTAACAATCAAAATAAGCACACATACAAACAGAATCAGCATTGCAAAAAACACACATACCAACGTATAGATCACACACTTTTTTTTGTGAGTATCATATTTTTTTTTGTAGAAGTTATTTTTAATTTATTTTTTCTTCTTAATTTTAATTAAAGGTTCAATTGATAGTATCATTGCCGTGATAGGTGCAAAATCAATTAAAATATTAATTGATTCAATAAATTTTTTAATTGAAACCCGTTTTTAGTTTTTTCTGTGTAGTTCTTGACTCTTTATCAAAAATATTTTTCTACTACATTGCTAATGTATTTAATTACTAAAGGTTCAGGTTAGAGATAGATTCAAAATACATTTAAATTTTGTTTGAAATTATTTTTTTAGCTATCTTCATAGACTCCAAAAAATTTTAAGAATACACTTGATATCAAACAGACGTTTTTATGGAGACCGCTTTGATTTTCTATTTAAGAAAAAAAAAATGTCAAAGATATTCTTAATAGTACGTTTGAAAATCAAACTAACTTTCAAATCGTTATCGATTCAGTCTCTTTGGTCTTTTTAAAATTAATATACATATTTTGTTGATTTTGTTAGAGATTTACATATTTTGTGTGAGTGAGAACTATCCACTGAAATTAATGCAGAATAGAAGGTCATATTTCTGCAAATATACAAACACAATATAGGCTACTACCAATGGCGAATCTTTATTTAACATACATTATTTTTAAAAAATTTGTTTTGCTTTAGTTTTAGTTTTAGTTTTAGCTGTGGTTGTGTTTTTGTTTTCTATTGAAAATACAGCGAATTAAAAAAAAATTTAATATTAAAAAACATCAATTACAATTCAGACAATTTAAATTTAGATATGTTAAAAATAAACCATTTAATAGAACACATCAAATAATATTCAGAAAATGTTAATTGAACTATAGAAAATCTTATTTTTATATAAGAAAACCACACTATTTGCAATTAAGTTTAAAATTCAGATAAAAACAGGGAAAATTAACAAAATATTTCTGATTTTCAATTGAAAAAAAGCAAATTGCAAATGATATATTTGAAATATCAAATGGAAATCACAATTTTAGTCAATGGTTTCTAAACCTGAATAAAAATTCGAAATTTCAATTAATAACAAGTTTAAACACTTAAAATGCATCGGAGATGCGATCTATTAATTGTGATAGATTTTATGACGTAGATCACGAATGTGAACGCTAAATTTTAATATTTGCTCCACTTTTAGAAATGTTTGCGAATTTACCTTTTACCAAAAATCTACTTTTGTCTTTAAAATTTCTTTTTAATTCATATACCTGAATCAACTATGAAAAACTTTTAATATGGTTTTTAAGTATGGACTTTGAACCTTAAAACCCCTATATTTTCATTGCGATTGGGTAAAGGATGTAGGATATCCTTGCAATTAAAGTGAAAACTTCGCGTAGTTTCCTTTTTTGTGAATATTATAATTAATAAATTTCGCTTTCATATCAATATTTTTCGAAAATTCAATCTGAAGTTCAAGATGGTTGTCATTCTTTTTTTTTTAATAATTTCATATGTATTTACTATGGGGGAAAACAAAGCATTTTTGAACATGCATCATTGAAAATAGTTATTTTTTTGAAAACGGTATTGATCATAATATCGAGTACAATTTTCTAAATATAAAAATTATTTTAAGTAGCAAAATTGGCTTTAAAAATTTAGTTAAATGTTTGCTGAAATCAGGAACAAAATTTAGTAAAAAATTCAGTAATTTGTAAAGTGCGAATAACAAAAATTGTTAATAAAAAATATATTGTACTAAAAAATGGAATTTAAAACCTTTTACAGGTGTTTCTACTAACTTTCTTGCCTGAGTGTAGTAATGCCTGTGTGCCTCATGTGTTTGTTGTTGCAAGAATCACAAAAAATTTAATTTTTTTGACATGGACATGAAAAATAAAATTTGATTGTATTCTTGTTTTGTGCAGAAAGCTTTGACTTTCAGTCTTTTAAAATAGTCTTAGGACAGTCACAGCGAATAATTCATCTATTTAAAAACTGAAATTCAGTTACTACGATTTAAGTTCGGTTATTTCGAACTTGAGTCGGTTGGCACAACTTAACATTAGTTTTCAAAAGAAAGTTTGCTTTAGTCAACTGATGTTTAGATGCAACAACCCAAAATGTTCCGAAATCTAACGTTTGTACTAACTGAATTTAAAGGCTGTTTCCATTAAAATACACTCTTCAATTCGGGTGGCACTATATATTGAAAAATAAATTGATTATTATAAAAAACTAGACCTCGAGCTCGCAGATTTTTATTTATTAAATATTGAAAGGTCGAATAAATACAACTTAAAAAAAAAAAATTATTTTTGTATGAAAGTAGTTCTTAAAACACATTTTTTTTTTAACTCAAAAACTTAAAAAAAAAATCTGTGGACCAAATATTAAAATGTTTATTTTTTAATTGTTCAAAAACCCTAAAAATATGAATCACGTTTTTATGTTTTTGATGTTTCTTTTTAGAAGTCTCGTGCAGTTAACTCCTTTAAGACGAACTCGCACGCTGAGAACAATTTTTATATTTACCAACTGAAATTCGTTTACTACGACTCAAATTAGTTTATTATGAATTTCGGTTGGTTGGCACAACTTCACATTAGGTTTCACAAAAAAGTTCAATTAATATAACCGAATTGTAGTTCCAACAACAAAAATATTCAGAAATCTAATATAAATATCGTAATACTAACTGATTTTATAAGTTGTTTTCAATTCGGTTGGCACATTATTTCTCTGTGTGCGGTTAAGATACAACCTCGGTTTTAACGAACTAAATTGGAAGTCCTAACGTTTTGGTAACAACTTCAAAAGAAACATCTGGTAATACAAACTTGCATAAGATGAACTCTCGGTTAAAAAGAACTCTTTGTGACAATCCCACAAACAAATTTTTTATATATTTTATTTTTTATTTTTTATATTTTCCATTTTTAATAAAAAATTCTTAAAGATTTTCTAATTTTTTCAAAATTTCTTTTAATTTAAACATGTTTCTACCAGTACACACCGAAATTCTTTTCCAAATGTTTCTAAAACTCACCAATTATGAAATAAAATGAAATCATTTCACAATACATATTTAAAAAAGTTTATAAATTTTTTTAATGTTTTGTCGACAATAAAACAAAACAAAAACACATTTTAGTTTTGCGTTTGAATTTAAACGTCTTTTTCAGACAATTGCAATTAATACTATAATTAATATGCAATTTTATTTAATTTTAATTGTGAAAGGCGTGGTAGAGAAGAATGAGTGTATTTTCTAAAAATCATAACTACATTCAAATTTTCAATTTTCTGAATCAGACTGCGCAGTTTCTGGTATAGAACCCTCGTCAGTGACCCTGTTTTTTTGAATAATGTAATATTTGTTATGTTTTTTATATGTTCGATTGCGTCTATATGAAATTTTCTGTGCAATCACTGACCGTGGTATAGATAAACTGATTTCTAATGCCACATGCACTCGCACTACACGTTAGACAGAGCGCTTTAGCGCACTAATCTATCGTCAGGTCGAGTTTTGTTGTGATTAAAACTAGTTTTATGCAATACACGGTGTTTTTCTTCTTGCATACATAATCTCAGAAGTACAACACTAACAACAAAACAGTTCTATTTTTAGAAACTTACCTCATTCTAATGTCCACTGTTTTCCCATATGTTGCAAGTGATGCCACATCTATGATATATTCTTTGTATATGCGATAGATGGCGCTTACGTAGTTAGGGAAGAATTGAAGAATTTTACTTTAGTAAATATAAACCTCGCTTATAACGAATTAATTATTTCGATCCCTCAGAGTTCACATAAATTGGGGTTCACTGCACACAGAAAAAATTTACATATTTGCCAACTGAAATTCAGTTACTACGACTTACATTCGGTTATTACAAATTGCATACAGTTGGCGCAGTTTTATATTAGTTTTCACAACAAAGTTCGGTTAATTCAACAGAGTTTTGGTTGCAGCACCCAGTATTTTAAGAAATCGACTGTAAATATCGTTGTATTCACTGAATAAGTAGGTTGTTACCATTAATATACAGTAGTTTGATATCATTTTTATTAAAAATAAAAATTATGTTTTTTTTTGACCTTTAATTGTGCAATGAAAATGAAAATTATTTAAGTTCGAGACCATACTCTATATTTATTTATTAGGATATTGTCATAACAAATAATCTATAGAGTTTTTTGTTTTCAAATTTATTATTTGATCCTTTCAGGAATGTGTTGGTAGATCTATTTTTGCACATTGCACATAACAAACAAGTTTTCAATTTATTTTTTGATCAATGGTGATAATCTTTAACTTCGAGCTCATATATTATTTCTCATGTAGTGAGTAAACTAGTTTATATGAATGTTTGATGTTTGGCATGAAATTTTTACCGCTTTCAAAACGTGTTCTGATGATGGGAACCTAGAAAATTCCCGAAATAGATCTATCAACACATTCCTGAAAGGGTCAAATAATAAATTTGAAAACAAAAAACTCTATAGATTAATTGTTGGGACAATATCCTAATAAAGAAATATAGAGTTTGGCCTCAAACTTAAATAATTTTCATTTTCATTAATAAACACTTTTCAATTCGGTTGGCACTTTATTTCTCTGTGTGTGCATGTTTAAGAAAAAAAAAAATATAATTTCACTTTTGCATTTTTTTAAATGAATCAAACGAATTTTTTTGGGAGATCCGTGAACAAGTAGAAATGCGTCGAGAAAGCCCGTGAAGCAAAAGTTGGTGTGGACAGCTGGATTAGAACTTTACGGAGAAAGTAAGATTTATTCCAAGAAAATCCATGAATAAATAAAAAAATATAAAAAAAGAACATTTGAGGCAACCTAAACGTATGAGTATTGTATTATTAATCATACGTAGTGTGGTCCATATTAGATTTATCATCAGAAAATTAAATATAATTTAAAATTTATTAATGGATTTTCTTTTAATTTTTCTTTTAAATGAACAATTGAACAATAAATTTATATAATTTCCTTTTAAAATGTTTTACATTTAAATTTAAAAAAAAAAATAAAATAAAACCAAAAGTTTATTTTTCGATCTTTTAACATAAATAATGATGTGAACAAGATTATTCAAGTTCAAGATCATTCGTTTTTTGTTTAACAAAAAACCGTGCAATGTTTATTTATTACTTAAAAAATTTCTTCATCCGCTAATTTAATGCACACTTTATCTACTGACAGGTCCTTACATGTTACATTTCGCATCACCGAAAATCCTCGGAAGACCAGTGCAGAAGGGATAGAAAATTTATCAGAATTACATTTGTTGAAGCAAAAAGATCAACGCTTTATCCGTATTGTTTTATTTATTTGAAGAAGGTAAAAAATCATTGCCCGTTTTTTTTTGTTTAACAAAAAACGAATGATCTTGAACTTGAATAATGTTGCTCACATCATAACTTCATTTTAAAGTTATTCTGTGCAAAAATATCAACAACATAAACAAAGGTAAACCTTATTAACTATTTAAATAATTACCTTAAACATTCTGCCGACGGTGTTTACTTGAAAATTTAATAATAATGTTCAAAATTCATAGTGGTATTTGATAGACATCATTTAATATTAATCAAATTTTCACCAAAACATACCCAAAAACTGACAATTAAATATTGACCAAAATAAATGTGTACTTACCATACATACACACCAACAAACACATTTACCTATACACTTTAACTGCATGCACACACACACACACACACAGAGAGTCAAATAAACATACCAACCTATCAGTTACGTGATTAATTACTGTATTACTTGCTGTGACAGCATAAAAATATTAATTGGCGCTATACAATATGTATTTATGGATGAATGTCTGTCTGTTCGTCTGTCTATCTGCGGATGGATAAGTACTACTAGATGTAAAAGTTACACTGTTCAACTGTATAAATATATTTATTGATGCTATCTATATACACAATTCTAGTATAACATGATTTAAATGAGCGGAAATTTGACATTAAGTGCCTTAAAGCACTAACAAACACATACACAATAGGGATGATAAAAAATGTTAGGCAAATCTTGTACTAATTTATTTATGTAAATGTACTTTTTTTAATACAACTTTAACAAATAAGTAAGAACACAAAAATCTACAAAGAATTCAATTTATAAAAATGAACGTAAAAATTATAAGAAATTTTAAAGTTATATGCACATTATGGCAACCCTGACTTATAATGAACATTTAAATTACCCTATGGGGAAAGAGGAGTCAATTGACCTAAAAGTGACTGGTTAAAGAAGGACTTATCACAGGACTGGTATAATTTAATACTGGGTTAAGCAGTGTTAATTGTCATAAAATTACCAATAATGTGACTTGTAAAGGGAGGACATACCATTTAACCAGAATGCTTATTAACACGAAAAAGCCAGTTGGCCAGAATTTTACCCATTGCACTGATAATAACCCAAGCGTAAAAATACACAAAAATGTCAAAATAACCAAAAATTTTTTAAAATAAACGAAAATTTGTGCATTTTACAAAAGATTTCGTTGTTTTGACATTTTCTTCGTATTTTTAGCATGGATTATTATGAGTGTGGAAGCTGTTTAGTTGTCGTTTATTTTATACGACTTGGCCCTTTTGCGACAGTCTTGTGTTATGCCCATCTTTGGTTAGTCCTGCGGCATGCCACTATGTGGTTTAAAGCAGGACAAATGACCCCTCCTATGACAAGCCAATGTTAAAGTTGCCAGTTGTTTACATAGGGTAGGGTTTAGCAGAGGACCGGTCTCTGGCACGAAGGGACCGATCCTGTGGCACACGCAGAACCGGTCCCATTCCCCATAGGGTAATAACACTGTTAAACACTAAAAATGTATCGTAGATGTGACTAAGCATTTCTAATGGATTTTAGGAAGTATGTTACGAATGTGAACACAAAATTTACAAAAAATTCAGTTTTTTTCTTGAAAATTTCTTATTAATTTGTAGACATGAGTAAACTACATTTTAATATGGTTTTAATGCATGCACATTGAGCATTAATAATCACATAAATTCATTACGGTTGGGTTAAGGATGAAGATTATCCTTGCAATTAAAGTGAAAACATTTTTTATTTTTCTTATTTTTTTCTTAGAATACTAAGTTGGTAAAGACCTCTGAAAATTTAGTTAAAACCAAATGAAATATCACTTGAAAATGGACGACTTAAATTTTAGTAAATTTAACTAGCATTGTCATTTATTTTTTACTGTTCAAAAATGAACCACAATTGTAGTAAAAATGAACCACATATGCAGAAAAAAACAAACAAACATTTATTTGTTTTATTTTTTTAAATACAAAGAAACTATTGTATAAAAAGAATGTAAAATCTTAATACAGTAATTTGATGTGGTTTGTTTTTTTTTTTTTTTTTTGGATGAACTACAATTGTAGTCGAAACTGAAATGTCTTCTATTGTACAAACGACTGTTTTTTCACTTAAAAATAAAGATACTGTATTACAACTCAAACAACTATAAATATTTTCAGCAGAAGTTTCACACAGAGAAATTCAAATTCTGTTATTATGAATTCCAAATGGTTGGCACAACTTAGCATTAGTCTTCACAACAAAGTTTTTTTAATTCAACTGAATTTTAGTTGCAACATCCAAAATATTCATAAATCTAATGTAAATATCATTGTACTAATTGAATTTATAAGTTGTTACTTTTAATATGCACTTTTAAATTCGGTTGGCACTTCATTGCTCTGTGTGTATAAATATTATAAATTTCCTTAATCGAATTTGCAACCTTTCAGCACATGATGGTAATTTATATTAAAATTGATTGATTGTTAATTATTTCATCGTAACAACAATTAGTAATTTCTATTTGCAATAGTGACATTTAATTATTATCTTAAACCTGACAATTCAAAATAAAATGCAATTTTAAAAGATCAACAATACATACAAAATTTTCAAACCAAACATACTGGTACTATGTAATGTAATGTAAAATCTAACAGGAAAACTATCAACTAGAATATGTTGTGTTTAATACTAGTGCACTAAGGATATAATATAGGTTAAGACGACACCAATTGCAGTCAAATATAAATGAAATTTTACTTAAAGAAAGGATGGCTAACATTTCATTACTTTTCAAAAAATTACCAACAATTGTAGTAAAAATTAACCACATATGTTAGTAAAAAATAATTATAATTATATATAATTATTTATAAATGTTAAGTTTTCTTCGATTTTCTTTTATTTTATTCTTTTTCGTTTAAACGAGCTTAAGATCATTTATTTATTAATTATTTATTTCCAATATTTCGTCTCCACATTGGATGACTTCTTCAGGGAACAAATATTACAATTTGAAAAACTAGTTTTAATAATTAAAAACTTATATACATATAAAAAACTAGTTTTTCAAATTGTAATATTTGTTCCCTGATGAAGTCACCCAATGTGGAGACGAAATATTGGAAATAAATAATTAATAAACAAATGATCTTAAGCTCGTTTAAACTAAAAAGAATATAATTATTTATTTTATTTTTTTTAAATAATAAAATACGACTGCAAAAATGACTGTAAAATCATAAAACGGTCATTTGATGTGGTTTGTTTTCTTAAATGAACTACAAGGTTAGTAAAAAACAAAATTTATTCTACATATGACTTGCATTTACATTATAAATAAAAAAAACGAACAACTACAAATATTTAAAGCAGAAGTTCCCTCAGTGTATACATGCCAGATTCCCAATTCTTTCCCAGTAATGGTAACATTAGCAGTTGGACTAGCAACCCTGCCAAATAAAAAGCTTTAAGATTTAAAGCTGTTGGCTAAACTTGTAAGAAAAGATGAAAATAACTTCTGTTGTTCGGGTAATGAATTAACAATATCGATTTTCTGTTTCTTGTGGTTGGTGGATTAGAATGAGCCTGTAGATGACCTAGTCGCTTTGGCCGAAAGTGCGGCACTCCCTCTAGCACTGCTGCCCGCAATGGCCAGAATTTTACCCATTGCAAGCTGTTTAGTTTACGTTTATTTTATACGACATGGCCGTTTTGCAACAGTCTTGTGGTATGCCCATCTTTGGTTAGCCCTGTGGCATGCCACTATGTGGTTTAAAGCAGGACAAATGACCCCCTCCTATGACAAGCCAATGTTAAAGTTGTTCTGGCACGAAGGGACCGATCCTGTGGCACACGCAGAACCGGTCCCATTCCCCATAAGGTAATTACTATGGGAAAAATAAAAAAATGCATTTTTGAGCATGTAACATTCAAAATCATTGTTTTTTAAGCAAATTAATTAAAAATAAATTAATTTAATTTGATTTAATTAATTCAATTAACTCTAACTTGGTTTTTATTAATTAGTAAACATGTGCTAAACATATTAAAATGTTTTTATATGAATTTTATTAATTAGGATTTGTCACACATTCCATATTTTTAAGGCATATAAAATATATACAGTTTTTTGTACGTTAAGCTAGAGTTTTTTTTTTAATAAAAGAGAAAGCACGCGAGTTTTGTCATAAATTAATTAACCTGTGATGTTCGCTAAAAGTTTCCAGTCAGAAAAAGCCAAACGGACCACCGCTGGCAAGTCACTTTAGCAGGTGTTACAAATGTTGGCAACTAGTGCTTTCCCAACCCAAAAATGATACCATCAATAGAAAATAGGTCCATCTCTTTAAACAAAATTCGGACAAGCAATGGGGAAATAAATTTTCCAACTTTGGCAAAATGTTGGTAATACCATGAGATATATATGTGGTTTACAAAAAAAAATTTAAAAAATTAAATTTAGAAAAAGTTCATTGATAATTTTGTTGTTCCGCCAGGATTCTAACCCTGCTATGATACAAATAACTCTGTAAAAATAACAGAAAAAGTTACTCAAAATTAGTTACAAATTACGTTGCAGGAAAAAGTAGTAATATTAGCAGAAACTTTTTGCTAAATATTAGTAAAATAAAAACAGCAGAAAAAACTATAATGAGAAATAATGAGATCTCTTTTTTATGCAACGTAATCAATTAAGAGAAAAAGTATTTTCTAAATTCCAATTATGTTCACTTTTTTATTTTAACATTATGCTTTTTAGAACTTACTAGATATATTCATTTCTTGAATTTTATTAAATCTCCCCAGGTTTTGTGTTAAAACCACACCAACATTATCTATTACTCGGTAATAAGTCCCGAAGTTTTAGAAAAGCTATAGTCTGCAGAATATGCAGGCTTTTTTTAAAAAAAAACTTTACTTTCTTATATTGGGTATTAAATTAAAATTTAAAAATTCGTTACTAAAATTATATAAATTAAAATTTTTATACGAGTTTGATATAATTTTTATTAAAAAAAAATTATGTTTTTTTCGACCTTTAATTGTGCAATGAAAATGAAAATTATTCAAGTTCTAGGCCATACTGCATATTTCTTTATTAAAATATTGTCCTAACAAATTTTTGTTTTCAAATTTATTCTTTGCCCTTACAGGAATGTGTTAATAGATCTATTTCGGGAATTTTTTAGGTTCCCATCATCAGAACACGTTTTGAAAGAGGTAACAATCCCATGCAAAACATCAAGTATTCATAAAAACTAGTTTTCTCACTAAATGAGAACTAATATATGAGCTCGAAGTTAAAGATTATCACCATTGATCAAAAAATAAATTGAAAACGTTTTCAGTTTTATTAGTTCTCATTTAGTGAGAAAACTAGTTTCTGATGATGGGAACGTGTTCTGCTGATGTGAACCTAAAAAATTCTCGAAATATATCTATCAACACATTCCTGAAAGGGTCAATTAATAAATTTGAAAACAAAAACTCTATAGATTATTTGTTAGGACAATATCCCATTAAAGAAATACAGAGAATGGCCTCGAACTTGAATAATTTTCATTTTCATTAAAATTTTTATAAAATTTGGGTGGAAAAGAAAACTTTTTGTAACGTGCTACTTTTCTATTACAAAATCTATTATTTTGACATGGGCATATTCTCCTTACAGGTAAAGGGTTATCAAAAACTTTCTATTTAAATCTTTAATTTTTAATTCAAATATTATTATAGACTTGTAAAATTTGTAGTATTTTCATTTAAGTTAATGCAATGTTAAGGAGTTTAACTTATTTATAGTTAACATTCTTTTTACTAAACCAACCTATTACACTGCGTTGCAAAACCATAATTACACATTAATCTCATTAAATTTATTAAGTTAAACAATAGCAGAGTTTAGCCGATATAAATATAAAACCAATGGAAAAATAGTGATATTAAACGAAAAAACAACTCGTTTTTATTTGAAAAAGGAATAACAAATTCTAATAGTAGTTCATAGTAATAAATGCACTTAACTTAATATATCAACATTTTTAAAATTTAAAAAAATATTTTAAAGCAGCAGCTTTGATAATGCGTGAGGCCTGCTTTTTTTGAAACAACTAGAAATATTTGAAGTTCTTCCGTTACAGATTTCCAGGCATCTATAACTGCTTCATTTATAGGAAAAATGCTTTCATATTGACGGTTTTCTGCTTAACCCGACGGTTTTGATCAGAAGAACATGCGGGCCATTCCAATACTCTTATATTTTTTGATGATAGACATTCCATCGTTTGTCCACTTACATGTATAGAGGCATTGAGGTAATGCCAAATTAACCATAGCGACGAAACAAAAAGCACCCCCAAACCATTAAGGATTCGGCTCCGAAATTTAATTTTGAGAAATATCAGGGTTCCTTACGTACGTCTCCCCAATAGCAGCTAAAACCATTTGTACCATTAATAATAAATTTTTATCATCAGTAAAAATCACCTTTAAAAGAAATTTATTTTTTGACAGTCCTACCAACAACAGCGATTATTGAATTACATTTCTCCAGTAGTCGATCAGTTTTGTGGCGGGGTAATAACCTTGGCACAGACATCATGTTTTGGTGAGTAATTCTCTGGAAATCCTTTAAAAGCCTACACCCAGGAAACTTCTGCCTTAAAAATATGTTATTATTTGGATTGTAAAACAGTTCCTTTATTTTTAATGTAAACGTCAATCATTTGTAGAACAAATTACATTTTTTACTAACCTTGTAGTTCATTTAAAAAAACAAACCACATGAAATGACTGCTTTATACTTTTACATTAATTTTTTACAGTCGTTTTTTGTTATTTAAAAAAATAAAAAAAAAAATAAATGTTGGCTTATTTTTTACTAACATATGTGGTTAATTTTTACTACAATTCTGGTTCATTTTTTACTGAAATGTAAGTCGTCCTTTCTTTAAATGAAATTTAATTTTTTTTAAACTACATTTGCAGTACAAAGTATCTAATAATATTAAGTATGGAAAAAAATCTAAATGTTCCCAGCAAAATTTTTAGAACAGATTACCTCTGAACATGTTCTAGAAGAACTTCTTTTACCACCGGTTACGTGGAACCGGTTCTAGAATAGGTTCCTGGGAGTAGAAATGTAAGGTGTCACTGTCCCATAACCAGTTATAGATCTGGTTCTAGAACCGGTTCTAAAGCAACCTGTTCTTGTTTGGTGGTAAAGAACCTATTGCAAATAGGACAAACTCCATATAAAAAGAACCAGTTGCTGAACAGAAATTAGAACCTGTTATAATACAGTATAAGCTGTTCTGCAACCAGTTATTTTGATTTAACTATTTTACTGGGTTTGTATAATAATAATTTTTTTTTTTTTTTTTTTTTTTTTTTTTTTTTTTTCTAATAGTCAAAGTAAATTATCATATAAAAAAAAAAATTATAATTTTTCTGTTAATTTAGAGAAAAATTTGTCATGATCTAAAACCGAACAAATAAAATCTCACACATAAAAAAATTTATAAATCAACGATAAAAATTCACTATTAATAATTTTTATATTGAAAAAAATTAACAAAAATTGGCATCATGGAAAAATAAAATAAAATGTTTCATGCAAACCAGAAAAAAATATATTGTTTGATAAAAATGTAGAACTTTAAATAGGCCTACAAAAAATTGTATAGAAAGTGATTGTTATAAGAGCGATAATAAAAAACATGAATTGAGATCTGGTAATCATTTTCATATTGTCAGACTCTGCAAATTGTTGTCATTTAAAAAAAAAAAATATTTTTTTAAGGACACCATTTCCTTTAGAGTTTCCAATTTATTTCGAATTAATAGCGAATACTGTAAAAGAATAGGCATTATATTGAGAGTACATAAAAACATTTAAAAACATATGTAATTATAATGTTATTTAACCCTTATGTGTGTGGAAAAAAACACCTTCTATAGGGTGGATAGGTAGGTGGTACCTATATACCTATATTATATATATATATATATGTATGCACAGCGCATAGTCTAGAGACATTTATTCGTTCCCCCGCAGAGTTTAGGGACATTTGCTTACTTTGGGGACTGTCCCCAAAGTTTTCGCGCCTTTTCATGCGCTGTGCATACATATATATATATATATATATATATACCTATATACAAATTGTATGAGAATTGTAATTTTTTGTCTCTTATTGCACAAAATGTCGACGGTTAATGATATAAAATTACAATTTTACTCTGGTTTTCACTTTTCACATATTTTTTAAAATCCTAAACCCAAAAAAAATGTTTCTGATGTCAGCAACTTGTACGCTGGGAGGATCCTTGCAGAAAAAGTTGTTAACATTAGCAAAAAAGTTGCTAAACTCAGCAAGTTTTTTTCTAAATTTCACAACTTTTTTGCTAATATTATCAACTTTTTCTGCTAGGATCCTCCCAGGAAACAAGTTTCTGACTTTTCAAACTTTTTTTTTTTTGTGTATGATAAATGCCGTGTATGTATGTCGACATGGCAGTGTCGACAATATGGATAAGCTATTGGGAGAATATATTTCTAAACGTAGGACATGCCGATGGCCGTTAGCATTATTTTTAAACATTATCGATGTAGCAGCATACATTGTTTACATGGAGTACAAAGCACAATTATTTCAACTGACCGTCGCAGACTATTTTAGAAAGACTTAGGTTTTGAACTATGTAAGGACAACATTGAACGACGTGCCAAAAATTCAAATGTAACAAACATCGATTGCACTCGATCATCAATACAGGTTGTATCGGGCGAGATATTTCAACAACAGCTGTTGCTCACGTAGAAAATCGAGATAAGAAAGGGCGTATTGAGGTTGTGGGAAGTTGTTGCCTATGCTCTAAGCTTACAAAGAAGCAGAGAAAAACTCGAAAGGCTTGCAAAAATTGCTTCTAGCCGATTTGTAACGAGCATTCAATCAATCGTCCCATATGCAGCAACTCTTTAGATTCATTTTTCTTGCCTTTTATTTATGTTTAAATTATTTTTTTTTTGTCTTAAACCTTGAAATAACTTTTTTTATCAAAAATAAACTTTGAATAAATTTTTTTTATTGTAAAACAATCTTTCTTTTATCAAATAATGTTTTCTTTTATGTTATTTCATGTGCCTCCATGTAAAACGTATACAGGTACCCAGGTACCTATTCGCCCTATTAAGGGTGCAAAAAGCAAATTGATATGCCACGCCCCCCAAACACCTATGAAAATATAATAATAACAAAAAGTTAGGAGTTCTCATGAAATTGTAGAATTGTAGACTAAAATCTTATATAAACAATTTCGATTTCAATAGGTACACAGGTACCTGGCCACACACACAAGGGTTAAAAAAAGTTTCAACCCAAAAATTACTTAATATAACCAAAATAAAAAAAGGTGCGTTAAAGGGTTAAAGTGACAAAAAATTCACAAAAAGATTACAATTTCCATAGAAATCCTATTTTAAACCAAAAAATATAATTTTTTTTTCATTTTAATAATTTTGACCAAGAAAACTTTGTTTGAAAGCATAATGCAACGGTTGGCCACTGTTATCAATCGGGTAAGAGGACAATACTTTCAAGATTGTTAATCCCAAGTTCTGCTAACGCATAACGCATAACGCACATTCGCCGACGCTTTGTCAACAATGTACCGATGCTATTTTTCTGCCTGGACAGTTATAAGTTAAAAAAAAAAAATGTTTTTAATATAAGAAAAAATGGCAAAAATTATTTGTAATTATAGTTATTCAACGCAGTGAACCGTGGTTTTCTGGTGCATTTACAAAGCGTGCAAATAATGTTAGTTTTAATGAATTTCGCGCAGAAGTGTTGATGTGCCGGAGCAAAACATTTTTAAATGAAAGAGAAAATTTTCTAGCAGGGAATTTTGAAACAAAGTGATGGCGATCAATTAATTTATTAATATCATTGTTTGTTATAGAAAAAGCAATTAAGTATGCAATTTTTGCACAATTTTTTAAAAAGCAAATATAATATTAGCATTTAAATTTATTTTATGTTTCTCTGATTTTATGTTGAAAAATAACAAAAAAAAAACTCAGTTCAAGCAGCAAACCTTAAGAATAGACAGGTGCGCCCAGGTATGCTAGTTGGTAGCATACTGGCTTATCAGTGCGGGGGTCGTGGGTTCGATTCCCACCACAGGTACTTGTCTGTTTTCGCTACAACGCGCCGAAAGCCATAGTAGCTAGTGCTCGGTTAGGGTAATAGTATATAATTTGTAATTATATGTTTATTAATAAATAAAAAAAAAAAAGTATAGACAGCAAATGTGCATACCTCCAACTGAGCATGACGTTACAAATCTACGAACCATTATTTTCAAAATTTTGTTCCAGTGCAGGGTACAAAAATACACCAAACATATAAATACTAAAAAAAAATTTGTTTAAATTTTATACTATTTACCATATATTTATTTATTTCAGGTACTAGCACACCAATTAGGGACGTGTAGAATTTATTTCTCAGGTGTACGGAGATTGTATACTACCAAATGGAATCCAAAAATTGAAAGCCGCAAGCAAAAAAAAAGGTAAGAACAAAAAATTGTCCCTCCTTAAAACTTTTATTTTAACTTTTCGTAATTACATATACTAAATTTCCAAAAATTATTTAACAAATGGCGAAATTGCTTTATTGAATTTTGAGTAAAGAGAACAATAAGAATTATTAACGTATGGCTTCAAAATTACGAAAAAAAAATTGAAAACTAACTCAGTTTCAAAGGATTTAAACATTTTTGACATAAGCCCATATATTGTAAATACTCCGACATTTAAAACTACCAGTAACGAAGTATGAGGGTTTTAAGCTTGAGCTTTTACTTATCCCAGCAAAACTTTGGTAATGGGTGCGATAAAGTAATGCATTACCTTGTAATGTGTACTCCTTACCCGTATGATTATTTTCCATCAAGAAGTAATGAGTTACAGATAATTGAACACTCTTGGATTACCTTGTAATGATACCTCAATACATTTTACATTACTTCAAAACATAATATAATAACTCACCGATCATCATTTACATAATGCATGAATTATAAACGTAAAGTAATTATTAATATATATTTTTGAAAATCTATTTATTGACACATTACTTTGTGATTTTTTGTAAGCATGAGGGTAAGTTGTATATTTTTGATATCACGAACGAAAACACGAAGCACAACATCTTCGAAGTAACAAAATATTATATGTATCGATAGCTCAGTTGGTAGAGTTCTCGCCTAGCTAATTGTTAAATACCAGAGACCCCAGGTTCAAATCCCAGCATGACCACGTAATTTATTTAATAACAAAAAAAAAAGTTATTTATTTAATTAAAAAAAAAATATCTGTAAAAAAAAATTTTTATGTAATTTTTTTTATGAAAATCTATTTATAGACGCATTACTTTTTCCCACCATGTAACCATATAAGTATCCAGTTAATTTTCCCCCTACAAGCGAATGAGTCCACCCATTACTTTTAGGCTCATCGCCTGTAAAATTCATCAGTGAAGTAAGGTGTAATGTAAGGCGTGAAGCCCAATTGCGACACATTACTTTACTCATGATTTGGTAATGTATGGCTGGGATATAAAGAATTTCAAAAATTTCGACACTTTGAGCAGAATATTTAAAATTTTAGTTTTCTATGATATAAATTTGATTAAACATCGGCTAACGCATGGATATCCCGAATTATGAAATTATTTAAGAGCAAATTACGGGAAAAATAAAAAAAAATTTTTTGAGATCTTCTTCCATCCCCTACCAGCATTTGAATTTGGCGATCGTATTGTATTTTGTCCAAAAAAAAGTTTCAAATTTTTTCGCAAAAAAGTTTAGCAATGTGGAGTAGATTAAGGAAAGAAAACTACTAAAATTTTTGTAGTGTAATTTTGGCCACCACAGCATTTCAAAGGTTGAAAGAAGCATTTTTTTATGGAAATCCGTTACACGTTTTCTATAATTCGAGAAAAAAAATTTTCTATGTTATTTTTCATCTGTTACAAGCGTTTCAAGTTGGCTCTCATAGTGTATTTTGTTAACAAATTCAACCTTTTCACAAAATTGGTGTCCAAATTTGCGCAATGTGGCTACTCCACAATGGAAAAAATATTTTTTAAATTTTGGGCATTCAAAAGTTGAAAATTAGTCACTTTTTTAATGAAAATCTGTTAAATGTTGTTTCTAATTTCCTATAATTCCATTTGATTGTCAGCCCTGGATTTACCGAATTTTGAAAAAAAAGTTCCCAACTTTTAAATGCTGCGGTGGGTGGACCGAAATTATTTCACGGAAATTTAAACATTTTTTTTCTGTTATCTACTCCACACTACTCAACTTTTGGCACCAATTTTGTGAAAAAGTTCAATTTGTTAACAAAATACACTACGATAGCTAACTTTAGACGCTTGTAAGAGATGAGAGATACACCAACAAATTTTTTATAATTCATTTATTTATTTCAAAAAATACTTTACAAAATAAATTTATAAAATATTAAATATAAGCGCAAGGTAGCTTAGACCATAATGCGCGGATATTGGTTTAAATTTCATTAATATTTTGTTTACTAATGCATTCTTTTACCAACTTTATTTTACATTGATTTGAACAATCAAGAATTTCTTCTATAGTATCATAACTTTTTGAGATTGAACACTCTATTAGTATATGCGGGATGTCTACTATCACATGACACAAAGCGCATATTGTCGGTTCTGTATTATTGTTCGGTGTTAAACAAAGCTTTTCCAACTCGCATTCGAGCCATTGTATCACATTCTTCTCTACTAAGGTTGGCGTGGTATTTTGGTCTCTTAATACTCCTATTGTGTCCCCTGAGAAAAGTCTGAGTATTTTGCCATTGTTGTATTTTATTCGTTAAGTGATGCATTTTATAGGTGTTAGTTATTATTTTTGGAAAACATGATACTTCATACACTAAAGGTTTAAGGAAGGCTTGTTTACCCGGTATGCCTATATGTGAGGGGATCCATAGCAATGTAACTTGTTGATATGAACATGTTCTCATCAAAATGTTGTTAAATAAACCTTTTTTTTTTTAGAAATGTTGAGGTTAAGAAGAAGAATAAACGTTTTTCTCTAAAAATTATAAACACCATTTAATTTTTAAATCATACTAGACTAGTTTCTGCCTTTTTTTATGGACAGGCTCATCAGTGATTTTCCATTTAAATTGTATTATTATTTGTGTCTTATAATTGTCAGATTGTCTCTATATGATAAATTTGTCAACAACCTGCGGCCGTAAGAATCAAACCTTGGTTCATCTTACATTACAAACGTAACAATATCAAGTCATGACCGTTTAGCGATCACACCCAAGTATGGCCTCGAATCTAGTGCAGCTAAATTGCAGTTTTCTTTTCTATTAGCTTTTTCTGTTATTGTATATTATACTCAGAAGTGACAACACTAACAACACAAATATTCTATATTTTAGATTTTTCTAATCTCCACCGTCTCTATTTCACAATGTTACCAGATTGACGTATGGTTTTTACGTTCAGGGTTGACAACTTTTGCGTTTTAAGTTGAGACATCGCCACAGGGCAAATTTTATAATGTATTTTAGTACAGTGTTATATTAACGTCATATAGACAGTCGCATTTCATTTTTAATTAATATGCATTTGACAAATTTATTTTAGAAAGTGCATAAACTGCACTTAAGCTATCGGTGCATATCAGTGTTTTCCATTATTGTTTAATGGCGTATGTTAAAGCTTCGTTAGTAGCTGTAAGTTCAGCTGTAAATATACCTGTGAACATTGGTAAAAGGCCTTGTTTAATTACAGTAAATCCTTAGGTTGATGTTTGTTCCACTAAGGCGTATGATGTGGCACCATCTTGGAAGGAACCATCAGTGTATAAAACACGGTCCGGTGATATAATTGATTTCTTTTCAGCAAACATCTGTTTAAAGCATTGTGGATTTGATTTGGATTTACTAAGTGTAGCAAGTTGGTCATCAGTGCGTACTGTAATATTAGATGACAAAGTTAAAACTGTTTTTTTTTTTAGGAAGCGGCAAATTGTACTTTTTAAAAAGCAGGACAATACTTTTAATAGAACAATTATATTTGCATGTTGGATAGTTTAAATAAAACCAAAATATTTGGTGTAGACTTTCATCTGAGTCAGTAATATATCTTGATAAGAGATGTATAAATATTTTTTCCCATACTGTATAGAAGTCAGATGATCTTGTTTCAATTCTTAAAGATTCAATTTGTGTTGCCCCCAACAAGCCAAATGCTGTCATAAAAGAGTTATTAAGAGAGGTGTTTAATTTACTTATATTTTCTTTCGATGTCCAACCATATATAGTGATTCCATGCTGCACTAACCCGTTAGTAAGTGCTTTACAGAAGTCAAGTGCTATTTCCATATGTGGGCATTTCTTTTTAGAACATATTAATTTCAACACGTTGTTTTTTTTTCATATTTTTTCTATTAAGTTGTTGACGTGTTCGTTTTTTATTTTTTTTTTTTTTATAAGTATTTTTCTTAAATTATATGAAATACTTAACAACGTGTAACGAATTTTCATAACAACAGAAAATATTTGGCTCAACCTTGGAAATGCGCAACTTTTGACACCAATTTTGCAATATAAATTCGAAACTTTTTCTTGAACAAAATACACTACTATCGCCAACTTCAAGTGCTGGTAGGGGATGGAAGATGACATGCAAAAAAAAAAAATTTTCTGTAATTAATTTTTAATTACGCGTCGTTTGAGACCAAAAATCGCTTAATTTGGGACATCCTAATATACAGCCTTTTGTGTATGTTTTAAATGTATGTTTTGTTTAAATCCATCAGCATTAACGGCCCAAACATTATGACGGTTTTAAGTTTCACACTAGATTTACGGCAATCGAACATTTATTTGTTCGATATATTAACTTATTTTATATCGAATCAATATATTGTTGTTAAATATGAATATTTATTTAATTTGTTACATAGCATGAAATACTCCCAAGTTTTTTATTAAGTTCCCAAGCAAGTTGCCTATAGAATATCCAAAAAGTATGTTATTTGCGAGTAAGCCAATATTACAAGGAACCTGTTTTAAAAATTTCAGATTTCCAGAATTTCCATTTTTTCCCATTGTTTTCTCTCCTATACATTGCTAAAAGAACTAATATGCCAATTATCAAAAGTCTAGCTTCAGCAGTTTGGTTACGATTTTAAGTACATCATAAGATAAGAAACTAAAGAACATACGAGGGCTGACAAAACTAATTTTTTGTGTACAATGACATGGAACTGCAGATCTGATCTAAGATAAGAAAATAAAGAACATAAAAGGGTTGACCAAAAAAATTTTTTTATACATTGACATGGAACTACAGATCTGATCTAAGATATGAAAATAACGAACATACGAGCGTTGACAAAAAAATAATTTTTTTTATACATTGAAGTGCTAATTTGATATGGTACTATTATTTACACATATTAAAGCAATTATTATTATATTCTTATAAATTTTTTTATATTTAAGACTTTTTTTTAATGAAATAAACACTGATAATTTTGACCTGTAACGTAAATATATGTAGCTATACCACATCAGGATTTCTGATATGCAAGGGCTGCTAGAAAAATAAAAATATAATTAAAATTTTATTTTATCAATATATTTTTACTAACATTTTAGAATTAATCATTAATAGTTTAATTTTTTAATTTTATGCGCCCGGTAGGCTAGTTGGTAGCGTGCTGGCTTATATGTGCGGGGGTCGTGGGTTCGATTCCCACCAGAGGCACTGGTCTTTTTTAGCTACAACGCGCCGAAGGCCATATTAGCTAGTGCTCGGTTAGGGTAATAGTATATAATTTGTAATTATATGATTATTAATTAATACAAAAAAAAAAATAAATTGCCAAAAAGTGCGAAAGTTCAAAAATTAAAAAAATTTCGTTTCACTTGAAAACCATTATACGAATTTTCACCAAGCAGCGATATGGAAATTCATTTTCATGGACATCGATAGTGGCAAAGTTAATATCTTAATATTGCTTGACCATTCTATAATCGGCATTAAACTTGGTCTACTATTTAATTTCTGTAGTTAAAAACAAATGAAATTTCACTTAAAGAAAGGACGACTTACATTTCAGTAAATTCAACTAACATTGTCATTTTTTTTAATATTCAAAAAATGAACCACAATTGTAGTAAAACTGAACCACATTTGTTAGTAAAAAATAAACAAACATTACTTTTTTTATTTTTTTAAATAACAAAAAACAATTGTAAAAACTTAATGTAAAATCATAAAACAGTCATTTGATGTGGTTTGTTTTTTTAAATGAACTACAAGGTTAGTAAAAAATTTACTTTGTTCTACAAATGACTGACATTTACATTAAAAATAAAGAAACTGTATTGCAACCCAAAAAACTACATATTTTTAGAGCAGAAGTACAATGTGTTCAATAAAATGTCAGAAAACTTAACTATGATCTTTAGGCTTTGCTTGAAAACTAAAAAACAAAATTCCTTATAATACGCAAATAATCTTCACACTTAAATACTAATTTTGATATTGTTCTTGTGATACTTTTGTGATACTTTTTAATAACACGCTTTGTCGCTAAAATCATGTTAACTCTGTAGTTGGCAAGATGAGCTATATGCTCCGAACTTTATGGCCAATACATCTCTTTACACCTTTAAACATCAAACTAAGTAATGCCCAGTTTGCTATATGGATGTGAGCTTTTTGCACATTGTAATTCCAGTGGTAAAAGTGAATTAAATGTGGTTACAATAAAATAATAAGATTTATTTTTTTTTTTTGAACTTTCAAAGCGTGATCATAATAGAGTTTCTTTCTAAACGAATCTTTATTACCTTAACCAAAACAGAATTTTGATTAAAACTTACTTTGTGTTAAACTTCAGAAAATAATCAATGCTTTGAAAATGTACTAAAAAAAGTACTTTCGCGTGACCTTTATTATCTCATCCCTTGTACAAACATATTCAAATAAAACAGGTAGCAAATATTTGCAATGTAAATTTTGTAACATTTTTGGAAAAAGACAGTTCAACAGCAGCCATTATCTATGAAGTATGTATATAGTCAATATATATATATATTTAGCTATTCGACTATATATTATACAACATTATTGACTCTATAAACATGAAATATCAAATTGAAATCATCAATCTTTTTTGCTTCTAGGGCACAACTGACAGAGAAAAAAAACTAACTTTGAAGCAGTTGTCGTGGTATTAGTGGTGCTGGTAATGTTAGTGGAAGTGGCAGTTAAAAGCACGATATTGAAATATAACACTAATTAAAACCAAACACAAATCTCAAATTTTCATTTTTCAGTTTTTCCATTTCTGTTTAAATAAATTTGCTAACAATCAAAACCTTCTGCTACTATTTTTTTTATAGCTCCCATTCCTCTGAAGCTTATCGTCATAAAAAGAAAATATTTATTTGTTTCTCCTTCAAGTTATGTTGATGATGTTTGACTCCATTTCTTTCTTTTATACCTTGCACCTCGTACTACATCTACGTTTATTCAGAGTCTTTATATCCTTAACGCGAGTAATCAGAAATTTTAATCAAAACGCTTTTTTTATGTTTGTTCAAATTACACTGTAGTTGGAATGTTGTACCTGGTTTTTACTTATTGGTTTTCTAGTACATAATAATTCACAGACTGGCAACAATAGTTGATCAAAAACTTCTAGTTTTAATTTTTTTTTTTTTTTTTGTGATGTACTGAAAATGAAAAATGTTCACAAATCAACTTGGTTGTTTTAATAGAAATTCATGTTCTTGGTAAGAATAGAAATGTCCTAGTTGTGGCCCCTTAGAGTTGGATCTAGAGATGATCTAAATTAGTTTATTACACTGCTCTACAAAATGAACCAAATTTAAAATATTTGTTAAGCGACCTAGTCAGTGTTATGGGTCTGTTCGAGTAAATCATATATTTTAATAAACACTGAAAATAAGAGTTTATTTCTAACACTTTTTAAGACTTAGCAGACCAAAAATATTAACTTACAAGGAAACTACATAAAGGTGAAGTCGTAGTTTTGAAGGAAACTTGGTTATGATGTAGAGAAAAAAAACTATGTTTGACAAGTATTTTTTTTTTAAGTGCACAATCTCAAGCTTAGGGTTTAAACAGTGGGGTCAAATATTACCCAACATTCTGTTTTTTTAATATATTTCTTGCATACATTTAGGAAATTATGTTGGTAAAGACGACTGCAATTGTAGTCAAAAACAAATGAAATTTCATTTAAAGAAAGGACGACTTACATTTCATTAAATTCAACTAACATTGTCATTTGTTTTTTAATGTTCAAAAAATGACTAACAATTGTAGTAAAAATGAACCACATGGTAGTAAAAAATATACAAACATTTTTTTTTTTTTTATTTTTTTAAATAACAAAAAACAACTGTAAAAAATGAATGTAAAATCATAAAACAGTCCTTTGATGTGGTTTGTTTTTTTAAGTGAACTACAAGGTTAGTTAAAAATTTTATTTGTTCTACAAATGACTTACATTTACATTAAAAATAAAGAAACTGTATTACAACCCAAACAACTACATATTTTTAAAGCAGAAGTTCCCTGAGTGTAGGACTCAATTGTATAATGTATCCTTTGGTAACCTGTTAAAATGGCGCTGTCTAATTTTCTTGCATAAAGCTATTTATATAAAACAACCACGCTATTTATATAATCGTCTTATCTTCTCTAGATCGAATAGAGGAAATAAGATAAACACTTATCAATATCGTTGTCAGATATCTTAAAGGCATTTCTTTATAAAAACCATTCGGCTTTGGAACTAATTACCCCACAATATCCAAACGACAAGCAATGACATGCACTTTAAATGGGAAATATTTAAGCATTTGGAATTTTAATTCTTTATTTACATATATATATAATATTTAGTATGTTCATTAAATCATTGTGTGTCGTGCGCTCCGGTAGGCTAGTTGGTAGCGTGCTGGCTTATCTGTGCAGGGGTCGTGGGTTCAATTCCCACCAGAGGCACTGGTCTGTTGTCGCTACAACGCACCAAAGGTCATAGTAGCTAGTGCTCGGTTAGGGTAATAGTATATAATTTGTAATTATATGATTATTAATTAACAAAAAAAAAAAAAAATTATTGTATTCAGAATTGTTTTGTAAAATTATTTGTTGTCAAACATTATTTTGCTTATTGCATATTAATCTTTACATATTTATGAAAATTTTATATATGTTACATTTGAGGTTAACATTATATGTATTTACATTGATTTAAACAGGTTAGTTCTTGTTGCGCTGTGTACCAAATAAAAAATAATAAACATCAAATTTTAACTAATTTTCCAACATTCGTCAAATTCCAAAGTAAAGCAAAATTCTTTCTTATAAAAATATATTAATACGAGGGCGGATCAATAAGTCCGTGACATTTTGAATGAAACACAGTTTTTTTGCAAAAAAAAAAAAAAATATTTTTAAACATAATCTCCTTTAAGCTCAATACACTTAGTCCAACGTTTCTCCAATTTTTGTATCCGTTTCAAAAAATAGGATTTTTCGAGGTCCATAAAATAGGCATTTGTTTGATCAATAATTTCATCGTTGGATCTTAATATCTTTCCACCGATACATTTCTTTAGGTTTGGAAATAGGAAATAGTCACTGGGGGCTAAATATGGAGAATATGGCGTTTGAGGGACCAATTCGTAGCCCAATTCATGGAATTTTGCCATTGAGACTGCACAAGTGTGCACCCGTGCATTATCTTGATGAAAAACAACTTTTTCCTTAGCCATATGGGTCGTTTTTTTGTTTAAACCTCGTTAAATCGGTCCAATAAGTTGCCTTAATATTCGCCGTTTATTGTTTTTCCCTTTTGAAGGTAATCGATGTGGATTATCCCGCGTGAATCCCAAAAACTGTTGCCATCACCTTATTGGCCAACAAACTTACCTTGGCCTTCTTCGGAGCCGGTTCACTCAAAGAAACCCATTGTTTAGACTGCTGCTTGGTCTCCGGATTGATGGATCCATGTTTCATCCACAGAAAAAACTCATTAGAATTGCGGTTAAACAACTCCAAACAATCCTTTGAAGTTGTCACACGATTACGTTTATGGTCAATTGAGAGCAAACGAGGCACCCATCTTGCAGACAGCTTTCTTAAATCGAAACCACACTGCCATACGAAATACCTATGGCATCAACAATCTCACGCACTTTTACCCTTTGATCGGACAACACCATATCGTGGATTTTTTTGACATTTTCCGGTGTATTGACCTCAATTGGCCGTCCAGAACGTTCAGCGTCAGTTATACTTGTGCGACCACAACGAAAGGCAGTAAGCCACTTTTTTACCATTGAAATCGATTGAGAAGAATCGCCATAGTATTTATCAAGATTTTTCTGGGTTTGATTGTGATTTTTTGTAAGCATGAGGGTAAGGTATATATTTTTAGCATCACAAACGGAAACTCGAAGCACAACAATAAATTTACATTTTTTGCAACTTATTAATATATCTCAAAATAGCTCAGTGGGTGGAGTTCTCGCCTAACAACCAAAAGACCCCAAGTTCGAATCCCAGCGAGACCACTTTATTTATTTAATTAAAAAAATGTTTGTAATAATTTTTTTAGTAATTTTTTTTATGAAAATCTATTTATAGACCCATTACTTTTTCGAACCCTGTAAACATATAAGTAACCAGTTACTCAACTCCTTATTAGGTAATGAGTCCACACATTACGTTTAGGCTCATCGCTTGTAAAGTTCATTAGCGAAGTAAGGTGTATTGTAATGTGTGAAGCCCTATGGTGATACATTACTTTACCCACTATTTGGTAATGAATGGTTTTAGTGGGATATTATTTGTCAAGGTTTAACCTTTAAAATGAGACACAACACGATTAAAAATCTTAATTTTTAGGTGAATTATGTTAAAAAATGTTTGCCCATTTATTCAAGAATTTGTTCATCTCTGCACAGTATGATTTTTCTACATAATTTTTAATATTTGAAATGGGTTCCCATGTTTTTCTCCTAAAATCGTATTAATATTATATTTTCAGTTAAAAAAAAAATAGTTAACATACAAAAAAATTTCCAATGAACAGAATTATTTCGCCTTGGAATATCTTTAGAAAAAATTTAAATGAAAATTTAAAAATGAAAACAAAAAGCGAATACGAATTTGACGAACCTTTTAATACAGTTCGAAATTTTACTATCAAATTGAAAAATCTTGACAATTTTCTTTTTGCTACCCTTACAAGTAAGGTACCCCCACCCGGAATAGCGGATATTAACGAAGCTGCCCCAGTACTAGCTGCCCCATCTGCTGTTAAGGCGTTACCAAGTGGGGTCACAAATGACCCCATTTTACGGTTTTTTTGGTTTATTTCGTTAAATTAAAAGTAACTATTGACAATTTGGTACCACATGAAAGGGGTTTTTAAGACACATTCACTGGTATACGAAATATCTCTAAGGACTTTTTATTATTTTTGTTATTCAAAAAAATGTGTAAGTATTTAATGCGTTTTATTAAGGAATTGTAGTTGTATTAAGCTAAAAATAGTGCATAGTAATGCCTGCTTAACTTAATCGAGGGAATGTCTAAGGTTTTTGCGATATTCAAAATCATTCGGTTTTTATGCGACCTTTCCCGAAGAGCGTTTTTTCTCTTATATTTCAAGTAACTCAATTCTGTGTCCACTAGTCAGTCAATATGGGTACGAAAATGTTTGTTTTCTTGATTGCATTAATCCTGTGTACAAATAAATTCACTTTTAGTAAATTAATTAGTAAATAAGTTTTAGTAAATAAATTTTTAACCCTACTTTTTAAGCCTTAAACATGAGATTGGGCAGCTAAAAATAATACTTGTCTCTCTGTTTTTTCTACTATACTAAATATCCAGAGTTTATTAAAATCCTCGAATTCAGGTCTGAATACCTCCATTGTTAGCAAAAGGGGATAATTTCCTTTTGATCACAGGGCATTCACTTTTATATGTGGTTGTCCTAGTAGGGGATACAGTTACACTTTGTGACGTGTTACAAAAATTAATATAGTATTTTTATAAATTAAACACTTAACGATAATTTAGACGAAAGGGCGAAATGACACGAACATATTTGCATTACTTCGCTGATTAGCCATAATTACTTCAGATCAGGCCTTTCAAATCGGACCTTTCAGATCAAGCCTTCAAACCACCTATCAGTTTCTGTGAATTGTCATCTAAAAGTCGGATATGATAACACACACTTTTTACATTTTGTAGCGTTTAATATCATAAAACAAACAAAACATTTTTCAAAGTTAAAAAATACAAGCAGTCGACTTATTTCTCTTATAGTAAACTACATTGCAAAAATATCAACTACACTCTTGAAAAAACAAATGTACTTTTCCTCGCAAAAAACTACTACTAGAACAAACATTCATGCATGCATTAAATACTAGTTCGAATAGTACAAGTTGTTCACCAACTACTTTTGCCATTTCTATTGCTTGCATTTTTTATTTTCCAAAAGTAAGTCGTATTATTTTTTTAATTTTTCTATACATTTTCAGTGCTGGCATGATAAATGAAAAGTAGTATTCAAGTGTAAAGAGAACAAAGATTAATTTGCACCTGAGGCGAAAATAAGTCAAAAACTTTTTGTTTTTTTTGTTGTACATTTCCATGTATTTTCAAGCATTACAGAATAAGTGCTGATCCTGAGTGCATGGATGATAATTAAAAAAAAAAAAAAAAATGATAGAAAATAAACAAATGATGTAGTACAATAACTTTAAACAAACACCTTTGTAAGTGCAAATAAGAAAATAAAAGCAATTTTATGTTTCCCGAAATTGTGTGAAATTGAAAATAAGGA
The DNA here is from genome assembly GCA_021234595.1 of Delia radicum. NCBI lineage: Eukaryota > Metazoa > Arthropoda > Insecta > Diptera > Anthomyiidae > Delia > Delia radicum. Next base: position 135,925,428 of record CM037854.1, read on the forward strand.
TATTACAAAGATAATTTCTATTGAACAGAAAACTATTGTGTTTTCATGGGGATATCCGTTATATACATTTTTTATTCTTTATTTGGATGAACTCGATTTTTAAACATTAAAAATAGTAAATAATAAAAATATCTTGTTGAAAAATTGCGTGTATACAGCCAGTCGCGGATCCAGGAAAAGGTTTTGGGGAGATTAAACTTTTAATCTTTTTTACATTTATATATTGAAAGCTATTATTTGCTGGATGGAGATGGTGGGGGGGGGGGGGGGGGTTAAACTTCCCATTTCCGCCTGATGAAACAAATTTTTAACTATTTATGATTACACCTAAGTTAAAATATGCATTGATAGCAAAATATGTAAATTTTAAATGAATTTCTGTCAACAAATTTCAAAATATGCATTTATTGAAATATGAGCTAATTCATTGCAATTTATAAAAAAATATGGAGTAGCAAATCAATGTTAATAAAAAAAACTTTTATTATTCGTCTTAACATCAACTTTTTCAGAAATTAAATTTATAAAAATGCATATTAATTAAACATTAATTGCGACTGTCTATATGACGTTAAAATAGCACTCCAGGCAGAAAAATATAATACAATAATAATGTTGAGAGTATTGCCCTGTTACCGGATTGATAACAGCGACCAACAGTTGGTATAACTTTGGAAATAAAGAACAATGTGTGCTTTCTAAATAGCTTAAATTTAGCTAATTTTGTGAAATGTTTTAAAAACACGCACCTTTTCAAACTAGCAACCCACTTCGGGCTTAGTTTAAAAAAAAAAAAATTAAAATATAATGGAATTTTAAAAGAAAATTATAATGCTATTGAAAAGTTGTAATATTGGTAAAGCAATCGGAATTTTGCGGATGATATCGGCAAAACACATGCTGTGAAAATAATTTTATGGTTTTCTTGTATAATAATTGTTGTAACTGTGGTAATTTTTAACAGGGTGAGTTTAACAAAAGTAACAGTGGTTTGTTTGTCAGTACTATTTTTTTTTTTTTTGTTTTTTTGACAATTTCTACCTGGGACTGTACTAAAATACAATTACAAAATTTTGCCGCATTGACGATGTCTCAACATAAGCACATGTGGGCTACTCTGTGCGTAAAAACCATATGTCAATCTGTCAACATTATGAAAAAGAGACTAGGACATATCTAAAAATAGAATGTTTTTTGTGTGTTGAGTTATATACAAAATAGAAAACTGCTTAGGAAAGAAAACTTCAAGTTAGTTCATTACTTTCAAGGCCATACTTTGGTGTGATCGTTGGTATTGTAAGAAAAGTCGCAGGTTCGATTCTTACAGCCGGCAGGTGGCTGAAAAAAGGTACCGTTTAGACACAACCTGGAATTTGTAACACAAATGGAAAATCACTGATGATGTCCGTCCATAAAAATAAAATCAGAAACTAGTCTAGTCTGATTTGAAAAATAATCGGGTTTATAATTGCTAGAGAAAAACATTTATTCTTCTTCCTAACCTCAACCTTTATAGAAATTAAATTTATAAAAATACATATTAATTAATATACAGTCGCAATTAAGACTGTCTATATGACGTTGAAGTAAAACTGTACTAAAGTTAATTATTTTTTTCTTTGCAAATTTTTTTTTCGAAAAAATATTTGGTTGACTTTGTTATCAAGCTAACTACAAAATAAATACATTTATATAAACTTCTGAGCATTACATATTCTTTTTTAATTTAAAAAACTTTTTGGGGAAAGGCAGGACTCTATTTCCCTCCCCCTTCGCCCACTTCTATATTAAAGGTTTTACAATGAAAATATTCTGTTCATATGAAATTGGAAATAGGATACTATGATATTTTATGGGCGAACTAGTTGCGCATGATGTAACTTAACCCTTAACTGTCCTATGTGTGTTTAAAGATATAACCATTAAAAAATTATCCTTTATTTTGAGCTTAATTAAAATTAAAACTTCAGTAGATTGTTAAGAAAACCCAAACGGTCCTTAATAAAATACCTTTTTTAATAAATATTTTGAATTGCGCCTTTTATTAATCATGAAAGTCGAAAAAATTAAAAAGTACGAACTTAATTTAAAATTTAAAAAAGCGTTTTTTATGATATCGTAAAAGAGGCCAAAACAATTTTAGAAATATAAAATAAAATACATATAATACATAAGGCAAATGTAAGCTTTCAAATTATATATTTTTTTTGTCCCTAAGTCACTTAATTTTTTTGTAACGGGCAATTCAAAAATTTTAAAATTTTTGGTTTTAAAAACGTAATAACAATTGTTTAAAACATAGTGGCACGTAGTTTTTGTTTGTTTAGCATTGCGCACCTTAAAAATAACTTTTTATCCAAGTCTACGATGTTGGTCATTTAAGCGTTAAATTAATATAACGTATTCATCATAATGTTTTTCCTCTACATAGAGAACAAATATGTATGTATATTCGTTTTATTCCAGCAACTAAACTATTTGGTTGTCGTAATCAAATTTACTACTTGGCCGATTAAATTATAATGTTCCAATCAAAATAGTGTCTCCACAAAAAAAATAGTAAAACAAATGTGTTGACATAATTGGTGGTTTCCTTCCATTGCGCAGTGGCAAAATACGGTCATAAGTGAATAAAAATAGCTGAAATTTGATACGCAATAAAGAATATATTTTCTCTTCTGTCACCTAGATTTGGTTGCAGTATATACAGGGGATACAAACATCTAAAATATACATATTGGAAATAATCTTGATCATTCTATAACTGGTAGGATTTTTAAGAGAACTATTTCTTTAATGTACTATATTCTATTAACCACTTGTTTTGAAACTGGTACGAGTACATTTCCAAATAAAATGATTTTGGGTTTCATAGTACTCTTTGGCATCTAAACACCACGGACCCAAAATAACTATTATCATATTTGGGAATTATATAAAAAGATATAAATATAATCATTACTAAGCCACTTCAATATAATTATGAATAATATGAATAAGCCACCTCCTTTTGTTATTTTGCAATTAATATCGATAATAGTTATTTCGACCCATGCTAAAAACAATATTGAGAGTGAGTTGAACACAATAATTTACTCAAAATAAAACTTTTTTATTGGTCCATAAATTCCGACTAAAATCGACTAAGGTGCATTACATTACATCTTACTTCACTGATGAATTTTACAGGCGATGAGCCTAAAAGTAATGGGTGGACTCATTACCTTGAAGGGCTAAAGTAAATGGTTACATGGTGGGAAGACGTAATGTGTCTATAAATAGATTTTCATAAAAAAAAATTATAAAAAAGAAATATTACAAATATTTTTTTAATTAAAAAAATAACTTGGTCACGCTGGGATTCAAACCTGGGGTCTCTGGTTCTTAACAATTAGTTAGGCGAGAGCTATACCAACAGAGCTACCGATAAATATAATAATTGATTGTTTAAAATGTAAATGAATGTAAAAAATATACACCATACCCTCATGCTTACAAATAATTACAAAGTAATGTGTCTATAAATAGTTTTTGTAAAAGATATTTTAAAATTATTTTACGTTTATAATTCATGCACAATGATGATCGGTAAGTCATTATTTTATGTTTTGAAGTAATGTAAAATGTAATGAGAAATCATTACAAGGTAATCCATGAGTGTTCAATTATCGGTAACTAGTTACTTCATGATTTAAAATAATGTTAAATTTAAGGAGTATACTTGACAAGATAATGCATTATGTAACCCTTTATCGGTATCGCATTACTTTTTATTATTAAAAAATAAAAATTAGATGGACAGTAATAATTACGCGTAAGGAAAAAAAATTGCTCATAATAGTTATAACTTTTTTCTCAAAAATCTTTAAAGATCGCTGAAATTTTAACGGAATTCTTGTATAGTAATTTATTTGAATAACACTGATATCCTCCCCATACCAATTTGTGTTCTTCGAATTTTTCCAGCACCTACCATTATCACAGAATTTCCAATTTCGTTACATATTTTAAAAAGAGTTTGTTTTTAAAACAGATTGATTATTTACAGATTAGTTATGTCCTATGGATATGAAATAAACGTATGAAGAACCCCGATAATTTCCCAATTTTTAAGAAAATTAACAATAAAACTAAATAAATTTTAAGTTTATTAGGATGTCCCGAATAAAAAAAAAATAGGAATATGACTCAATCGATGCGTAATAGTCGATCTTAAGTTCCCTACCAGCTGTTGAAGTTATCAGTTGTAGGGCATTTTGACCAAATAAAGTTAAGAATTTTTTTTCGAAATAGTACTAGAAAAATATTTTAAAATTTTCTGTAGAGTAATTTTGGTCCTTTAGAGGATTTTTTAGTTTTGAGAAATTACAGTTGTTTTATCTACAAATCCAAAAATATAAAGTATAGACATTTGACTTGGTCTAAATTAAAAAATCCTTTGTTGGACCGAAAATTTAAAATTAGTTTTCCAGTAATAAGCCAAAAATGACGAAACTTTTGAGCCCTATTTCGAAACAAAAAACTGTGGTTTGTTCAAAATACACTTAAACCGGCAATTTAAGTATATGGTAGGGAATTGAACATCCACTTAAAATTTTTTTTACTAATTTTTCCCATATTAATCTCTTTAAAATGCATCGATTGAGTGGTATTCTTTCAACCAATTCAAAAAATATTAAATTTTCAATGAAAATGAAAATTATTCAAGTTCGAGGCCATATACTCTATATTTCTTCATTAGGATATTGTCCTAACAAATAATCTATAGAGTTTTTGTTTTCAAATTTATTATTTGACCCTTTCAGGAATGTGTTGATAGATCTATTTCGGGAATTTTCTAGGTTCCCATCATCAGAACACGTTTTGAAAGCGGTAACAATCCCATGTCAAACATCAAGCATTCATATGAACTAGTTTACTCACTACATGAGAACTAATATACATATGATTTTGAAGTTAAAGATTATAACCATTGATCAAAAAATAAATTGAAAACTTGTTTGTGTGTATGTCTACCTTTGGTAAATATTCAATACACGTTTTTGTTTTTTTCCTCCTTTTTATGTTTTGTTAAGTTTGTAAACAAAACAGGGGAAGTAAACTAGGCGGGTACTTTGCCTTTTTTCACAAGTTTGTTATAATTTTTATTAAAAATAAAAATTATGTTTTTTCGACCTTTAATTGTGCAATGAAAATGAAAATTATTCAAGTTCGAGGCCATATACTCTATATTTCTTCATTAGGATATTGTCCTAACAAATAATCTATAGAGTTTTTGTTTTCAAATTTATTATTTGACCCTTTCAGGAATGTGTTGATAGATCTATTTCGGGAATTTTCTAGGTTCCCATCATCAGAACACGTTTTGAAAGCGGTAACAATCCCATGTCAAACATCAAGCATTCATATGAACTAGTTTACTCACTACATGAGAACTAATATACATATGATTTTGAAGTTAAAGATTATAACCATTGATCAAAAAATAAATTGAAAACTTGTTTGTGTGTATGTCTACCTTTGGTAAATATTCAATACACGTTTTTGTTTTTTTCCTCCTTTTTATGTTTTGTTAAGTTTGTAAACAAAACAGGGGAAGTAAACTAGGCGGTACTTTGCCTTTTTTCACAAGTTTGTTATAATTTTTATTAAAAATAAAAATTATGTTTTTTCGACCTTTAATTGTGCAATGAAAATGAAAATTATTCAAGTTCGAGGCCATATACTCTATATTTCTTCATTAGGATATTGTCCTAACAAATAATCTATAGAGTTTTTGTTTTCAAATTTATTATTTGACCCTTTCAGGAATGTGTTGATAGATCTATTTCGGGAATTTTCTAGGTTCCCATCATCAGAACACGTTTTGAAAGCGGTAACAATCCCATGTCAAACATCAAGCATTCATATGAACTAGTTTACTCACTACATGAGAACTAATATACATATGATTTTGAAGTTAAAGATTATAACCATTGATCAAAAAATAAATTGAAAACTTGTTTGTGTGTATGTCTACCTTTGGTAAATATTCAATACACGTTTTTGTTTTTTTCCTCCTTTTTATGTTTTGTTAAGTTTGTAAACAAAACAGGGGAAGTAAACTAGGCGGTACTTTGCCTTTTTTTCACAAGTTTGTTATAATTTTTATTAAAAATAAAAATTATGTTTTTTCGACCTTTAATTGTGCAATGAAAATGAAAATTATTCAAGTTCGAGGCCATATACTCTATATTTCTTCATTAGGATATTGTCCTAACAAATAATCTATAGAGTTTTTGTTTTCAAATTTATTATTTGACCCTTTCAGGAATGTGTTGATAGATCTATTTCGGGAATTTTCTAGGTTCCCATCATCAGAACACGTTTTGAAAGCGGTAACAATCCCATGTCAAACATCAAGCATTCATATGAACTAGTTTACTCACTACATGAGAACTAATATACATATGATTTTGAAGTTAAAGATTATAACCATTGATCAAAAAATAAATTGAAAACTTGTTTGTGTGTATGTCTACCTTTGGTAAATATTCAATACACGTTTTTGTTTTTTTCCTCCTTTTTATGTTTTGTTAAGTTTGTAAACAAAACAGGGGAAGTAAACTAGGCGGTACTTTGCCTTTTTTCACAAGTTTGTTATAATTTTTATTAAAAATAAAAATTATGTTTTTTCGACCTTTAATTGTGCAATGAAAATGAAAATTATTCAAGTTCGAGGCCATATACTCTATATTTCTTCATTAGGATATTGTCCTAACAAATAATCTATAGAGTTTTTGTTTTCAAATTTATTATTTGACCCTTTCAGGAATGTGTTGATAGATCTATTTCGGGAATTTTCTAGGTTCCCATCATCAGAACACGTTTTGAAAGCGGTAACAATCCCATGTCAAACATCAAGCATTCATATGAACTAGTTTACTCACTACATGAGAACTAATATACATATGATTTTGAAGTTAAAGATTATAACCATTGATCAAAAAATAAATTGAAAACTTGTTTGTGTGTATGTCTACCTTTGGTAAATATTCAATACACGTTTTTGTTTTTTTCCTCCTTTTTATGTTTTGTTAAGTTTGTAAACAAAACAGGGGAAGTAAACTAGGCGGTACTTTGCCTTTTTTCACAAGTTTGTTATAATTTTTATTAAAAATAAAAATTATGTTTTTTCGACCTTTAATTGTGCAATGAAAATGAAAATTATTCAAGTTCGAGGCCATATACTCTATATTTCTTCATTAGGATATTGTCCTAACAAATAATCTATAGAGTTTTTGTTTTCAAATTTATTATTTGACCCTTTCAGGAATGTGTTGATAGATCTATTTCGGGAATTTTCTAGGTTCCCATCATCAGAACACGTTTTGAAAGCGGTAACAATCCCATGTCAAACATCAAGCATTCATATGAACTAGTTTACTCACTACATGAGAACTAATATACATATGATTTTGAAGTTAAAGATTATAACCATTGATCAAAAAATAAATTGAAAACTTGTTTGTGTGTATGTCTACCTTTGGTAAATATTCAATACACGTTTTTGTTTTTTTCCTCCTTTTTATGTTTTGTTAAGTTTGTAAACAAAACAGGGGAAGTAAACTAGGCGGTACTTTGCCTTTTTTCACAAGTTTGTTATAATTTTTATTAAAAATAAAAATTATGTTTTTTCGACCTTTAATTGTGCAATGAAAATGAAAATTATTCAAGTTCGAGGCCATATACTCTATATTTCTTCATTAGGATATTGTCCTAACAAATAATCTATAGAGTTTTTGTTTTCAAATTTATTATTTGACCCTTTCAGGAATGTGTTGATAGATCTATTTCGGGAATTTTCTAGGTTCCCATCATCAGAACACGTTTTGAAAGCGGTAACAATCCCATGTCAAACATCAAGCATTCATATGAACTAGTTTACTCACTACATGAGAACTAATATACATATGATTTTGAAGTTAAAGATTATAACCATTGATCAAAAAATAAATTGAAAACTTGTTTGTGTGTATGTCTACCTTTGGTAAATATTCAATACACGTTTTTGTTTTTTTCCTCCTTTTATGTTTTGTTAAGTTTGTAAACAAAACAGGGGAAGTAAACTAGGCGGTACTTTGCCTTTTTTCACAAGTTTGTTATAATTTTTATTAAAAATAAAAATTATGTTTTTTCGACCTTTAATTGTGCAATGAAAATGAAAATTATTCAAGTTCGAGGCCATATACTCTATATTTCTTCATTAGGATATTGTCCTAACAAATAATCTATAGAGTTTTTGTTTTCAAATTTATTATTTGACCCTTTCAGGAATGTGTTGATAGATCTATTTCGGGAATTTTCTAGGTTCCCATCATCAGAACACGTTTTGAAAGCGGTAACAATCCCATGTCAAACATCAAGCATTCATATGAACTAGTTTACTCACTACATGAGAACTAATATACATATGATTTTGAAGTTAAAGATTATAACCATTGATCAAAAAATAAATTGAAAACTTGTTTGTGTGTATGTCTACCTTTGGTAAATATTCAATACACGTTTTTGTTTTTTTCCTCCTTTTTATGTTTTGTTAAGTTTGTAAACAAAACAGGGGAAGTAAACTAGGCGGTACTTTGCCTTTTTTCACAAGTTTGTTATAATTTTTATTAAAAATAAAAATTATGTTTTTTCGACCTTTAATTGTGCAATGAAAATGAAAATTATTCAAGTTCGAGGCCATATACTCTATATTTCTTCATTAGGATATTGTCCTAACAAATAATCTATAGAGTTTTTGTTTTCAAATTTATTATTTGACCCTTTCAGGAATGTGTTGATAGATCTATTTCGGGAATTTTCTAGGTTCCCATCATCAGAACACGTTTTGAAAGCGGTAACAATCCCATGTCAAACATCAAGCATTCATATGAACTAGTTTACTCACTACATGAGAACTAATATACATATGATTTTGAAGTTAAAGATTATAACCATTGATCAAAAAATAAATTGAAAACTTGTTTGTGTGTATGTCTACCTTTGGTAAATATTCAATACACGTTTTTGTTTTTTTCCTCCTTTTTATGTTTTGTTAAGTTTGTAAACAAAACAGGGGAAGTAAACTAGGCGGTACTTTGCCTTTTTTCACAAGTTTGTTATAATTTTTATTAAAAATAAAAATTATGTTTTTTCGACCTTTAATTGTGCAATGAAAATGAAAATTATTCAAGTTCGAGGCCATATACTCTATATTTCTTCATTAGGATATTGTCCTAACAAATAATCTATAGAGTTTTTGTTTTCAAATTTATTATTTGACCCTTTCAGGAATGTGTTGATAGATCTATTTCGGGAATTTTCTAGGTTCCCATCATCAGAACACGTTTTGAAAGCGGTAACAATCCCATGTCAAACATCAAGCATTCATATGAACTAGTTTACTCACTACATGAGAACTAATATACATATGATTTTGAAGTTAAAGATTATAACCATTGATCAAAAAATAAATTGAAAACTTGTTTGTGTGTATGTCTACCTTTGGTAAATATTCAATACACGTTTTTGTTTTTTTCCTCCTTTTTATGTTTTGTTAAGTTTGTAAACAAAACAGGGGAAGTAAACTAGGCGGTACTTTGCCTTTTTTCACAAGTTTGTTATAATTTTTATTAAAAATAAAAATTATGTTTTTTCGACCTTTAATTGTGCAATGAAAATGAAAATTATTCAAGTTCGAGGCCATATACTCTATATTTCTTCATTAGGATATTGTCCTAACAAATAATCTATAGAGTTTTTGTTTTCAAATTTATTATTTGACCCTTTCAGGAATGTGTTGATAGATCTATTTCGGGAATTTTCTAGGTTCCCATCATCAGAACACGTTTTGAAAGCGGTAACAATCCCATGTCAAACATCAAGCATTCATATGAACTAGTTTACTCACTACATGAGAACTAATATACATATGATTTTGAAGTTAAAGATTATAACCATTGATCAAAAAATAAATTGAAAACTTGTTTGTGTGTATGTCTACCTTTGGTAAATATTCAATACACGTTTTTGTTTTTTTCCTCCTTTTTATGTTTTGTTAAGTTTGTAAACAAAACAGGGGAAGTAAACTAGGCGGTACTTTGCCTTTTTTCACAAGTTTGTTATAATTTTTATTAAAAATAAAAATTATGTTTTTTCGACCTTTAATTGTGCAATGAAAATGAAAATTATTCAAGTTCGAGGCCATATACTCTATATTTCTTCATTAGGATATTGTCCTAACAAATAATCTATAGAGTTTTTGTTTTCAAATTTATTATTTGACCCTTTCAGGAATGTGTTGATAGATCTATTTCGGGAATTTTCTAGGTTCCCATCATCAGAACACGTTTTGAAAGCGGTAACAATCCCATGTCAAACATCAAGCATTCATATGAACTAGTTTACTCACTACATGAGAACTAATATACATATGATTTTGAAGTTAAAGATTATAACCATTGATCAAAAAATAAATTGAAAACTTGTTTGTGTGTATGTCTACCTTTGGTAAATATTCAATACACGTTTTTGTTTTTTTCCTCCTTTTTATGTTTTGTTAAGTTTGTAAACAAAACAGGGGAAGTAAACTAGGCGGTACTTTGCCTTTTTTCACAAGTTTGTTATAATTTTTATTAAAAATAAAAATTATGTTTTTTCGACCTTTAATTGTGCAATGAAAATGAAAATTATTCAAGTTCGAGGCCATATACTCTATATTTCTTCATTAGGATATTGTCCTAACAAATAATCTATAGAGTTTTTGTTTTCAAATTTATTATTTGACCCTTTCAGGAATGTGTTGATAGATCTATTTCGGGAATTTTCTAGGTTCCCATCATCAGAACACGTTTTGAAAGTGGTAACAATCCCATGTCAAACATCAAGCATTCATATGAACTAGTTTACTCACTACATGAGAACTAATATACATATGATTTTGAAGTTAAAGATTATAACCATAATTTTTATTTTTAATAAAAATTATAACAAACTTGTGAAAAAAGGCAAAGTACCGCCTAGTTTACTTCCCCTGTTTTGTTTACAAACTTAACAAAACATAAAAAGGAGGAAAAAAACAAAAACGTGTATTGAATATTTACCAAAGGTAGACATACACACAAACAAGTTTTCAATTTATTTTTTGATCAATGGTTATAATCTTTAACTTCAAAATCATATGTATATTAGTTCTCATGTAGTGAGTAAACTAGTTCATATGAATGCTTGATGTTTGACATGGGATTGTTACCGCTTTCAAAACGTGTTCTGATGATGGGAACCTAGAAAATTCCCGAAATAGATCTATCAACACATTCCTGAAAGGGTCAAATAATAAATTTGAAAACAAAAACTCTATAGATTATTTGTTAGGACAATATCCTAATGAAGAAATATAGAGTATATGGCCTCGAACTTGAATAATTTTCATTTTCATTGCACAATTAAAGGTCGAAAAAACATAATTTTTATTTTTAATAAAAATTATAACAAACTTGTGAAAAAAGGCAAAGTACCGCCTAGTTTACTTCCCCTGTTTTGTTTACAAACTTAACAAAACATAAAAAGGAGGAAAAAAACAAAAACGTGTATTGAATATTTACCAAAGGTAGACATACACACAAACAAGTTTTCAATTTATTTTTTGATCAATGGTTATAATCTTTAACTTCAAAATCATATGTATATTAGTTCTCATGTAGTGAGTAAACTAGTTCATATGAATGCTTGATGTTTGACATGGGATTGTTACCGCTTTCAAAACGTGTTCTGATGATGGGAACCTAGAAAATTCCCGAAATAGATCTATCAACACATTCCTGAAAGGGTCAAATAATAAATTTGAAAACAAAAACTCTATAGATTATTTGTTAGGACAATATCCTAATGAAGAAATATAGAGTATATGGCCTCGAACTTGAATAATTTTCATTTTCATTGCACAATTAAAGGTCGAAAAAACATAATTTTTATTTTTAATAAAAATTATAACAAACTTGTGAAAAAAGGCAAAGTACCGCCTAGTTTACTTCCCCTGTTTTGTTTACAAACTTAACAAAACATAAAAAGGAGGAAAAAAACAAAAACGTGTATTGAATATTTACCAAAGGTAGACATACACACAAACAAGTTTTCAATTTATTTTTTGATCAATGGTTATAATCTTTAACTTCAAAATCATATGTATATTAGTTCTCATGTAGTGAGTAAACTAGTTCATATGAATGCTTGATGTTTGACATGGGATTGTTACCGCTTTCAAAACGTGTTCTGATGATGGGAACCTAGAAAATTCCCGAAATAGATCTATCAACACATTCCTGAAAGGGTCAAATAATAAATTTGAAAACAAAAACTCTATAGATTATTTGTTAGGACAATATCCTAATGAAGAAATATAGAGTATATGGCCTCGAACTTGAATAATTTTCATTTTCATTGCACAATTAAAGGTCGAAAAAACATAATTTTTATTTTTAATAAAAATTATAACAAACTTGTGAAAAAAGGCAAAGTACCGCCTAGTTTACTTCCCCTGTTTTGTTTACAAACTTAACAAAACATAAAAAGGAGGAAAAAAACAAAAACGTGTATTGAATATTTACCAAAGGTAGACATACACACAAACAAGTTTTCAATTTATTTTTTGATCAATGGTTATAATCTTTAACTTCAAAATCATATGTATATTAGTTCTCATGTAGTGAGTAAACTAGTTCATATGAATGCTTGATGTTTGACATGGGATTGTTACCGCTTTCAAAACGTGTTCTGATGATGGGAACCTAGAAAATTCCCGAAATAGATCTATCAACACATTCCTGAAAGGGTCAAATAATAAATTTGAAAACAAAAACTCTATAGATTATTTGTTAGGACAATATCCTAATGAAGAAATATAGAGTATATGGCCTCGAACTTGAATAATTTTCATTTTCATTGCACAATTAAAGGTCGAAAAAACATAATTTTTATTTTTAATAAAAATTATAACAAACTTGTGAAAAAAGGCAAAGTACCGCCTAGTTTACTTCCCCTGTTTTGTTTACAAACTTAACAAAACATAAAAAGGAGGAAAAAAACAAAAACGTGTATTGAATATTTACCAAAGGTAGACATACACACAAACAAGTTTTCAATTTATTTTTTGATCAATGGTTATAATCTTTAACTTCAAAATCATATGTATATTAGTTCTCATGTAGTGAGTAAACTAGTTCATATGAATGCTTGATGTTTGACATGGGATTGTTACCGCTTTCAAAACGTGTTCTGATGATGGGAACCTAGAAAATTCCCGAAATAGATCTATCAACACATTCCTGAAAGGGTCAAATAATAAATTTGAAAACAAAAACTCTATAGATTATTTGTTAGGACAATATCCTAATGAAGAAATATAGAGTATATGGCCTCGAACTTGAATAATTTTCATTTTCATTGCACAATTAAAGGTCGAAAAAACATAATTTTTATTTTTAATAAAAATTATAACAAACTTGTGAAAAAAGGCAAAGTACCGCCTAGTTTACTTCCCCTGTTTTGTTTACAAACTTAACAAAACATAAAAAGGAGGAAAAAAACAAAAACGTGTATTGAATATTTACCAAAGGTAGACATACACACAAACAAGTTTTCAATTTATTTTTTGATCAATGGTTATAATCTTTAACTTCAAAATCATATGTATATTAGTTCTCATGTAGTGAGTAAACTAGTTCATATGAATGCTTGATGTTTGACATGGGATTGTTACCGCTTTCAAAACGTGTTCTGATGATGGGAACCTAGAAAATTCCCGAAATAGATCTATCAACACATTCCTGAAAGGGTCAAATAATAAATTTGAAAACAAAAACTCTATAGATTATTTGTTAGGACAATATCCTAATGAAGAAATATAGAGTATATGGCCTCGAACTTGAATAATTTTCATTTTCATTGCACAATTAAAGGTCGAAAAAACATAATTTTTATTTTTAATAAAAATTATAACAAACTTGTGAAAAAAGGCAAAGTACCGCCTAGTTTACTTCCCCTGTTTTGTTTACAAACTTAACAAAACATAAAAAGGAGGAAAAAAACAAAAACGTGTATTGAATATTTACCAAAGGTAGACATACACACAAACAAGTTTTCAATTTATTTTTTGATCAATGGTTATAATCTTTAACTTCAAAATCATATGTATATTAGTTCTCATGTAGTGAGTAAACTAGTTCATATGAATGCTTGATGTTTGACATGGGATTGTTACCGCTTTCAAAACGTGTTCTGATGATGGGAACCTAGAAAATTCCCGAAATAGATCTATCAACACATTCCTGAAAGGGTCAAATAATAAATTTGAAAACAAAAACTCTATAGATTATTTGTTAGGACAATATCCTAATGAAGAAATATAGAGTATATGGCCTCGAACTTGAATAATTTTCATTTTCATTGCACAATTAAAGGTCGAAAAAACATAATTTTTATTTTTAATAAAAATTATAACAAACTTGTGAAAAAAGGCAAAGTACCGCCTAGTTTACTTCCCCTGTTTTGTTTACAAACTTAACAAAACATAAAAAGGAGGAAAAAAACAAAAACGTGTATTGAATATTTACCAAAGGTAGACATACACACAAACAAGTTTTCAATTTATTTTTTGATCAATGGTTATAATCTTTAACTTCAAAATCATATGTATATTAGTTCTCATGTAGTGAGTAAACTAGTTCATATGAATGCTTGATGTTTGACATGGGATTGTTACCGCTTTCAAAACGTGTTCTGATGATGGGAACCTAGAAAATTCCCGAAATAGATCTATCAACACATTCCTGAAAGGGTCAAATAATAAATTTGAAAACAAAAACTCTATAGATTATTTGTTAGGACAATATCCTAATGAAGAAATATAGAGTATATGGCCTCGAACTTGAATAATTTTCATTTTCATTGCACAATTAAAGGTCGAAAAAACATAATTTTTATTTTTAATAAAAATTATAACAAACTTGTGAAAAAAGGCAAAGTACCGCCTAGTTTACTTCCCCTGTTTTGTTTACAAACTTAACAAAACATAAAAAGGAGGAAAAAAACAAAAACGTGTATTGAATATTTACCAAAGGTAGACATACACACAAACAAGTTTTCAATTTATTTTTTGATCAATGGTTATAATCTTTAACTTCAAAATCATATGTATATTAGTTCTCATGTAGTGAGTAAACTAGTTCATATGAATGCTTGATGTTTGACATGGGATTGTTACCGCTTTCAAAACGTGTTCTGATGATGGGAACCTAGAAAATTCCCGAAATAGATCTATCAACACATTCCTGAAAGGGTCAAATAATAAATTTGAAAACAAAAACTCTATAGATTATTTGTTAGGACAATATCCTAATGAAGAAATATAGAGTATATGGCCTCGAACTTGAATAATTTTCATTTTCATTGCACAATTAAAGGTCGAAAAAACATAATTTTTATTTTTAATAAAAATTATAACAAACTTATTAAATTTTCGTTCACAATACTGGGTTACTTTACGCTACAGATTGGTTTCAAAAAAGTAGTAGAATTACACAAAATAAATGTATGTGCAAAAAAGAAATTAACAAAAGCTGTGGTATTGTTATTCGACCTTTATTTTTAAAACTGATTTCATTCATTTTAGTTTTAATTCTTTTTCATCCTTAACAATAAATTAATTGATAAAATTAATTAATATAAATTAAATGTTTACCTATCTTGGCATTAACTAAATTATATTATTTGTGCAAATTTACCAGAAAATCTAATGATATAAAATCCTGTTCATAAAAACTGAAATAATCTGCAGTTTCCTTCTGGAGCTTTTAATGGAATTCGATTTTATATCTTGAATTTTTATGAATATGTTAGTACCCAGCGAAATTTTTTAGAACAGATTACCTTTGAACCTGTTCTAGAACAACTTCTTTTACCACCGGTTGGAACCGGTTCTAGAACAGGTTGCTGGGAGTCGAAATGTTAGGTGTCACAGTACCAGAACCAGTTCTATAACTGGCTCTAGAACCGGTTCTAAAGCAACCTGTTCTTGTTTGGAGGTAAAGAACCTATTGCAAATAGGACAAACCCATATAAAAAGAACCAGTTACAGAACAGAAATTAGAACCTGTTACAATACAGTATAATCTGTTCTGCAACCAGTTATTTGGATTTTACTATTTTACTGGGTAAGTTGCATTTTTTTATTCAATACATTATTCTAACATTTTTCTTTTATCCGTTAAACTCCGCCAGAAAAAGAAAACTTAATGCAACAATAATGGTAACCGCAAGAAAGTGTAAAGCGAACATTAAAATTTTAATGTATGCCAAAATATTTTTATTAACGTCAATAAATTATGCAAAATGTAACTTTTATTGTGTTTTAATTGGCTTGATTTAAGCATGCAGATATTGCTTGAATGCAAGGGAGTTTGGACTGCTGCTTGAACTTGAACGTTGTGGGCGTTGTGGAGTAATGGTTAGCGCGTTGGACTATTACCCAGATGGTCCCGGGTTCGATTCCCGGTGACGACAACATCAATTTAGCAAAAAATAATATGTATGAGTTTTCTATCACTTATATGCATCGCTGCGCCTACCTTCGGTGTTCCCATAGCACTTAACCCCACCGCAGTAAAATAATGAATCAGGGCTATGAAACAAAAATCTTCAATAAATTCACCAACTCTACATCAGGTGGAGAGCAACAACTGTTCTATGACTTATCTACTCGCGCAGTTACAGTGTTGCCATGTTTGAAGCCCTTCATCTTTCACCACCTTTCATCTCTCCACTATCCCCTTTCCAAAGAAAGCAACACATTAATTAATAGGAAGAATTTCCTGAGTGTTGCTTCTCTTAAAAAAAAAAAAAAATTAAACTGCAAATCAAAGCTTGAACTAAAGCATATTTACTCTGTTATGTTCAACTTGAATTCAAGTGTCCATTCTGCTGGAGTACGCTATTGAATTGCAGTGTAAATGTAGTATAAATCAAGGCTTGAAATAGGAAAATAGGACTTGAATTACACTTGAATTTACCTTGAATCCCAACAAAATTGTTTATTGGGATATAGAACACTTTATTTCATTTTACAAAATTGTTTCATAGTAAAGTAAACGAAACATATTAAACCAAACGAAACATGCAAATTATGTATAAGAAAATGTCGCAGTTTCGTGTATTTTACGAAAGATTTTCGTGGTGCTAAACAACAAAACTTTTTCGTAAAAAAAAAATCGTAAATTGCTGACAAAAATTTCATAATTTTGTATATTTTTCGAAAGACTTTCGTCGTGCGAAACAATGAAAAGAAATTCGTAAAATTAATAAAAAAATTTCATAGATTTCGTATATTATACGAAAGATTTTCGTGGTGCATAAAACGAAATATGTCGTACAATGTACGAAAGGTTTCATATATATTACGAAAGGATTTTTTTAGTGTATATATACAATTTTCTATTGTTTGTACATTTGTTATTCCTTCCAGAACTTCAGAGTTTCTTGATGACATAGAAAGCTAAAAATCTGCATAATTATAGCAGCAACCGCCAGAAAGAACATAACGAAGCCGGAATTTTGGTTTATGCTCTGTGGCCGAAAGGGCGAGGCAGTTTTAAGTTTTTAAATGTTTCTATACATTCACATTTAAATAAGAGATTTTTATTTTTTTGAGAGATCTCTGATAACTTTAACAGCTTAAAATTGGCAAAAATAATGCGTTCCACTAAATTTTGCATATTAAAGGTCAGTTTTCTCTATAAGGTCTTGTTGTTTGTATGTGAATATCCAAAGCTCATGATGACCTACAAATTTGAAATTTGTCACACAGTTTGTAGTGACTATTTTCGTTTTGTGGGTGAAAGTAAAAGCGTTTTTAAAGATATTATTGTATCTTATATAAACATCTGTTGAGCTACGAATTTAAAAACTGGAGTATATGTTTACTAACCAAAATACAGATTTATCTAGAGACTGATCTTTTAGTTTCATTAAACATTACAATAAAATTTGTTTTATTTCTGAATACACCACCATATTTTATTATTGCTTACCTGCTCCTGAAGTTTCTACTAACCAGGATAAAATAAATACCGAAGCCTAATTTTAAATTTTCAGTTTGGGGCGGAGAGGCGTGGCTTATAGCTGTTTAAAAATTATATCGTGTTTCCAATATTCATCTGATGAGTTATAAAGTTGAAATTTGGCATTCATGTTGTACTATCTACGGAACAAATTTAAATGAAATTGATATTTCAGTTATGCTAACATTTTTCGAATTCAACCATTGAACAATTGTCAATCTTAGAAATATTCAGAGATGGCTTTTAAACCAGTTTTGAACATTTCGACCTTTTTGATGTTGACTATACATAGCTTGCTTTCGGTCTGTCAGTACCCAAGTAAACAATTTTATATATAACAGGATATTCTTAAACATAAAAATATATGATCATATAAAATCGATATGTGGTTATATAAAATAATATTTTCAAAATGTTTTACCAAAAAAATTCATGTATAAGCACATATAATCATGTATAAAAGAAAGTACTATTCTTAAATTTATATATGATAATAAATGGTTGAAAAATTTAATTAGATTTATATAAAACTAGACATAACCAAATACATTATTATATATAACACAAACATCAAAAACGCCTTCTGTCATTTTAGACATAATTATATATAATCCACAACTGCAAAAATGTTCTAAGTCAGTTTCTATGTAACGATATATATAACTAAATAATCGCCAACTAGTTTACGAAAATGGTTTACAATTTTGCGAAATCGATTTCCATTACAAATTACAAACCCTTCTTAATATTGACAAACTTTGTTTTTAATTAAATTAAATTAAAACGAAAATGTAATGTCTTAGAAAATATAAATAAAATTTAAGTTTTTTTAAAATTTCAATCATACATTTTGTGTTTTTAACCTCTTTTATGGAGATCAAATATATGTAACTGAATATCTTTAAATTTAATTATATTTGCATTATTATGTATCTAATTGTATATATTTATATCTAATTGTATCAAATATATTATAATTAGATGTAATTATATCGGGCCAAACTATAGAGTTGGATAGTTTTTAATTTTTAACGACCTTCCAACCTCCGTATATTTACAAAAATAAAGCAAATTAAAAAAATTAGCTAGGTTGATACTAGTATTTCGATCTGGCTAAAGAACTCATCCGAACCCGAAGTTCTTGAAAAGTTAGAGCCTCCATAATATTCAGAAATTTATCAAAAACCTATTAATCTTTAATTTTGCTCCATTTTTTATTCAATATGATTATATTCAAATTGTGTGATGCCAAAAGCCACCAAGGCTCGTTTTTGCCTACACAACTTAATATATTGAACGTTTATAATATATATGAATTTAAAAAATACTAAAGGAAAATATATTGCAACTAATCGTGTTACCATGCTTAATGACATAGCCATCCGAAAGTCTGGCAACACCACACAGCTGCACTGTGGGGAAAATTGGACTATTTTGGGCAAATTTGTCTACAGCCCACAGTTTTAAACAAATAAAATTTGAAAAATAATTAAATAAATATCAGGCCGATTCCTCAAAGCCGATTTTTAAAAGTCATTTACCCTGTAAATCGAAAAAAAGGCAAAAGCTGTATATAAAGTAATTTTTTAATATAGATTTTAGATTAGATTCTTCTTTATTTGTTTTCAAAAATTTATAAAATAATACAAAGAAATTACCTTATAGTATAAATATAATATAAATTATTATTTTAAAATTATTTTAAAACATATATAAAGAATAATGTTACAGCATGGTTTGATAACCGCTGCTGGGAAATTGAGCTTAAAGTTTTATTTAAAAATTGAATTCAGTTATTAGTATTTTTCTATATCTTAGTGCATACCTAACATAATTGTAAAGGTTTAGCCAATTTGCATCTTCACCGCCATTTAAAACATTTACGATTTGATCGTCTGACAAACTTAAAGATCGGAAATATCTCATCCTTATTTCATTTAAAACCGGGCACCTACTCAAGAAGTGTTCCATTGTTTCCACTTCCCTGAGATTAATATATATATATATTAATTTGTTTTAATGCAAAAAACGTAAATAAAACAAAAAACTAACAAAATTAGTTAATTTATAAACAAACTTTAGTTATAAAATTCATAAATCAAAAATAAATTATGAAACCTGGAATAGCATCAAAAATTTATGAAACCAGGTACTATAAATTAAGCAAAAAATCAATAAAATCAGTCTAATATTTATTAATAAAAATAATAATTCAGTTCAATAAAAGAGATCAGTTCATTTCAAACTAATAGTGCCAACTAATCTTATCTTTCTGGTTGGTGACGAATCACTTTCATCACTCGATAGTATTTGAAAAGTTTCTGTTTCGATGTTGGAGATAACTTCAGCCCGCAGAGATTTGGAAATATATTTTGTTATAAGAACATGTGACGTATTATTGTTCAATTCTTTATTTACCTCCCGATATTGTGCCAGGACATGAGAAATATACCTCTGGAACTTTAGAGCTCTTTCAATATTTTGGTCATGTTGGACAAAGTGATTTCCTAATTTTCGTCCTAATTCAAGGCCTTCACAAATAATATTCGTTATCAGTGCAACCATTTCTTACTCGTCTTCACCAATTATTTCATTATATAATACCCTTTGACAATAAAGTTCTCTCAGGCTCGTCAGCATTGAAGACTTGATCAGGAGTATATGAAATACCTTCGACGAACTTTTCTGGATATTCTTCTGCAGCATCAACATCAGCAGATGCTTGTTCCCCTTTTAGTTTTAAATTATGTAAAGAATGCCTTTTTTTAATTTTCAAACCAACCATGACTAGCTGTAAAAGACTTTTTGCTGCTGAGCTCATCCTTAATTTTTTCGTAAATCCGAAATGCCTTATTTGTAATTACATTAGTGTCAATTGGAATTCGCTTTTATATTAGGTCTTCAATCCAAATTATTAATGCCTTCTCAATTTTTTCAATTAAAGTGTCAAGAACGTACGAAGTTGTACGCTTGGATACATCATACCCAGCAGCTAAACTTTTCCTGGTAGCGTTTTCATTCTTTTTTATAGATCTAATTGTGGCTTCATGAATGGTATATTTTTTAGAAACTCTTGATAATTTTCTCCTTTGCGGAGACAATCCAACATGTTAATTTTGGTTTCTAAAGATATAATTGTTCTTTTTATCTGCTTCTTTAGAATTTTTTTCGGCATATTTATTTTTAAAAAAATATCGATCGAGTTATAAAAGTTATATATATATAATCCGATTTATTTATATAAGTTTTATAATATTTTTTTTCACAAAAAAACGACAACTAGCGGACTTACATGGTAAACACTGACTGATTTATATATTTGTATATTTTTGATATTTTGATTTTGATTTGATATATTATGTATGTACGTGCATAAATGGATAATTCCCTTTTTAATTTTATTTTCAATGAACTTGTGTGTTTTACTTCGATATTTTAAAAAATCAATTAAAGAAGTAAAAAAAAAGAAGTTAAATTGTATATTCATTTTTTACTAACGTAATCAAAAAAAATAAAAAAATCGTGTAATTCGAGGTAATTTCCATATTCCTCGATTTACACGAGAAATAAAAAAATCGTGTAAAAGTGAAATCGTGTAAAAAGGTATCGTGTAAATCAAGGGATAGGTGTATTTGATATCCTTAACAAATCGCCAAAAACAGCGAAATTAAATTTTTTTTGGTATTTCGGCTATAAATGAAATATATCTTAAAGTAAGGCCTATAATATTCCCTCTTGATACTTTTCGTTTATTTTGTTTGAAATAAATTTTAATTTAAAAATGAGGGTGTTTGAATTTACAAATTCCATTGTTGGTGCCTACAGTTTTTTTCTGTGTACAACACTAAATATTAGTTTTAAATGAATATACAATAAATCTTTTTTAAGAAACGTACACTCGGGGAACTTCTGCTGTAAATATTTGTAGTTGTTTGAGTTGCAATTTATTTATTTATTTATTTATTTATTTCCTTTTCTATGCAACAAGATAAAATCTTATAATTAGAGCATAGAAATATATGCGTTCACAAAATTTATAATTATGATATATTAAAATAATAAAAATGATAAAGAAAAAAAAAATAAAAATATATGGATAAGAACAATGTTAATGACATAATCAGAATTAAAACACATTAAAACATTAAGTTAAAAATAAAAGAAATAATAAATAAAGACAGGATGATAATCATGTTAACAAAAAGTACAAATGTATATATATAAAGAGAGAAAAAAAATTCAATATTTAAATATGTTATAAAGAGCATATTAATTTCCGCGATTTATTGTTAATTAATGAAAACAGAAGCATTTAATATTTGTATAAAGTAATTAAATTTCGTAGTTAAAAAGTCAGTTATTAATCATGACAGTTGTAGTATTTGTTAAGTTCTTTTTTAAACATTATTGCATTACTATTGCCCTGAAGTTTAGGTGGCAGTTTATTCCAAAGACGAGTTACAGCAACAAAGAATTGCCATGTTGACGAAACGTATTTAAATTTAAATGACTTGATCAGCTTTCCTCTTTTCGATCTTGCGAAATTAAGGCGTTGATAGAGGTAATTTGGCTCACGGTCATATACAATTTTATGCATATATATTAAACACCTGATATTTATGAGGTTATCAAAAGTGGTCCCGTGAAGTTTAGTGGCATACGGCGATAATTCAGCAAATTTATGAAGTCCGAAAACATATCTTATGATATTGTTGTATGCAACATTCAATTTTCGCTTACCGATAGAGTCACTGTTAGAAAAAATTTCACATCCATACAGTAAACTTGGCATGAGATATGAATTCGCGATGAGTTTCCTGGTTTTTAATGTAGTAAATGGCCGGGTTACCCAGAGACTACGAAGCATAGAATATGTTTTGCCTACAATACTGTTGATGTGATTGGACCAGGTCTTTATTTTTAATTTAATTTTTGACTATGTTTGTAGTTCTTTTATTTTATTTAAAAAAATAAAACAAAAAAATGTCGTTTTATTTTTTACTACATTTCTGGTTTATGTTAACTACAATTGTTGTTCGTTTTCTTAACAGTAGAAAACAAATGACAACAGAATTTTATAAGTGCAGCCATCTAAAATGATAGAACTCTCTGAAAAGATATAAAGACATGTAGAATGTGTTTTAGAATATAGAGTGTATGTGTTTTCTTATATTTTTTTTTGTCCAAAAGTTCAAGATGATCCTATAAAACCTAAAAATTATGGCACCACTAAAATAAAAAAGTTAGTTAAGTCAGCAAAATTTTTTGCAAAAAATTTTAGTCAGGAGGGTGCTTGCAAAAAAATTGCGAATATCAGCAAATTCTTTTGCTGAAAATCAGCGAGCTGATTTTTAGCAACAAAATTAGTAGATTCAGCAAAAGTTTTGCTAACACTTAGTAGATTAGAAATTAAAAAACCCTTGCTAAAAATTAATAAAATTTTTGCTGAATATTAGTAGACTGAAAAAACTCAAAAAATTTGTAGAAAAATTATACTTTAGTTAATGTATTTGCTGAAAATCATAAAACATATTTTTGTGATTCTGTTTAAAATAATTTACAATACGTTACAAAATATAAAAATGTTCATACTCCCAAATTGACGATATGAATTAATGTAATATTTAAAAACAATAGAAATAATTATATATAACATAAACGAAATTATCTTTGAACTACTTACATCAATTATTGTCTAAATGATGCTATCTTTTAAATGAACACAAATGCCGCAAAGAATTATAGAAACAAAACGAAAAAATAACAATATATAACATACACAACCATTTTTTGCAATAAAAAAAAGGAAACAGAAAAATCTACCTAAAATATATGTCTTTGTCTTTCGCTTTAGTCTGTCAACCTATTGCATATTTGTTTGCAATTTGATCACACAAGATTAATAATATATATAAACATTTAGTTTACATATACACATTTAATCTTTATTAAATTTAAATATTTTATTTTGTCTTTTTTTTTTAATTAATAGACAATAACTTTCACAAGCCGGTGATGACGAAAAATTTAAGTTGTTTTAATCCACAATTTTTTTTTATGTATGAAAAACAGATACAAAAAACTTCCATGGTTGATTTTTTTTTATATTATGTCTTACTAGAGTTGTACTTTTTAGTATAATTTTCCTCGTCACTACTACATCGTGGCATGCCGCGACATCTAATTCATTCTGAGTATATCTTTCAGTCTGGTTGTCGGTCACACAATTTTTTTAGCAAAATAAGTTAGTAAAACATTAGTTAAATATTAGTAAAACATTAGTTCAAAACAGTTAAGTGCTGAATAGGTATAACTAAAATTTTAGTCTAAAACATAATTTTAGCAATAAAATTGCTGAAAAATAGTATACCTGATTTACAAGATGTTTTACTAACTTTTCTACTAACTTCTTTTTTTGAGTGTAGAAGTCGGGACAACACTTTCCTTGAAGCAATAAACAATCCTCTTAAAATATATCCATGTTGATCATGTTATTTTTTGTGTGTAAATCATCGCTTTTATTATTATTATTATAATCCCAAACAATAAGTCCCATATGTCTTTTTAATACTATTGGTCAATTATCTCAGCAATAAAATAAGTTGCAATGCATGTTTGATACGACCACATTTTATCGGTTTTTATTAAGTCTATAAAAACTGACACACAATGTGTATTGTATATATATCAGTGTAGATATTGGAACATTTGAATGTATTTATGTGTGTGTATGTGTGTGCATGTATAAATGAATGTATAAAAATTGCTAAACAAACAATATTTCATTATAATAAGACTACTTGATTGTGGTAATCGTAAATTGTAGCAGTAGTAGCACGGTATTGAACAGGAGCAAGTGAATTTTATATGCACACAAAGAAGAAGTACAAGTACAAATACACAGTAAAATGACAATAAATTTAAACTGTGGTCTTAACAAAATCAAATAAAGTTTTTCTACGATATTTTTTTTTACCCCTCTCACATATACCTACACTTATACATAAACTAACATTCATAAAGGTGGCATATATTTTCTGGACACATAAAATTAAAGTGTCAACCGAATAGAAAATTGTATTTTGGTGACTACAACCAATCAAATGTTATTGCTTAACATTTTGGGTGTGACAACTCAAATTCAGTTGTACTTTGTATTTTGTTGTAAAAACCAATATTCAGTTGTACCAACCCATTTAAGTTAAAGCAACCGCATTTTAGTTGGCAAATTTCATAATTTTCCGCTGTATGAATTTATTCTTTAAGAACTATGAATTTTTGGAGAGAATTTGTTATTATACCCAAATTATAATTTTTAAAATAATAAATTCTTCCCTATTTATATTAATAAATAGCAAAATTCTCCCAAAATTAAAACGCAAAAGTTGTCAACACTGAACGTAAAAACCATACGTCAATCTGGTAACATTGTGAAAAAGAGACGGAGGAGATTAGAAAAATAAACAAAAAATCTAAAAATAGAATATTTGTATTGTTAGTGTTGGTCACTTCTGAGTATAATATGCAATAACAGAAAAGCTAATAGGAAAGAAAACTACAATTTAGCTGCATTACATTCGATGCCATACTTGGGTGTGAACGCTAAACGGTCATGACTTGGTATTGTTACGTTTGTAATGTAATAAGAGCGCAGGTTTGATTCGTACAACCGCAGGTTGTTGAAAAGTGTATCATATAGAGACAATCTGATGGAATTAAATGGAAAATCACTGATGACGCCTGTCCATAAAAAGAAGCAGAAACTAGTCTAGTCTGATTTAAAAAGTAATAGTGTTTATAACATTTAGAGAAAAACGTTTATTCTTCTTCTTAACCTCAACATTTCTGGACAACATTAATTTCAACACTATTTCGAGATCGCAATAAATTTAATTTTATAAAAATATATGCCACCTTAATATATCTTATCGCATTGAACATGTTCTCCGTTTAAATCTGAATCAATGACAAAGACTAACATGAAAATCCTAACGATAAATTTTTGTATATTCTTTTTTTTTTTTATTTTTGCAGTTCTAAAACTGACGCCTGCCATTTTGCATTATACAATTTTCGTTAAATATTTTACAAAAAAAAGGAGCAGAAAATAACAAACTCACACACATAGACATTGATATGGGATAAAATATAAATTCTAGTGCATCCGACAACAAAATACTATGACTTAGAAGATGAAAAAAGTGAAATATCTAAAATCTAAGTCAATTTGAAGCAAGAACTACAAGTATTGGATACAATAAACAAGACATATTCATGTTATTCGCATACATGCATACTAGGGATGTCAAACGGGAAATCCTGAAATCTCGCGATTTTCGGGATTAAGTAAATTCCGAATAACGAAATCCCTCGATTAAGCAAATTTCCGAATTTTTCGACATCTTTCGGGATTTGTTTTTTTTGCTAAAATTTTAAGTTAATTGCGTTTTTTATTGAATCTGAAATTGTTCATTGTAAAATTGCTAAAAATACGTGCTTTTCATCGCTAACAATCGAATTTGTTGCTAAGGGATTTTTTTGGTTAAATACTGAAATTCCGAAAAATCCCAGAATTTTTAAATTTCAATACCGATTGGCATCCCTAATGCATACATATTTGGAGATTTGTTGTGAAAACCAATCGAAGATTGCTGCATACTTATGCACAACCAAAAACTAAACCCATAAACCGCAATTCGTATTCGTTTCAATAAAACTACAACCTAATATACTTATCCGCATATAAACGTTAGGCTGCTTCTTATTTTTTAAAACTTCGATTTTTTGAGGGGACAACACTGGGTTAAATTAAAATTTATGAAAAAAAAAATTTCTAATTTTTCAAAAGAATTTAGGGGCCGCCCACACTTTTGCCGATGTTCCAAAAGAACAAATTTTCATAAAAATAATTTAAAAAATGTTAAGTTTTCTTCGATCTTCTTTTATTTTATTCTTTTTAGTTTAAACGAGCTTAAGATCATTTATTTATTAATTATTTATTTCCAATATTTCGTCTCCACATTGGGTGACTTCTTCAGGGAACAAATATTACAATTTGAAAAAAATAGTTTTAATAATTAAACAATTTATATATATATAATAATTTTTTATTTTTATTTTTTTAAAGGCGGGAAATCAAATTTTCTGTTAAATTGTATTTTTTCAAATTGTAATATTTGTTCCCTGAAGAAGTCACCCAATGTGGCGACGAAAGATGAGAAATAAATAATCAATAAATAAATGATCTTAAGCTCGTTTAAACTAAAAAGAATATAATAAAAATATTTTTTTAAAATACTCCAAAAAAATTTAACTTAAAATTTTGTTGAATTATATTTAATTCCTGCAACTCAGGCAAAACATATTTATATTTTATAAGATTATTAAAACTTAACTAAACTAGGCCAAAAAATGTTTAAAATTTTGAATTATTTTCACAGCGAATAAATAATCTTAAAAAAATTAATAATTGCAATTTTGGTAGCTTTTCTTTACACGCATCATGGGGCTGAAGGAATCCCTCCATCCACTTAGTGTGTGGGCCGATTTAATTTTTTTTTTTTTTGTTAATTTAACCAATATTCAGGGGATGCCCCCTACTCATGCAGTGCATTGTATTGATCAGGAAAATAGGGTATGGGAAGGAGGAAAGAGGGAGTAGTGTTTGTGGACATTTGATTTAAATTTTTCTAAATTGTAAGTAACAGGGAAGACTTCGGCGGGAAGTTTGTTCCACATACGAATCGTTCGACTAAAAAACGAATTTTCTCTGTAATGCGTTGTGCGAAACACAGGACAATCAACTACAAACGGATGTGCTCTACGAGATAAGCGAGTATTACGAATAAAAACTCGGGCTCGAGGAATAAGTTCACTTAGCTCAGATGAGCACCTCCCATGGTAATATCGATAGAAAAGTGTCAGTAGGCGGATTTGGAAGAAAGTTAGTTTTTTTTAAATGATAGTAACTATACTGATAATAATCCATCAATAAAAATACCAATAAATATCAAAATAACAAACACTTTCGTAAAATAAACCAATATTTGTTTATTTTACGATAGTTTTTGTTGTTTTGACATTATTTTCATATTTTTAGAAGCGCTTCCGGAAGGCATTACTTGATAACGAAGCGCTTACAAAGCAAATAAAGAAGGCATGATTTCTGTTCGCGATATCCCACTTGGTATGTCTCTTTTAAAGCGCTTTTTTCATGTACTCTTAGAAGCAATAAATTCATGCCTTCTTAGGCACTAAGAAGCGCTTTTTTGTATGGTATGCATACTTTCTTGCTTCATTGTAAGCATTATTTACTGCTTCAAAGAAGGCATTTGAAGGCATACAAATGTAGTTACTGCTTACCAAATCCAGGATTTTGTTTGCTGGGTATGAATGTAACTTTACACTATAAATTGTTTTATTTGGTCACTATTACTCAGTTGCAAAACAATAAATATTTCGTGCATCGTTTACCCATGTTTTGCGAAGGTCAAACATGTAACATAAATAGTGTGACATAAAAAAATTAAAGAGAGTTTAAAACGGACATTTTAATAATATCTACTTTTTTTCTCTGTTTAAATCATAACACTTGTCTAAAATTGCTATTCATCAAAATCTTCTGATGTCAAAAACTCGTTTTCGTTTTTTTTTTCGGGACTTTTTCTGGTTTCATTCAACAAGGATTAATATTTTTTAATACTAACGATTTATTATTCCGAAAATTTTACTTAATTTAGAAATAAACTTGCTTTTGTTTGTTTAACTTAAACAAAATTCAGTTGTAACCATCAATATTATTATGTAGAACAATATTGACCTCCGGCTAAAATGGGTTAACGATGGGACAAATATTTAAAATACCGGAATTGAGTAATATTAATCTAATAAAACAATTTGTAATGTAAAATTAGTTTCTTTCACTAAAAATATATGTTTGATATTTTTTTTATCCAAAATATTGACATTCCTCCAAATCAGCCCACATTAAATAGGTCCACACGTTATGTGGATAGAGCGATCCCTTCAGTATTATTTTTTTTTTTCAATCCTCAGGATGTGTGTAAAGAAAAGCAACCAAAATTATTTTAATATTTGCGATCTTTAAATTTTTTAAAATAAGTTACTCCTAATTGAAGCTGTGAAAATAATGCAAAATTTTAGACATTTTTTTTCTTTGGCGTAGTGTAACAAATCTTTAAAAAACTAGATATATTTTTCCTGGGTTGTCTGCGTTATACTTAATTCAAAAAAATGTTTGTGTTAATTTTTTTTTTAAG
This sequence comes from Delia radicum, assembly GCA_021234595.1. NCBI lineage: Eukaryota > Metazoa > Arthropoda > Insecta > Diptera > Anthomyiidae > Delia > Delia radicum. Next base: position 135,954,841 of record CM037854.1, read on the forward strand.
TTTCTTTAAAATAATTATTTTTATGAAAATATGTTCTCTTTGAAAATCGGGAAAATTTGCAAAGACTGGTAGCGACCTTGCACGGTTTTTCGTTTAACAAAAAACAAATTATCTTGAACTTGAATAATCTTGCTCATATCATAATAAATGATAAAAGATCAAAAAATAAACTTTTGGTTTTAATTTTTTAAAATTTAAAAGTAAAACATTTTGACCCATAAATTTTTTAAAAATTAGAGAATTTATTTTTCATGAATCTTAATCTAACCCAGGGTTGTCCACAATTCAAATTTCAACAATTTGCTTTTTTAGAAAGCAGCCTAACACACATACTTCAGTACACATTTAAAGAATACATATCGTAGATATAATACGTTACGTCCAACCTTTTAAATTTTTGGTTTTACTTTAGGACTATAGTTATTTACACTATTAAAATTTTATAAATATTTTCCGTATATTATTCTTAGCATTACCAGGAGTTCGAATAATTTTTTTTTTTTTAAATTGCACTTAACATGGAAACTCAAACGCGTGAAGTAAGTGCCAACGATATTTTCATTTTATTTTCACGATGAAAAATATACCAATTAAAAAACGCTTCATATGTGTTTGCTAAATTTTTATTTTTAAATTGGTTTTCAACAAAATTTTTGTTCGTGGAAATTTTTTTTAGCAAAGTTTTTTTTTCATATTTTATTTTCTTCATTTTGTTAAATTTTTTTTTTTCAGTGGATTTGGGGAATTTGAGTAATTTTGTATTTGTTATTTTGCAAATTGTAAAAATTGTTCACCTTTTTGGCGAACTATGTGTGTACTTAAAAATTTGCATTGCAATACATATAATAGCTGTCAAAAATTAAGGGTTGCCAATATTATTTTGGTAATAATGAATGTAATCGATATGACTCCAAAATTGTATATTCACGAAATGTCTACGCTCACAAGGATGTTCTCTCTTCGATTTTAATAAAATTTTTGATATGCGATAGAGGCGAAAAGAATGGGATACAGGTTTTTTAGTGGCACAATTTCACGTTTTTGGGTTAAAAAATTAGTTAATATGAATAGTACACAAAACTGGAAAGTATATCGCAAAATCGTATATGGCAAAAACCTAAAACTTCATCTCAGTTCAATAAAATAGGAGTTAAAAACATATTTTTTCGCTTAACCAACTTTAACCCTTGAACAACAGTTCTTGAATAAAGTCCATATACTTGAAGGTTATTGGGCATGTGTCATATACAAGTTAATGAGTTTTAAAAAATTCTTGCATTTTGGTAAATATGACATTTATCCAAAATATGTTTAAAATGATACGAAATAACCAAAAAAAAGTTAATTTGTATAATATGTTACGCCACTTTTTACCGATAGAGAGACAATCAAAGAGAGTTTGTTGATTGAAGCAATTTCATTATTTTGTGGCCATTCCCCTTTTAAAACGGGCCGGTATTCAAAGCTGGAAAGGTTTTTAACGATTACCTTAAAAAGCACTAAAATTTATATCGTTAGAAAGCTTGACATTGTATATTATCCAGATATTGCAGTAGGTTAAAATGTGATAATTACTTGTGAAAAAAGATATAACAAGGGGATTAAAAAGAGGAAGTATTCTAGTTAAAATAGAAGTTGTTCATATGTATTAGTTAACTCTAGCTCTTCTGAATAAAACAATACATTGCGAATACTGTGATTGACAAAACTCCACTCAGCCGCATTCATCGCTGTGTCGACCGTGGCGTAACTCGCTTTGAGCTGAAACTACACTGCGGGCACTTCTGCTTTAATAATAAAGGGTCCGCCAAATAAATTTTTTTTTTAACTCCTGAACCAATTGGACTTTGTATGGCGTCATACCAAGGTCTTTATGCAAAATTCGTCTCAATGATGTCTCCGAAAGGTTCAATTGTTGAGAACGACGGTGAATTGATGTTGATGGCGCTTCACGAACACTTTCTGCCACAGCAGCAATATTCTCGGGTGTACGCACTGTTTTTGGCTTTTCACGCTTTGGTTTATCGATGAGGATGCCAGTTTCTTTCACTTTTTTCACAAGATAACGAACATACGGACCATATTCGTTCAGCGGAAGGATAAAACTAATCTGTCAAATCAGACATGAGCTAAGTGTTACCATTCACGAAATAAGCACTAGTTGAAAAAAAAAAAGTTAGATGGCGGACCCTTTATGTAGTCGTTTTTTATAGTTTCTTTATTGTCTTTTGTAGAACAAGTTTAATTTTTTGCTGAACTTGTATTTCATTTAAATAAACAAACCACATTAAATGACTGTTTTATGATTTTATATTAAATTTTTACAGTCATTTTTTGTTATTTAAAAAAACAAAAGAAAAATAAACGTTGTTCGTAATTTTTTGAACAGTCAAAACAAATGGCAAATGTTAGTTGAATTTAATGAAATATTTGACATCCTTTCTTCAAATGAAAATTCATTTGTTTTTGACTACATTTGCTGTCGTCTTTAAATACATAATATCCTTAGTGTATGAGTCATAGCCTGAATTATGGCTGTTTGCTTAAAACTCACAACGGCACAAAGTACAAAGTTTTTTCATATATAGCAATTTAACAATATAAAGTACTTTGTGCAATTGATATATAAATTAACCACTGCCTAGTCCTTGGAGGAGACGAAACTGCGATAGTCAGACATATACATTGTGTCCGTTAAATTTTTTAATACAAATGTTTTCTTCTTCTCTTTCTTCTTCCTGTAAAAAAATAAATAATAAAAAATATTATTTTTTTTTTTAAATTTGTCAATTTTTTTTTTCAAGAATTTGCTATTATTAATTTTTTTTTACCCATAAAATGGTATACATTTTGAAGTCCCAGAAGAATAGGATTTGTAGATTTACATTCACACCCCCAGGTTTATTTAAAATATTTTTTTTTTTTTTGTAAATTCCTTTCCGAATCTCGTCCGAAAATGGTACAAAGTGTATTTTTTTAATTTAGTTTTAGCTTTGAATTATTCACTAAATATACTTACCTACTCAAAATTATTTAGACATGACTTTATCGGATGCCATTAACCCACTTTAGACTGAAAACAGAAATAACCCACCAGTTTGATAGAAATGCAAAAACATATTTTATTAACTTTATTTGACATTTTTAATTTGCAAATGTCTATTGCAAGTTTTATAATATAATAGTCATGATTAAAAAAAAATAAAGAAGTTGAACAAATTATAATTCGTTTTTTGTGTGTGAAGTGACTGTTTTCCTTTACATTTTATAAAATTGATAATTTTGAAAAAGTTTAAAAAAATATCAATTAAGTTTTATAAAAATAAAATAATATTTATTTTTATGTTTTGAATGAATTTTTAAAAACACCAGTTTTTATGTTTTTTTTCGCATTTTTGCAGAATTTTTCATCCATAAAAAATATATTATTGAAATGTCGACGCAATATTGTGTTAAAATTTCAAGTCGATTGCAGCAAAATTGACGAAGTTACGAGTATTTTTATGTCAATTATGTCCGTGTATGGTATAAAATTCAGTGTAGCAGTAAATATTCTATCGAGCAGACAGACGTACGCGTGCGTTCCTATTTTCGTATAATTTTAGATCCGTTTTCATTAAGTTTTGTGTTAAATTATTACTAAAACAATAAGCTGGTTCGAGATTATATCGACGTAGAAAAATTGTACCTCCGCAAAAACGTAAAAACGAAGGCGTTTCAACAAGTAGCGCGACCGCTAAAAAAATTAAAGTGACCATTGAAAATCAAATTACGGAGGATCTTGAAAAACATTATAGGATAATGATTTTTTATTAGTCTTTTATTTGTTCGACGGACAAGAATCCACAGCATGAAAAATTGCCGAGCGGCGCGGACACCTGGTGCGAATGGCAAAAAGCTGCAGCTGCTAATGCATTGGATTCGTTCAAACACACGTACAGTGCTCGTCCCGAGGATGTTTTGAATGCCATCAAGAATATTTATGAAGATCCGAGCAAAGGTGCCCTCTTGGAGCGATGTGTCGGAGCCTTCACGCAGAAAAACAATGAGAGTTTGAACGAACTTATTTGGAAAATGTCACCAAAACACTTGAGTGGAACCTCTGTTATCGTTGAAATTGCAGCTTATGTTGCGGCCAGTGTTTTCAATGAAGGTTCGTTTGCTTACTAACCTTCATGCAAGACATGGGAATCAAGAGTGGATCAAGTGCTCATGACTGGGCGCGATCCATACATATAAGCAAAGCAGAGCAGGAAGGTCAGAGACAAACTAAAGAAGGCAGGATTTGTCGTAGACAGGAGCAAAAAGGTGTTTTAGACATCATGGATGATGGCAACATTCTTTATGGGCCTGGCATTGATGATTCAGTGTTTAATACCAGATTTTTTTAGTGTTCAAAACTTTAAAGGGTTTTTATTACAACTCACGTTTTCAAAGTCGGTGCCCTTCAGAATTTCAAAACTACTGCACAGATCCTTTTGAAATTTTGGACACTATTTCTGTATATTACTTACGAGCTAACGCTGGATAGTTTTTTCTAATATGTTAATAATGTTTATTTTACACTAACAAATTAGCCGATTTTTTGCACTAAAAATCGCGTTTTTTCCCTTTAAAGTATTCCAAAAAAGTGTAAAATTTAAATTTCGAAAAACCCTCGCAGAGTTACCTGGGGAAAACTATTATCTAACGAATGAAGTTCGATTTTTTTAATTCAGATGACCCAGCACCAAGTTATGAGGGGCACCGCAATTCTACTTTTTTTTTGAGACACGTCCGAATAATTGCTGCTATTGCCGTGTTTTTTAATATTTCTTCGTGAAAATGTTATGCAACAGTCTTCAAATGTCAAGCTTTAATGTCCTATTAGTTTTAATAAAGAGGTTTAAACTGTGTCGGCACACAAAATTCACAAACAAATGCCTTTTTTTCTTACGAAATAACCTTACCCCCCCTCCCCCCCCCCCCCCCCCTCTCCAATACCAAGCAACCACCCTTAAGAAACCTGTTTTTATTGTCAATACAAAATTGCTCGAAAGCTTTTGCCGTGGGAGCTTTCACCTACAAAAGTTATAACCCTAATGTACATATTTATATATTAAAATAATATTTTAATTTGCATCTGACCTTACATTCCATCTACTATGACAGTGCAAATATTACATATAATACATGACGTATGAGCAATATTTAATACACGTTGGCACGTACGGCACGTTGGGCTAGTTTTGATTATTTTAACGATTTATAAACTTCATTAGCAAAAAGTCGTTTCTTTCAAATTTAAATATTTGAATTCTTGGAACCCTAAAAATGTTTATTGGTATTTTTATTGTAAAAGCCCAAGAATTTGCCCTTAATATCTTATGTGATTCTTGTAAAATGAAAAGATATAAAAGAATCATTTTTGTATTTACCATCTCAGAGGTGACTTAGAATTAGGTATTGAAAAAACATTTTAGCGTTGTAACTTCGCGTATTATAACTTTTTCACAAAATGTTTAGCTATTTGCCAACTGAAATTCGGTTACTAGGACTCAAATTCGGTTATTACGAATTTCAGTCGTTTGGTACAACTGAACATTAGAGTCTACAACACAGTTCGGTTAATTCTAATGAATTTTAATGCCAACACCAACAATATTCTGAAATATAATGTAAATATCGTTGTACTAACTCGGTTTATAAGTTGTTACCATTAAAATACACTTTTCGATTCGGTTGGCACTTTATTTCTCTGTGTGTACCTATTATTTTCAAAAGTCAGGTTTAACCTTTCTAATTTCTTACTCATTTCCGAAAAATCGTCCGTTGGAATTTTTTGTAAATAAGCAATAAAATGTGAGAAATGTTCAACCATTTGATACATTTTTTTTTTAACGATTCATAAATTTCTATGGCAAACATTTTTTCTTTCAACTTTAAATAAATGAAGAAAATTCTTCGAATTCTCGGAACCCTAAAAATGTTAATGGGTGTTTTTATTGACAAAGCCCAAGAATTTGCCCTTAAAATCGTATGTGATTCTTGTAAAATGTATCGTATTTGTACTAGTTTTGAGAGCTGCTATTGTTTTCTTTAACCAGTCCACAGTGGTATATATCGCAAATTTTCTTGGAAATAATTCGGCCATTTCATACTTAGTAGTCCGACTTCAATAAAATATGAAACAGGCATAAGGGACGCAATACCGTTTTGATTTTGAACCTTCCAGACCCGCCGGAGGTGGCATATACAATGTTGAGTGCTCGCCATTTTTTGTTTTTCATTCGATATGAAAAATAATAACATATTACTAATCTTCTAGTGGAGACTAACAAATCACATGCTTACTTGAGTGCGTTACTCTACTAGTTCCCGAGATATTTCCATTTGAAAATAAGAAATTTCAAATTTTGGTCGACTCAGGTCAAGTTTTTTGCGAATAGAGGGACGACTTTCGTTTTTAAAATATTGATTATTTAACTAAATAAACTCTTGAATAAATAAAAAAATGAATGCCATATCTTATTCCACTAAAAAACTACATTCGTTTAAATTAGAAATTTAATAAAAAATCAAATTTTTGCGAAATTTTTTTCTTCCTATTAAGGTTACCCAATTAACTAAAAAAAAAAAACTTTTGCATTTGTCTTTTACGGGATTTGAACTCGGAGCAATCTGCTGTCGCTCTACCCATTACACTACAAACACTTATAAAAGCTGAGTGCTAAATTTGGATTTAAATATTTTGTTAGGAAAGTAAACATAGTCTAAACTTCGTTTGTCAATACCAATTATTAGTTGCGTTTATAATCAATGCAATCCAGAATTGTTCTACGAATTTAATTGTATACGATATTTGACTGGAAAACCCGTATTTGCAGTTACCACTTTTGAATATCGACAAATTTTTAATAGCTGGCACCATTTTTTTTTTTTTTGCATTTTCACTAAATAAATGGTTGCAATTACTAACCGAATTTTATTTGAAAAGTTGATTGGAAATAACAATAATTGTAAAGGGTCCGCAAAATAACTTTTTTTTTTTTTGAAAATGCTATAAAAAAAAACTACTGAATATTTTCTTAAATTTCTTTTTTTATTTGAAAGTACAATCCTTCCGGTTAATAATGGAAAATAATTTCATTCAAATGGCTGCCTCGGCTGGCCATGCAGTAGCCTACACGATCGGTCCAATTTTTAAGCAAATTATCGAATTATCGATTGCTTTTTAGCAGGGACCGTAAATAATGATTATTGCTCGTTTTTTGAATCAAAAAATCAATCACTTATAAGAGACATGATTTTTAAATTTTTGATTTTTAAAGTTTTCTTCAATGGTAATGATTATTTTTGAGTAATAATAAAAAAAATCAGCCATAATCATTATTTTTGAGCAAAAAAAATAAAACTCAAAAATAATCATTATTTATGATTTTTATTTTTTTCGCTCAAAATAAAACTCACTTTCATTACCATTGAAGAAAATCATTAAAACTCATAACATAATCATTATTGTGTAATTTTTATTATAAAACTCATAATGATTACGGTCCCTGCTTTTTAGTTCCTCTGTTTTTAATTGCCAGTACCGTATTTTTTGTTCATTAATCGATTATAGGTAATTCCTAATGAAACAACGTCCTATAAAATAAATTTTTATGGTTTTGACCGAATTACAACCAATTTTGTTTTCTGGGTGTCCGTTTTTAAGAACTTAGTTAAAAAGTATTTACAAAATACGCTGAAATAAGCAAATATTTAAAAATAACCTAAAAAAGATCTGACAAATAAAGTTTTAAATTTTAATAACTTCATGATCAGAATTTATATTTAGACCAAATAAAACAACAGGCTCCAGCTTATTTTTAGTTGCCCTATCTAACTAAGATTACAACTTATTTTAGCGAACATTTTCGCTAATATGGACATTTTGAATTGCTTTGAACATTTTTATATAACTTTTTTTATTTTAGAAGAAGAAGCCCGTTTTTAAAATTGTTAAAAAGTATACATATTGCTCATTTACTAAAAGACTACTTTTCGAGTTAGGGGAGAATATATTTTATATTACCTGGAAAGTGGTGTCAAGTTTTTGTTATTCTGCCTACGTGGTTTGGGTCAGAGATATGATCGAAATTTTCCATCTTATTAACAAAGATTAAAACTTATTAGACTTCCGACTTTGGAGTGCAGCAGGATTATGCTTGATGTTTGTTTTGTCTTTAACCTCATTAATGGTGATGTTGACGCGGAATTTCTTTTATCGAATATGAATTATCATGTACCTTGCAGATTTACTAGACATTTTTTACAAAAAAAAATAAATAATCAAAATAAAAATCGAAAAAGCAACCCCCCTTCACCCCGAAATAAATTCCTAGCTACGTGGCTGGCTTAGGGCATAGGGCAGCCGCTTGTTAATCTGACGACCGGGGATCGATTCTCTGCTGCACCCTGTTTAAAAAAAATTAGTATGATGTTTTTCAAATTTGCAATTTTTTTAAAAATCTATTTTTAGCCCTATTCTTTTTTTCTTTCTGGTAATGGCTTATTATTTATACCCTTGCATATATATAACCCATTATAATTCATATTTACGAAAGGCTGCCAGTAATGCATAATTCATTACTTTTTTGACATTTCATATAAAACATTTTAGGGTAACACGTCCAAACCTTCGAGTTTAGATTACTACACACACAAAATATGTTAGTTGGAAATCGGTTGAAAATATAAAAAATCTTTTGCTGAACAAGAAATTTTATACCCATTACTAAATTTTCTTAATTTAAACAGTTTAAGTATTATTAAAATCAATGCTTTTGCAACACAACCAAATTTATTCTGCAATTCTTCAATAATTGGTGAAACGAACCAATAATGAATTATAAAAATAGTTGTGGTAATGATCGATAGACCCAAAAGTATCAAAATATAAAAAATAGTACTGGAAGTTAATGTAATTGTACTGGATGTTAATGTAACGTGTATTATCGATTGATTTTAAATATTCATATAAATATTAATACAACGGTCGGTAAGGCTGGGAAAGTGAGTAGCGGCGTCGTTCGTATTCAAAAAAAAAAAAAAAGAGTATATACTTTATAGAGAAGTTATGCTGCTTAGCAAATTCGCCAAACTTCTACCACACAGAAAAAACTAAAAACGGGTTTCAATTAATAAATTTATTGATTCAATTAATATTTTAATTGATTTTGCACCTATCACGGCAATGATACTATCAATTAAACCTTTTATTAAAATTAAGAAGGAAACAAAAGTTATAAATAACTTCTACAAAAAAAAATATGATACTCACAAAAAAAGTGTGTGTTCTATACGTTGGTATGTGTGTTTTGTACAATGCTGAGTGTGTTTGTGTGTGTGCTTGTTTTGTTTGTTAACTTCAAATGTATTTGGTATTTTATACTGAAAATTTTCTATTTATGCATACAGTGTATGAAAAAATAATATGATAATTGCGTCTAAAATAAAATATGTATTTATATAATTAAAAGTCAATTAAAATATTGATTGATTCAATTAAATATTTGTTTAGAAACAAATTAAATTCAAATCAAATTTTTAATTAGATATTTAAGGTTGATAATCTTTTCTGTGTAAGAGAAAACTTAATAAAAAACCTTATTTATAAATAACGTGATTGAATAAATAGAGAAAGGGTCTAGCGAGGCAGATATGGATTGAAAACTTTAAAGCCGTTTTCTACAAAATCGTGTTTTTTTGAGTTATGTCAGTCTTATAGTACGTGAACGATTTGTTAACGTTAGTGTATGTGAGCCACTATCTGGTTTTTCGGCTAAATAAAAAAAATCAAAGCGGAGAATACCAAATTCATAAACAGCTGTTTATATGCCTACTTTTTTTGGGCACCTTTTCGCTTAGATCAATCAGTATTGTTGCAGCCAATATAAAAATGTTATGCAAATATTATTTAAATATTCAACTAAAATGGCTTACTTTACTGAACATACTTGCGATTTTTATTTACAAAACATATGCATTTAAGCACAATTGTAATTCTTACTCTGTGCGCCCTGGTAGGCTAGTTGGTAGCGTTCTGGCTTATCTGTGCGTGGGTCATGGGTTCGATTCCCACCAGACAATGCGCCGAAGGCCATAGTAGCTAGTGCTCGGTTAGGGTAATAGTATATAATTTGTAATTATATGATTATTAATTAATATAAAAAAAAAATCTTACTCTTTCAGATTTCCCTAGTAAGTAAAGGTTTGCTCTTGCTGTTCTTATCAAATGAAACATTTTGGAAAAGAAAACACAATGATAAAAACACAACAAAATATAAAACAGCTAAAAAAAACTAACAAAGAACATCTTCTGCTTTTGTTGCAATACAATCGAGAATGATATAAAACCACACAAAAAGTGCAACCTTAGGAAACAAAAAAACACTTTATACTCGTGAGTATATAGTTATAAATTTAAATTTCCGTTCCATTCAGTGGGTGGCAAATGAAATAACATTTTCATTTAACCTCTATGGCATTATATCATTTATTTTCTTCGATTTCTTCCAACAAAATAGACTATACTCCGTATATATTGGAAAAGGCAAAATCGTAGAAGCTCTAGCGAATTGTGTGCCACTGGCGTATTTATTGCCACAAATAACCAAACACAGGACTGAGTCAACCATATTGACTCTATTGATTATGGATATATACTATGGTGTCCCTTAATAATGAATTTGTCATTATAACCCCCAGTTTTATTACAAACGGTTCCAAAAGGAAGAAATCGATTTTTTATTTTTTTTTTTTTTTTGGAAAACGTTAAAGTGTCGCAAGTCGGCCAAAAATGGCGCATTTTGGAAAAAGTGTATTATTAAGGGAATGTACCCAATTGTGGCCTGTTCCCTTAAGTGGGTCTTTCGTTTTTTTTTATGTTTTTGATTGAATATATCAAAACTGTCAACACTAATCGAGTTTAATTTCCGCTATCACTATTTTAAAAAAGTATTGACTTGAAGCCCCAAGAAAAATGGTTTTATTGTGTCATAAACAAAAACGCAATATAAAGTGCAATTTTTCGGATATATAAAAAGTGTATAACAAACAAGTTTTAAAGAATATTCCAATTGGGAATTTTGTAAACGGTAAGAATTTTATTGATTCCACAAATAAATATAATAAATAAAACAAAAATGTGAAAAATTAAATGTTTATAATGTTCTCTAAAGTGGACCCTGATATATTTTTTTTATAAGTTTGATATAATTTTTATTAAAAATAAAAATTATGTTTTTTGTTTTTCGACTTTTAATTGTGCAATGAAAATGAAAATTATTCAAGTTCGAGGCCATACTCTATATTTCTTTATTAGGATATTGTGCTAACAAATAATATATAGAGTTTTTTGTTTTCAAATTTATTATTTGACCCTTTCAGGAATGTGTTGATAGATCTATTTCGGGAATTTTGTTGGTTCCCATCATCAGAACACGTTTTGAAAGCGGTAACAATCCCATGCCAAACATCAAACATTCATATAAACTAGTTTACTCACTACATGAGAACTAATATATGAGCTTGAAGTTAAAGATTATAACCATTGATCAAAAAACAAATTGAAAACTTGTTTGCTATGTGCAAGGTGGATATTCAAAACCCCTTTTTTGTTCTGTTTTTTTGTTAATTTTTTTTTTATGGAACAGTTTTTGAGTTATTGTAATTTTTTAATTTTTCGACCTTTTTTCACTTAACAAATCATATCTCGAGCTACAAATGTCCGATTGGGTCGTTCTTGGTACTTGGCAAGGTATTGAGATGACGAACAAATGTGTATAATCGGATCTTTGATTGGTAAAGCGGTTCAAAATATATCGATGAAAATAGGGCACAACAAAAAATCATATTTTACAGTGATTCTGTGCCAACGTAAAACTACGAATCGTTAAAAAAACGCATGGTTTCTCTTCATGTACATAAAGACCAACCAAAAGAAAATCGACCGAAAATTGACAAAGTTATAAGCAATTGAGTGAATAAATCTACCAAACTACTGCTCAGTATAGGCGAACCCTACGCAACTGTTCCCTTAGACCCCTGATATTTTGTTTTGGCAGCTTCTAACCCTGATATTTTAGTTTTAACCTTGGTTTTCGAATTCAGCAGGAGCAAATACATAAGGAAAATCACCTCTCATCAAATGTACAATTTCGGTGCAAAATAGTGTAATTATTCTAATTTATTTTTATTTCTCTAAAACCAACTACTATGTTATGAAAATAGCAATCGAAATCTCCAAATTAGGCATTTCAAAAAATCTTTAAAATCACTTAAAAAAATACATTTTGGCGTTTTTATCAACTTTGGAACCCAACCAGGCTAAAGTGAGTTAATGATATCCGATGAATTCAGAATTACATATCTGAATAATTTTGAGTATGAATAAAATGAATAAATGGTCTAAGCAAAAAAATTCTTCCGAAACTTCGAATTTTGGGAATTTTTAATAATAACAACAATAATAATAATTCACTTCTTTCCAAAAGGGGTCATTTTCGGCCGACTCGCGGCACGGGTTAACGTTCTCAAAAAAAAACGATTTCTTCCATTTCTAACCATTTATTATAAAATTGGGGGGGTGTAATGAACTAAAATCAGCAAATCCATATTTTAAGGGACATGCTAATATATACTTAAGTTCTGATTCTGTAGCCGCGTTAGTTTAACATTCGGCATAAACATCTCAAATTCATATGACCCACAAAATATATCACAAGTTATGATGTCTTAAAAAAAAAAAACACATGTTAAATGTGTATGGTCCAAGGTCTTTTTTTGCTCAGTTTAGTTGAATTTTTGTTATGAATTGTGAACTTAGTTGCTTCAATTCTGATTTGTTTTAATATTAATTTAATATTAATTTAGCGCATTGTCCTATTTTTTTTTTTTTTGGTAAAATTTAGAAATATAAATTATTTATTAATAAAATTTGTGTAAACACTTCAATTTTAATTGGACATAAAAAAATGTTATCTAAAAAATTGCAAGTTTCTTTCTTGAATCAGTCAATACATCTACTCTAGAAATTATAAATCATTAAATTTACCATTAAATTCTCAGCATTAGAAAAAAAAAACTTATGAACACTAAAAATTATAACAAACCGTAATGTCGCACAGAAGAAGAAAACTACAAAGTGTTAGATTTCAAGATTTATGATAAAACAACAAAAAACTTTGTTACTTTATTTAGTTTTGTGCAGACTTTGTCCCTAATCAGATTGTGGCAACATAAAGTTCAACAACAACTGGGACTGAGACTATGATTGTTAGACTTTGGCTAATTAATTAAACACATTTCATTTAAGTTTGTTTCTTTTTGATTTCAAAAGGGAAACCCCTTAATTAAACCCCTCAAGTTAGTTAAATTGAAAAGGAAACTTCGAACTTTCAACACTTTTTTTTTTTTTTGGCTAAATTTAATTTGTACAAGCTGTATTTACAATCTGTATTGTAAGAGAGGACTGGACAAAACCAGTTCAATATCATTGAAAACCTTCTGGCATATTGGTTGAAAAATGAATTTTAATAAAAAATGTTATGGTTCAGTTATAAAAGGTTTATTAAAACCTGACAGCAGACATAAATTTATTAGAAATGATGTATTGCAATAGAAGGCTCTGCAAAACTTTAAAACCTGTAAAATAAAAAAAAAAAAAAAAAACGGAAAGAATACATCTAGACTACCTAGATGTATTCTTTCCGTTTTGATAATTAAGGCGGGTTGATTTTGGTCAGTCTTGCTGTATGGTGTAGAAACATGGACACTTAAAGTTGATACCATGAACAGACTCGAAGCATTTGAAATGTGGTGCTATCGAAGAATCTTAAGTATAAAATGGACCGGTAGAGTAAGAAACGAGGAAGTATTACAGGCTTTGAACAAAGACCGTGAGCTCTTAAAAAACATCAAGCGTCAAAAAACAGCATACCTCGGTCATGTAATAAGAGGACCAAAATATGAATTGTTACAGCTCATTATCCAAGGAAAGATTGAAGGAAGACGTGGAATCGGTCACAAGCAGTTATCATGGCTCAGAAATATAAGAAATTGGACTGGGTTACGAACAATGAATGATCTTATAAACACTGCTAGAAATAGAGATGATTTTTTAACTATAATTAATAATATTAATTAAATTTACATTATAAAAATGTATTTAGAATACTTATGTAATATTTTAGAATATTTAAGTAATGCTCGAAAAAATATGTAACATGTAAAAAAAAAAAAAAAAAAACTAAATGTATGTAGTCGCTAAAACCCAGAAGTGGATATGCAAATAAAGAAGAAGAAGAAGATTTGTAGGGAGGCAATAAAATCGTTTAACGTACAATCAAAATCGTATTCTAGGGATCACAATAAGAAACTTTGCAGAAGGAACCATACCTCTAAAACGAATTCTGATGTAACGACTTTTGCAATTTTGAAAAAGTAGGAGGAATCTCTCCAAGATTATGGGAACTACTTCTTTTCTGGGAGACGCGCTAGCAGATTATTGCATAAATCATCATTCTAGGTGACCGTTAAGGGGTTAAAATTTATGTTGAAAGAGGGCCTTTTTAGCCGTGTTTTTATAGCAAAATGTACAAATCTCAGGGTAGAGATATTTCAGAAAGTAGGAGGAGTCTTTCCAAGATTAGGGTCTCTATTTCTTCTCCGGAAGACGCTCTAGCAGATGAATGTATAAATTATATTCGATTGGGTTGGATTCGATTGGGGCACTCTAAATGGGTCAAAGTTGGATTTTTCAAAATTTGACCCTACGGGTAAAAAGTCGGGACATCAGAATTCGTTTTAGAGGTATGGTTCCTTCGGCAAAGTTTCTTATTTTGATCCCTAGAATAAGATTTTCCTTGTACGTTGAGCGATTTTTAAATCGACCCGCCACAATGATCATTATATCGAATACGCACTAATGGTTAACATAAATTACACAGAAAAAACTAAAAACGGGTTTCAATTAAAAATTTTATTGAATCAATTAATATTTTAATTGATTTTGCACCTACCACTGAAATGATAGTATTAACTAAAAAAATTTGCAGACAGTTTATTAAAACTCTTTCAATTAAAATAATAATAATATCAATTAAAAGAGTTATTGTTTTTCTTTACAACCTCAATTAAAAAGTTTAGTTAAATTGATTAAAACTTTAATTGAAACTTGAGAAGAAAACAATGGTAGTTTTAATTGAAAACTCGTATTTTTTTATTTTTGTTATATGCCCCCCATTAAATGAAAAAAGAAATGTAGGTTTGTAAATTAAATTGACATTTTATTTATAATAAAATTAAATCTTTTTAATATAAAAATGTATTATAAGAAAACAAATAAAAGTAAAGACAACATTTTTGTTTTGCTTGTCTTGTCTTGAACTTTTTCTTGTAATTGAATTGCTTTCTTAAAAAAATCACACACAACTTTAAAATAATAGTTTAATGACACTTATACTTATTGAAAATTTAATTATTTACAAAAATAAAAGTTTAATTGTCCTTTTTCGATAAGGTTTGTTTAAATCCACATGTGCACTTTTATTACCACAGATAAAACACGAAACTAAATTAAGTTTTCGTGCGTACACGAATATCTCAACAAAAAGAGTGTTGCAAACTCTAGTGAAATAAGTACGATTTTGCGTGTGTTTGAAATAGGTAAACTATTCAACTTATTAAAAGTTAATCATTTGCGATTTTTTTTTCTTTTTATTAACAAATTAAATAATATATTGATATAATTAAACCTTTGTTTGATTATTTAATCTAAATAAAATAAAAACAAAATAGTTTGCCAAATTTTTAAAAATTTTGTTTACATGTTGTCAACACTGTATGGATATATTAGAAAATTCAATAAATTTTTTAATTGAATCAATTAAAAAAATTCTTTAAATTTGCCATTGATATTCAAACAATCGATTAATTAGATATTTTTGGCCCATAATTTTTTCTGTGTATAGTTAAAATAAAAAACCTCATTTTTTTCCAAATCTAATCAAATTCACATAAATATTATATTTTATTCATATAATGTTGACACACGTTTTTGGCTC
The DNA here is from genome assembly GCA_021234595.1 of Delia radicum. Classification (NCBI taxonomy): domain Eukaryota; kingdom Metazoa; phylum Arthropoda; class Insecta; order Diptera; family Anthomyiidae; genus Delia; species Delia radicum. The sequence continues at coordinate 135,970,929 of CM037854.1, forward strand.
ACTAGACTAAATCGCTAAATATGGCGTCTTAAATATTGCAAAAAAAATAGTAAAAAAGGTATTTGAATATACACAGCGCATACTGTTGGGACATTTGTTCGATACACCGCATAGTTTAGGAACATTTTCTTACTTTGGGGACTGTCCTCAAAGTTTTCATACATCTAGCGTATAAGATGAGGACAGTTGGTTCGATACACCGCATACTTAGTGGAAAATTTTGTGTGTATATACAGATGTTCCCATAGTATGAGCTGTACATACATAGTGACCCAACTTTTGAAAACGATGTCTTCCGATCGAAACACACAAATTTTCAAGAAGATCGGTTAAGAACTCTCTGAGTTAGAGGGGGTCAAAATTTGACATTTTGGCCAAACAGGTGTTTTTCCTCCTCAATGTAATTTCTTACCTATTGTTCTTAGCAAAAATTTGTCCTAAATAGTTTAGATAGATATTTCTTCAATCTTTCGAAAAAAAAGATTAATTTGTCTAGTTTCTCAGTAGAATTTTTATTTTCAAGGTTTTAGAAACACTTACACACAAATAGGAAATAATTCAAAATAGTGCATGTGCTAAAGATTGAAAAAATGTTATCTTGCGTTACAAAATATTTATTTTATAGATATAACACTCGCATCCCACTAAGCGACCAAAAAGCTATTAAAGCAAAAGATAGACGCTTTCTTTTGAGCAAAAAAAATAAAAAAGAGCATATTTTAAAAAAAAAAAATCAAAAAAGTTTTTGATTATGCAAATAATAGTGAACAATTTTATTTTTTTTATATTTTTTTTCCGAAATATTGAAGAAATATCTATCTTAACTTTGTAACACAAATTTAGCTAAGAACAACAGGTAATAAGATACATGGATGAGAAAAACACCTCTAATTACGAGAGTTTTTGACCGATCTTGTTAAAAATTGTTTCTAAACTACTATCCAATAGGACTAACATTGGTGCAAATTTCATCCCGATCGCAAGACATCGTTTTCAAAAGATGGGTCACTTGAGATGAAACGCCCCATATACATATATATGTATTAGGGTGGGGCGATTAGTATGGAAGGAAAAAAATCTTAATGGGCGCTTCGCGTTTCTGATTCTTGGAATTGTACTGAGCAAAAAAGTCCACTAGGCCATACGTCTACGGTGAAAATCGAGCTTCCAGATTTTGACTTGCAGTTTTTTCTCAGACTTTTGTCACGTTTTTTTGGATATGTTGACCTATAACAGCCAAACCATTGAGATTTTCGATCCTATACTCAGAAATTGTAGCCAAGACAATAGTTAAGAACTCTCTAGTACATTGCAAAAGCATTGTAACGCTCCTTCAGGTAGTTTTGGCATTGTGAAAGTGCAAAGGGACAGGGTTATTTTCACAAAATACGGCTAAAAAGGCCTATTTTGAAATTAAAAATTAGATGCTTAAACCCCACCCACAAACATGATTGATGCATTAATCTGCTAGAGAATGTTCCAAAGAAGAGATTGATACCATAATCTTGGATAAGTTCTTTCTACTTCCTGAGATATGTCCATCCCACACATTGTTACAAGCAAGTCAAAATCTGTTTGCAAATCAAATCTGGAAGCTCGATTTCCACCGTAGACGTATGGTCTAGTGGACTATTTTGCTCAATACAATCCCAAGAATCAGAAACGCGAATCGCCCATTAAGATGTTCAAATCGCCCCACCCTAATATGTATATATATATCACATCCGATATAATTTGATACACCATTTTGCTTATCATAATAAAGGGTAGGCCATCCAACGTTTTTTTTTTTCAACTAGTGCTTATTTCGTGAATGGTAACACTTAGCTCATGTCTGATTTGACAGATAATTAGTTTTACCCTTCCGCTGAACGAATATGGTTGTGTATACGCTTGAACAACACTGGGAAATATTCCGACATTACTTTGAAAATCATGGTAATGAGCAAGGAGTGGCCGTTACAGTCAATGGCGATCGTTATCGGGCCATGGTGAACGAATTTTTGTTCACAAAAATTGAAGAGGAGGATATTGGCAACATTTTTTTTCAACAGGACGGCGCTACGTGCCACACAGCCGAAGCTACACTCGATGTTTTGCGCTGATGTCGTTTGGCCAGTGCTGATGTCTTTTGGCCACCTCGGAGCTGGCTTACACCAACAAGCCAGAGGACAATATTCGTGAAGCCATTGGTGAAATACAGCTACACACAATCGATAATGTGCTTAAAAATTGGACCGATCGTGTACATGGCCAGCCGAGGTAGCCAGTTGAATAAAATTGTTTTCCATTATTAACCGGAAGGATTGTACTTTCAAATAAAAAAAGAAATTTGAGAAAATATTCAGTAGTTTTTGTTTTATAGCATTTTCAAAAAAAAAAAGTTATTTGGCGGACCCTTTATATATCACGTTATATGAAATGCGATATCAGTGTCATCATATTATTTTTTGTACTCGGGCAATTAAAAACAAATCCTACACAAATTTTACTTAAATTACACAAAAAAGAATTTTTGATCCACTATTGCAGGTGAAAAAAATTAAAATATACCAAGGATCAAATAATAGAATAGTCAATATCCGTATTGATTAAAATATTCAAAAATCGCAGAGGTACTAAACAAATACTCATCTATTTTGTTTTAATATTTCCCCACTATTAGCTTTTCATTCTGTAAATTTAATATTAATTTCACAAAAAAAAAAAAAAAAAATTAAAGTACTCTCCAATCTGCACGTCAAAATCTAATGATTAAATGATATTTCTTAAAGAATCTGGAAAACGTATTTTACGGAACACACTAATAAACAAGCATTTAAATGACCATGATATATTAAGTACAGTTGCAGTTTACAACTTCGTTCAATATGTGTAGTAATAAAACATTTTTAATAAGTCAATACCCTTAATATGGTTGATAGAGGGTATTGCATTCACAAATAAATGTTATGGTTGATAGAGAAATATAAAAAAAGTACTAAAAATTATTATTCCTCGCTGAAATTTTTTGTCAGATATTTATCTGTCATCAGTGAACAGTTTTCCACTAAAATGTGATTTTCAAGATTTTGGTTCATAGACGGTATTGAATATAACGTCTCGATATGTTTTTATTAAAACAATTTATATAAAAGGAAGCACCGTTATTATTTCTTTTTTTATTTTGATAAATTAGAGGGGACCGGATAAATAAGTATGAAAAGTCGAAAATTCCGTTTTTCGTGCATGTCTAAGGTAAGGAAATGATATACATATTGTGTATAAAATAAAAGGAATTCTAATGACTTTTAATAAAGTACTAAAAATAAGTGAATGTTTGCTTACTCATTAGGCTCCTCAAAATATAATTTAATATTTTTAAAAATGATAAAGATAGCATCATCAGCTATATGATAAGGGTTAAATTGCATGAAAATTATTGAATTTTATGAAAAGCATTTAGAAAGTTTGTTGTAAACCTTTAAACTTAAATTGATTGTTTTTTTATAAATTTTATACATAAACATATTTTTTTTTTTTTGTGAATAGCAAAGAATTATATTTTATCAAATTTTAATTAGAATATAATTGAGGTAAATTTCTATACAAATATTTTACACATTTTCTTATAAATTTCCACTTAATTTAACAATTTTAATTTAAAATTTATGAAAATATTTAATGGATATAAAACATTAAATTTATACAAATGACCATACAATGTGTAAAGTTATTAGTTACATGCACACATGAACAATAATATTTGTACAATTTTTATTAATATATACGAAGTACATAAACATTGATATGCACACACATACAAATATATACATAAGTAAATCTTGACAATATGTATAAAATGTTCACACACTCATATAAACACATTCACAGCCATATTAACATAAAACAAAAAAAAAATGCATAAAAATACGTGTAAATTGTATCACATTAATGTAGTTTTTTTGCATATTTTTTTACATTTTTTTTATTTAAGTGTTGACTATTGTAAATATCAACCTCATCTGTCATACAGTTTAACAAGTGTGAAGGCAATTCATTTACTATATGTATACAAAATTCAGAAGCAGTTGTAATGTCTTTTTAGTGTCATACGGAAAAATGTTTAGGGTGACATTGTGTACGTTACATAACAAATATCTATCTTAATTATATATTTATTTATCAGGCGCACTGTATAAAACTTTTCGTAACACAAAATTTTGATATTTTAGCACTCAAAACATAAAAACTTGAATATTGATCGTTATGGAAGATCAATAGTACATATGTTTCCGTTAGTTCCCTAGTTTTCATCTTTACCCTATATAAAATTTTATTTAACATATCAATATTACAACATTAACTGACTTATACCACTACCACTACCACAACAACATAATAACAGAAACAACTACAACAACATACATTCGCTTTCATGCAAGTACGACAAGTATGCATTTATTATTTTATATGTGTTGTAAGTGTGTCAATATTATTTTAATTTCATTGTATAAAATGTGTCATTTTGTAATATGACTTATTCGTTTTTATGCTCATTTTACATTTTATTTACAGCAAACCCCAAAAATGGCAGCAACAAATTGAGAATATGCATTTTACGCCATTTTATATTGTAAGTTGACATAAACCACTACTGACATACATTTAATATATATTATTGTAATAAATATGTAGTTAACACAGTGCTGCCACTTTTTGAATAATTTTTTAAATGCGGCTCAGTTTACACATTTGATGAATAATTTTTGAGTGTTGGCGGTTTTGTGTAATTTCACTTTTTATAAAAACTTTCGTAACTTCTGCAAAGTTTGTCCGATATGGCGATTTATCGCCAAACGTCGCGATCTTAAAACTCGTTTGGCAAGTTAATTTTTGAAATGCTGACTGGCGATTTTTCGAGTGAATGCCGATTTTACACATAAAATATCCCCAGCAAAACTTATTGAAAAACTTGAAACACTTTATTAATATAAATTAAAATTTAAAAATTTCTGCATGTTGGTTTCGAAATATCTGGTTTAGATATTTTGGGAACGATTTTTCTTTCTTTGGGAACAAAATTGAAACTGAGTATATATTTTATTACTCTGAGTTATAAGTTATACATTAAATTTTTGCTGAATTGTTGCAGCTCATTCTTTTTATAAAAATATTATTGTGAACTGGAATTATAATGCAGAATGCAAAATTAAAATGTTCATGAAGTGCTTTTTAGAAGAGTTGGAAAATAAAAATTAGTAGATAATGTTAGCAAATAGAGAAAAAACTTGCAAAAAAAAATCTATGTTTTGAACATCCGGACTTCTTGTCTAGTTTATGTACTTTTCCAAATTTAAATTGTTATAATGAATTTAATGTTATAGTTTTGTGTTGGGTATACACAAAATAAACTAATTTTTAAATTGATTTTTATTGTGCTTTTTGAAGGTTTTTTGAACAGGTGGTATGACACGTTGTTTTGGATAAGTACAGTAACTGGTTCTGGACGGGCTATTTAGCAGGCCGTACATAATATGACATACGCTGAATAAAAAGTGACAAGTTACTTGCTAATTACTGTTCGCATGCCCGGCGACATGTACCCCTTAGTCCAGTGCAGTGGTACTTTACAAAACTATTCCACTTAAACTACCCCTATAACAGGACGCATTACGCTTAATATGTGACCAGTTTTCCTTCAACAATTTTTCTCCACTTCTGCGATACGTACACCTACACCAGTCACGTGATAATTTTTTTCCCACTGGTTCTGTTGCATATCACATAAATCCTAAAATGGTCCGACTGCGACACTACCTACTTCTAACTTGTCCCGTAGCATATTAATTTCAGTCGGTACGTTGATATGTTACCTTGGTCAAGTTATTCGTCACGTCACACAGTGCTACACAGGTAGCAATTGTCACCTCCTATGTTAAAAGTACCGGTCACTTTCATATAACAGAACCGAAACTAGGACTGGTTCATACACACAAAATTCTAGTCACGTGACCATACTGACTGGTCCAATTCCCGCAGGGTATGTATTTAACTAAAAAGTCTCGAATTTAAACTGTAATAAAAACCGAACTACATTGAATTTGGTAAAAACTAGAAAATTTTTTTTAGATCTAAGAGAACATTCACATATACAAAGTTTTAGAAGAAAAAAGGGAGATTTGAATCCGAAAAAGAAATTTTTTTGTGTCAAAGATTTTGATTTTCACAATATAGTAAAATGTTGAGCATTTTCCAATTTCAGTAAAAACGGTAGCAAAATTGGTCAATATTTCGGCCACTTTTTAGAATAATTGCAAAAGCTGCTCCATTTTTTATTCGAATAATATATGACAACACAACTATAGTTAAGCTGAGCAGTTGTCATGGATATATATTGATATAGTTAAAAGTTAGAAGTATCATTTGATATCCTACCGAAATCTACTTTTGCACTAAAAAGAAAAGCCATAAATAAGATGTTTTTCAAAACCAGGTTTTGGGCTGTTGATTAGTGTAGTTGGTTAGAGTTTAAAGAAAAAATCGAGAAAAAAAATTTATTATTGTTATGTTGTATATTATTCGACATTTCAGTTGTTAACTTTTAAGAAATAAAGACCTCAAACCGAAGTAGTTATTATAGTTATAGTTATTAATATAATTATATCTCATTTGATAAGTTCCCATATATAAAAGTGTCAGCACCATGTATCTAATTATATTAAATTAGATATCAAATTAGATATAATTTGACACAATTTTATCCGAGATTTTTCTATATCTGGGACATTAAATTATATCTAATTAGATATATATATATATATTCTATTTTATAAAATTTTAGGCGATTTGTAACTTAAGTTATGCTTAAATGTATTTAAGTTTAATTTATAGAAATCAACAATTTTAAAGACCAACAATTTTTAAATGATACAACGAAATGATTAAAAATTATCAAGAACAAATTTAGTGTTTCAAAAATATATAACTAAGTGGTATTGTCTTATAAAATATAATGTGTGATATAAAATAAATCACTTGCAAATGATTTCGTTTTAAAGGTAATATGATTATATGTGAAGCCATATGTAATAAAGTCTTAACTTGCAGGTAACTTAATTTGATATTAAACTTTACCAAAATATATATAAGAGTACATATAATACTATATAAAATGATAAGGAAAATATGTTCAGTATTTCGTCGCATGTAGTTTAATAAGAATTAGCATAGGACCATAATATTGTCACTACATATATTTGGATTATTATTATAAGGCTTATGTAGTTATACATGAAGTAAGATTTGAAGATAAATACTATTACATATATACATAATATCTGATTTCCCGAGTAAAAAAGTTTATATAAAATGATATATGAAAAGATATTTTCCGCAAATATAAGAGGATATAATTTGATCCGAAAAATGTTTCTATTAAATTGTATCACTTTGGATTTAATTATATTAAAATAGATACAATTTAGTAAAAAACTATCCAATTATATCCGAGTTTTGTCCCGATATAATTACACCTAATTATATTATAGTTGTTACAATTAGATATAATTAGATACAATTAGATACAAACCCAAATATTTTTAAAGATTTAAATATACTTAAATTAAAAGATATTAAGTAACATATATTTAACCTTCATAAAAAGGTTTTAAAACACTTTGTGTATGATTGAAATTTGTAAATAACTTAAATTTTTTTTTTTTATTTTTTGTTTATATCTTTTTGTACATCAAATTTTCGTTTTAAACGTTTTTTAAATCTAATTAAAAAAAAAAATGTTTGTCAATGTTAAAATGGCCCAGTAAAATCCAAATAATAGGTTGCAGAACCACTTATACTGTATTATAATAGGTTATTATTTCAGTTCTACAACCGATTCCTTTTAAATGGAGTTTGTCCTATTTGCAATAGGTTCTTTACCTCGAAGGTAGTTGCTTTAGAACCGGCTTTAGAACCAGTTACAGAACTGGTTCTGGGAGAGTGAAACCTTAAAATTTGACTGCCAAGTACCTTTTCTAGAAATGGTTCCATGTAATCGGTGGTAAAATAAGCTATTCTTGAACAGGTTCATAGGTAATCTGTTCTAAAAAATTTTGTTTGAGGGTTTGTTATTTGTAATGGAAATCAATTTCGCATAATTGTCAACTATTTTCTTAAAATATTTTGTGATATTTTAATTTTATATAGTTACAGATAAACTGACTTCGGAAATTTTTTCAGTTTTGGATTATGGATGTCTAAAATTAGATAAAACGTTTTTGATGTTTGTATTATATATAATTATGTATTGGATTACATCTCATTTTATAAAAATTTAATCAAATTCATCAACCATGTATTACCATATATAAAATTCAGAATAGTATTTTTATTATACATGATTGGATGTGCTTATAAAGGGTGTTTTTAAAGAGTGACACAAGTTTAAATCATAATAAAACAAGGAAATTTATTTTCAATATCAATGAAACGGACTTTCATTGATATGATTTCTGCCAAGTGGCCGCCACGGCTGGCGCTTATAAGGCGCAGTCTGGAACACCAATTGTCAACACAGCATTTGCGGTGTTCAATTGTTTGTGGTTTATCGACGTAGACAAGTGACTTAACATAACCCCAAAGAAAATAATCCAATGGGGCTAAATCACGCGTTCTTGGTGGCCCATTGATTGGGCCATTACGTGAAATTATTTTTTCATCAAAAGTTTCTTTGAGTAAATCAATTGTAGCGCCCGCTGTGTGGCATGTGGCTCCGTCCTGTTGGAACCACATATCAGCATGATTAATTCCACGTAATTGAGGTGCAAAAAAGATTCGAATCGTGTTCCTACACCGTTCACCATTGACAGTAACATTCTGACCATCATCGTTTTTGAAGACATATGGGCCAATGACTACGCCAGCCCTAAAGCGCACCAAACAGCAATTTTTTGTGGATGTAATGGTGTTCCTACAAAAGCATGTGGATTCTCATTACTTATTTACGTACCCATTCAACCAACAATGGGCTTCATCCATAAAATGGAAGATAAATGAAAGAAGTGCACGATGAGTTTGACGAATAGAACAATTATTTTAATTAAAAATTTCAACAATTTGCACGCGTTGATCTAGTAATGAAATTTCAAAGCAAACTAAACAAAAAGTATCAGCTGTTAAATGGTTAAATGAGAGGTCAAATAAAGCAGTGATGCCAACTCAAAGTTGTGGCACTCTAAAAAAAACACGCTTTACCTGAATTTTTTTGGTAAAACATTTTGAAAATATTATTATATATAGTTATGTATTGTATACATATGCTATTTTATATGATCATATATATTTATATTAAAGAACATATCGTTATATATAGTCTCTTTTACTCGGGCTATTATTAAATGTCGTTATTATATATGGAGTAAGATTTGGATATATATAATATAGAACCATATAAAAAATTATCTTAATAAAAATTATCAGATGGATTTGTATATAATGATAGAAGCTAAATGGGACTTAATTCAAAGTCTGCTATGACTTAATCATGTTATACACTCAAAAAAAAAGTTTGTAAAGTCAGCAAAAAATTTTGCTGAGTCAGCAAAATTTTAGTCAGGAGGGTGCTTGCAAAAAAATTTGCTAGTGTCAGCAAAATCTTTTGCTGAAAATCAAGGAGCTGATTTTTAGCAACAAAATTAGTGATTCAGCAAAAGTTTTGCTAACACTTAGTAGATTAGAAATAAAAATGCCTTGCTAAAAATTAATACATTTTTTGCTGAATTTTAGTAGACTGAAAAAAACGCAAAAAATTTGTAGAAAAATTCTAATTTAGTTAACTTATTTGCTGAAAATCATAAAACATATTTTTGTGATTCTTTTAAAAATAATTTCCAATAATTACGAAATATAAAAATTTTCATTTTCCCACATTGACGACATGAATTAATTTAAAGTCTGAAAATATATAGAAATAAATATATATAACATAACAAAAATTTTCTTTCAACTACTTACGTCAATGGTTGTCTAAACGATGATTTCTTTTAAAGGACGCAACTGCCGAAGATAATTATAGAAACGAAAAAATAAACAAAAACAAACGAAACGAAAAAAACAACCCTAATTTTTTGCAATAAGAAAAAGAAACCATAAAAATCTACCGAAGATGTGTGTCTTTGTCTTTCGCTTTACTCTGTCTACATGTCTGTATATGTTTGTTTGCAATTTGACCACACTAAATTATTAATCTATAAACATTTAGTTTAGAAATACATATTAAATTTAAATATTCTATTTTGTCTTTTATTCAATTAAAAGACAAATTACAACGCAAAATTTAAGTTGTATTAATCCTCAATTTTGTTTTATGTATGAAAACAGATACAAAAGTCTTCCATGGTTGCTTTTTTTATATGTCTTATTAGAGTTGTATATATTTGTATCATTTTCCTCTTCTCTACTACATCTTGACATGCCGCGACATCTGCTTCATTCTGCGTATATCTTTCAATCTGGTTGTCGTCCACACTATTAATGTGCTTATCAGCACAATTTTTTTTTAGAAAAATTAATTAGTAAAACATTAGTATAATATTAGTAAAGCATTAGTAAAAAACAATTAAGTGCTGAATAAGTAAAGGGTGGTTAAATTTCAAGGGCTGATGTTGATTTTGAATAAAACACAAACTATTTAGGAAATTATTGTAATTTTATTTTATTACGATATATTGGTATTACACAATTATGTATGGAACAAAATATCGGCCTAATGGGCGCCGCGACCACGGCGGCACACCTCCATCCGATGGTCCAAATTTTCGATGACGCTGAGGCATAATGGAGGTTCTATGCCGTTAATGTGCCGAATTATCTCATCCTTTAGCTCTTGAATTGTTGCTGGCTTATCGACGTACACCTTTTCTTTCAAATAACCCTAAAGAAAAAAGTCCAACGGTGTCAAATCACATGATCTTGAGATCGCCATTACGTGAGATAACACGGCCATTGAATTTGTTGCGCAAAAGAGCCATTGTTTCGTTAGCTGTGTGGCAAGTGACACCGTCCTGCTAAAACGACATATCGTCCACATCCATATCTTCCAATAAAAAGTTCGTTATCATCTCACGATAGCGAACACCATTCACAGTAACTGCCTGACCGGCCTCATTTTGGAAAAAATACGGCCCGATGATGCCGCCAGCCCATAAACCGCACCAAACAGTCACTCTTTGTGGGTGCATTGGTTTTTCGACAATCACTCTTGGATTCTAATTCGCCCAAATGCGGCAATTCTGTTTATTGACGAATCCACTGAGGTGAAAATGTGCCTCATCACGCCCATTTCATAATAAGTCTGGATAACTTTAACACGTTGTTGGATTGTGTATCTCTCCATGGTTCAAATTGAGTAAGTCTGAAATAGAGAAATGTCAAATAAAATTCGGAAAAAAACTTGGCGTTTAGGTGTGGTTCACATTCAACATCGGCCCTTACAATTTAACCACCCTTTATAACTAAAATTTTAGCTGAAAACACGATTTTAGCAAAAAATGTGCTAAAAAATAGTATACCTGATTTACAAGACGTTTTACTAACTTTTCTACTAACTTATTTTTTTGAGTGTAATAAAATATTTGCATCATGTTTATAAAAAATTCTTGCTCACTTTTATTTGGCTTATATTTTGTTAATTTCAACTTAAAATTTAATATATTTTAATTTTATCTAGCTTATTTTATAGTTAAAATTTTAAATAAATAAACATTTTATTAAATTATTATTCAAATGATTAAATTAATCTAAACTTTTAAATTTCTGCAACATATTTTCATTTGATCTGTGCAAGTTTACAAACAACTAAAAAAGGAACAGATTGAGACAGACTGAGCTTGATAGAACAACACTGCTAACAACATCTACATTTTTGCACACCGTTTTTTTTATAGATCATTCTGAAATCGCTTGTATACTCAGTTGTCGGTGTTTTCTTGTTGTGATCTGTTCAAATATCAACCTTTATTAGATGTTTCAAGCAAACATTTATACAATTTTGTGATGAAATGAAGTTTGATGCTGAGGTTTTTAATCATTTTTGCACGCAGTGTCTTTATCTTTTTACTTATCACTCACAACTCTCTTGTTGATGTTTTCTTGCTGAGAATGGAACAACATATCAAACTTTATTAAATGTGTTGATGGTTCATATATATGTAGATATCGAAAAAATTGTTTATGTTAGTCAATTGGACTAATGATAAGTGTTAACGTAATAAAACTAACTTTAGTATTCTAGGATTAAATTACACGTTCCAATTTAGCTCACCCACACGTCGCAAAATACCACATTATGACCAAAGTAATAAAAGCTGCCATTAATTTTGCAATGTTTAATTATTTGCGAAATCCAATGCTTGACTAAAAATGTAAAAGAAAATCATGTCGATTCGACAATACGTACTTCACTTTGTCGGTGTCGAATCTTCTTTTTCACCGCCCATGATTTGATTGTTTTAAGAATGATCGCTTAAAACAATCAATGTTTACCATATCTAAAAAAAAATAAAAAAAAAACAAAAGTGGAAAAAGCACATAAAACATTAAAAATATTAATTTATTTATTATATTGCAACTAAATTGTTTTTTTTTATTAGTTTTGCATATACTAAATATGAAATGAAGAAAATTTAATAATTTTTATGTGTTTTTGCACAAATAAATGATTTTTTTCCCAATCCAAAAATCTTGGCAGACAAAGAGACAAACATTTTGTTTTTCAAACTCAAAATCCCAATATACCCTACGTTCCAAATTACCCCACATTTCACTACATTTAAAAAAATATAAACTTTTTTTACATTTCAGTAAAAAATATGCATTCGCAGTGTAATATGCAAATAAAAAATGCCAAAACATGCATTTGTAGCAAAAAATACATGTACTTACCGTACTATGTACATAAAGACCACTGCAAATGTAGTTAAAAACAAATGAAATTTCACTTAAAGAAAGGACGGCTTACATTTCAGTAAATTCAACTAACATTTGTCATTTGTTTTTACTGTTCAAAAAATTACCAACAATTGTAGTAATAATAAATCACATGTTAGTAAAACATAAACAAACATTTTTTTACAGAGAAAATTCGTTTTTTAGTCGAACGATTCGTATGTGGAATAAACTTCCCGCAGAAGTCTTCCCTGTTACTTACAATTTAGAAAAATTTAAATCAAATATCCACAAACACTACTCCCTCTTTCCTCCTTCCCATACCTTATTTTCCTGATCAATACAATGCACTGCATGAGTTGGGGGCATCCCCTGAGTATTGGTTAAATTATAAAAAAAAAAAAAAAAAAACAACTAAATATTTTTATAGCAGTTCCCTGAGTGTGTGTATCAAAATATCAAAAAATATGGATTTCGAAATTGATGCAATTTTATTGCATACATACAGGGAAATAAGTGGGCTGATCAATAAGTCACGGTTTTTGAATGAATCGCAGTTTTTTTTTTGCAAAAAAAAAATTATTTTTCAACATAATCTCCTTTTAGCTCAATACACTTAGTCCAACGGTTCTCCAATTTTTGTATCCCTTCCAAAAAATACTGTTTTTCGAGGTCCATAAAATAGGCATTTCTTGGCCAAAAACAACCTCATCGTTTTTTTTAAATCCTCGGTCCAATAAGTTGGCATAATATTCGCCGTTTATTGTATTTACCTTTTGAAGGTAATCGATGTGGATTATCCCGCGTGCATCCCAAAAAACTGTTGTCACTACCTTATTGGCCAGGATTACGTTTATGGTCAATTGAGAGCAAAAGCGGCAACCATCTTGTAGACAGCTTTCTTAAACACAACGGATCATTTAAAATCGAAACCACACCGCCATATAAAATGCCTATGGCGTCAACAATCTCACGCACTTTTATTCTTCGATCGGCCAACACCATATCGTGGAATTTAAATTCGATTTTGCATAAACGGAAAAACTATTTGTGAAAATATATCCTCAGTATTCAAAAACCTGCGTTATTTTAAAGGATAAACAGAATATTTGATCTTTTAATTTGGATTTTCATTAAATAATTCAGGAGCAGGGTTTATTATGTAGAGCTCCCAGAATCTGGGCAAAAATCAATATAGAAAATATTCCTCCGAATTCGTGATATTTTAATGTAAAATATATCATCAGAAGATATCAATCTAAGTTTTAAAAAACCGCCACTGTTCATAAATTCAAAAGTTATATCATATAGTTTTTTGAAGAAAAAAGTCCGCAGAATCTAAAAAAAACGCAAATTTCAATTAAAAAAAATCGTATATGAAAACATTAGATTCTTAAGACTTTTGGTGTTAAAATATTATTAAGAACGCATTAGATTAATTTTTTATCATGTAAAACAAAATGCAGCATCAGTATTTTATCAGGATTTGAAATACTCTCACAGAAAAAAATTTAAAGCTATTATAAATAAATGATATATTGAAAATAACAAAGAAACTGTAGCTTTTTTTCTGTATAAATATTTCAGGCTCTGACCAATTGTTGAACAAATAAATATGATATTCGAATGATATTCTGAAAAATGATTCTAAATAAGTTTTTTCTATAAATTTTGGATAATTATGCCAAACTATGGAAACAATTTTATATTTTTTATAATTTCAAAATTTTTATCTAATAAACTGTATTTTATTATTTACTTACTTAAAATTATATAAAAAAAAATTTTTTTAAAAATTTATGGATACGGTGTACCTCTTTTATAACTTCGATTGGGTTAACTAAATAAATTTGATTCTATCCACAAACATATTTTTTCTCGTTCGGCTGGGATAGTTATATATGTTTATATTCATCACCAAATATTAGTCGTTCTAATTGAATATATAGGCAATTGTTATATTGGTACATGTAACAACAAAAATTCGATTGACAAAAATATTCGGTTGCAGCAACAAATCTCTTTTTTGTGTGTAGTTTTTTGGTTAACAAAGAGTCATTTTTTGGTTAACAAAGAGTCATTCGTGTTTGGTTGCATATTTCTTTGCTAGATAGCAAGGTAGGATAATAAAAGGTGCAGAAAAGATGGTTACAAGGTTTGACCATACCAAATTTAGTTGACAAATTCACACAATTTCTTAATGCTGGGTAATATGAGTTAATACTCGTACATATCTATAAATTCTTTTAAAGAAATTTAAGGACATTTAAGTACTTAAAGGTATTTACTTACATTTTAATGATGATGTTTTTATTTAAGATGACAATCAAATGGAAAATACTTAATGAATAATATATTAAGCTAGACGGTTTTAAAATTATGTACGTGAAACATTTTTTAGCATCTTTTGTATATCTGTAAAAATTTACGTATTTTAAACAACAGTTGATATTCAATCACAATTATTTTGCCTAGAGCTTCCTTATGCTAAAGTCCAATTTGTTTTGAATTTTTGTGCTCATTGAGAGTGTACTTCAAATTCAATACAAAAAAAAAAACTCTTGCTGTTGTTATCGTTAGCCTAAAACCCGAGACGAAACCACTTCAGGCTTTTGTTAGAAATATGCACTACTACAAATACAATAATATTTCTACGATGTGTGTGTGTAAGTTTGAACAGCAGACGATGATGCTGCTGATGTTGTCGATGATGACGGTGACCGTAAGCTAGAAAACAACAAAACGCTAAGTGCTTGTTGACAATGACATATTCAAAATATACAGACAGACAGAGATATATTCATACAAAAGATAGACAGCCAAATGAAAACTTTCAAATAACTCTAATGATTAACAGTGGTCTCTAAAGAAGAAAGTAACATTGTAAACGTTTTTGTCGCCTCGAATTTACTAAAATTAAAATCAGGAGGATATTGTCACTTCAATAACCAATTTATCAGTTATCAGCAGGACCTCGCAGGATGTTCTAATACCTAAAAAATTAATAAAATTCTTGACTAAAGAACTTTTCACAAGGCAGTTTATTAAATACCTTTGATAAATGTGACCTGGTACGGTAGACTTGCCAATAAAAACCACGTGTAAGAGCACTTATACTGAGAATATCAACTGCATGATATCAATGAATTATGGCATTAGATCTATCAATTGTCACTGGAATTTGTCCTTTGGAACCATTCATTAAATTAATGCAGTTTTTTTTTATAAAATTTTATGAAAAATTTAATTTTTTTTTAATGAAAAAGTTTCATTAAATATAGTTTCATTTCAATAATGAATTTTTAAATAAAGTTTAATAAATTGTTCATTAAAGAAGAAATCTTCATTTGTTAATTAAAAAATTTCATTAGAACTCGTCCAAGAAAATTTCCTATGTGTAGAGAACATTAGCAATAGTAGCAGGATCTGGGACAAATACTTATAAAAACATTTTCAAGAACGTCGTACTCAGTCTCTCTTTGACCGTAGTACCGTGCAGACGTATACTGTGTTAAAAATTTCTTTGTGAAAATAAAAAAAAATAAAAAATTTTAAAACCATTTAATTCTTTGTTATTTAAAAATTGTTATTTTGGTTAGTTTGTATGTAAAATCCAATAACAAAGTTAATCCCTTTGTTTATCAGTTAAACTTTTTATTATAAAAAACAACAACAACACTGCTTGCACTAATCCTCTGCAAGCCTGCAGTATGGGTAGTGTAAGCGAAGAATCTGATGCTAGTGATAATGGTTATTGGCAAGTAGTGCAATAAAAAAACCATGTCGTACAGACTCCCCACCAACTCAACGTAAACGTCTAGCAACAAATGATCCGTGTACTAGCAGCACTATGTTCAGATTGCTTGAAAACAACAATGATGATGACCAAAACAACCACGAGACCCATGAACCAAGACCACCACCAATATTCATACCCGATGTCGCAGATATAAGGAGTATGCTCAACAGCTTTATGAAAGTTATAAAACCAGAAGAGTTTACATACAAGTCTTTAAAAGACGGCCAAGTAAGATTAATGATAAAATCAATCAACTCTTATAGAACTTTAGTTAAATTTCTTGATGCTAAGAAAATTAACTTCTATACTTATCAACTAAAACAAGAAAGGGCATACAGAGTAGTAGTAAAAAATTTACATTTTTCGACACCTATTGAATTAATCAAACAGGAAATTGAAAATTCAGGTCATAAAGTACGAAATGTTGTAAATGTTAGATGTAGAGTGAATAATGTCAATTTTCTTTGTTGATCTAGAGCCAAACGATAAAAATAAAGACATTTATACTATACAACAATTATTGAATGCAGTGGTTAAAATAGAGCCACCTCTGAAAAACAACGACATTGTACAATGTTATAGATGTCAACAATTTGCCCACACCAAAGCCTACTGTAGGAAAACGTTTAAACGCGTTAAGTGCGGCCTTAACTATCCAACAGCTCAATGCACAAAAAAAGAAACCACACCACCACAATGTACTAACTGCTAACAACCCCACACTGCTAATTATAAGGGCTGCGAAGTTTATAAAAATTTCCTTAAAAAGTGGAACTTAGTACGAAGCAGAAATAATTACTACCACAATAATCAATCGACTGATTTCGATGTTTACGTTCATTATTTTCCCAATATTAATGGTAATCACGTTATAAATAATAACTATAAAGATTTAAATCAAAACTCACACTCCCAAACTGTTAAAAATAATAATCATCAGAACGAAGCACCATCTAACTCTTTCAAAAGAATTGAAGCATTAATGGAAAAACAGATAGAGACTATAACCACTCTACTCAACATGATGTCCACACTTCTAAGAAAATTATGCAATTAAATTTACGAATAGGAATATGGAACGCAAACGGGCTTTCTAATCACACACATGAAGTTGAAGTTTTTCTCAACACAAACTACGTTGACATTCTTCTAGTTTCGGAAACTGATTTAACGAGCAGATCACACTTCTATATAAAAAACTACGAGTTAATAAATACTTATCATCCCGATAACCGAGCTCATGCTGGTTCTTGTATATTAATTAAATCCAACATTAAATATGACATAGTGACAGAAGTTCAGAAAAATTTTCTACAGGCAACTAACATAAAAATTAAGTGTGAGAATTCTATATATTTTCCTCCTAGACATACCGTAACTTGTGTAGACTATCAGCAGTTTTTTAGTTCATTGGGACAGAGATTTATAGTAGGGGGCCAACTTATTGGCCTTCTGACCCCAACAAGCTGCCCGACTTGTTGGATTTTGCAGTATTTTCGGGTATTCCAAACCATCGCCTAGAAGTAAAGGGTATTGATGATTTGAGTTCAGATCACACCCCAATACTCATAAATTATAATACTTCTGTCAATATAAATTCATCTCACAACAACATTCTAACTCCTCATACAAACATCCAAATGTTTCAGAACTGGCTTGATCAAAATATAAATTTAAATACTCGCTTGAAAAATGGAAAAGAGCTCGATGACGCAGTAGAGCAATTTACTAATCTAATACACGAAGCTGCATCTCTTTTAACACCAACGAACGTACAAAATCAAATAATTAATTTTCATATATCCACAGAAATAAGACAATTTATTACTGAAAAAAGAAGACCTAGGAGAAAGTGGCAACTCAGTAGAAGTCCTATAGATAAGAGAATTTTTAATAAGGCACGTAAAGACCTTAAACTTTTACTATATGAACACAAAAACAAGCTAACGGCAGAATCTATCCAAAAGATAAACAACTCTAAATATAATGAACATCTTTTATGGAAATCAACCAAATTTTTGAAAAGAGCAGTTAAACGCAATACAGTTGTAAAAAATACTGATGGATCATGGTGTAAATCCAATAAAACCATTTCAGAAGCATTTGCTGTACACCTAAGTAATACATTTGTGACTTATTCTATTAATAGTGTTGAAGAAAGCAATGAAATAGTAGAGTTCTTAGATTCACCAAGCCAAATGGACCTACCGCTAAAGCATTTCACTCCTACTGAAGTAAACTCAGAAATTACTAAGTTAAATAAAAAGAAATCACCTGGATACGAGCTGATTACTGCAAACGTCGTCAATAAATTAAGCAGAAAAAGCATTTTATTTCTTACATTAATCTACAATGCAATATTAAGATTAGACCACTTTCCATTACAGTTTAAATGCTCCGAAATAATAATGATTTCTGAACCAAATAAACCTGAACATATGCTATCGTCATACAGACCCATAAGCTTACTTGCAATATTCTCTAAAATATTTGAAAAAATATTTTTACGAAGATTATTACCAGTATTAGAGAAACAAAACATTATACCTGATCATCAGTGTGGTTTCCGACATAAACACGGAACCCCCGAACAGTGCCATCGAATTATCAATGTTATTACAGATACCCTTGAAAATAAACGTTACTGTTCTGCTATATTTCTCGACATTCAACAGGCATTTGATAGAGTATGGCACCATGGCATACTTTTTAAAATAAAGAAAGTTTTACCGGCTCCATTCTATCTCTTTTTTAAAAGTTATCTCTCCCAAAGACATTTTTATGTAAAAACTAAAGACGAGAAATCGGGAACATTCGAAATCAAAGCAGGTATTCCACAGGGTAGTGTACTCGGTCCAATTTTGTACATTATTTTTACTGCAGATATGCCTGTCACAGACGATGTTACAGTAGCTACTTATGCGGACGACACAGCTATTACTGCCATTGTCCAAACGAGGCATCGCGTTTTATTCAGACAGAAATTCATCTACTTGAAAACTGATTAACCAAGTGGAATATAAAAGTAAACTCGGATAAATCCAGGCACATAACCTTCACATTAAGAAAAGGTGATTGCTCAACCGTAACTATTTATGGAGAAGACACACCAAAAGACACTACTGTCAAATATCTAGGTATGATACTAGATAGGAGACTCACGTGGAAGCCACATATTTAATCTAAACAAACTCATTTAAAAATAAAAACTCGTAGATTATACTGGCTTCCAGGTCCAAAATCACAGCTAAATTTAGACAACAAATTAAGAATATACAAAGCTATTCTGAAACCGGTCTGGTCATACGGAATTCAACTATGGGGAACAGCAAGTAAATCCAGTGTTGATATCCTAGAAAGATATCAGTCAAAAACCTTAAGGCTTACCACTAATGCTCATTGGTTTATAACAAACAAAGCTATACATAAAGATCTTAAAATGTTCACAGTTAAACAGGAAATCAAAAGGTTCAGCGAAAACTATCTTCAAAGATTAAGCAACCATATAGATTCCTTAGCAATTTCTCTCTTAGATGATACTAATGAAACACGACGACTTAAACGTACACACATGCATTAGATTTGCCTTTTAGAGGCTAATCTATACACCTTGTAAATATGTAAATACCTGTAAAGTATTTTTAATTGTATATAGTTAAGTAGTTCATTGGAGCTGCTTAACTCCTGTTATATTATACTTAAGTTATTAAATTAGCTTATTGTCCTAAAATAGATAGATTGCAAATAAAGAAAGCAGTTATTACAAAAAAAAGGACGTCGTACCAAAATTAAAAAAAAATTTTATGCAAAAACCAACCCAAAATGACTAAATGTTTGGCAATCTATCCCACTTTAATAAAAACAAAATTTTTTTGCTTTTATATCATATTTATTAGGACAATACGACAACATAAATTTTGTAAAAATTAGTGTTTTAACATATAATTTTCACCCGATTGAAAAAATTATAAAAATTATAAGCTAACTTCAAGAGGCTATTCAAAATTAATACGAGCTAACTTTGCAAAACCCTTTGAGCGTTTTGATATACTATTGGTCTACTTTCATTTTCCGTTGAATTCATTCGGGAAGTTGTTTCTTGTTGCACAGTGTAATAATGACTATGAAGATGACCAGCGTTACAATGGTATATGTGACAATATTTTCCATAAGAAAAACATGTGTTTTTTTGTAATCGAGTGGTCAACGTCATCAGTCCGCTTCATCTGCAAAATTTTGTATATATAAAGGACTTCACTTAGAATACTATGTGTGTAAAGATCGCTGCAAGTAATGTATTGTGTAACCAATTATCGGTAACTCATTACTTTTTGTTGAAAAATAATGATAAAGGTAAGGAGTATACATTACAAGCTAGTCCAATACTTTATCGCACCCATTACTAAAGTTTTGCTGGGTACAAATGTAGTCAAAACATCAATTTTTTCGACAAATGAATACATTTTCATTAAAAAATAAAGGTACTGTGTTATTACTCAAACATCTGCACATATTTACAGCAGAAGTTCTCTGAGTGTATGCTTCAACGAGTTGTTATTGCCTCAATTATGTTTTCAACGAAAACTTAATAAATTTCAGCATATTTTCGATTTTATGTAATTGGAAAACACAATCGATAAATAAAATTTTTAACACAGAAATAAAGTCTGGTATATTTTTTGATCAAAATATGAAAATAGAAGTGTATTTTTTTTATATTTTTAAATATTTCTAAAAGAATTTGAAAAAGACCAGAATTGATCTAAAAAATATTTGTCTTAATTTTTTATGAAGCTTTTTGTTGTATTTATAAAAACTTTACTCTATCAAATTTAAGTAAACCGTTGAGAAATCGACTGGTAAATTTTTTACTAAATAATTATTAAACTTTTTTTTGAAGGCTAAAATTTTATTATAATATCCCTTAGCTTTTTTATATTTAAATTTAAGAAAACTTTTTAAAAATGTCTTAATCAAATAAACCAAAAAAAAAAAAAAATGTTTAAATATAAACCGAATTAATGAAACTTTCTGCTGATGCAACCGAATCTGTGTTAAATTCGGTTGCTGCATCCGATTTAATGTAAAATTTATCTTGTTACATCCGAATTGAACATGCCACAGTCAAATTCTGTTTTGGCAACCGAATTATATATTTATCGAGACTGTGACAAACGAATTCAGTTGTATCAACCGACTTTCTTTTGTGTGAACTAAAAGTAGTTTCGCTAACCGAAGTTCGGTTACAACAACCGAATTTTAAGTTGGGACAACCTAGTTCTAACCGAATTCTTCTGTGAGTGTGAGATAGAAAGACAAATACCCATATAAATTGTATGCTACATTTTTTGTGTACATCTATCCCTTTCCGTTTTTCAGTTTTTCAGTTTTTCATTTTGGCATTTCATTTTAAGCATTTCCTTACCGCCATTTTAAATTCATCAGGTATTTCCTATCTGTGTAGTTCGTGAAGCCATCAAAACGAGTATCAATTTTAATTTGTTTTTAGTGTTTGAAACATGAGAATAAAAATACACACCAACTTGTATAATAAACTTTCCAGGGTTGGTAAGACATTTATGACACTAATGTGATAAAATAAGATTTTTACACTGTATACGGCTTTACATGAATCGGGCTACTATATTCCATGCATGAAATTGACCTATCACAGCACACTTCACGTGACCGCTTCATTGTGATAGTGAACTGTTACCGGACCGGTTTTTTTATGTGAAATGAACCGGTAACTTTAACATGATCTTGACCTATTTCAATTTCAATTGCAATATGTTACATATCACAGGAGCGCTGTAAAGTAATATGTCACACAACTAACCCCAACGACCATGTCATAGGACTGATGGAAAAGAGCATACCACGGAAATAACTCAAAAGAACATACCACAGAATTCTAATGAAATATTATTTTTTCATTCCACAATTTTTTAATACAATTTGCAGTCCGCATAGAGTGGTTCTTATATGCATTAAAAATACCTTTAATTTTTTTTTTTTTTTTTTTAAAGAGAAGCAGCACTCAGGAAATTTTTAATATTAATTAATGTGTTGCTTTCTTTGGAAAGGGGATAGTGGAGAGATGAAAGGTGGTGAAAGATGAAGGGCTTTAAACATGTTAACACTGTAAATGCGCGAGATGGTAAGTTTTAGAACAGTTGTTGCTCGCCACCTGATGTAGAGTTGGCGAATTTATTGAAGCTTTTTGTTTCATAGCCCTGATTCATTATTTTACTTCGATCTGGTTAAATGCTATGGGAACACCGAAGGTGGGAGCTGCGATACATATAAGGGATAGAAAACTCATATATATTATTTTTCTAAATTGATGTTGTCGTCACCGGGAATCGAACCCGGGACCATCCGTGTAACAGTCCAACGCGCTAACCATTACACCACAACGCCCATGAAAAAGTTAGTTAAGACTGCATTCTCCAACTGTTTGTTGTGGCAAGAGTCACAGCAAATTTTATTTAGTTGAAATTTTGTGTAATAAAGACAGAAAATAAAGACCATATACAGACATAATCATAAACTCACACATAAAATTTTACTTTTATTGAATTTTATTGTTGTTTTGCATAGAAAGCTTAAACTTCCAGTCTTAAAAATGGTCTTATGACAGTCACAAGTAGGAATAGGCCTGTAAGTAACATGATTAACCCATTTTTTATTTTTCTTTTATCTATTTTTGTTAGTTCAGTCGGAGTTCCCCTTTGAAATAATTCCCTAATATATACTTTAAACAGGATATAAAATACGTACTTTAAAACCCGTCATATTTGTATATATACATACCAGTCACGTGAAAGACCCTTTTAAACGGAGCAATCACTTGATAGAGGATTTTAAGCCGACCATTCACGTGATAGAGCCTTTTAAACCGATCACGCGGTATGAACTATGGGAACCGGTGCTGTTTCACCTACAACAAAGCTTCTGCTTTCAGACCTATCATGGGATAGAGACGTTTATACAAATCATGTGATAGGTACTTTAGCAACCGAACACGTTTTCACTTACCACAGGACTGTGAATTTCTGTCCAATCACCTGATAGAGAATTTTAAACCGATCACGTGATAAGTACTGTAGAAACCAATTCGTTTTTTACCTATCACGTGATAGGTATTTTGGAAACCTCACCTGTTTTCACGTATTACGGTACAGGTCCCAATGTCCCACTGAGCTCTTTTTTCGAGTAGGGTTTTAGCCGTTTAAAAGTAGTTTGTTTAAAATAGAACAGTTGGTGAATAATGACTGAAGAGCGAAGGTGAATCTTTCATATGCGTAATGAATAAATAGCAAAATATATGTTTTTGTCAATTTGTACGATAAAAGAGCATCAGGGTTATTCTTTCCGAGGACTAGAGATCAACTTGTTATTTCCCTATATCACTGTCAGTCAGTACAGAATCGTCATATATATCTTTTACCAAAACCACAGTATTATAAATCTAGATATACATTGACATTTGTGGTAACAATAGCAAAGTGTGTATAGTTATATATGGATGAATTAGTGAATAGAGTCCAAAGTTGATTTACCTAAAGGTATATTTATTCTATTGAAATTTAAACAAGGCGACTTTGACAGTTATTGTATATCTAACAAGCGTACAATACATCCACATTTATCTACTACACTGATTGTTTTCAATGATGATGTTTTTTGTAGTGTCCTTCACTACAAAAAAAACACACACACATACACATAGAAGGAAGTAATTAATAAATGTTAAACTTAACATGTACAGGAAATAGGAAATGTCTGTAATGTTCCGTATGAGTTTATTTAACTCTTCTACAACAATGTTCGAGCGGAGTAAAGTGTGTAATAACAACAATTTGCAATCTACTAGGTTGTTATATGGAATGCTGTTCTCTACCTAGCGACCAATCAACTCATCGTCCTACTAACCGTACAACCATCCGACCAACCGACAGATTGTTCAATGTCTAACAACAATAAAACAAGCCCGCAACAAATTTCCTTAAACTTTTGCTCATAAATTTTCATCGAATGCAACATTAATTAATGGATTACTCTGCTCGCACTTGTACGGTTTTATGTGGCTCTTCTTTAGTTTTTCCCCCTTTTTATTTTATCGTTAATAAATATGCAATACAATATTGTTGCCAATATGTGTAGTTGTCGATTTTTGTTTTTGGAAGTTTTTCTTGTTGGTGATTTTTTTACGTTTTATTCGTCCCCCTTTAAAGTTTTATTGTGATGTGTTTGAAAAGTTTTTAATTGCATACAAAATATGAGCAACGAACACGTAATTTTTTTTTTAACAAATTAATGAAAGTTAAGATGCTTATAGAGTTTTATTTGTTCATATGATACACTATGAAGACTTACAAGAGTATACAAATTGCAATTAAAGGTTTTCTGGGAAATACATTAACCATACATCTTTATATATTTTTTTAATGATAAAGTGTGTAATACACAAAAGAGGACTTTCTTTCACTGTTTTATTTTATAAGTTATAGACCACACACAGAAAAAAGAGCATCATTTTATGATAGTTTAAGAGCATAATTTTATGGTTAATACACGTAACAATCATAATATGATCTTTGAAATCATATTATGATCCTAGATCTTGATAAAATCATCCTCAGAGATAAAAATATGATCAGCCAGAATAATGTTTATGATTGCTACAATTATAATAATTTCTTGTCCCCAATCATGTCCAATCATATTTTTTCTCTGCGTATAGGGTTGTCACTAAATGAAAGATTATTTGGTTAAAAACATTAATTTCGTATAGCGACTAATTTAAAAAATAAACGAACAATTTAAAAATACTTATTTTAATAAAACTTTTTCGACAATTTACCAATTTCTGGAAAATGTATATAAAAAATTGTAATGGACAAAATAAAATTTATATTCTTTTAAAGAAATATCTGCCTCGCTTAAATAAGAGTACATACTCCATTTTTAGAACTTTACAGCAGAAAAGTAATTCTTTTGAAATCACATTTTTTTTGTTTATGATCACAGTTCGATAATACATGTCCAATTGTATCCGTGTATAAAATTTCATTTAAATATTGTACATGCAAGTTGTTTCATTTTGCATTTTTGAATGCATGAGAATCGCCCTAATTTTGTAATATTTTTTTTCTATTGATTTTAAGATATTTGAACGAATCATTTATAATTTCAAAGGGTATTAGTCAAACTATTTTAAGTATTCATGTCCAATGCATAAAAACACTTCAATGTTTCAATTAAGTAAGTTTGCAAACAGCAAAATTGCACTTTTCGAAAAATTCGCGGTGAAATACGCATGGAAATGTTTTGCAACATTTGCACAGGATGTTGTATTTATGACTAAAAAGTTGTCGCTTATACCGTTGTTCGATCAATGCAGTCAAATAACTGAAATTTTCAATTTTTTTCAATGTTCAATAACAAAACTTTAATTTTTTACATCATGATATAACTATGCCAAATGATATATGTATCACTCATAAACGTTCGCCGTTCCTGTAGAGAATCAGTGTTATTGTAGTATTCAATTAATGACAAAACTCACAAAACTTGATTTATTTATATATTTTTAAAAATAATTTTATTCGCTTATATAAACGAATAATTAAAAAAAAAATAATCGCTTGATCGTTCGAGCGATAATTACACCGCTCAACAAAATCAGAAAATATTGATGTATCGGTGTTGCGATCTGTCATTTCTACATGACTTTAGGAGGCATATCACGAATATGGTCTTTGAATTTCGAAGTTATATCTAGTTAAAGAAATATTTGCATAAAACTAATAGATAGCAAAGATAAAATATCGAAAAATAAACCTTTGGTTTTAATTTTTTAAAATTTAAAAGTAAAACATTTTCAAAAATGTTTTATTTTTTGTATTACAAATACAAAAAATTGTTTTGTCGGACTTTCTATATTTAGTTAAAATATTGTTCTCCCTCAAGTGCAAAAATCTAATATGATATTGTCATATTAGATTTTATTTGTTGCTTTTTAAAAAGTTTGATCATTTTCATGATAGACAATACAATTGTTTCATAGGCATCACCCAAATCTTCAGCTGTCTGCAATAGAAAAATATAATTGACTTAACTCAAACCAAGACATTACATACAACAGACAAAATAAACCATATGAGAATCTTTTTGTCTGCCTTAGTGAATTAACTGAATGCTCTGGTAACCCTAATTATAAAATCAAAACTATTTGAAAAACAAAAATTTTATTTATCGATATACATTGCATATCAGTGCATGTGTGTGTATTACAATTTGTAAAAACAACAATAATCTATAACTGTTCCTAGAACAGGTTTGAAAGCAACCCGTTTTTGTTTGGCGGTAAAGAACCTATTGCAAATAGGACAAACTCAATATAAAAAGAACCAGTTGCAGAACTGAAATTAGAACTTGCTATAATACAGTATAAGTTTTTCTGCAACCAGTTATTTATATTTTACTATTTTACTGGGACGTTTCGAAAGATGCTATAATATTCCTAAAGTTGAAATTTTTCATATTTCACGATTTCGCAAATAAAAAGTAAATGCAAACTTTTAATATGTACCTTTAGTAAATATTAGGGTTATTAATAATGTTAATTTGAATAATATTAATTATTATGTTCTTCTTATTTTAAATGAGCTTAAGATCATTTACTTATTAATTATAATTATTTATTTCCAATATTTCGTCTCCACATTTTGTGATTTCTTCAGGGAACAATTATTACAATTTGATTGAAAAACTTGTTTTAATAATTAAAAAAATATATACATATAACAAATTTTTTAAAAAAAGGCGTGAAATCAAAAATATTTTTGACGAAATATTAGAAATAAATAAAAAAAATTATTGGAAATAAATAAAAAAATTATTTTGGATTTCCCGCCTTTTTTAAAAAAATTTGTTATATGTATATAAGTTTTTAATTGTTAAATGAAGTTTTTCCATCAAATTGTAATAATTGTTCCCTGAAGAAGTCACCTAATGTGGAGACGAAATATTGGAAGTAAGTAATTATAGTTAATAAATAAATGATCGTAAGCTCGTTTAAAATAAGAAGAATTAAATAAAAGAAGATCAAAGAAAACTTAACATTGTTAATTATTATGCCATTTCTGCATTTTTTCGTGCATAATTTGCTTGTCATTTTTAACTTTTTTTCTAATTTTAAACTTGCCCTGGTTATCAGAGTTGTTCAGTTGAAACACATCCTTAGAGTTACACAGTTTTTCATTTAAAAGTCCTGCGAACTTACAGGAGTTACCATTTTCAAAATATATGAGTTTAAATGAGCGGCTTGTGGAACATATAATTTTTCTTTATGACCCCTTCCAGTGTCGGTATTTATACCGATGATTTTTTTTAAATGCTTCCAAACTGATCCGAAAAAAACTCAGAAAACAAGCAGGAATGGTTCGGTTGTAGCTATGGAATTTTTTGATAGTTATCACCTAATTTCTATTGAGGCAATTCAAATTCTATTGTCGTGCCATAATTTCTGTTGTTTCAATCGAATGATTTTTATTAAAACCGTAAAATTCGGTCGCAACAACCAATCATTCGATTGGCTACAAATGCGGTTGCTACTACAGAGTGTATTTTTTGTGTGTATCACTAAACCCGCTTGTGAAAATGGTTCTAGTTAGGTATATCTTACGTTTTCACTGGAAAATGTTTGAGAATTGTTGTAGTTGGGAACCGATTGTAAAAAATGTTCTTGGAAGATGGAAACGATATCCGAATTTCTATAGAATTAATTTATAAATTAACAGTTGTGTAACATCGTAATTCAACCTTGTCTTGAAATACAGAAAAATATTGAATTGCATTTATTTGAATATTTAAAAGAATTAAAACAGAATACCAAATTGTCTACCTAATTTCGATAAAACTATGTTATCAAGAGGCTAAGGATTGCTTTTAATTTGATGATATTTTATTTAGTGTTTCTTTTTTCTAAGCTTTTGCCATTTTTTCGCCAAACTTAATGAAATTGACAAGATTGATCAAAAAATTCATATAAAAAATTTAACCGATTAATCGATCAATATCAACGGTTTGATCGGATCGAATAATTCTTTGAGTTTTAAATTATTTGTTTCGACATTAACCAAAATACAGGCGATTAATCGAGGAATCGGTTAATCAATTAACCGAATTGGCAACACAAATTTTATGTGTTTAACTGTGTTATTTTATCGTTTATTCGAACAAATGAATAACCCGAATAAATGTCAACCCTACTATCAACCGTCTACTGCTTTAATTTGTGTTACATTTTATTTAATTAATGAAGTTCATTTAGTTAATGAAATTTTCATTTATTTATTCATTAAACCAATGAATCTAACATAATGAAGGGCATTCGCTGATATTACGAAAGAAAATTCGAGCAGTGTAGCACTTAGATCAAAAGCAAACCTTGATAAAAAAGAAATATTTTTCCCTCTACTAGTACACTCAAAAAGTTAAGTTAGTAGACAAGTTAGTAAAACGTCTTGTAAATCATGTATACTGTATTTCAGGAAAATTTTTTTGCTGAAAATGTGTTTTCAGCCAAAATATTAGTTATACCTATTCAGCACTTAACTGTCTTGAACTAGTGTTTTACTAATGTTTTGCTAAAAAAAAATTGTGCTAATATTGAAAGATATACGCAGAATGAAGTAGATGTCGCGGCAGGTCAAGCTGTAGTACAAACGAGGAAAATGATACTCAAAAGTACAACTTTTGTATAAAAAAATCAACCATGGAAGGCTTATGTATATGTTTTTCATATATAAGACAAAAGGACGCCAACAACTCACCTAATTTTGAATACATTGTGGATTTTTGTATCTGTTTTTCATATATAAGACAAAAGGACGGCAACAACTCACTTAATTTTGAATACATTATGAATTAAAAAAAAAACTTAAATCTTGTGCTGTCACCGTTGTGTTGTTGTAATTGTCTATTAATTAAAGACAAAATAAAGTATTTAAATTTAGTAAAAATTAAATGATTAAAAAGATTAAACTAACTGTTTATAGAGATTTCCAGTGATATTCATGTATAATGGTATTCAAGTAGACAGACTAAAGCGAAACACAATGACACACATATTAGGTAATTTTTTATGTTTCGTTTTTTTTTTAGAAAAACCTTCAGATTTATATAACTTTTTCCCTCGGAAAAACCTTGAAACTCTGAATTTTTACACAGAAAACTAATGAGATACTGAGGTGTTTTTCCTTAAGAAAACTAATTAAATTCAGATGAGATTTGTTTTAGAAAAATTGTCAGATTCTGAAGACCTTTTCCATAGAAAATCCTTTAAAATTCCTTTAAATTCTAAAGTTTTGTTGTGTGAAAAACTTCTAAGATTCTAAAAACTTTTATGTGTAGAAAAATCTTTTTATTCTAAATCTTAAATCCAGAATCTGAAAACTTTTGCTATTGTGAAAAACAAACTCAGAAAATTAATAGTTTTATTTAGAAATAATTCGCAGATATCGTATTTATCATTCTTGGTGTATGTTCTATTAATTGCTATGGTTATCTTTTTTCAGTAGTAGTTTCTTTTGTAAATAAAAATATGAATTTTTAAATTCATTTAGTTTTATTTTAAGGGACTAATGTGCAGTATTTAATAAAAACATATTCTTAGAATATTTGTGCATTTTTAAGCGTGTCGTTAGACATCTTACGCGGATGTTTATTCATTTACAACAAATTAATTTTAAATTTCAACAAATTGAAATGTCATGATAATTATTTAAGTTCTAGGCCAAACTCTATATTTCTTTATTAGGATATTGTCCTAACAAATAATCAAATGTCGCTAAACCTTTTTGATACAATTAAAAACATACTTTTAGACCAGGCACGGTTTAAGGGGGAGGGAAAATGGGAAACGTTTTTTTTTTCCTTCTTAATTTTAATAAAAGTTTTAATTCATAGTATCATTGCCGTGATAGGTGCAAAATCACTTAAAATATTAATTGATTCAATTAATTTTTTAATTGAAACCCGTTTTTAGTTTTTTCTGTGTACATCTGCAAATTTTGGTTGAAAAATGTTCATCTGATATATGATACATATGTCTTTAACAAGTTTACGATGTAAAAATTAAATTTATTAATGATCTTAAAAATAAAATAATATTCTTATGAGTCTGTTAATTGAAAAGTATTTTAATTAAATTATATTGGAAGGTTAAAAAATGATTCCAATTTTTCTTTCAAAGTGAAATAAGATTTTATTTCAAATAATTAAATTGATATAAATTAGATTTATTTACTTTTGTTTAATATTATAAAAGCTTAATTAGGATTTTCAAAATTTAGGAAGGTAAATATACCTATCCCTCGATTTACATGACAATTTTTTTATACGATTTCGCTTTATGACGTTTTTTTTATTTCTCGTGTAAATCGAGGAATATGGAAATTACATCGATTTACACGATTTTTTTTCGATTTTTATCGATAATGCGCCAGTTAATCCTCAAGATTTAGAACAGGAAAAGGTTCAAGTTATATTCCTGCCATATAATACCACTTCTTTTTTTATTTATTTATTCAATCTATGGAATAAATCCTTACAGACTGTGTTTTAAACAATTTAAAATATAAAAATTACAATAAAAGTTTAAATATTACAATAAAAACAATTTAGCTATTTAAGAAACGAATTATATTACGTTTAATAATGTTTGCATTAATTGAAAAATCAAATAAATTGTAGAGGTTATTAAAATCAGCACATATTCTTCTAACAGGATCAGCATTGGCATAGTTTTGATGAAATACTTTAAGGTATAGTGGGTTAAAATTTCGGGTTGTACGTCGAGGAACGTTGAATGTTATATCATTTATAAGCTCGGATGAAACATCGCCATTAAGTTTTCAGGGTAGGCAGTTTAATATGTGTTAGTCCAGTTGCATATAATGGAAGATTTTTAACAGTATCACGGTAAAAATCTCGTAAGCAGAATAAAATAAACTGTTTCTGGACCGACTCAATTTGATCGATGTATATCTGGTATTGAGGATCCTAAATAACAGAGCCATATTCTAAAATTTGGCTAACCAGAGACATGTACAATTGCTTAGTGATGTTATGGTCGGTGAACTCTTTTGCCCATCGCTTTATAAAAGCGAGAGAACCGCGAGCTTTATTAGTTGTCATTGCAATATGTTGAATAAAATCAAGCTTAGGGTCTAACAAAACATCCACTAACTCTAGCTGAAAACCACCTAAAGAATAGAGACCATGGGTGCTAATGTTTCTAGAGAAATACATATATATCAGGTCCATTAAATTTGAGCTACACCATTCAAAGAAGTTATCTAAATCTTGCTGAAGATAGACTTGATCAGAATCACTTTTGAAAGAAAGGAAAATTTTAACGTCATTAGCATACATAAGAACATTAGAAAATTGTATATTATTTGGCAAATCATTAATAAAAAGCGAAAACAAAATTGGTCCAAGATGGCTTCCTTGAGGCACCCCAGATTTGACCAGAATATTCAAAGACGTAGAGTTATTGAAACGAACTTTTTGGTTTCTATTTGTTAAATATGAATTTATCCAGCTTAAACGGTTGTTTGTAAATAAAGAATTTAACAATAATTCCTCACAGTTTCGTATAACAAAATATATATCCAAATTTTCGCGGACTGTACTTATGGCTAACATCGAAACAGAAACTTTTGAATTACTATCGAGTGATGAAAGTGATTCGTCACTAACCAGAAAGATAAGAGTAGTTGTCGAGAAATACTGATGACGAATTAATAGAAAGCGAAAATGATACGAAATAAATTTTATTTAAATTTATTTTTTTTTTACAATATTAAACACAAAAGAAAATGTATGAATTTTTTTTTTCATAATTAAAAAAAAAATATTTTTTTTTATTGTTTGAAATGCACTGATCTCTTGTAATGCACTGAATTATTATTTTTTATTAATAAATAGTGGACTGATTTTATTGATTTTTACCTTAATTTATAATAATACCTGGTTTTATGGATTTTTATGTTATTCCAGGATTTATATTTATTTTTTGGTTTTATGAATTTTATAATTAAGTTTTTGCTTTTAAATTAACTAATTTTGGTAGATTTTTGTTTTGTTTACATTTTTTTTGCATTAAAGCAAATAAATATATATTAGTTTGATATAATTTTTATTAAAAATAAATAGTATGTTTTTTTCGACCTTTAATTGTGCAATGAAAATGAAAATTATTCAAGTTCGAGGCCATACTCTATATTTCTTTATTAGTATATTGTCCTAACAACTCTAACAAAACTCTATAGATTATTTGTTAGGACAATATCCTAATAAATACATATAGAATATGGCCTCGAACTTGAATAATTTTCATTTTCATAAATATATATATTAAAAAATTACTTTATATACAGCAGTTGTCGATTTTCGATTTACACGATTTTCCATACAAACTTTTTTGAATCGATTTACACGATTTTTTCTGAAACGTATCTATCGTGTAAATCAAGGGATAGGTATAACCATTTTATGCTATATTTTTTGTTTTCGTTGTTTAACACGTGTCATATATAAAAAAAAATGTAAAAAAATAGTTAAATTAAAAAATAAAACATCCCGAGATTATCTGTGAAAAATCCCGGGATTACAGGTGTAAAACACGTAACTTCCAAATCATGACTGCTTTATTTTTTATAAAAATTCTTAATCCAAATATAACAATTACAAAGTCAAAGACTACTATTAATTTATAAAGTCAAAGACTACTATTAATTCAAGAAACGAGTTAAATATTATAAAGTATTTTATAATGCAACATCTTCCTTTTTTTCTTTTTTTTTTTTTTTTTTTTTTTTATATAAAAACTTAATTCAATTAAACCTAATTTATTAAATAATTTAATTTCTAATGTGAACAAAAAAAAAAATAATTTAATAAATTTTTTTTCTTTTTCTTTTTATGATAAATACATTTAACAATAACACAAAATAATGTAAAAAAAATAATATAAATTATATAATATGTAAAGTAATGTAAAGTAAAGCCAGAAAGAGTTTAACCTATGACCGTTTGTAATTAACGGGTTTATAGAAGTTAGTTGGATTTCTTAAACGATTACTTCTACGCTGAATGACAGTACTTTTTTCATGTTTAAAATTATCAATGGTTTCATTTTTCAAATTCATATCTGTTCTTCTGAGTTTAATATGAAAAGAATTCCTTCTGTAAGTTTGGTCGTCAATCAAACTTTTTACTATGTATGATCTGGGTGTATTATGATATGCAATTACAACTCCAGGTATCCATTTACTTGACAAGTTATTTTTAAAAAATATATCATCACCAATCTTAAAATCTTTCCTCTCCTTTGTATTTCGATTATAATATTTTTCAAAATTTTCTATTTTTCCCTGCATTTCCTTCCTTATAACTTGATTATTAATATTTTCAGTATTCGGTTGTAGTAATTTATCAGAAATCGGAATTTTTGTCCTAAAACGCCTATATAAAAGAAGTTGTGCAGGTGAATAATTTAAATCCTTAACCGGAGTATTTCTATATTCTAACAACGCATTTAAAATTTCTTCCTTCGTATCTGATTTCCTTAGAATCTGTTTAGCAATGCCAACTGCTCTCTCAGCTAAACCATTACTTCTAGGATAATTTGGACTACTGGTTACAATTTTAAAATTCCATTTGTTAGAAAATTCTAAACATTCATAGGAAGCAAATGGCATATTATCAGCCACTACTGTTTTCGGTATGCCAGATCTCGAAAAAACTTCTAGCCACCCATCAATAACATCCGATGAAGTTTTAGATCTCAAATAAATCAACTCAAACCACTTACTGTAGTAATCTATAATAATAAGAAAATTTTTTCCAGAATACTCTAAAATATCGCAACCAACTTTCTCAAACGGCAAATTTGGAATATCATGTGGAATTATTGGTTCCTTAACATTAGATGGTCTTAACTCCTGACACTTTCTACATTCCAGGATTATTTTTTCGATTTCAATGTCTTCCGTCTTCAATAGCTTTTCCTGGAGTTTTGAATCAACTACGCCCAACACAATCCGATCTCTTACCATTTCCGATACGTCTACAAAATCACAGCTACTGGATAACTCTTTTAAATTTCTGATAAAATTATCAATGGTTTCATTTTTCAAATTCATATCTGTTCTTCTGAGTTTAATATGAAAAGAATTCCTTCTGTAAGTTTGGTCGTCAATCAAACTTTTTACTATGTATGATCTGGGTGTATTATGATATGCAATTACAACTCCAGGTATCCATTTACTTGACAAGTTATTTTTAAAAAATATATCATCACCAATCTTAAAATCTTTCCTCTCCTTTGTATTTCGATTATAATATTTTTCAAAATTTTCTACTAAACAGAATAATAAAATATTTTAAATTTAAATCAATTCAAAATTGACAATTTGAAAACAAAATAAAAAATATATACATATATATATTTAAGATTTATTGAACAAATTGAAACAATTAACAATATGGATTTAAAATCTATCCCTGATTTAAAAGTGTCTGGCAACAAGGCGAAGAATTGGGAAATCTTTTTAAGAGATTTTGAAGATTATCTAACAGCAAAGAATACAAAGTTAAGTGATGCTATTAAACTTGCTCTTTTGCGGAATCAAATAGGATGCGAAGGTAAGGAGATAATAAGAACATTGGATATCCCAGTTGAGGACAACAACAACTATACCAAAGTCATTAAAGCTCTAAATGATTATTTTACACCAAAGAAAAATATTTTGTATGAAAGATTTGTGTTTTACAATCGAACACAAAAACAGAATGAACCAATTGATGATTTTGTCAGAAATTTAAAAGAGTTATCCAGTAGCTGTGATTTTGTAGACGTATCGGAAATGGTAAGAGATCGGATTGTGTTGGGCGTAGTTGATTCAAAACTCCAGGAAAAGCTATTGAAGACGGAAGACATTGAAATCGAAAAAATAATCCTGGAATGTAGAATATATGAAAAACAAAAGCAGCAAGTACGAGAAGTGCAAGAAGCAAAGAAAAATGTTGATGTGATTGAAGAAAACTGTGGGAAATCTGGTGAGATTGAAAATTTAGATTATATTAATAAACGTAAGAAACTTTTTAAAAATAGTCAGAACCAAAAGTCAAAGACTACTATTAATTTATAAAGTCAAAGACTACTATTAATTCAAGAAACAAGTTAAATATTATAAAGTATTTTATAATGCAACAACAGGATTTATAAATCCCTAAAATCACGTTATTTTCGGTATCGGAATTTCGGGATCGGCACCCCTAATTTTAATTTAAAATTCGTATATGAAGTTTTATAAATGAAAATGACATAAAGTTTTTAGCA
Organism: Delia radicum; assembly: GCA_021234595.1. NCBI lineage: Eukaryota > Metazoa > Arthropoda > Insecta > Diptera > Anthomyiidae > Delia > Delia radicum. Next base: position 136,007,075 of record CM037854.1, read on the forward strand.
GTGGTATTAGTGTATTAAGTAGTTGTTGCATCCTCTCTATATACCATTATTTGTACGTGGGTTCATAAAACATGTATATGTTTGCAAAAATTGTTTCAGTGTTCGTTTGACTCGTTGTAACGGAAGCGGAAATGTCAGAAAATTAGTTTATGGTTTCAAAAATGACAATACGCTTATGTGGTGGAATATTAACTTAACTGACTCATCCAAACTTTGTGGAGCACAAAATTTATGACAAAGTATGGTTCTTTATAAAAAAAAAAAAAAAAAAACGGAAGTACACTCATAAAAAAGTTTGTAAAGTCAGCAAAAAATTTTGCTGAGTCAGCAAAATTTTAGTCAGGAGGATGCTAGCAAAAAAGTTGCTAATGTCAGCAAAATCTTTTGCTGAAAATCAGCGAGCTGATTTTTAGCAACAAAATTTGTAGATTCAGCAAAAGTTTTGCTAACACTTAGTAGATTAGAAATAAAAAAGCGTTGGTAAAAATTAATAAATTTTTTGCTGAATTTTAGTAGACTGAAAAGAACGCAAAAAATTTGTAGAAAAATTGTAATTTAGTTAATTTATTTGCTGAAAATCATAAAACATATTTTTGTGATTCTTTTAAAAATAATTTACTATAATAACGAAATATAACAATTTTAATTTTCCCACATTGACGACATGAATTAATTTAATATCTGAAAATATATAGAAATAAATATATATAACATAACAAAAATTTTCTTTCAACTACTTACATCAATGGTTGTCTTAATGATGCTATGACGAAACTGCCGAAGATAATTCTAGAAACGAAACGAAAAAATAAACAAAACAAACGAAACGAAAAAAACAACCCTTTTTTGCAATAAGAAAAAGAAACCATACAAATCTACCTAAGATGTGTGTTTTTGTCTTTCTCTTTACTCTGTCTACATGTCTGTATATGTTTTTTCATGGTTGATTTTTTACTTGTCTTGTTAGAGTTGTACTTTTTAATATAATTTTCCTCTTCTCTACTACATCTTGACATGCCGCGACATCTGCTTATCAGCACAATTTTTTTTAGCAAAATTAATTAGTAAAACATTAGTATATTAGTAAAGCATTAGTATAAAACAGTTAAGTGCTGAATAAGTATAACAAAAATTTTAGCTGAAAACACGATTTTAGCAAAAATATTTGCTAAAAAATAGTATACCTGATTTACAAGACGTTTTACTAACTTTTCTACTAACTTATTTTTTTGAGTGTATATAGACTAAGTAGCAGTACTGATTTTTATTATTTATTTTTTTTTTGTTAACATAAATGAAATTTAACCAAATTTCCGCTATTGTTAATAACATGAAAAATGAGATTACAAAACAAAGGGGGCCATTTGTTCATTTGGAACAAGAAAAAAATCTGTATGATAAAATTTTTCAAATTAAATCAAAATCTTCTTTATAGCATAAATAACACTCGGAAATCACATACATAAAACAATAAGAAGATAAAGTTAAGTCACTTAAGTATTATAGCGTAAAATAACATATGGTGTGTTAAAATATGCCATTCCCTCACACACACTCACCCACACTCATAGTGTGTATGAAACAATGCTCTAGGCAAAATATTGCTGCACTGTCACCTTCATACATCACTCACACCCACCCGCCTCATTTACAAAGTCACAAAGTCACCTCATATCGCATCAAACAAATCTCAGTTGTACACTTGCATATAATAACCTCCTTGCCACCACCACACACAAACATACATATATTTCCACAAAACACACCCACTTCCACATTCATACATTTACAAAACATTATGTATGTATAAAATATAAAATGAAAATGAATGCATGCATCCTTTGGGTTATACAAAAAACAAAATATGAAAAAAATATGGATATAAATTCAATTTCCGACACTCTCTAAGTGGCGGGCAAATGTAATAACATTTCATTTAACCTGCGATGTATTAAAATATATTTTATAACTATACACTACTACTACTGCCTTGGAAATATTATGAGTTTGTTTTAAGTTGGTAAAAGCTCTGGTATTTAAGCATACATTTTCTTAAAATATGCCTTCTTAATGTAAAATTAGAGTCCGAAATGACTCATAAAAGAGTCTTAAGACCACACATACAAGATCCTCTTAAATCCTAACAAAAAATATGCAGTTTTTCTTTGCAAGTGAAGCATATTTCTGACTCATAAAACTCATAATTTTGAGATTAAGAAGGGGAAATTTTAATTTTTTTCGAAGTGATTTTCTTAAACTATGCCTTCGCTGTATAAAATTGGAGTCCGAAATGCCTCATAAATACAGTCTTGAGACCCTCTAAAATCATAACAAAAAGAGGGTGTTTCTCTTTGCAGGTGAAGCCTCTTTCTGAGCATTCTCAAAAAGACTCAAAATTTAGAGCTTAAGGGTAACTTTTCCTCTTTTTCGGAGTGATTTTGGTGTATATCAAAACTCAATTTGAGTTCTTTCTGAGCCTTCTATATGAGTTTTTAATGAGCTTTTTTTGAGTAGTTTTCAAGGAAAATTTAAATTTAATAACATTCAAAAATCATGCTTATTTATGAGCCTATTTAGAGTGGTTTAAAAGGGTTCCTAAAAATACATGTACTCTTATTTTTAAGCCTACAAAAAACTCTGCAAAAAATGTGTAATTTCAAAATTTTTAAAAAATGTCCTTTATGTTTGAACGCATTTTTGTATCTTATACACACAGAGAAATAAAGTGCCAACATTAGATTTCAGAATATTTTTGGTGTTGCAACTAAAATTCAGTTGAAATAACCGAACTTTGTTGTGAAAACTAATGTTAAGTTGTGCCAACCGACTGAACTTCTTAATAACCGAATTTGAGTCCTAGTAACCGAATTTCAGTTGGCAAATAGCTAAATTTTTCTCTGTGTGTTTGAATGTTCAAAACACAGTCAGGTATGACTAGTTGTATTTTCGTAGTATAATTTTTGATAGGCTCATAAAAAAGTACCAAATATGATTAACTTGGGATTCAAAATTATGAGCACTCACAAAAAGCATATATTTTGGGGTCTTTTAAGACTCTTAATTTATGAGTGCTCAGAAAATTGTTAGCTGGGTTGTTTTATTTGTTAAATAAATTATAAAGAAATAAAAAAAAAAACAATGCGGCACTCCTCGCTAAAACGGTACAGGCGAATAAACGTGGCAAAAGGATCTTCGACATGCACTCCTCTCTGAGCATTACGACCAAATTAATTTGGCAGATGGACCTAAGGCAGGAACTCCTCTTTGAGAGGTACAAGAAAATATAACGTGCTAGAGCGACCTTCAATAGGCACTCCTTTCTGAGGGGTACGACCAAATAAACTTGGCAGAAGTACAGGCGTTAAGCCTACTCTCTGAGCTGTACAAGAAAATATTGCGGTTCAGAAGGACCCGAGGTAGGCACTCTTCTCGAAGCGGTACGACACAAGAATGTGAGCTCAAGCGGCACCAGAGAATGAAAGTGGCAGAGGGACACTCCGCTCTGAGCGGTATCAATGAAAAAAGCAGGCGGTAGAGGGTTCTGCTTTAGGTTTTGAGCGGCAAGAGGGAAACATAGTGGCCAAGAGACCAGAGATAGGCACTCCTCTCTTAATCGGTACAAGCTAAACTTGGCAGAGGAACATGCGGTAGGCACTCATCTTATCTCCAAATAATATTCGTGTCTATTTCTGTAGTAACCTTTACCATGAATACGCGCCGTAGCTATTCTATAATACGCTAGTGATGTGAAGAAAACATATGTTTTTTGGTGATCATCGATACATTCTTCTTATTCTCTGTTTTTGTTTATTTTTTTAGAGATGGTAAACATGTTATAGCTTTAATCGTGGAATCATGGGTGGTGAAAGTGAAAAGTCGTCACCGACAAAGTGATGTGCGTATTGTAGAGTCGACATGATTATATATTTTGCGGAGTATCCGAAATTGGCGCTCCTCTGTTTAAATTATAAGTTTTCAACCAACCAACCGACCTAAAATGTGTACACGCTCACTGCCGCCAGACAGGGTTATTATGTATGGCGATTTCAAAGTCGTTCAGCAGTTTAATTTTGGGAATGGCGACGAGCGATTTTAATGTAAATTTTTCAAGTGCATGGTGGTTTGCGATTTTACACACACGAAATTCTAACCAGAATACTGGAAATATATCATCAGAGTATGATTTTTCGCATAAATTACACAACAAAATCAATTTTTTCTGTTTTGTGAACTATCTTAACGGTTCCCAACAAAAAATTTAATCAAAAAATTGTTGCTGAAAACAGAACTTAATTTTCGTCGGTGATCCCGTAACACTTACACTTAAAAGTTTTTCAAACTTTAAACGTCAACTTATGTTCAATTTTTTTATACACATCTCATCAGAGGTAACAAAATAACGAAATAGCGGATTTAGCAAAAATGGTATGTGCTGGAGAAAATTGGAGAAGAGATTTGAAATCTTTCCAACAAATAAATTTTGTGCAGTTAGTAGAAGCCATGGAATACTGTGAAACCCCATCATTATCTCAGTTTTTTAAATGGACTCATACCACTTTCAATATAAGTGGATCATTTGTGGGTTAACTTTGTGAAAATGTGAACTAATAATCTATGCTAAGTTTTGTCCGATACGGATCAAATTTCCCTATTTGGAGCCGTGTATATTAAGTATGTTAACATCAACTGCTCTCTACTGAGGTCACGTTTTAGATTTATATTATGGGTTCATCAAGAAGGGTCTGACGATCTTAATATGTGTTATCGGTGGTGAATATATTTTTATAAAATTTTGTTTGAGTGTCTTAGATTTCGTAAATCAAGTATTTTTGGAGTGTTTAGTTTCTGCTAAAATTAAGGTGCGCCGATAAAATTTCTCAGTTGCTGAGTTAGAGAAATTCTCTTTTAAACCCGAAAAATTTTTAATTAACTAAAATAGTTGTTATTACATAATGATTCAGTCTGCAAACAAAACTTTTTTCAGTTACCCTGTATATTTATTTTTAAAATGTCAAACATTTGGTAAACTGTTCAGATAAAAGCAAACTAATTTGAATATAATTTCTATTTTTTGTTGGCTTCCAACGCATAAACGCAAACTTTGTGCAATAAGGGAAACAAGTAACGAACAACTCTAAAGATAAGTTTTAAATTTAGTTTAAAATTAAACATTTTTTGTGTTATAAAATTAAACTAAAAATTAAATAATTATTTAATTTTTAGTTTATACAAAGGGCTGATATTTATTCAAGAAGAAATTTTGGAGTTACCACAGTTTAAGAACTACCACGTTTGTATTGCTAGTTTCATCTAAATTATCATCTTGAGTTTCTTGTTGGTCTAGTATACGATATGTCTGAAATTCTTCAAATTTTTTATCATTAAGATAATGAAGAGATATAAAACATTGTTTACCCAAATTGGCCGGATCAAACTGGGTTTGGAATTAACCCTCTAATTGGCAAACGATGTTTTGCAACGAAATTCATTCCATGTGCTCCACTCGAAAAACAAATAATAAGATCTTCAACAAAATTGTTTATCGTTGCCTAATTTAGGCGATATTAGCCAACATATTTTAGGGTGCATTTTGGAAACTAAAGCATCCCAGCGGGAAATAGACCAGTCACTGGTATGGTCACGTGACTAGAACGTTGTGTGCATAAACCTGTCCTAGTTTCGGTTCTGTTACATGAAAAACACCGGTACTTTTAACATGGGCTTGTCATAGGAGGTGACAATTTCCACCTTTTGAGCGAATTGAGATATATCGGAGAACTTGTCGAATATAACATATCACCGAACTGGTTTAAGTGAATCCGAAACAGAACGAGTTGAAAGTATCTAGTATGCAACTAGTCTCATGTTAGGCATTATTTGATATGTAGGAGGACCATTTAGAAATGAAATATTTCGTTACTGATTTAATCGTACAAATCACACTACTCAAGAAAACTATTTAGTAAAACACTAGTTAAATATTAATCACAATGCTTTATGTTACGAACTTGTACAAAATTAATAATTTCGTGACATATCATTAAACTGAGATAAGCGAACAAGTTACAGGACAAAATAAAAGTAATTGGCATGTCACCTGCTACTTTTTATTGCGCATGTGCCATAATATGTGCGGGTTACAAAAAGAATATGGTCGGATCCAATCACTGAACTTTCCTAAAAAATTATGTCACATTACCTGTTTTTATAATATTGCGCAAGTCCCAAAAAAATAATTTTTTATTAAATAACAGAAACATGAATTGTCCAAATTCTGTTTTTGAGCCGAACTCTTTGGTCGGACTCAATAATTTTATAGTTTAGCAGACTCTACCCTATGGGAAATTAAGACGAAGTGGAGCCAATAACTTTATATAGAACGGGCCTGTCAATTTAACAAGGCACTGTCGTCGAAGGGGAAAATTAATACCATGTAACATGTCACAGACCTAACCTGGGGCATGTCCCCCAAAGTTGCCTTTTAGAATAGTTTTGTGACATAGACTTTTGTCGCACATGCAATTATGATATTTGATAATTTCTACAGTTCTTTTTGAATCATTTCATTATTAGGTCCGATGTGTAACAGTCAATGGATTGGTTGTTTCTGCACCGATTGCCATTCTTGTATACCTAATTATTTTGTACCAGTTCAGAGTTGCTTCACAATTTATACTGTTACAGCCCTAGTTACTTTGGTCCGCTTTAGTGTTATGTTAGTTTTTTTCGAGTTACATGATATATCATGAATAAACCAGCCAAAGTGTTGCCACCATTTAAATAATCACGTGGTTGGATATTTTGCTGAAATTGCCACTCTTTCATACACCGAAGTCTTCGTTTATACCAGTTCTGCGACGTGTCTCCTTTTCACGTATCACATATTTGTCACTTCCGATGAATCGACCCTTCATTTCCCGTAGGGATATGAAAAAGAAGTTTCCCTATGGGGAATGCGGAGTCAATTGACCTAAAAGTGACTGCTTAAAGAAGGAATTATCACAGGACTGGTATAATTTAATACTGAAGTGGGTTAAGCAGTGTCAACTGTCCTAAAATTACCAATCCTGTGACTAGTAAAGGGAGGACATACCACTTAACCAGAATGCTTATTAACAAGAAAAAGCCAGTTGGCCAGAATGTTACCCATTGGAAGCTGTTTAGTTTTCGTTTATTTTTATGCCCATCTTTGGTAAGTCCTGTGGCATGCCTCTATGTGGCTTAAACAGGACAAACGACCCCCTCCTATGACAAACCCATGTTAAAGTTGCCAGTTGTTTACAAAGGGTAGTGTTTAGCAGAGGACCGGTCTCTGGCACGAATGGACCGATCCTGTGGTACACGTAGGACCGGTCCCATTCCCCATAGGGTTTTTACAAAAACCACGTTCGAAAAACTAATTTTTTTCTGCTCTTATTTAAGAAGATATCGCGATTTTCGCTTTTTGGAAAAAGTGAAATTAGGTAAAAAAGTATCTAAACTTCAATTTATATTGTTCAAACTTTAATGCGTTGCTATTAATACTTAATGTCTTCTTTTTTTTTTTTTTCAAATTCAATTTTATTTAAAATTTTTTACAGTGTATATAAAACTTATTTCTAATCCCACGAAGCCATGAGATTTGTCTGTAGGATATAAAAAATATTTTATGTATGTATTTTGTTTTAATGTTTAATTTCATTGCGAGGATATTAAGTGTTTTCTAATCATATTTTTTCTTTTTATGAAACTTCTAACGATGAGTATGTCCACGGGTATATCGTTTAAATTTTTTGGTAAAATGACTCCATGTCTGTTGACCTCAAATCTGCCTTCAGTCTTCTGCAAAATTTCATAAAAATCCGTCTATTAGTTTATATGTTAAGACGATGATTCCTGATAAAATCCTGTGAGTCCTTGGACTAAAGTAAGGACTTATTATTAAAGATAAAGCTTCAATCTTACTTATATTTTATTAAAAAGAGTTTTAAGTCAACTTAAATAGTTTTTTTTAGATTTTTGAAAACTATATTTTTTTAAAAATAATAATAATGCCCTGAGGCAGCCTTACCAGTTAGAGGGTTAATTTCAATTTGTAATCAAACAAAAATTTAAGCAAATTTTATTTAATTTAATTTAAATTCCTATTCAAATATAATTAAAAAAAAATAAATAAATTGTCATGTTTTCAGAATGGAAATAATATCAAAAAATTATAAAAAGAGGCAAACGAAAAAAAAAATTTAATTAAAAAATAGTTCTCAGTTACTGAATATTCAGTAACATATCTTGACACAATTTTCAATTGTCGACTTAAGTACATATATAAAAATAATTAATTTTTTTAACTGAGCCTTAGTAAGAGGTATTTTACCTGAGACTCAGTGAAAAATTTAGTTACTTTTTCTATTGCCGTAGCTCAATTTTCAACTATTTGTACGGGCTTTTTTAAGAGTAAAGAATGTATCTGATAGCAATTGTCAAAGAGTAATGTATGTAATGTATGTTAAGAACTTTTAATTTTTTTTTTTGCACTTTTTAATTTTACACTTTTATTGAAAAGCAACTAAATAAAATATATTAAGGTACTCCCAGCGTCGCCATTGATTGATCAAAATTAACTTTCTCCTACTTTTGATATTTTTTTTCTCTTTAACTTGCACAGTTATAACTTTATATATACTCTCACACCTACATTAAAGTATTTTCCCACCTTAGGGGACCATATTGCTCATACCTTGTTACACAAGCTTTCACTAAAATGAATTCCTTTATAATCTGATTCTTTGTCTTGTCAAGGTGTATTTAACACCAACATATGAGCATATGATTGTTATAATAACATGCTGTACAATGCTTGACATCATTTTCCCCAGTGTAGTTTTATGTTTTACTTAATATGATTTCAGTCTTTATAAAATTATATAATACTTGAGACCATGAACCATAAAAATTGTTCAAAGAAATTTAAAAAGAGGGGCAAACTTTAATGATAACATTTATAAAACTGTACTCCAAATACAATCGGCCTCAGAAATATCTTTCGCTAGATTGCCTATAGTTCATTTGGCGAAGTATTAAAAAAAATTCTTAAAAAACGGTATTTTTTTATTAACCATTTTAACTCCCAAATCATAGATTGGGCGTCTTAACATTGGACATGGTAGTATATTTCCGCAGTCACATATTCATAAATTGAAGTATAGCACCGGGTTATACCAGGGATGCCTTTTTTTGTAATCTTAACTCATAAAAAAAGTTAGTACAACAGTCTGTTAAACGGGTTTCAATTCAGTTGAGCTAATTTTTTCTGTTGTTATCGTTTAAATCAGATATTAATCTAAAGTTATTACCTATCTAATCTTACCTTCAGAATATATTGCATCCGTATTAGAACTAATTTTTTGACCTGAAATTTAGTAATTCGTGATTGCATAAGTTTTTCCAGTTAATTTAAACCACATTTGTCTTAAAACCATTATTTTTTAGTGTCTCCTCGCTATTGTAGCTACACACAGAGAAATAAAGTGCTAACCGAATTGAAAAGTGTTTTTTAATGGTAACAACTTATAAATGCAGTTAGTACAACGATATTTACATTGGCTTTCTGAATATTTTGCGTGTTGCAACTAAAATTCAGTTGAATTAACCGAACTTTGGTGTGAAAACTAATGTTGAGTTGTAACAACCGTCTGAAATTCCTAATAACCAAATTTGAGAAGTAGTAACAGAATTTCAGTTGGCAAATAGCAAAATTTTTCTCTGTGTGTAAGAAAGGTAGTTATTGTAGCTAAGAAAGTTAGTTAAAAATAATACGATACATTTTCAATACTAGGCAAATTAGCTAAATTGACAGAATTATTGAGCTATATCAACAAAAATTCTGGTAAAATGTTCTCTCCTGATCTGATTAGAGGTGGGCACATATTTATAACCGGAAATATAAGGGGTTAATAAAGACTACTTTATATGTATCTCTTAGTTTCTGAGTAGATATCTCTTAGTTTCCGAGATATAAACTTTGATAGCCTTTAATTTGGTAGGGCATGGTATTTTGTTAAAAAAACAAACAGAATTTTATTGGCTGTTCTCGAAAATCAACGTCATTATTAAATAGAAAGCAATTTGTTCAAGTTGGTGAATCTAAGAATAGCCAACTAGATGTGCTCTGTAGTTTGTCACATGGAAGTGTGCTTGGTCCGATTGTGTTTAAACCATTTATAAATGATAAGAAAAACATCGAATTTAAAGGAAAACTATATTCATCCAATAGTTCTTCAAACACAGATTGAATTATATTAACAAACTCAATTTAAAATACCTTCGGGAATTGGTATATTATATGAGTTTAAAAATGAATTTAACACCGAAACAAAGTTGTCGATTTACCAGTCCCTAATTCACTCACACCTGACATATCTCCCAGTAATATATGGTAGTAAAGCCAACGCATCAATGAAGTCGCTCCAATCAGCTCAGCATAAAGCTTTAAAAATAGTGTTTAACATGCCGGTACGCCATAGCACCGTTGATCTATTTAAACATATTTCTTTCAATCTGGTTGTCGTCCTTAATATTAATACGCTTATCAGCACAATTTTTTTAGCAAAATAAATTAGTAGAACATTAGTAAAATATTAGTAAAGCATTAGTTCAAAACAAGTGAGTGCTGAATAAGTATAACTAAAATGCAAACACAATTTCAATTGCTGAGAAATAATTTACTTGATTTACAAAACGTTTTACTGCCTTTTCTAATAACTTACTCTTGTGAGTGTATAGGGTCTAAGACAATACAATTTAACCCAAATGTGTTATATACTCAAAAGATTACTACACTCCAAAAAATAAGTTAGTAGAAAAGTTAGTAAAACATCTGGTAAATCAGGTATACTATTTTTCAGCAAATTTTTTGCTAAAATTATGTTTTTAACGAAAATTTTAGTTATGCTTATTCAGCACTTAACTATTTTGAACTAATGTTTTACTAATATTTTACTAATGTTTTACTAATTTATTTTGCTAAAAAAAATTGTGTTGATTAGCACATCAATAGTGTGAACGACAACCAGACTGAAAGATATACTCAGAATATATTCTATGTCGCGGCATGTCACGATAGAGTAGTGACAAAGAAAATAATACTAAAAAGTACAACTCTAGTAAGACATAATATAAAAAAATCAACCATGGAAGATTTTTGTATCTGTTTTTCATACATAAAACAAAATTGTGGATTAAAACAACTTAAATTTTGAGTCGTCACTATTAATTTAATTAAAGACAAAATAAAATACTTAAATTTAATAAAGATTAAATGTGTATTTGTAAACTAAATGTTTATATATATTAATAATCTTGTGTAGTCAAATTGCAAACAAATATGCAATAGGTAGACAGACTAAAGCGAAAAACAAAGACATACATGTTAGGTAGATTTTTCTGTTTCCCTTTTCTTATTGCAAAAAAGGGTTGTATATGTTATATTTTATTAGTTTTTCGTTTCGTTTCTATCATTCTCTGCGGCATTGGCGTTTCTTTCAAAGATAATATCATTTAGACAATAATTGATGTAAGTAGTTCAAAGATAATATCGTTTGTGTTATATATAACTATTTCTATTGTTTTTTAGATATTACATTAATTCATATCGTTCATTTGGGAATATGAACATTTTTATATAGTGTAACGTATTGTAAATTATTTTAAAAAGAATCACAAAAATATGTTTTATGATTTTCAGCAAATAAATTAACTAAAGTATAATTTTTATACAAATTTTTTGGGTTTTCTTCAGTTTACTAATATTCAGCAAAAATATTATTAATTTTTAGCAGGAGTTTTTTTAATTTATAATCTACTAAGTGTTAGCAAAATTTTGCTGAATCTACTAATTTTGTTGCTAAAAATCTGCTCGCGGATTTTCAGCAAAAGATTTTCCTGACATTAGCAATTTTTTTGCAAGCACCCTCCTGACTAAAATGTTGCTGACTCAGCAAAATTGCTGACTTTACTAACGTTTTTATTTGAGTGGACACACAAAAAAAAATAATTAGTACAGTCAACAAAAAATGTTGCTGAGTCAGCAAAATTTTAGTCAGAAGGGTGCTTGCAAAAAAATTATTACTGTAAGCTAAATCTTTTCTGAAAATCAGCTAGCTGATTTTTAGCAACGAACTAGATTCAGAAAAAATGTTGCTAACACTAAGTTGTTAAAAAAATGAAAAATCCTTGCTGAAAGTTAATAACATTTTTGTGAATATAAATAGACTGGAAAAAACTCAAAAATTCTAAATACGCTGCTGTGATTCTTTTAAAAATAATTTGCAATAAGTTGCAAAATATAAAAACGTTCATAACCCCACAGTGACGACGTGAATTGATGTAATATCTGAAAATATATAGCTATATATAAGATAAACAAAATTACCTTTCAACTAGTTACATCAATGGTTGTCAAAATGATGTCATCTTTTAAAGGAAGACAAATGTATTTTAGTGAATTTACATTATACCTCAAATCTATTTTAAACCGGATTTTGGTGACAATCAGGTTATGGAATATAATGTCAAACCATATTTTCTATATAAATTCATAACTAGATTGTCGGGTAATTTGGTTTGAAATTAGTTTGTAGCGGTTAAATACTGTGTTTTAACCTATTTTGCAAGAGAAATTTTCAAAATGTGGCATCACCTTGTTTTAAAAAAATGTAAACAAATAAAACAAATTTATTTTATTTGTTTTGTGATTGTAGTTATAAAATGGGATATACTTCGCATAAGAAAAGCAAGATATAGCAAAATGGATCAAATATCGTGAATCTATACTTCTTAAGTAATCTATATTAACCACTTCCAGCGTTAAACTTTAATTGTTTGGAAACATTTGTTTGAAAACGCTTTAAATCATGAGCCGTCGAACTTACAAGAAGTTACCCAAATCAATGGTGTGGAAAACTTTTTATTCATTGCTACAAACCAGTCACGGATCCAGGAAAATGTTTTTGGGGAGGGTAGTTAGAGTGTTTTTACAAACTTTTCTATTATTTCTTGTATTTTTGTATTGAAAAAAATTTCTATTGGGGGAGGATATGGCACATTTTCCCTACGCTTGGATCCGTGCCTGTAAAAACCAAACCAATTTGTATTGTATAACTGCCGAGAAATTCAATTGAAGGGCTTATTGTAAAAACATGATAAGCCACATTTGTTGTATTACGAATTTTCGCTGTTTTATAGACATGCATTGATTTATATTTGATAGGGATCTTGCTTAATCAATTACTACAAGGACCTAGAGTATAAACGTCCTGCAAAAATATTATATCTTGCATTCTGTCAACATTTAAAAGGCGAAAACAAACTAAAAATGAAATATGGCTTATCAAGTTTTTACAACAAGCCCTTCAATTAAAGTTAGGAAAACGTGTATCCATTTTTGTATTATTTCTATAATTTTTTTTAACTAAAAGGGCATTATTTGCTAGTGGTAAAAGTAATTTGGGTAAAACGAGATTAATTAATGGTTATGGGATATGTTTTTTCATAGATTTGTACAAATTTTATGTCTAAATTATCTCACCCTCACTTTGTTCTTTCCCAAATCTGGAGAAGAAAAATATACATACACTGATAGGAGAAACCTAGTAAAATTTTTTGCTAAATCTACTAAAACTAGTTAGTTAAAAATGTCGTTGCGGGAAAAACTGCTAAAATAAGAATAAGAAGAAAAATGTTTTAAAATCTGTTGCAAATGATTAAATTTTGAACTAGAATAACTCATTAAGTCAAACAATGATAGTTTTGAGTCATTTAAATTTATTTATCCAAAATAAGCAAGCCCAGAATTTAGTGATTACATTTTAAAATTTTGATTACTAATTCGTTTACTACCGAAATCTGTAGAATTATAAACCTAATTTTTTTTTTAATTTTTTATCAGGGGCCGTAATTATAATTCCTTTTTCATAAAATTCAGATGCAAAAAGTTATTTTTTGGTTTTTATTTTTTCGAGCAAAAATAAAAGTTATTTTTTGACTAATGTTGAATGTTTTACTTTTAAATTTAAAAAAAATTGAAACCAAAAGTTTATTTTTCGATCTTTTAACATAAATATTGATGTGAGCGAGATTATTCAAGTTCAAGTTCAAGATCGTTTGTTTTTTGTTAAAAAAAAAAAAAAAACGTGCAATGTTTATTTATTAATTAAAAAATTTCATCATCCACTAATTTAAAGCAGACTTTATCGCGTCACCGAAAATCTTCAGAGGAAGGGGTAGAAGATTTACCCAAATTTTGAAGGAAAAAGATCAACGCTTTACCCGTATTGTTTTATATACCCGATGAGAAGTAAAAAACAAAATTGGAAGAATTGAACTAATTCAAATCAAAAATAAAACATTTTTAACTAATAAACATTGTTCGTGTATAGACTCTGTAGTCATAATACAGACTCTCTAGTCATAATACACTGTGTTGTTATCGTTTATTAAATAAACAACAACACTTTCTGACTATAGCATTAGGATCATAAGTCAGTTTTGCCGTACTCTGCAATTTTTCAAATGTTTTACTTTTAAATTTAAAAAAATTAAAACCAAAAGTTTTTTTAATGACCTGTCAGTAGATAAAGTCTGCTTTAAATTAGCGGATGATGAAATTTTGTAATTAATAAATAAACATTGCACGGTTTTTTTGACTTTTATTTTTTTTGAGCAAAAATAAAAATTATTTTTTGATTTATATTTTTGAGCCAATTTAAAAGTAATTTTTGATTTTTACTTTTTTGGGCAAAAATAAAATTTATTATTTAATTGTTTTTAAGCAAGTCATTTCTTGTTTTTAAATTTATATCAATTAGCAGTTCACATGAAACTTATTTTTAGCGTGATTCTATACGTTTGGATTCGTTTGTTATGAGGATTTGAAAAATAAAAAAAAAAATATTTTAATTCATTTTTGAAAAAAAAAACTTTTATTTTTGCACGAACAAATAGAAGTCAAAAAATAATCTATTTTTGCTCGAAAAATAAAAGTAAAATAATAATTGTTGTTTATGCTCAAATAAATAACTTTTATTTTTACTCCAAAAAGTAATAGTCAAAAAGTAACTTTTATATTTCCTCGAAAAAAATAAAATATAAATATAAAAAAGCATTGCATTTTATGAAAGACTTCTCCACAAGGATCAATATGGCATACTTGAATCAGTTCTCCGACAATTGCTTCTATATGTTTCACTCGTATAAAAATCAAACTTAATTCGGTCAATGTTAAGGCTGACACATAATTGGCTTAAGTGACTTAAGTCAGGTGTTTGCATGAACCGAAAATTATTATTTTGTATTTAAATAATTGTATTTCCAAATTTTCGTTTCATAACAACACCGGACTTAAGTCAATTAAGCCAATTATATTTCAGCCTTAACTGTTAAGTTAATTTTTTTTACATTTTAAGTAAAACAAGTGTAATAAATTATGTATACCAAATTATGTGTTCGATTATAATGTCTTATTTAAAACTGGAGAAAATGTTTATATCACAAAAGAAAGGTAATGAGATTAACTGGAGGATACAATAACAATTTGATATTTTACCATTTAGATGGTTTTGCCGCATATAAAGCTGAAGATAAAAAAGAATCCTAATATTCAACTTTACGTGAGATTTCTATTTGAAATAAAAAAGAATGCAGCTTTAATGAGTAATGAATTTAGAAGAATACAATTTTTTCTTTGAATTGGGTCTTGAACTTCCCTGCAGGAAGCTTGGGGTTAAGTGTCTCCAAGTCTCCACTTTTGTCTACTATTTTGTTGACATTGTCAACTAAGCGTCTACACTTTTTACTTTATTAACTCACTAGTAAATTTTTGGTTCCAATGTCTACATATGGTCCCATTAGAACTAATTAGTCACTAGTGAATCTATGGTTCTTATGTCTACATGTGGTCCCATAAGAACTAACGAGTCACTAGTGAATCTTTGGTCCAATGTCTGCATATGGTCCCATAAGAACTACCTAGTCACTAGTGAATCTATGTTTCTAATGTCTACATATGGTGCCATAAGAACTATCTAGTCACTAGTGAATCTTTGGTTCCAATGTCTACATATGGTCCCATAAGAACTACCTATTCACTACCTAGTCAATAGTTCTAATGTCACTAGTGATTTTCAGTGACACGTACATGTTAAATGTCTATAGCAAAGTACATTGCCTGGGGAATATTTGGTCAGTAGTACTGGTGACACAGTCAATAGTGAATCAATACTTTTTCACTATTAACATTTCCTGCAGGGTTTTTATTCAAAAGATAATTTGAAACTTTTATGAAAGTAGTATGTACATTAGGGTAATGACTTTTTGCATTTTTTGCAAATATCAAATCTACCCAGACAAAATCGTGTAGGGCATGGACAAATATTAAGAACTGCGTTTTTAGTTTTTCGCTATCGTTAAAAAAGGTTACGCACCAAACGCGTTAAAGATTTGAATCAAACAAAGTTAAAAAAAAAAACTTTTTTTGATGCCTCAACGTCTGACCATCACATCTATATAATTAAGGCATGCTGGTTTCAAAAGTAAAGTCCGTTTTCGAGTTAATGGAATAGTTTTCTTCCAAATTTGCTTTTAATTTCCGCTATTTTTTTGCAGTTTTTTTATATAAAAAAAATCTGTTTTTCCATATTTTATTTAATTTTTTTTTTTTTAATAAAAATTCATGGCAATTCTTGTTATTTTCATATATTGGAATATTCCCATTTATAAATTTTAAAACGTTACCATCGGTTAGTAATGCAAGGTGGAATTCGAGAGCAATACTTGAAATTTTAGCATTTATTCTTGTTCCCAGTTACCAAAAACTTTTACAACCTATATTTGATTTCATTTGTGATGCATGGTTTCAAATCTGGTTTTGGGACCACTGTTTCCACGAAAATGATTTTGAACGGCTAAACAAGTCATTAATAAATTTTACGAAAGCCCACTAGTGTTTCCTCAGACATTGGGTACCTACACCATCTACAATTCCTAATCAACAACGCAGTAATATTTGTGCGGAACGTGGAATAAAAATAGTACAAGATATATATCTATCCGCTTTGTAAAACATCGCGTACTTTGAACCTAAAGTTTATATCTTACAATACCTACTTTTAATCATTTATTGTTTTTATTTGTTTACATACTTACATATGTATAAACCATATTTTAAAAAAATTGTTATTAAAAAAAAAATAAAAAAAAAATATTAAAGGCATTTTAGAAATCGCTGTCGGTGAGTAAGGTTTTTTTTTACCAAATTGAACTGAAATAGTTTTTTTTATCATTAATACAATATTTTCCATTAGAAAACCCCTGGGGAGAATGTTGTCCAAAAAAAGTTATCACCCTAATGTACATAAGTACATTTTAAAGGCATTTGTGATATGTCCCTCCACTTATTTTCAAAAGAATTACACAAAACTATTTGCAATTTGAAACATTATTTACACTTATGCCTACAACTTAAAAGACACATAAATTTTTAAATAAACTTTTTCACTCACACTTTCCACTAATTTCTTTAAAATTATTCTTATCACTTGGCAGCAGTAATTATAACAAAAGCCAAGGAAGTTGGTTGTATTATTTTGTAAGTTTTACGCACACTTTTATAGAACAAAGAGAAAGTATGAAGTAACCCAATAAACAATGAACAAACCAGACTTTATATGACACTAAATTTCAAAACAAGTCTATAATAAAAAATTTAAGATATTGTGTTTATATGGATCTGATTGAAAGTAGTTTTATTTGAATCTAATTTCCTTTTACAACTTATTTTTAATCAAAAATTGTTCACTGGTTAATATTGTATAAGAATTGTTTACTGGTAGTATTAGCATGTTTGTATAGTGTGTAGTAGAAAAGCATGGTTTTGAAGCAAAAAGAGAAACAGGAAACTCATTATATGATGAACGATACCAGAAGTGGTCTTTAATTACAGAGGCTGTAATTTATTAAGAACTTAGAAGAGTCAAGGTGTGCACGAGTACACGACCAGGTAAGAATACTTACATTTACAATGTTATAAGAAATTTTATGCTTTACTTAATGCAGCATCAGAATAAAAAACTGAAAATGTTGCAATTAGATGCAAGTAAGTAAGATATACTTAAAAGATGTTTTAAATGATATGAATGCTTTATAAAATTTAATGCAAAGAAATTAAAAATTTAATAAGTTAATAAGTTAATTGGTAAATACAATTATGTTAACAATAATTATGTATTTTATATTAATGTTGTTTATATCAATCATAACGAATTCAAGTATACACTTTTTCTTATATATATATATATAAGTAATTTCAAATATTATCGACAGTTTGACATTAGATGCTTCTTATTTCTCGAGTTTATAGGAATTGAGGGAAACGATAGACAGGACTATACTTAAAAACAATGACATGAAAAGTTTCACGCTGAACAATCTTCATCTAAAGGTCAATGAATAAAAATATTACTTGAAACTTACAAGAGTTTATGCATTCCTTTTATTTTTTCAATTCAATTCAATTCGTTTATTTATGATATTATGTACAGGAATGTATAAATGTGATTTTTTTTTAATAATGTAGAGAGTTTAGATATGCAATGATCTTTTCTACTCAATTATAATACTTTTTTTGATTAAATTAATTAGAAATAATTAACAGTTGAGATCTAGAGAAAAATTGTATAAAAAAAAAACTCTTTAAGAATAAAAAAAAAAAAAAAAAAAAAAAAAAAAAAAAATCACAGATAAAATAAACTTAAAAATAAACTAGTCTAAAGATGATACCATGATATTACTGATATGCTGATATTGTGATAATTGACATCTTTGGTCGAAATTTAGTTTAAGCCGTTGTATCTTCACGTCCACCATTTCGATGCTGTTTATATTATGCAATCTTTCAGTAGAGAAATGCCATGGAAGGTTATACATCATTTTTAGTAACTTATTTTGAGCGATTTGTAAGTTTTTTATATGGCATTTTGCTATGGTTGCCCAAACTGGAGCCCCATAAAACATTATTGAATGAAATATGACCTTTAGCATAATTATTTTGTTTTCACGACTAAGTTTGGATTTTTTATTAATAAAAGGAAAAAGTATTCTCTTGGCTATATTTATTTTATCGATGACATAAGCAACATGTTCTTTAAAGTTAAGTTTTGAATCTAAGATAACACCTAAATATTTAACTTTAGGCTCCCAAGAAATATTGCTTGTTTCAAAACGTAAAGAATGTTGAGGAACATAACAGTCTTTTCTCTTTCTTGTAAAATATATAGCTTGAGTTTTAGAGCTATTTATGACGATTTTCCATTTAGTGAAATAATTTCGAACAATTGTTAATGATAATTGCAGATTATTAATTATATCTTCCGCTAAGACGCCCGAACATATTAAGGCTGTATCATCAGCAAATATAGACGTTGTACAGTGTTGAAAAACTGGAAAATCCGATGTGTATATATTGTAGAGAATGGGTGATAAGCAGGAGCCCTGTGGGCAACCAGCTGTAACACCCACTTTATTGGAGAAACTTTTGCCAATATGAACTCTGTACTCACGATTTTTTAAAAACTTTTTATAATTTTAATGAGAGGGGTGGGGAAGTTGAGATTGGTCATTTTAAAAACAAGGGCATCATGCCAAACAGAATCAAATGCTGCTTTTACATCTAATAACACCATACCCGTTGATTTTCCGTTAACAAAATTTGATTTGACTATGTTTTTAATTCTAAGTAAAGCATGTGATGTGTTGAGGCCGTTTCTAAATCCAAACTGTTGGTTTGGCAATATATTATTATCATCAATAAATGAGCATAATTTATTTTTAATAACTTTTTCTAGCAACTTGCTAACGGATGGTAGAAGGCTAATTGGCCGGTAAGACTGTGGAGAGTTGCTAGGCTTATTAGGTTTGGCGATGGGTATAACCATAGCTTCTTTCCAACAGTTTGGAAAATAAGCATTTTTTAAACACGAGTTAAGTATTGAGGACAGTAATTTTATACCATTATTAGGGAGATTTTTAATGCACAGATTATTAATTTTATCAATACCTGGTGCTTTTTTATTTTTTAGTTTTTTAATTATATTTTTTAAGTCAGGTTCTGCTATTTCAAGATCAGAGTAATCATTATAGGTATCAGTTTCTAGATGCTGGATACAGTTGTTAACATCATGTATTGTTTCAAAGTCGCTTAGATTTACTGAGTATGAATTATTCATTTTGAATGTTTCAGCTAGTATGTTGCATTTTTCTATACATGAAGCATACTGGGTACCGTTGCTTATTAACGTTGGTATTTGTTTTGATTTCTTCTTTATAACTTTTGTGATGTTCCAAAAGGGGGAAGAACCTTTTTCTAGAGTTGCCAGATGATTATTCCAAGATGAATTCCTAAATTTAATGATTTCGTCTTGTATTAGTTGATTAAGATGTTTCATTTCAGTTTTATCAGCTAGGTTTCTATAACGAATCCAATTTCTTCTGAAATAATTTCTGGACGTAATCAGGTTTTGAATTTGTATTGGAAACGACTTATGGTGAAATGTTATTTCTTTTTTTGGTACACTAACATCTATGGCGTTTTTAATAGCGTTGTTTAAAGATATTATCATTTCGTCAATAATATGTGTTTCTGATGTCACATTATAGTTTAGATTTCTAAGAGAATCATTTATATTTTTTGTGTATCTTTTCCAGTTAGTTTTTGAATAAACCAGTTTGTAGTTTTCCTGGTTATTGAATCTGAAGTTCAGAGAAGTTTTAACGGGAAGATGGTCCGAGCTTAAGTTATTTAATACTACTGCTGCCGATAATATTTGCGGTGTGTTTGTTAAAAAATAATCAAGAGTGGATGGCTGACTTCTTGATGACGATGGTATGTGTGTTGGGTCAGCTGGATATTTTATAAAAATATTTCGTGTTGTTATTTTTCTAAATAAGATGTTACCCCAGCAATTTGATCTGTTGCAACCCCATTCTTGATGCCTACAGTTAAGATCACCACCTAATATATACATGTTGCTGTTGTTTGTAAGCTTGTTTATGTCTGAAGCAAACTTAGTTTTTCTTGAACTCTCTCTTCCGGCAGCTCCACCGGGAAAGTAGCAAGAAAATATATTAACGAAGCCATTATTTGTAACCAGTTTAATCCCAACGTTTTCAATGAGCTGAGTATTTATTACCGGCAAAACTTGATGATTGAGATTTCTTCTTATAACAACAGCGACACCACCCCCTCTTGCACCAACTCTATCATATCGATAACAGTAGAATGCATTATGTTTAATTGATATTTTTGAAGTTAACCATGTCTCAGTTAGTAAACAGACATGAATATTATTAGTAATTAAGAAATTGAAGAACTCTTCCTTTTTATTTCGAATACCCCTGGCATTCCATGATATTATATTTAGCGATTCACTCATATAAAAATTTACATGCTAAACTAGTGATCACTTGAAATTGATCAGCTTTTGATTGACAGTTTTTTAATTTGTCTATAAGCTCCAAAGTTAGATTTTGGATTTCTTCTAATGAGAAGAGATTATTATTTTTTGGGCTATAATTGGAGTTTTGTTGGTTCCAGTTTAAAGTGGGTTGCGCCAATTCCTGGCGAAGTGAGTTCGGAAAGCATTGATTATAGTTAGCTTGATGCTGCATTGGTCTGCGAGAGTTACATTTTTGAGTAGAAAAACGTTTTTTAATTTGAATGTAATTTTGACGGCTAGGACACTGGGGTGAATTAGATTTATGTGGCCCATTACAGTTGGCACATTTAATTGTTTCATATGTACAATCTTCTGTCTTATGTTGCCCTGCACACTTGGAGCAGAAGGTTTTGACTTTACATCGAGATGATCCATGGCCAAACATTTGGCAATTATAACATTGAGTGATTTTATTTTTACGGGATCTTACATAATCCCAGCTTACTCTAATATATTCAATATTTGAAAAACTTTTTCTAAGTTCCTTAACAGTAGTCGATTGACGTTTAAAGTGAACAACGTAAATAATTTGTTCTTTATTAAACTGACCTGATCTTTGGACTAGTTTAACATCCTGACACTGAAGGCCTAGTTCCGTCAGTTTGGCTTTTAGGGCTTTAGGGTCAATTTTATCTAAACCAAATAATAGGGCCTTATAAGGGCGCTGATTTTACTAGTGTAAGTAAAATATTCATATTTTTCATCTAAAATTGGGATGATTTTATCATAATCTTCTTGAGTGTTAAAGAATAATTTTAATCCTATTGATATTTTTTTCAATGCATAACCAGTAATGTTATTGGTTTCACATAACTCTTTTATTTCTTCTAATTTGCATTTTAAAAGAGTAATAGGAGGAATGACACTCTTAACGTTTTTTTGAAGAACAGTCTCTTCGTCATTTTCAATTTCCAATGTTTGCAAAGGTTGAAAGTAATTTGTTTTATTAACGGCACTACCGTTATTATTTTTTGCCTTCTTCATCACGTTATTTTGTGAGTTGATAGAAGTCTCATTTTTACCAATTGTTCTCTTAATCTTGGAAGATTTTTTTAATGCTTTTTGTTGTTATTTTTTAATATATTTATATTTATACGTTTGTTTATAACACAACTGACTGATTTTAATAGTTTACTTAACATGCGACAGAACGATGTGCATAGATCAAGATCACAACATGAACTTCCTTTTATTTTTCTGCTCATATTTTTTAACTTTTAGATCCAAACCAATACAACACAAACTCAAAAGACTTGAGAGATACATTAACTGCAAAAGGAATTTCCATATCGCTGCTTGCACGCAGAGAAAAAATATGGTTGCAATATGATTGCGGCCAAGAAACTATGTTTCCTACGGCAACAAATGGTTGTTTCAATTAAACTATTATTGTATCAATCATGTTTCACCAATAATTTATTTTATTTAATTTTTATTCAATTGAAAAGCCTAGCACAACAAGATTGAAATCTTATAAATGACAGAGCTAGTGATATAAAGTTTACAATTTAGCTTTTGATATAACAGTTAAAATAACCTGATCTAAATATTGTGATACATAATAAACATATAATATGAATTTTAAATACACTTAGGAAATTATGTTGGTAAAGACGACAGCAATTGTAGTCAAAAACAAATGAAATTTCATTTAAAAAAAGGACGACTTACATTTCATTAAATTCAACTAACATTGTCATTTGTTTTTTAATGTTCAAAAAATGACTAACAATTGCAGTAAAAATGAACCACATGGTAGTAAAAAATAAGCAAATAATATTTTTTTTTTTATTTTTTTAAATAACAAAAAACAAATGTAAAAAATTAATGTAAAATCATAAAACAGTCATTTGATGTGAGTTGTTTTTTTAAATGAACTACAAGGTTAGTTGAAAATTTTATTTGTTCTACAAATGACTTACATTTACATTAAAAATAATGAAACTGTATTACAACCCAAACAACTCAATATTTTTAAAGCAGAAGTTCCCTGAGTGTAGTTCAATAGATTTTGATACAAAAAAGTATGAAATGTATTAAAAAAATATAATTATTAAAAATTAAAAATTACATATAACAAAAAAAAAAAAAAAACAAATCAAATGATAGTTTTAAGAAAATAATTTTTTTAACTCCCTTTTAAACGTAACTGCATTGCTTATAGTTTGAGTATTATAAGGAATGTTGTTCCAAAGACTTATAGTTGAGATTAAGAATTGTCTTTTCGATAAAAGATATTTATTTATAGTAATTAAATGTGCTAAAGTCCCAAAACTTATTTAACAAATTGTGAAAAGCAATCTGATGTAGGCGTGTCCCTATCCGGATTTCATTCCTGCCTAAGGAAATCTTCAGGGGACTTTGTAATTAGAATTTCTAGAGATATTTGTTATGTTAAATCACAAACTCAATGAGAATTTCTTGTCCTCGTCTAGGAGCGAGATTCAAAATTTAAAATATCAAAGAAAAACCAAAACAACAACAAAAAATTGTCACAATTGGCTTTGTCATCTTCCAAATACTACTCTGTTTTTATGTTTTATCTGAATAATTCTTCTTCCGCGTGCACTGCGGCCAAATTTAATTCTATCAAAGATGTAATCCGGTTGCTTTAATATAATAATATATTAAAGATTTATATTTAAGGAGATTTGAGAGACTCATATTGTTCATTCTGTAAGAGAACTTAGATATACTCGCACGTCTACCTTTATTGTATACATATCTGGCTATATTATTGTACGCGACTTTGAGTTTATTATGACATTCAGAATCGCAATTCGAAAAGATTTCACATCCGTAACGAAGAACAGGAATGAGGTAGGTTTTTGCAAGAAGCATTCTGATATTAAACGGCGTAGAGTGTTGCACAGCACAGAGATTTCTTAACATCCAATGGACTCTTCCGACAACACAGTTTATGTGATTTGTCCATGTTAGCTGATCGTTGAAAGTTATGCCCAGGTTCTTTGCAGATTTTACAAAAGAAATCACTGAATTGTTAATTTTAATCTCATTTTCAGCATCAAGTGTACATTTATTTCTAGAGATGAATATGCATTTAGTTTTGATTGGATTTAGACATAGTCCGTTATTCACAGCCCAGTTCTGAATATTTTGTAAGTCATTGTTTATATTGAAAACACACGCGCGAATGTTAGTTAACATGGTACTAGCATATAATTGCACATCATCGGCATACATCTGAACATTACAATGCTCAGTTACCTCTGGTAGATCATTTACATACAAACAAAAAAGCAGAGGTCCCAGTATCGACCCTTGTGGAACACCTCTATTCACACCGACAGCGTTAGAGCTTTGACGGTTCATATAAACTAATTGAGAGCGGTTTGAGAGGTAAGACGCTATTAACTTGCAAGCCGAGTTTGAAAAATGAAAGAGTTTTTCAAGTTTTTTTTTACCAATATCAGGTGATTGACAGTATCAAATGCTTTACTGTGGTCTAGAAGGACCAAAAACGATACCATGTTATCATCAAGTTTTGCCCTGAGAACTTCGATAACATCAACTAAAGCAGTTATGCAACTTCTTCCCTTCATGAACCCAGACTGTCTGTTAGAAAAAAGTTTATTTAAATTAAGATAACTATTCATTTGTTCTCGCATAATGTTCTCCATTGTTTTAGACAAAAAAGGAAGAATAGCTATAGGACGAAAATCTCTACCAGATTTGGGGATTGGTATAATTTTCGAAGTTTTCCAGCAGTCCGGAAAAATAGATTTTGTGAGTATATTGTTGAACACATAAGTCAGACTAGGTAAAAGTTTGGGAAGCAAAGCCTTAAGAAAAATAGGATGTATTCCATCATAGCCTGTGGAATTCGATTTCACATCCAAAATACTTTTTAAGACTTCACATTGGCTCACGCAAGCAAAATAAAACCTATTTTCAACAGGTACATAACAGAGGTTTTCATATATGTTAACTGTAGGTTCGGGAACGTTAATATCGACAAAACTTCTGTTTAAACTATTCACATCAACTTCCTCGTTAAATGCCATAGTTTTTTGACGTCCTATGCCAATATTACGAATTTCCTTCCATTTAGATTTACTATCTATTGCAGTCGAGAACTTTTGTTTGTAATATGCAGTTTTTGCGTGTTGAATTTTCGATACTACTTCTCTCCGAGCAGATTTAAAAAGGCTTTCAAGTGAAGCGGTTTTGAACTTTTTCCACCAACTATATGCTTGGTCTCGTTTATTTATAACGTTCTTTATTTCGGCATTGAGCCAAGGTTGTTGCTTGTGTCTAATTAATTTTGTCTTAATGGGAACACATGAAAACTTTTGTTTGTAATATGCAGTTTTTGCGTGTTGAATTTTCGATACTACTTCTCTCCGAGCAGATTTAAAAAGGCTGTCAAGTGAAGCGGTTTTGAACTTTTTCCACCTACTATATGCTTGGTCTCGTTTATTTATAACGTTCTTTATTTCGGCATTGAACCAAGGTTGTTGCTTGTGTCTAATTAATTTTGTCTTAATGGGAACACATGAATTATAATTACATTGACATTATCCTGAATAAAAGTCATTTGGTCATTTACGTTTTCAATAGTATAAATCGTTTCCCAATGAACATTTTCTACACGTTGATTAAGTAATGAATAGTCTATGCTGCGATAATCACGGTATTCAATGATCTCATTGTCCGTATAGACATAAGTGTCGTAAGCCATAAAAAGTAAATCGTGCCTAGAGAAAAGTGGTGCAGAAAGTTGGTCGTAATGAAGCACTTTTGACATACGATTTACAAAAAAAAATATCTATGAGACTACTCGAAGACGATGGGTAATGTGTTGGAATTGAACTGTTGATAGGCAGTAGACCTAGTGTTTGCATCGGTACATAAAGCGAGTCATCTTCCAATAAATTGCTATTAAAATCACCTGTTATGATGATATCGGTATAAAATAATGAAATTTCCTCGATAGTTTTTAACAAGTTCGAAAAATCAGTTCTACGGTTTTGTCTGTACGCGCTACCAATAAGTATTTTCTCTTTATATTTAGTCGTAACTTCAATAAACAAATAATCAATTTTAATTTCAGATGTATTTTCTATTCCTTGTTCTTCTTTTCTTCTTTCCATGTCAATGGTCGACGTTCTCTTGATTGCGCATTTAATACCATTTCTCACGTATATTGCTGCTCCGCCAGCATTAGTTGGCCTGTCATAGCGAAATAATTTAAAACCGGGCAGACTATAAATGCTATCATTTACTTTAGGATGAAACCAAGTTTCAGAAACGCAGATAATGTCTATTCCAGATGAAGTAAAAATATATCTAAGTTCGTCCATTTTATTATTTAGACTCTGCGCATTGAGGTGAACAATATTAAGACCTTTCTTTTGTCTAGATAAAATTCTTAACATGTTATAAATATTGTCTTTGGAACTATTCACGTTATTAGGCAACATGTTTAATAGGGTTATAAGCAACGCATTCAAGTAAAATTAAGTAAAAGTAAAAAATCTTATTAAAGCTTCTGCTTAAAAAGGAATTGTTCAAGTACAAATTTGTTCTGTGATTTTCATTTGAAAATAAAGACAGGTATGTAACAATAAAAAAGTGGTTCAATAATTGGTTAGTTTGGGTAAAAATATTTACTTGTATTAATTGGTTATAAATTTGTTTATGAAAATAGCTAATTGCTGGTAAATAATTAGTAAAAATAAAAATCAAAATAAAAAAGTAATAATCAAAGTTAAGAGTTTGGATTAAAATTGTTAACAAAAGATGAGAGTTAATTATCATTTTGTCCGTTGAAAGATGAGTTTTGATTGCGAAATAAATGGTCCAGATGTTCCATGGAATCAATACGAATTTCCATCAAGCGGTTTAACATATACGAACCCGCGCAATGAAAACGCATTTGCTATAATTTTTCGCTTTTTTAACTTCAAAGCAGCTTGGAAGATCTTGTAGGTATTGTTAGTGAGATCTTCATTAACATAGAAATTAGATTTTGAGTTTGCATTACGATCAATAATATTTAACGTTAACTGGGTTTTTTTTTCTCTCTTGAATTTTGCACTAGATCTCAGAATAATATGGTTGCTTTTATCATGTTCTAGTAAAAACTTGTCTTTGTTTCTCGCAAGTTTCGTCATAGAATTTTTGCGTAATTTAATAGAATCCAATTGTGAGAACAGTACCTTAAAAAGGGTGCAATTTTATACAGTTTGAGGTGTACCAAGTGGATGTCAGCTCACTAATATCGGGAATTGGTCATCACAAAATATACAGAGTTGGCGTAAATATTTTGAAAATATATGCTTGTAGCGTCTGACATTAACAATTATATTTGAAATTGAATAGCGTGTCACATATTGTTTTTTTTATAAAAAAAATAACTTGAGAACATAGTTAGGTATCTAGAGTGAATCTTCACAGCCGACTAAATTGATAAAGTGCAAAAATAAATGCATTCCCAGCTAGTACAGCGGCAGTTTTTTCCACACACATTTCGCTTTTTGACGACTAAAGATTTGTGTTAATTGCGTCAAAGCAAATATCAAGTAAAAGATTTTATTTAGCTTAACAATGTCACTACTAACTTTATGTTAGCGAACATTTTTCTATTTTGACTTCAGCTCTAGAAAAGCATGGAAAAAAGTTACGAAAAAAACATGTAAGTAAAATATTAAATGTAAGTATAAATTATATAGGGTGAGTCACAGACAAAAAAATCCCAGAAAAAAACTGTTCTTGCAATTGATCTTCTAATTGAGCACTTTCATCGATGAATTTAATATTGGCTGGTCATATTAAGTAATCATTCTAATACTGCTGCAAAACAACTTCCTACACTCAAATAAAAACTCCGTAAAAGTTATAGATATAGCTGTAAATGTTAAAGAAAATTTCTAATTTTTGCAAAACGGGTCTGTAATTTTTTAGTAAAGTCAAAGTAGTAGAAAATTAGTAAAATAAAATAAGTAAAAATTACTAAAATTAATTTAGTTGAAAAAAAGTAGTAAAAATTACTAAATATTAGAAAAATTTTTGAAAAATGAAAATGAAAATAAAACTGCTGAAATCAACAAAATTGTAAATTTTAACTAATTTGTTTAAATAAATTACAAACAATTTTCGATATGTTGTCTTTATGAATTTAATGTATTTATTATAAAGGATGCTTTTTATACAGGTATAGAACTTTAAGTTGGCAACACTATTTTAACTGGCGGCCATTTCGTCAGCTGTCAAGTGATTTATGGTTAGTTTAGTTTGGCATTTCTACATGAACATACTGACGCCTAAACAACGCTTCCAAATTGTTAAAATTTATTTTTAAAATCATGGTTTTGTTCGAAATACGCAGCGCGCACTACGTCCATTTTACGGTCAACATAATCGTCCATCAGAGCAATAATTCGATTAACTATGAAACGTTTTCGCACCATGTTTACTCTAAATGATAATATGCATCCACAGAGACTTCGTACAGTGCGTATAGAAGAAGTCATTGCTGCTGTAGAGCGTAGCGTAGAGGAGGACGCCAATCAGTCTATCCACCATCGTGCAGAGGAATTGGATATGTGTCCATCAACTTTATGGAAGATTTTGGTTTTCTTGCTTGCAAAATCCAACTCGTAACTGTTTGGCGTGCTTTATTGGCTGGTGGAAACATTGGTACGTACTTCTTTAAAGCGATGCTGGTCAGAACATTACAGTCAATGGTGACCGCTATAGAGACATGATTACTGACTTTATCGTTCATCAATTGAACAACCATGCAGGAGCTGTGGTTTCAACAACACTGCGCAACATGTCACACAGCTCGTGCCACAATTGATTTATTGAAGGAAATGTTTGGTAACCGCATAGTTTCACGTTTCGGATACGTGAATTGGCCTCCGAGGTCGTGCGATTTAACGCCGCCGGATAATGTGAAGTCGCTAGTCTACGTCGATTAGCCACTTGGACGATAACATTCGCCGGCGGTCATATGCAAGAAGTCATATTTGAATTATAATGCCAAATAAAGTAAATTTAATGACAATTTAAAAAATTCATCTTTGTTTTCTTCCATTCCAAAGTTTTATACCTCTATAAAAAACGCCCTTTAATATAATTTTTTTTTTAATATTTATGCAGTAAAAACGAATCATTGGTAGGAAGAACGCATTGCATTGTGTTAGTGGATTTGATGGGATGTTGGTCATCAATTATTTAATTTTGTTGACTCTGAAAAGAGAATAATATACAATTTAACTTAAATATGATTTAAAATGCATTAGTTTGTTTTAAACTTCATTGTTACCTTCGGCAAATGTATCATAAATTTCATGCATGGTTGTTTGATACAAAACACGCATAATTTGTTGTACTAACGCATAATATGTTGTACTAACCGAAATTTTAGGTTGTTACCACCAAAATACACTTTTCAATTCGGTTGGCACTTCTTTTTTCTGTGTGTAGTACAACATTTTAGAAATTTGTAAAATAACAATAGCAACAATTTTAATAAAAAAAATATGTTTATACTAAAAATTAGTACAATAAAAGTTAAGTTACTTTACACTTAAGTTAAGTTACACAATTTCAAAAGTTACTAGATCGGGAACAATTTAACACTAACAATGTAGTCAAATTTATTATATCTTAAATCACATTGTAGAAAACATCGATGCGAAAACTTCTCTCATTATATACATAAACAGGGTGCAGGTTCTTATAAGGAGTCCTAAAATAATAAAAAACGGTTTACATTTATGCCCAAACCCCCTTCTACCCACCAAACAATGTGGCCGGAAATCGAATTTTGTAAATTTTAATTGTAAGCCCAACAAAAAAAATATTTATCAACTAATACATTCGAATGACCAAAAACGCTTTGTTTGTCGTTGTTTTGGTCACTAGATGAAGCTTCCAAACGAAACGCCCCTTTTTTGTAGATAAATGCTGATCACAATAATTGGCCTTTGGCCACAAATACCACGACTATATTGCCCTGATGACCAGTTTGTTCACATAAGGTTTTTTTCAATCACAACTATTCTAATGAACATACTTTAACAAAAAGTGAATGTGTTTTTCCATTGTCATATTTAAAGGGTTGGGAAAGGGTTAATACTAAAATCGAAAAGGCATCAATAAATTGTAATGACTTTAAATTTTTTTAGCAAACAAAATTTTCTTTACCTCAAACAGCATCTTTATACAAATTTAAAATTTTACGAATTTAAAAATATTTAATATGACTTCAATAAGACAATTAATTATTAGGAAACCGGCTAAAAATGCGTGTTTTCCGAAAGAATAGCGGTTTACTTTTTAAGTTCTAATATTTGACTAATAATTTTTTAATGTATTTTTTATTTTTTGGTGGTGAAATATATATTTTGACATGTGATAAATACAATGAGAATTATAAATTCATGTAACTTTACTTATTCGTTAACTTCTATAAATTCATTAAATTCAATTTGAAACTGTTATTTTAGTGCTGTAAATTTGATTTATGGATGGTTTAAGTAACAATGCTTTAATATCGGCTAACAGATAAGAAAAAAATTAAGTTATTTTCCTCAAAGTATCGAGTATTTTTGAAATTTTCCATAAAGGGTGTTTTTAAAGGAGGTATAGAAATTTGAAATGGAATAAAACAAAGATGAATTTTTTAATTTGACATGAAATTTACTTTACTCGAAAGATAATCTTCTGGCATTATAATTTAAATATGACTTCTGTCATAAGACCGCCACGGCTGGCTCGGACGTAGTCTGATCTGGAGGTCCAATTTTCCATGAATTTTTCCAACATTTGTGGCCGTATATTGGAAATAGCGCGGCGAATGTTGTCCTCCAAGTGGTCAATCGTTTCGGGCTTATAGGCGAAGACTAGCGACTCCACATATCCACACAGAAAATAGTCCAGCGGCGTTAAATCGCACACTCTTGGAGGCCAATTCACGGGCCAGAAACGTGAAACTATGCGATTACCAAACGTTTCCTTCAATAAATCAATTATGGCACGAGCTGTGTGACATCTTGCGCCGTTTTGTTGAAACCACAGCTCCTGCACATCATGGTTGTTAAATTGATGACCGAAAAAGTCAGTAATCATGGCTCTATAGCGGTCAACATTGACTGTGACGTTCTGACCAGCATCGTTTTTAAAGAAGTAAGGACCACTGGTTCCACCAGTCCATAAAGCTCACCAAACAGTCAGGTTTTCTGGATGTAACGGTGTCTCAATATACACTTGAGGGTTATCATCCCTCCAAATACGACGGTTTTGTTTATTTTCGTAACCATTTAACCAAAAGTGAGCTTCATCGCTTAACAAAATTCGCTTATGAAAATTTCGAACAGAAAGATGTTTTTCAAAATAAATTTTCACAATTTGAAAGCGTTGTTCAGGCGTCAGTCTATTCATGTTGAAATGCCAAACCAAACTAAACATAAATCACTTGACAGCTAACAAAATGACCGCCAGTTATAAAAGTGTTGCCAACTTAAAGCTCTATACCTGTATTAAAAACACCCTCTATATACAAATTTGTTTGTTTTTTTTTTTTAAAGCCAGCTAAAAAGGTTTATTTGAGGTAACAATGTCACAACTTAAACTGCTTAAGTACTTATCCCCATTGAATATCATAAAACAATATAAAGTTGTTTTAATGATTTCGTTTATGTTAGAAATCAATAAAACTTAATTATTTAATTCTTTCAGCAATATTATTAACATTCCCCTAATTTCTAACAAAGCATATAGCATGTTTAAATGCTATAAGTTACTTAGACAAAAATCTGATTAACAACTTTGTTTTATTTATCTTTTAGTTGTAATATAAAAAACTTTTTTAGTAATACAAATTACGAGGGTTAATTGATAATGTTGCATAGATGATACCATGGAATGGTTCTCAATGTACATTTGTGTTTTGTTCCAAGCTGTAGTTTCCTTACCAAAGTGATTTTATTTGTTGAGGTTTATGGCTGTATTTTTAATTATTAAACATATTTAAGAATTTTGTCGTAAGCAGATTTAACTAAAGTTATATACTTAGATTTTTGTTGTTTTAGTGACTTAAAACTAATTTTTAATATTTTCGATCCCGTCCAACACTCATCAAATTATCTGCATGATATTAATGAATTTTAGCATTAAATCAAAATAGTATTGTCTTTCAAAAATTTTGATTCTTAGACAATGAAAGAAAAAGAAAATCTTGTGAAACTTGTCTATAGTCCCTTTAGTAGTAGTTTTATTGCCATCTCTGGGAAAATACTCCTGAATTTGGAATAAATAAAATATTTTTAAAATATTTTTAAATAATTGACATAATGCCAATTTTCCAACAAACAAATCAATATGTTTGTTACACAAAATGGATATTAAACAGCTGAATACGGAATACATAACAACATGGTTTGTTTTGAGGTTACTGAGGAATCTGATTACTTTTTTCTGTAGAAAAATTCTTAGAATCTGAAGACTTTCTCCTATAAAAAAATCCTCAGAATCCGAAGACTTGTTCCCATTTGTAAATCTTCAGAATCTGAAGACATTTTCCTTAGAATAACCTTCGGAATCTGAGGACTTTTTCTATGGAAAAATCTTAAGAATCGAAGGATTTTTTCTTATAAAAAAATTCTCAGAATCCGGGGACTTTTCCTATAGAAAAATCCTCAGAATCCGAGGACTATCTTCAGATTCTGAGGACTTTTTCCAATGAAAAAAAATGTCAGCATTTGAGGACTTTTCCCAATAGGTCTGAAGTCTTTTCCATATAGAAAAATAATAAAAATCTAATCAGAATCCTATAGAAAAATTCTTAGAATCTCATTACTTTTTCCATTAGAGAAACCTTCAGAAATTGACGACTTTATCATATAGAAAAATGCTTAGAATCTGTGGACTTTATTCTATAGAAAAATCCTCATAACCTACGGACTCAGAATCTGAGGACTTTTGCCCATAGAAAAATCCTTAGGTGAGATATAGCAAAAAATAACAAAAATATTTACCCCCTTTAAATAAGTAGTCCTTATTAACACTTCTATTCCGGGTAATAAATGTGGGCTTTCTTCTGGTCAGATCCGGATAGGCCATTTTAACAAAATCTATTTGTTAATTTAACTGAAAAATTCTGTTGATTTAGCTAAATTCTTAGTTTTTTTACCTAGTATTGCCAAAGTATTCAACAGTGTAGTTAGCAAAAATTTGTAACTAACTTTTTTAGATAAAATTTAGATCACTTAAATTTCACGGAATAAGATCGTCAGCTTCATTTAAAACTCTGTTGTGGCAAAATTTAGTTACTTTTTTCTTTTGTCGTAGCTGAATTTTCAGTTATTTGTACGGATTTTTCATGAGTTTACTATATTTACACATTCTATGAAGATATATCCCAATTACGAAATGTATACGCTCGAGTAATCAAGCCTTAAGGCAATTTGCTATGACGTAATATGCTAGTAATAGTTTTAACATGATGGGTATTATCAAGATCGAAAATATATATAAGAAAACGAATTGGGTATAGGTAACATTAGTGTTGAAAAAGTAAACTTGTAACGCCACTCTACAAAGATTATTATTAATTATATCAAAATATCACTCCTGATTTCCTATATGGACATTAGAAAAGTCAACAGTAACCGAAAAATAAAAAGTGGAAAAATAATTCCTTCAGACTTGTATTATTAAAAAAAAACTGCTTTTATTTAACTAAATCATTATGCCAAAGGCATATCTCAGTTGTTTTGGTCAACTTTTTCCATTTTCGGTAACATTTTCTCTTAAATGTTTCCTTCTTTAAGAGCGATGATGCTAGTACATTTCTTGTACAAAATATTTGTTACAACAATAGTTAAAGCTGTATTTAGATTTACAATTAAAATCCAGTTTAAACTAGATTTCAAACATATGGTAGTATGGAAAGTAATGCAAGAATTAGACTTCGAAATCTAGTTTAAATTTCATTTCGAGGTAATTTAAATGAAGCTTAACTCCAAAAAATGCAAAAGGAGTACATAACGATCAGTAAACGGTAAATTTTGTATTTGCTTTCAATGACATTCTAATTTCACGTTCGTCACCGCAAAACATTTATTCTCGTTACTTCTGTGTTGCTGGTGGCCAGTGTTTAAAACTTATAATTTAAATCAAGTTTATTGTGGCAAATTTAATACACCAAAAAAAACTGGAACATATATTTTTTATAAAATTTCAGACCTTGCCACGTTAGATGGTTAATATTTGAATATTTTAAAATTTTTCCATTTTAAATTATATATGTTTTACGTAGATGACATCCTTAGCTGACTAGAGGAAGTAAAACGAACGACACAATAAAAAAAAAATAAAACACACCCACTTAAGTCACAAATAAAATTTCATATCTTCTAATAATAATACAGACCACCAATATTTGAAAAAATGCAAGACTAATATGCTTTTCTAAAAGTTTGATGTGAGCTAAATCTGAATAAATCCTCGGAATTTCTTCATCACTAACACCTAAAGTTTTTATAAATCCAGTTTAAAGCTATATTCGTGACGTTATAACACCGCCAATCAAGCTTTATTAACAAACCTTATTGTGTTATCTGAAAGTCCTCTCTGTTCGGATTTAGCGCACATCAAAACTTTTGAAAAATGCTTTTTTGTGTAACCCGGAAACTTATAAAAATATATGCACACTATGGTTACAAATGTTGAAAGAAAAATCATTTATAGTGAATAATAACGATAAGATGAGTACTAAAACATTAGGTATTGGTGAAGGGTTATAGAAAAATCCTCATAATCTGAGGACTTTTTTATATAGAACAATCCTTAGAATCCGAGGACTTTTTTATATTCAAAAATCCCCAGAATCTGAGAAATTTTTTATATAGAAAACTATCAGAATCTTTTTCCTGTAGAAAAACCCTCAGAATCTGAGGACTTTTTCGTATAGAAAAATCTTAAGAACTTTTTTATCAGAAATTGATTTTGAAAACTTGCGCCGTAATAAAACCCATGGACTAATTATGATTTTCTATAAACAAACTTAGATTCCAGGAGCTTTTCAAAGAATTGAACTCAGATTTTATGGACCACATCCTGTACAAAATCTATAAACAAATTACTTTTTCGCATAACAAAATTGCAACATACATGCAGTATTTTAATACATACACACAGAGAAAAATTTAGCAAATTGCCAACTGAAATTTGGTTATAAAGACTCAAATTCGGTTATTACGATTTTCGGTTGTTTGGTACAACTGAAAATTAGTTTTCACAACAAAGTTCAGTTAATTCAACTGAATTTTAGTTCCAACACACAAAATAATCAGAAATCTAATGTAAGTCGTACTAGCTGAATTTATAAGTACACTTTTCAATTCGGTTGGCACTTTATTTCTCTGTGTTTAATGTAAGATCCTAAGTCATTCGATTTTAAGACCTCTTTTCAGTATAATACTCCATCAATTTAAATTACGTTTTGTATGTAAAGACTGGGCTTAAAAAAAGTCCTAAGGCTCTGCAATTTTTAACTAAATTGAAGATTAAAAAAAAATATTAAAGTTTATTATGTGAGTGTTTTTATACAAAATTTAAAAAATCATTTATTTATTAAGTACTTAATGAAAACTAAAAATCGCTACGGTGGATCCAAATTTATAAATAGTTTTCTCATAATAAGCTCTCATAATAAGCTCTCTACATAAGCAAACGTTTGAGCCATATTTCCATAAAAAGTGAAAGAACGTTCTTTTTGAACAAAACATACCATTTTTGACATCTTACATATCGTACCGGACCCTGAAATTATCCTTTAAACAAATATTTTTTATATTTTTGTTTTCAGCTTTTCAATACGCATCGTTTGTGTAATATTACTTAAGCGAATTCTTAAAAACAACCCATTGTCGGGACACCCTAATGTATATTTTATAAAAATAATTATAAACTCAAAAGCTATGGCCTATTCTATTAAAAAACTATGACCATTTATGTTATACAAAATTGTTCACTAAATTAATGTAGATTTTGTACTACATGTTGTATGAGTAATATATTAATAACACTTAAAGTAAAAAATTAATAACACTCATACGACTAGTAGTATCATTAAAGCACCGGATAATAGTAAAATGCATGTAAAAACTATACTCATAAAAAATTCTGTACAAATAGTTGAAAATTCAGCTACGATAATTAAAGAAAACACGTCTATTAGAGCCAGCAGTATTTTCAATGAAGTTGAGAATCATATTCTGCTGAATTAAGTTAAAATAGTTTTTAAAAATTTTAACTCATTTGACTGTAAAATACATTGACCATACTAATGCCCGTAATTTTAAGCAATAGATACCTACCGGTGCTTAGATACCTACCCGATTTTGTTCGTGTACACGGTAGGTATCTAAGCACCAGTAGGTATATATTGCTTGAAATTACGGCCATAAGTTAGCTAAGAGTTCGGGTAAATCAGCAGAATTTTTAAATAAAATGTATGCTAAAATTTCGCATAATATCTGAATTTTTGGACTCATCGGATCTGACCACAGCAATGTCCATATATATTTTCGGGAGTATAGGTGTCGATTAAAGATTACTTAATAGGTACACTTAGAATACTATGTAGGTAAAGACCACTGCAATTGTAGTTGAAAACAAATGAAATTTCACTTAAATAAAGGACGACTTACATTACAGTAAATTCAACTAACATTGTCATTTGTTTTTTAATGTTGGAAAAATGACTTACAATTGTAGTAAAAATGAACCACATGGTAGTAAGAAATAAACAAACTTTTTTTTTTATTTTTTTTAATAACAAAAAACAACTGTAAAAAATGAATGTATAATCATAAAACAGACATTTGATGTGAGTTGTTTTTTTAAATGAACTACAATGTTAGTAAACTTTAATTTGTTCTACAAATGACTGAAATTTACATTAAAAATATAGAAACTGTATTACGACCCAAACAACTACATATTTTTAAAGCAGAAGTTCCCTGAGTGTATGAACTAAAGGTTTTTGGTTAATGTTGCTCTATCTCTCTGAGTTCCCGACATAAATCATATTTTATGATTATACAATAAAATTATAAGAAAATTACGACATCTATAAGTGAGACTGATGGCGGAGACACAAACAAATATTTTTTTTGAAAGAATTGTGGTTTAAACTAACAAATAAATTTACTAATTTTAGAATTATTAAATATTTGCTTAAAAAATTATTATACAATTTGTTCTTGTGGTAAAAAAAGATAACTAACAATTTTAGCTAAACAACTGATTTAAACGATAACAACAGAAAAAATTAGTTCAACTGAATTGGAAGCCGTATACAAACTTTTAAATAATGTTTTTTTTATGAGTGTAGAGGGTTTCACTATGTAAATACATCGGAAATGGGACTTACCAGGGAAAACATATTTCCCCAAATTGATACTTGAATATATTTTTCTAAAGTTTTGATGTGCGCTGAATTCGAACAGAGATGACTTTTAGATTACATAAAAAGCTTTGTGAGTAAAGCTTAATCGCGGTGATTTAACTTCCCGAATTTAGCGAAAAACCGGGAGAAATTCCTAATCGAAGATATTTATTTTATTTGTGACTTAACCCATTAGGGACCAAGCATAGAAATTTTTTTTTTTTTTTTTTTAATTCAACTTAATTTCATTTATTTTCACATTTCACTATAGAGGAATAAAACTTAAAAAAAAAAATTTACGAATTCGTGTACAAGATATAAAATGTTGCGTTGACGCAACTTTGGGATTTATATGAATATGCTACTCCAAGTGGAAAATTTCAAAGCAATCTGGATGAAGATGAACTTTGCATTTTGTGCACATGTAAATTGTTTGACTTTTACAATTTCTACATCGTCGCCGTATTTTTTCTTCGTGTTGCATTATAACATGTCCAACTTTGCCGTACCGAATTTCTGACGGCAATGCAGAATTGGATGGGCGTCCGTAATTCAACTTTGGTTTTTCAATATTTACATTTGTTGTAATATCTACTTGCTCCATTTTCATCAAAGTAGTGGCTACATATGACTTGAATTCCAATTGCGACATATTAGTTCCATTTTCAATGTTATAAATTTTCCAAAATTTACCAAAACGCTGTCGAGTGTATTTATGAATAGTGGCCACCACCATTTTTTCCCCCTCATTTTTATTCTGTAGTTCGCTATACCGTTATCGTGCAGATCTACACCCCCCATATTTTTATTGTAGTCGGCAATTACTTGCGGCTGTGGAATATTTTTCATCTTTCTTAGTTTTCAATCATATCGTTTTGTCATTGACAATGGTTCTATTTGGCCGTTGTTGGTTGCCACCGTAATAACTGCATTATCATTCCATCTAACCAGAAATACTTCATTCATATTATCAAATGAGAAATCATGTGACCCACTGGGTTTCTTCTCCAGACTTTTACGGCTTCTAATACAGTGCCGAAAAATTCCTTTTCTGTTAGCAAGCAGAATAACTTGTGCGATGAAAAGAAATTGTCAAAAAATACCCTGTGCTTGGATGGATCAGTTACAACAGATAATAGATCAACAACAATTTTTTCTCCAAGACCCATTTCATTACGATTCAAGTTATTACAATCCTTTCCTGCATACGGCATAAACTTATATAAGTAACCGTTTGAATTACATAAACACCAAAGCTTGAAGCCAAATCTGACAGGTTTTCCCATAATGAACATTTTACAACCGTGACGTCCAAAATACGGTACCATTTCCTCGTCAATCGATACATTATGTGAAAATATCCCAAACTGCATATTTTTATCATTCATAACTTCAAAAAATGGGCGTAGTTTCGCAAACTTATCTTTTTTATCCAAATTATCATTATCACATAAGTGAATATTTTGTTTGATTGATAAGAACCTATTTCGGCTCATGCAATCTCTTACAATTTGTACAGTTTTGTCTTCATCCTTTGACCAATACATTTTCCAGGCGGGTAATGTATGATAGCCAGATAAAAATAAAATACCAATAAAACGCTTTAGCTCACAAACTGATAACGTAAATGAGTGACGATTATTATCAATAGCATATTTTCAAGCAAGCTAAATAACAGAACAGTAGCAAAAAATTGTTGTGAATTAATGCAACGTAATAAAATGTTCACAATGCCTAAAGTTGCGTCAGCGCAACATTATTTTAGAGTTACACGAAACATCATAAATTTTTGTTTTTTATATTGTTTATGTATCACTATATATAAAACATACACGAAATAAAAAAATTTCAAATAAATTGATAACAAATTTGAAATTTTTTTTTATTTCCTGGAAGGTCAAAATGTGACAAGCCAAAATTGAATTTTTTGTTGAACTTTGAACATACATAATATATAAATAGTAACAGAAAATAACATATTAACACCTTTTTATACTTCTTGCATGTGTTGTCTTCCGTAAAGATTGATTCGTAAAGGTTATTTCATACTAATTCTTCTTAAAAAATATTTGAAATTAATGTAGCGTTTACGCAACTTTGGCCTATAATGGGTTAAGTGTATATACTTTTAATTTTTTTTTATTCCGTCGTTCGTTTTCCTTTCTCTAATCAGCTAAGGGTGATATCTACG
Source organism: Delia radicum (assembly GCA_021234595.1). Lineage (NCBI taxonomy): Eukaryota > Metazoa > Arthropoda > Insecta > Diptera > Anthomyiidae > Delia > Delia radicum. The sequence goes on from CM037854.1 coordinate 136,047,216, forward strand.
TAAAACATATATAATTTTAAATGACAATTATCTTTTTTAAAACAAGTAAACTTTTTTTAAAAAAAGTACCATTTTAAAAAAAAAGAGTCTTTTAAAATAGGTATTTTTTTTTTGTTTTTGTCGAAAAAGCACTTATTTTGATAAAGGGTAATTTTTTTAGTTTTTCGTGAAACAATTAAGTTTTATTAAAAAATATACTTTTTCGAAAGATTTAAAAAAACATTTTTTTTTTTGTAAAAAGATACTTCATTGATGGTATTTATTTGTGAAAAAGTATTGTTTTGAAAAAGGGTACTTTTTTGAAATATAATTTTTTTGAAAAGTTGTTTTTTTTGAAATAGGTACTTTTTTCAATGAAGGTAGTTTTTTCGAAAAGGATCTTCTTTGAAAAAGGTACTTTGTTCGATTAAGTCAGTTATAGCAAGAATAAAAGGTAAGATTTGGCGTATTGCGAACTTCTATTGTAAAAAGGGTGATTCCTTAAACATTTCTTGAACATATTTTTGTTACAACTTACTTGTATGAACCAGGTATTCAGAATCTTCTGAAAGTTTGTTCAACAATGACGTATGCCTTTTTTTGATCTTGATCTTGTTATTGTGAAGATTTGATGCATCTTTTTGAAACAAAGTTTCTCTTAATTTATATGATTCGTATTTCATATTCCTTTTTGGCGGGGTCACCACTTATAAATCATAGTTTTTTTTTTTCTTTTTTAAATAAATTCCAAAATTGAATTGAATAAATTCCAAAATTGACAATAAATTCTTAGAGATATAATTATAAAATTTTTACGAAAGTTGTTATGGGAAGCCTCCACATGGACTACTGAAAAATAAACCGCATCATATTATATATTTTTTTTATATTTGAAAAAAACCAGCGGTTTGAATCCCGGATTTTGAAAAAAATGCTTTCTATCATCAAAAAAAAATATTTATTTCATATTTTAATTAAAGTGCTATATGTAGATTTAAAATCCGTTATATATAGATAATTACGTTCGACAATTTTTGTGAAATTTTTTGAATTTTTTTCATATTTTAAAACGCGATATTTTCTGAACCGCACGTACTATCAACCAAAAGTAGTCGATGTCTAAGTATATAAATTTCATACCAAGTTTGGTTAAATCTGTAGCGTGTCGAAGTCAAAAATTTAATTTTTGTTGATGTTTTTATATAAACTGCTCATATACTTCCTGTTGAAAGTTTTTAAATTGTTTGTTTCTAATGTATTTCTAATTTTATTTGAACAAAAAAGCTCTATTCATTTGTATACATATGAGACTATTTAAGTTCCGACCATAGCCCAATAATTGCTACCTTTAGCACAGTTCTCCATACAATTGCAAAAAAAGTTAAAATTGTAACTGCTAAAACAAATATGCAATCTTTTGAGTATTGCATAAAACAAAACTTAAATTTAAATATTCCTATTAAAACCGGAAACGAATTAGAAGATGCTGTTGAATCATTTACCAATTTAATTCATTAAGCAGGGCTTTTATCAACGTCACAGCAGTGTCAAAATAATGGTGTTAATGTTAGAATCTCAGCTGAAATAAGAGAACTCATTATGAACAAAAGAAGATTAAGGAGAGTATATCAAAGTACCAGAAATCCGTTAGATAAAACCAACTTCAATAGAGCATCGCAGTATTTAAAAAAAACGCTTAAAAGAATATAAAAATCATTCGGTCAAAAAGTTCTTAAGACAACTTCTTTGGAAGGTAACAAAATATCTTAAACGGCCGCCTTAAAGAAACATACTAGTAATAGATGTTAATGGAGATTGGTGTATATCTGATCAAAGTAAAGCTACTGCATTTAAAGAATATTTGGAAGATACTTTAAACACCAAATCTGATATAGATGCGATATTGCATTTCCTTGACATACCTTGCGAAATGGATCTTTCTGTCAAGCATATTACTCCTTCTGAAGTTCAGAGTGTAGGTAATAAACTTAACAACACAAAGTCTCCGGGCTATGACAGGATTGACTCTAAAGTTATTAAATCTTTGCCTAGGAAAGGTATTATATTTCTTACGACAATTTTGAATTTTTATTTTTTGTTTAAATCACTATCCATCACAATGAAAATATGCAGAAATTATTATGATATTAAAACCTAATAAGCCGGAAAATTCAGTTTTACCTTATAGACCAATTAGTCTGTTATCCACCTTTTCGAAAATCTTCGAGAGACTATTTCTAAAAAGATTACTTCCTATCTTGGAAAAGCAAAATATAAATCTTGAATATCAGTTTGGGTTCAGACATAAACATGGTACCCTTGAACAATGTCATCGGATTGTCCACGTTATAACTAACACACTAGAGAGAAAATGATATTGTTCAGCAGTATTTTTGGATGTCCAACAAGCCTTTGACAGAGTATAGCACATTGGACTTTTATATTAACTTAAAAAGCTTATTTCTGCACTATTTTAATAAAATCGTATCTTAATGACAGACACTTTTATGTTAATATTAATGATGAAAACTCTGATTTTGGTGAAATAAAATCCCACAAGGCAGTGTTCTGGGTCCAGTTCTCTACACAATTTTCACATCAGATGTGCCTATTATGGATGGTCTTACTATTGCAACTTACGCAGACGACACAGCTTTACTTGCTTCTCTTGAGTCATGAATTAAAGCTTCTGAATTGGTTCAAAATGAATTATATCAAATTCAAAATTGGTTACAAAAATGGAACATCAAGGTAAATACAGAGAAGTCAGTACATGTTACTTTTTCGTTAAGAAGGTATGATTGCCCGCAACTTTACCTGAATGACACATCTATTCCAAAAAGTAACTGTGTTAAGTACTTAGGGCTCTATTTGGATAGAGGCTAATATGGATGGAATTAGTAAACGTATGGATGGATTATAAATCGTAATCATTTCATCAAAACTAGAAAAATGCATTGGCTACTAGGACCAAAATCGGAACTAAGCTCAGAAAACAAGGTTTTCTTATATAAGATTACTCTTAAACCTATTTGGACGTATGATGTTCAGCTTTGGCACACTACCAGCAACTCGAATATTGAAATCTTACAAAGATACCAGTCTAAAACATTAAGACTAATAACAAATGCGCCTTGGTTTGTAACAAACGATAACATTCACAACGATCTTGGAATTTCGATAGTCAAAAAAGAGATCAACAAATTCAGTGAACGATACCTCAACAGGCTAAACAATCATTCAAATATATTGGCTATAAATTTATTGGATGATAGCGACGAAATACGTAGACTGAAAAGGTTTCATGTACTTGACCTGCCCTTTAGAAAATAGAAAAATGCAATACTACTTTGTCATTTTTTTTTTATATTGAGCTCATTGGATCTCAATATCTTAAGTTAGTTTTAAATAATCATAAGTTTTTTTTATTATTTTTATATATAAAATAGATTGCAAATAAAACGAATTGAAAAAAAATAAAAAAAAAATTTGTTTACTTATAAATTTATCCTCGCATAGTTCGTGTCTATTAATGATATTGGTTTTGGTTACAATATTATTGATATTGATACACTTTTCAAAAGTCAATATATCTATGGCTAATTAATTAAACTAAAACTGTTGTAGAATCGCATGATTGTTAAAATAATAAATATTATAAATATGTGTAATATAGTGGTTTTACACAGAAAACTAAAGTTGTATTAATTACTATCAAAAAATAATACTTTGGTTTTATTTTGGCTTTAATGATTGTATTTTGTGGTTTGCTATAGATTGCGTGTTTTACGACAATTTGGCAAAAACTTTTCCAATAAGTTCGATAAAAATAAATATATTTCTTGGTAACTATACAAAAACTTGTTAAGAGTTTTTCCTTTAAAGAGGAAACTAGTTATTTGGAAAAATACTTAAATAATGAATATAAAAATTTAATAGCAACCGCTAATTATAAAACTTAAAAATTTTATTTTTTTAAATATCTCATTGTTGGGTATAACCACACCCACACCCTTATTTTGTTTTTGATATTTCAACTCTAAACATCTAGAGCTGTGGAAATGTGTAAATAAAATGGTGGGCAGAAATAATTACTCTTTCCTCTTCCCATTTATTTTGATAATCTTCCCACTTAAAATAATACTACTCTGCCTGTTTGTTATTTTTTCCCCATTTCAAAAAAGTACAAAGTTCATTAACAACCCGAAAAGAAAAGTTGTTTTGCAAGAAAAGCAAAAAATACTTTTTACATAAGTAGTTATTTTTAATACCCTACACCACAGTTCGTTAAAGGGTATAATGAGACAATGTTTATGTTTGTAACTTCATTGTTGTCAAACTATAAAAATTATTGAGATCGGAAAAAAATTGTTCTATGCTTATACTATGTTTCCACTTACGTGTTTTGAGTGATGTGAAGAAAAAAAACATGTCCAAAACATGTTTTATTTCCAAACACTTGCAAACCAAGTCCAGTGGAAACATAGTATTAGGCCTACTATACAATAAAATCTTTATTTCACAAATAAACTGGATCACTTACGAGAAAACTTTATTTACCAACTATATACTCCCTACACATAGAGAGTTTTGTTGGACCAAAAATAATAAAATTGTTCAGTAAATCAAAGGAACTTTTCTTCAAAAAACTAATGGAAATTTTCTATAAATTAATGAAATCTTAAAACTTTTTATGAATCAAGTACTTCTTCATTAAGTATATGAAACTTTTAATAAATAAAATCATATTTTTCATACAATTTTATGAAAACTTGCATTAATCTAATGGAAAATTGCAGTGGACGAAGTCCAGTGCAACTTCATTAATTTTATTAAAAAAAAAAAAAATAATATCATGTAGATAATTCTCTTAGTATAAACTTTAAATTGTATTTTGTTTTAAAACTAGCAAATACTTTGTAGACGTAGTCAGCATACAGAATCACCACATTACACGGGGGCTGAGCAAAAAGTCCGTGACTTTTCGAACTTCCCTCGTAGTTATATGAAATGCAACACTGCTCCCATCAAGTACCACCTGTTGATATACTACTGTCAAATTTGAGCAAGTTCTGTCATTTACTTTGCGTTTAACAGCTGTTCAAAACATACAACCTCGTGGATTTTTTAAAAATGGAAAAAGTGAATTTCGAGTGTTCATTAAACAATATTTTTTGCAAAAAAAAAACCGCCAATCAAACCAAGGAAAAGCTTTATAAATAATATGGGGACTCTGCCCCATCAATTTCAATGGTAAAAAAGTTTTTTGCTGACTTTCGTTGTGGTCGCAAAAGTAAAAATGACGCTGAACGTTCTGGATAGCCAATTGAGGTCAATACAAACAAAAATGTCGAAAAACATCCATGATATGGTGTTGGCCGATCGAAGAGTAAAAGTGCGTGAGATTGTTGATGCCATAGGCATTTCATATGGCAAGTGTGGTTTCAATTTTAAATGATCAGTTAGGTTTAATAAAGCTGTCTGCAAGATGGGTGCCGCGTGTGCTCTCAATTGACCATAAACGAAATCATGTGACAACTTCAAAGGATTGTTTGGAGTTGGTTAAACAATTCGAATGAGTTTTTGAGACTTTTTGAAACTGTGGATGAAACATGGAGCCATTACAACACTCCGGAGACCAAACAGCAGTCTAAACAGTGGGTTTCTCCGGGTGAACCGGCTCCGAAGAAGGCCAAGGTAAGTTTGTCAGCCAATAAGGTGATGGCAACAATTTTTTGTGATGCAGGGGGTTAAGCCACATCGATTACCTTCAAAAGGGAAAAACAATAAATGGCGAATATTATGCCAACTTATTGGACCGATTTAACGAGGATTTAAAAAAAAAAAAACGACACCATATGGCCAAGAAAAAAGTTCTTTTTCATCAAGATAATGCACGGGTGCACACGTGTGCTGTCTCAATGCCAGAATTCCATGAATTGGGCTACGAATTGGTAACTCATCCGCAATGTTCTCCGGATTTAGCCCCCAGTGACTATTTCCTATTTCCAAACCTAAAAAAATGGCTCGGTGTAAAGAGATTTAGCTCCAACGATCAAATTATTGATCAAACAAATGACTAGTTTACGGACCTCGAAAGATCCTATTTTTTGGAAGGAATTCGAAAATTGGAGAAACGTTGGACTAAGTGTATTGAGCTAAAAGGAGATTATGTTGAAAAATAATTTTTTTTTTTTTTTTAGAATTTTAACGTCTTTTTCAGACAATTGCAATTAATACTATAATTAATATGCGATTTTATTTAATTTAATTGTGAAAGGCGTGGTAGAGAAGAATGAGTGTATTTTCTAAAAATCATAACTACATTGCAAATTTTCAATTTTTTTCTGAATCAGACTGCGTAGTTTCTGGTATTGAACTTTCGTCAGTGACCCTGTTTTTTGATTTTTTTTTTGAATAATGTAATATTTGTTATGTTTTTATTTGTTCGATTGCGTCTATATGAAATTTTTTTCAAAAAAAAAATGTGATTCATTCAAAAAGTCACGGACTTATTGATCCGCCCTCATACTAATAAGATTAAAACAGTCTTTAAATTTACTTAAAATATTTTGTGTATGTTTTATTTAAATAGTGTAGAGTATCTCATTGTCGGCCTTGCATGGCTAAAATTTTGTTCCATTTTCTATTTTACAACTACTTTTTGCATTTTAGAGTGACTTGAGGCTTTTCTAAAATGTTTTTGTTTACTTAAGCAAACAAATTTTTCAGCTTAACAACTTTTTAAGTAGATTTAATAAGCGAAACCCCTTTTTCATTTAGACTGACTGACATATTTTCTCCATTTACTTTTGTTTTTATATTGGGAGTGTTAAATAGAAAATGATTTTACAAAAAATTTTACATTCGATTTTTTATGCAATATAAACAATTTAGTTGTTTAAATTTAATAATTAAGAGTAAAAAATAAATTTCTTACTTAAGAGTTGCACACGAATTCACCCAAAAAAAAAAATTAGTTAATATTTGACAGTTGTTTGTGTAGTAGTCAAAAAAAATTTTATTTTGACTGTAATTACAGTTAGTTTTTAGCAAAATGTTAGTTAATTTTTAAAAGCCCGATTAAAACCTATTAATATGATGCAACAAAGAAATGTATAAAATTTGATTTAAGTTCATGCTAATTGAAATAAGTTCATACGATCAAATCCAGTGAAAATAAATTTTTCTATATTGAATACAGCGGGCTAGATATTGTAATCCGATTATTAAGAGCTCAATTTAAATTTAACCCAATTAAAAAAAAAAAGTAATACGATGCAGCAAAGAGATATATCAAATTTGATATAGCTTTATATCTAATTAAAATACAATTTGATCAAAAAAACTGTGGATCGGATTGTGTATAATGTATACATTACATTGTGTTTGATATAATTTTATACGATTCAGTCGAGTGTAAACAAATTTGTTAAATTAAATACAGCCTGATTACTAAGAGCCCAATTTAAATTCAACTTTTACTAAGATTTCAATTTTATATGCGTAACTGTCAAAAACTTGTATGTCAAGTATGATTTGACAAATTTAAAAACTTAATACAATTCGTTAGAAAATAACAATGTTATTGATAAATTTAATATGAAAATATTTATTTTTGACTTGGATCAAATAGGAAATAGTTTTATATGATTTAAATCTTAAAATTTCGTTAGAAAACATCGCCTGCAAATGAGCGGCTATCATTGTTAAAGTTGATTTTCGACAAAAAGCACTAAATAAAATCATTTCATAAGAGATTTCGAAGTCTTTGACTTAAAATATAATCAAAAAATTCTTTGAGACAATGCAAACTAAAAATTAAATATGTCTACACAGAAAAAACTAAAATTGAGTTTTAATTAAAATAATTGTTGATTCAGCAAAAGTTTAACTGAATTCGGTCGTGTTGATGCAATTGTAGTTACAACTAAAATAATTTGTATCTATTTTATTAATATTATTTTCAAATACTTATAGTTTTATTCACATCTATGATGAATTTAATTGATTATTGTTTACTATTGGGAAAAATTACAACATTTTAAAAAAATCACCAAAATTTTAAAAAAATCGCCCAAAATTTAAAAAAATCAAGACTATTTGAAAAAATCGCAAAATTTGAAGAAAAAAATTGCCAATATTTAAAAAACAATCCTCAAAATTGCAGAAATTTAAAAAACTCCCAGAATAACCGCCAAAATTCGAAAAAATTTAAAAAAAAATCACCAAAATTAAAGAAACGCGAATTTTCTACTTTAAACGATTTTTTTAATTTTGGTGATTTTTTAAAATTTTTGCATTTGTTTCAATGATTTTACAATATAAAAACTGAAAATTTTTTTTATACCAAATTCATTTTCAATTAAACAGTTAATTGAAAGTTAGTTTGAAATCGAACAAAAGTTTAATTGAAATTTTTTTGACAATGATTTTTTCTGTGTATTTTGACATAATCTTTTAAAATGGAGATACCCCTAAGACTCAAAATTATGTTTACTTGTGCCGTAAAAGTCGTTACTTTATTTACAGTGCAATCTTTTTATTTAAATTTGGTTTGCTACGCACGCATCTGGTAACATAGTTTTCAGTAATTTTTTTACGATATATATTACGATATCTCAAAATCCATTAAAACGACTCGTGTTCCTCACACAGAGACCACATTTTTTTTTAATTTTTCGAAACAAATTTAAGCCTCAAACTTTGATCGATATGCATAATGCGTTGACGTGGTCCAATGTGACTCAATTTTTTTTAGACTAAATGTAAACAAATTTCGATCGGCGCTCCTTGAAATGCGACATTTTAAAATCAAGCAGCTAAACCAGTCTTTGTAGTTTTTTTTAAGACATTTTAAAGGGTTTTTATTTAAAAAATTGATTAATGACAATTTGAAAAGCGTTTGAAATTGTCCAAAATATAAATCAAAGTGAATTCGAAGTACATAATTTAGTTTAAATAAGACATAAGCGATGTCAGGTATACTTTTAAATTTTCCAATTTTATATTTTTTCTTTATTATTATTTCTTTCAGACTACAATCACGCTTGCTTGTAAAATTTACGATTTTTTTAAGAAGTATAGCCCCCAATCTTAAAAAAAGTCGGATATATGAAAAAGGGGAAAAAATAGTAAATAATTTGTTAAAATAATTCAAATAAGTGGCAGCCGGGGTCCACGACATAGTGTCAAAATGGTTTTCAAAATGTGTATTTTCTCGATCATTTTAACGCTGTTTTTAAATAAGTCCGGACATAATTATATAAATATATATATATAATTAATTTCGTAGAAAAAAATTAATATGGTGTCATATATAGATGAGTATAATTCTATATTGCATTTAGAATACGCTAAAACTAATCCAATTAATAACTACGTTATATTTATATACCGAGACGTTGCAAAATAATATACATTTTGATATTATATCATATTTAAAAAAAACACAATTTTATTTTAGATAAAATTGTATATTACCCCATGCAGAGTCACACTAGAAAATTTGTCAAGGCTGAATTTCAGTTTATGGGGGACACCCCTAGAGAAAAAATCTGAATATGCCATCCCCTTCAGAATGTTTCCAGGAGTACGAAAATCATAATGAATAAGGGGGCTCACGCCCCCTATGGGCGTGGCAGTCGAAAAACGACCCGGCCCACCTACGTAGACAATATGGGTATCAAATGAAAGCTAATGTCTTCACGATTCCAAAAATAGCCATAGTTGCCAGATCGGGCGGTTTTTGCAGCCGATACGGCCATTTTTGATAAATAGGGGCGGGGGGTGAAAAACGACCCATGCCACCTACTTAGGCAATATTGGTATCAAATGAAAGGAAATGTCTTCACGATTCCAAAAATACCCGTAGTTGCCAGATCGTCCAGAATTTGAGGAAGATATGTTAATTTTTATAAAATGGGGGAAGGACTTTTTTTTGTTTATTTCTTTTTAGCTCGGCCAGAGGCCGAGCACTCGAGATCCCCGCCGTCTAGAATTAAGACATACTGGAGTTAAAAACCCCTAAGCCCGGCCGTAGGCCGGTCACGCAGAAAAACTTTACTAAGCGAAGCCAATATAACAAATTTTCATTAACCAATCAGAAGCTTTCAAGAGTTTTCCTCGTTTCTTAATTTTCTACTTATCCTCATTTATCCTGGGTAACGCTAACAATAATAATCTTTAATCACAAAATGCTCATTTTTGTTTGATTTTAACAAAATATAAGCAAAAAAAAAGGAAAAAAAAATTTCCCCCACCCCAAATTTTGCCAAAATGGCCATATCGGCTACAAAAATCGCCCGATCTGGCTATTTTTGGAATCGTGAAGACATTAGCTTTCATTTGATACCCATATTGTCTACGTAGGTGGGCCGGGTCGTTTTTCGACTGCCACGCCCATAAGGGGCGTGAGCCCCCTTATTCATTATGATTTTCGCACTCCTGGGGTCATTTAAGGGGGCGTGGCATTTTTTTTTCCCAGGGGTGTCCCCCATAAACTGAAATTTTGCCTTTGTCAATTATATTTTGGATGTAAATATGTATTACATCAATACAATAGTACAATTAATTGCATCATTTTGTGTATAATTTTATATACAAAATTTATCCCAATTTTTGTCTTTTGAATTGATTTCTTTCTGGTTCTTAACCCTAAATAAAGAATTTGTTTCATTTGTAACATTATGAGTTCTTAATTTAGTCTAAGATTTTTGTCAATCTAAAACTATAAATTTAGTTTCAACGTTTTTTCCGTGTTTGTTATTCAATGGTGAAGTTAATAAATTCCACAAAATCTTCATTTTCATTATATTATTTTTTATTTTTGATATAATAAAATTTCCAAATGCTATGGAATTTGTTACAAATTATAAAGTTGTAAACCTTTTGCAAGTGGCTAAAGTCTAAAAGGATTAATAGATATTTCGGAGTTTTATGACGTTTTAAAATCAAAAACCGGATACTAGTATAGCTTATTTTGTATATATCAGTATCAGTTTAGATATAAATTTAAACCGTTATATAAAATCGTATTAAATTGTATCGCGTCATTATTCGGATGTTATTTAATTATTATGCCCATTTCTCGGATAAAACTGTATTAAGACTCATATTAAATTTCGTATGATTATATAAAGCATCATATTAATTTTAATCGGGTTATTAGAAGTTGAAACTTTTTTACTTTTTTTTACATTTAGAGGTATATTAGCACATAAAAATATAAAGTAACGCAATTTTATTTTTCGCGGTTTGTAAAAAGTTATCCGCATAATCCTTTTTTTGTTTAATTAAACTAAAAATTAATATTTAGCTAAAAATTTAACGTAATTATACAATAACGATGTATATCCAACTTAAAGTACACAAGCGTTTTCAAATTTTACGTGTTTCGCGGATTGTGATCAAACAGATTAAAGCGTTGTTTCGCGATATAGACATCAAAATTCGCAAAATAATGAACACAATTAGTAAAAAATGAAAAAATGCATTTTAAGGAAATGCACTTAAGGAAATGCACTGTTAGTGTGCAAAAAAAATATATAATCAAAATAAAAAATCGTAAGAAATTATTTTTTCTATTTTATTAAGAATTTAATTGATTTTTTGTACTTGTTAAAAACTAAAATGGAACACTAAGTTATGGAATGTTACAATCTAAACAATCTACTAAATGCCGGAGTAGCAGCCGTCAGTTTTTATAAGGAATGGTTTTTTAATTTTGTTGTTTGGCTCTGAGGTCCAAGTTAATGAACAACTATTAATTGATTTTTATTAAGCAATAAAATAAAATAAAAATAATTTAATAATTTTTCATTTAATCGAACCTCAGAGACAAACAACAAATATATATATGAACTATGTATGGCCAAATACTATAAATTTTCGAATCCAAATATACAGTAGTGGTCAAAACATTTGGAACTGAGATAGCATTTGTGGTTTTCATTGATTTATTTTCTTGAAATCACTCTTAGTTACTAAAATTTATTTCTAACATATTCTTCATATATTGTTTTATGTTAAACAAATAAAAAAAAATTAATTCCGTTAAAATAAAACAACAAACAAATTAATAATAATAGATGTATTCAAATGCAGGTTTTCAAAACATTTGCAACTCTCATTATTCTTACTCTTAACGAAACAATTTATACTAACAAATGCTAGAATATAACGGTAATCGGATTTCTTTTTATTATGAGATTCAGACCGTTACATTTTTTAAACAAATTTATTATAATTATTGTTCTTTAATAGTTGTAATAAGATGTTGGAAGCATAAACATAGTAAGAATAATTTTTGTAAAAAATGGCAGGAAATAAATACAATTCTGATTTTAAATCAAAACTTTTAAATGAATCTCAAAATGGACTTTCCCAAAAAGAAATTTCTATAAAGGACTTCGTTCCAGAATCAACGATTTGCCGCATTGTTAATAGTGCTAACATCCACACAACTCATAAAGGTGGAAGACCCCGTATTACAACTGTAAGAGAAGATCGGAAAATCAAGAATTTTTTTTTTTCGAAATATCCCAAAGCAGTTCCCAGAGAAACTAAAACTGAACTTTTAATAGATGTCAGTCTTCTCACCATTAAAAGAAGAGTCCGAGAATATGGTCTTAGAAGTTATAGATGTACAAAAAAAACCGTTTGTGCCGGAAAAAAACCGAAAAGCTCGGCTTGACTTTGCACGCACCCATTTCAACTGGACTCAACCGCAATGGCTAAATGTATTGTGGTCAGATGAGTCTAAATTCAACCTCCGGGGATCAGATGGCAGAGCCAATGTTTGAAGACCACGAGGTGAAAAATTTAATCCCAGATATACAACCGCCACAGTGATGCACGGAGGTGGAAACATTTTGGTGTGGGGGTGTTTTTTAGGAAATGGGATTGGCCCAATTCACCGCATTACTAGCACAATGACGGCCACAATCTATAGAGATCTTTTGAGTTCAGTTATGCTTCCGTATGCTGAATGGGAAATGCCACTCTCATGGACCTTCCAGCACGACAACGACCCAAAACACACGGCGGGGGCTGTTAAAGTTTGGCTGCAGGAAAATGAAATTAATATCATGTCATGGCCGTCTCAATTTCCCGTTCTCAACCCGATTGAAAACATGTGGATGATTGTAAAACGGAATATCGTCAATAAAGTATTCCGAAACGGTGATAAACTTTTCGTCGAGTTGGAGAAGCAGTGGAATGAAATTTCTGACGATTATATTAAAAAGCTCATTGCCTCAATGCCTAAGAGGTGTTCAGAAGTTATAAAAAATAATGGCTACGCTATAAAATACTGAGCGTTAAAACCATTGTTTGTATTTCCTGTTAATTACTTTAAGAGTTGCAAATGTTTTCAACACTGCACTATCGACTTATTTTGTTAAAATTACTTTTTTTTATTTTTGAGAAGTTATGAATAATTTTTTTGTATTTGTATAATAATATGCTATAACTGAATTTAATACAAAAAACACAAAAACTTATACCACAAATCTTTGTGATGAAAAAAATTTATAATTACCTAAACCGTTATTTCAGTTGCAAATGTTTTGAACACCACTGTAAGTACCACTTCAAAATATACAATTCATAATGTACGATAATTTTCAAGTGGGAAAACCAAAAAAAAAAAAGTTAGAAGAAATTGTGAAAGGCGAGGTAGGAAGAATGAGTGTATTTTATAAAAATCATAACTACATTGCAAATTTTCAATTTTTTCTGAATCAGACTGCGCAGTTTCTGGCATTGAACCTTCGTCTGTGACCCGGTTTTTTTTTGAATTTTTTGAATAATGTAATATTTGTTATGTTTTTATTTGTTCGATTGCGTCTTTATGAAATTTTTCTGTGCAATCACTGACCGTGGTATAGATAAACTGATTTCTAATGCCACATGCACTCTGAGCTATCGTCAGGTCGAGTTTTGTTGTGATTAAAACTAATTTTATTCAATACACGGTGTTTTTGTTCTTGCATACATAATTATTTTATATTTGTAATAAGTTTTTAATTGTTTTTGATATTTATTGAAAATTAAATGGCCACACAAAGTTCCGGAATGTTACAACATAAACCGTACAATAAAAGGAGGAGCAATACCCATCATTTTTAGTAAGGAATGTTTTGAATTTTTGTAGTTTGGCTCTGCTGTCTGATCAAACAAAAAATACATTAAATTATTTTTATTTACCAATAAAATAGCATAAACGTTATTTAATATTTTTTAATCTACTCGGACCTCCGACAAAAATCGTATAAATATATGAAAAATATTCGAAATATAAAAATATGAACATATATACGTGAAATATATGGTACTCTCAATTTTAGGATATGAAAATATGACACTTCATACCTGATAATACGAGGGCGAATCAATCAGTCCGTGACTTTTCGAACTTCCCTCATAGTTATATGAAATGCAACACTGCTCCCATCAAGTACCACCAGTTAATAGACTACTGTCAAATTTTGAGCAAGTTCCGTCATTTACTTTGCGTTTAACAGCTGTTCAAAACATACAACCTCGTGGATTTTTTAAAAAATGGAAAAAAGTGAATTTCGAGTGCTCATTAAACATTACTTTTTGCGGAAAAAAAAACATCAATCCAAATAAGGAAAAGCTTGATAAATACTATGGGGACTCTGCATCATCGATTTCAATGGTAAAAAAATGGTTTACTGACTTTCGTTGTGGTCGCACAATTACAAATGACGCTGAACGTTCTAGACGGCCAATTAAGGTCAATACACCCGACAATGTCGAAACATTGTTAATGCCATAGGCATTTCATATGGCAGTGTGGTTGCGATTTTAAATGATCAGTTGGGTTTAAGAAAGCTGTCTGCAAGATGGGTGACGCGCTTGCTCTCAATTGACTATAAACGTAATCGTTGCCAATAAGGTGATGGCAACAGTTTTTTGGGATGCACGTGGGATAATCCACATCGATTATCTTCAAAAAGGAAAAAACAATAAACGGCGAATATTATGCCAAATTATTGGACCGATTTAAGGAGGATTTAAAAAAAACGACCCCATATGGCTTTTTATTTTTCATCAATATAATGCACGGCTGCACACGCATGCAGTCTCAGTGGCAAAATTCCATGATT
Organism: Delia radicum; assembly: GCA_021234595.1. NCBI lineage: Eukaryota > Metazoa > Arthropoda > Insecta > Diptera > Anthomyiidae > Delia > Delia radicum. The sequence continues at coordinate 136,062,329 of CM037854.1, forward strand.
TGGGCTACGAATTGGTATCTCATCCGCCGTATTCTCCGGATATAGCGCCCAGTGACTATTTCCAAACCTAAAGAAATGGCTCGGTGGAAAGAGATTTAGCTGTAAATGAAATTATTGATCAAACAAATGCCTATTTTATGGACCTCGAAAAATCCTATTTTTTGGAAGTAATACAAAAATTGGAGAAACGTTGGACTCAGTGTGTTGAGCTAAAAGGAGATTATAATGAAAAATTATAATGTGATAATATTGGAATCAATTTGGAACCACTATATGGTAATATAATTATCATATTCTTATTATTAAGAAAAATATTATTACAAAAATATTGATTGCGACAGAAATAGTAACATCGTTGTCGCAGTTATAAATCCAAAAATGTATGGGGCTCTACGAATATGGTTGCCCCAACCATAATTTTATTTTCGTGTAATAAGTTATAGTACTGGGAGCTGCTCATTCGAAATCATACTATGACCTATAAAATTTAGGTAATTCCTGAATTCTGGACCAACAATAAGTAAGTTATCTCTAAAACTGTATAAGTTATCCGTATTTGAAAATTTGACATTTTTTCAAACGAAATAAAGACATGATTTTAGTAAATTTTTGTTCAAAAATGTGGCAAGATTCTGTTGCCTCCAGATTGAAAGTTTCTTCAGAAACACATATAGTTGCATATTATGAAAATTATATTTAATTTCGATAACAAAATGTTTTAATAAAATTATATTAGTTGTGAACAATTTTCTACTTCAAATTTATTTGACCAGTTTATTCGTAAAATTTAATTAAATATTTATCTTTTTAACTGCCTGTTTTTTTTATTAGAGTAAGTGCAAATTAAATAAATAACTCAACTTTTATATTTGATTTAATACCATCATTTAGTTTTAACAATATAAATTGTGAAAACTTTTTCTTTTCAACCGCATACCCGAAAATAAATATAACAAATACTTAATGTATGGCTGTTAGTGGTTACCAACGCTGAATCATCAATTAGATATGAAAACCTTTTATGTGTATAAAATATGCCACGAGTATAAATAGAAAATGGCTTTAGTTTAGAAATATGTTCACACTATATGCCATTAATATATTTTATTCCAAAAATAGCTAGAACTAACTTTTGATATAAACGACCAACGAAAAAAACGTGATTGAAGATCTAATTTTGTATTTTTCTTTTACTCACACCAAACCGATGTTGAGCCTTCATTAGCAATAATCCTTGAAACATACAAAAATAATTTTGAAACCACAAAGCTTTAACCCCATCCTTTTTTTTTTTTTTTGGTCGTGGGGGGAGGGGGCACACAAATTTAAATAAGGATTGAGATGGAATAAATCGTAACACAGATTATCACTTATAACCTTTTTATGTTTAAAAGTGAACTTCTTTTTGAATCAAGTTATCTTTTAAAAAGTCGCCAGATGATGTGTATAAATTATTAGCGAAATCGGATTATTACTTTGTTTACAAATGGACTTTGAATAAAAAGTGAAAACAAAAAAGTAGCATTTTTACAAAAAAAAAAACCTTAAATTTTCGTAAAAAAAAATATGCCTAATTGTTCAGAACTCAGAAAAATTAAATTATATTAAGATTCTTTTTAAATTATTGATGAAGGCTGCAAAGCAATTTCCCAATACTGTCACTTTTTTTTGGAAATGGTCTGCTCCTATCAATTATTGCACTAAAAATGGCATAAAAATGCTCATTTACTCACTTTTTGTTCAGATTCCATTTGTAAACAAAGTAATGATCCGATTTCGCTAATAATTTATTCACATCATCTGGCGACTTTTTAAAAGATAACTTGATTCAAAAAAAGTTAGCTTTTAAACATAAGTGATAATCTGTGTTAGGATTTATTCGATCTCGCTCCTTAGAACTAAATATAAACATATAAAAACCACTTCAAATCTAATGATGTCTCACTGACAATACCAGCAAAAATTATACAGTTTTTTTTTACAAGCTTCATTTATGTTTTGGAGACTATTGGGTAAGGGGAAAAATATACCTAAATCTCTAATAAGCAGGTTTGAAATGTTTGATTTCAAATTATTCAGAGATAAAATTTAATTTCAAATTGGACAGAGACAATAAAAGTTGTTCTATATTTTTGAATTGTTATAAACGAATGAAAAATGTATTTAAAGTTTTAAAACTTAATCTAAAAATTGTAATGTGGGTTGTCCCTACATTGCTCAACTTCCAGTGATGATGGTATTCATAGCGATAAGTAAGCCTGAACATTTATGAAATCTCGTACTTTTTGTTTAAACTACGCACTTTGAGCTTGAGGCAGGGGGTTATTATATAATGCGATTCGAAAAAAATTCGATTCCAACAGAATTTTCGCTTTGAAAATAAAGTAATACAAAATTCTTTTTAATGGGTAAACATTTTGAAAACGTGTTGACAATGATCTAGTAAATGAGAAAAGTAAAAAATGTTGGACTTTTAAGTTCGGATATCATCTTACAAGTATTTTAAAATTTCCGACTTCGAACAAAATTTTTCAAATCGAATAACATAATAAACCCCCAGGGTTGAAAATGCGAAGCGAAGTAAAAATAGTTTAAAAAATAATGGAGAAAATCTGCGAAAAATCGTTAAGGTGCAAGTGGAGATATAAAATTCAAAATTGTGGATTACTTCGCTTTACGAAAAGTAGTTATTATAAATTTTATTGAGATTTACGAAATGTTCTTGAGATTGCTTGAATATATTTAAATGATGTTGCAGAGCTGTTAAAATTATGATACAAGGCTGTTCTTAGTTGACAAAGAAATAACCGTTGCTCAGTTGCAAAAATGATGATACAAGGCTGCTGTAGTTAAGACATCGTTGTAGCCAGATGGACTCCAGACCGACTAAATTCAGGTATAATTTCAGCTTCGTTTTGATTGTGTTGATATTTACTGATCCTTTCATAGCAGTAATGGCAGCAAATTTTTTAAGTTGAGCTCATATGCTCCTGATGTGAGATGCAATTATGTATGAGTCTTGAGGCAAGTTTTTGATGTTGCTGTGTCATTTCACAGCATCAACCTAAAATATCTAATTAAAGATTTGATTTGAATTTGATTTGTTTCTAAACAAATATTTAATTGAATCAATGAATATTTTTATTGACTTTTAAATATACAAATACATATTTTATTTGAGACACAATTATCATATTATTTTTTCATACACTGTATGCATAAATAGAAAATTTTCAGTATAAAATACCAAATACATTTAAAGTTAACAAACAAAACAAGCACACACACAAACAGACTCAGCATTGCAAAAAATACACATACCAACGTATAGATCACACACTTTTTTTGTGAGTATCATATTTTTTTATTTGTAGAAGTTATTTATAACTTTTTTTCTTCTTAATTTTAATAAAAGGTTTAATTGATAGTATTATTGCCGTGATAGGTGCAAAATCAATTAAAATATTAATTGATTCAATAAATTTTTTAATTGAAACCCGTTTTTAGTTTTTTCTGTGTTACTGCTTGAATGTAATTCATACTAATACACACAGAGACAACAAAATTTAATCATTATTCAATAATTTTAATTGTAAGTACTTAAAATTCATCATCAGAATAATTAAACTATATTGTAAACAGAAAATATGTAAAATTAACCAAAACACAGTCACATCATTCAAACAATTGGTTTTCCTTATCAATATGGAAATAATATTATCTTATCGGAGAAAAATTATTTTATTAATAAAATTAATAAAATACTTTTAAAATAATATAAATTTTCTTTATAGTTTTGGTAACTCTTATAAAATATAACAGCCAAATTTCTATTGTATATACAAATCTATTTTTAGACAAATATTTAAATTTGAAACAAGAAAATATTCAAAGTTGAAATTTAAAAAACATATTTAAATTGGTTTTAGGCTAGAGGTAAAGTATTTGCCTGACAAACAGAAGATCGCCGGTTCGAGCCCAGTTCGAGGCATATAATTTTCTTATTACTAAAATAAATTTGTTGAACGCATGTGAATCTATTTATAGAATATTAAAGTTCATGAACATAAAACATTCAATTGTTACAATAAAAATTTTAAATTTGTAAATAAATGTCGGTTGTTACAATAGTATTCAAAATTAATAATAGTGATAATAGGTAATGGATCATGTCAGACCTGAGTATGATTTGGGAAATTTGACATTCATGTGTTTGTTAGATTTTTCTAAGGCATTCGACAAAGTAAATCATGCTATTCTTTGTCAAAAATTAAAGCACTATTTTGGTTTTACTGATTCAGCTTTGTTTCTTATGAAAAATTATTTGACTGGGCGTACTCAGAAGGTGATTGTAGGAAATATCCAATCTGGTTTAAGAGGTATAACTTCTGGTGTACCGCAAGGATCCGTTCTAGGTCCTCTGTTATTTATCATTTTTATTAATGACGTGTTTAGTGTCTGAAAGTATGCTCGGATTCACGGTTATGCTTATGATATTCAACTTTATATTTCTAATCGCCTTGGTTTGATAGAAGATTTATGTTACAAACTTAATGAGGACTTAGATGCTATAAAAACTTGGGCTGAAACCAATAATTTGGTACTAAATCCTAAGAAATCCTTCGTTTTACCAATCAGTAAATTTGCACTGGATCGTAGTTATTTTCCAACATCATATCTTGGTTCCACCTCTCTGATGTATGTCGACAGAGCAAAATATCAGGGATTTTACATTAACTCGACCTTTTCATGTACAGACCACATAAACAATGTTGTGCGTAATGTTTTTCTTGTACTACGTAATCTGCGAATGTCGTCTTACTTTACACCAGTCGAAATTAAGCGAAAGCTTGTTGTTCAGTTAATTCTTCCGCTGATAACCTATTCAGCTGAGGTGTATAGTAAATTAGATTCACACTCAATTCACAAATTACAGGTGTCCTTTAACAATGCAACGCGATATGTATATGGTCTAGCACGGTTTGATAGTAAATCATCTTTGAAAAATATGATCCTTGGTTGTGATTTAGTGGACAACCTTTGTATGCGTAACCTTATATTTTTGCACAAGCTTTTGCATCAGAAGACTCCTGCTTATCTATTTGTAAAAACTTACATTTGCTAGATCTACAAGATACATTACTTTAATAATACCCAGACACAACTTTCTCAATACAAGCAGATTTTTTTTCGTTAACGCAATTAAGTTATGGAATGACCTACCTATTAACATTAAACCTATTTCGGGAATAAACAGTTTCAAGAAATCCCTATTTGAACATATAACTTCCAAAAATTAGCTCACAATATACTTTTAATTTTTTTTCTCCTTCTTTTTCTCTTTTTCTTTAAAACATTTTCGATAACTTCATCCTTTTAAGTTTATACTTTTGTTTTAGTCCTTTACTCTCCTCTAAACTATAAAGCCAGTTCACTAAATATTTTTCTCAATTTGTTGAACTATTGTCTGACTTTTATACTTTAAAAAATAATTTACTTATCTTTAAGTGTTATATAATGACTTTACTTATGTAATCCCAATTGAACCACAAAAGAATTTTATTCTTAAGGTTCTAATAATGAAAAAAACAAATAAAACTAAAACTAAACTAATACGTGGAACCACAAAAATTCGGTTGGCAAAAAATTCGGTTGCAAGTACAAGAATGTGTTCTGTGTGTACACGCTCGAAAATTTACAAAGAAAATTGTACGTCGGCCGCTTCGCGCACATACGTGTTCTTCAGGTATGCTTATGTTACGCAACCTCAAGTTTTTTGGGGTCACCAATTGTAGAGAAAATAAAAGTTGTTCTATATTTCTGAATTGTTATAAACGAATAAAAAATTTATTTAAAGTTTTGAAACTTAAAATCTCAAAATCTATGACAATTTGATTTTTTCTTTTTTCCATTTTGTAAAGTGGGTTGTCCCCACAGATGTCTTAATCACTTCTAACTTACAGTGGGGTATTTCACAAATATTTTGGAAATAGAGTGCCACAAAACTTCACACAGCTATAACGAACGTAACTTCAAGATTCAGCGCCCAATAGATATTTCAGCCGCTGATTAACTACGAGTATACTCAAAATTAGGGCAGCCCAGCATCTTTTGAAAAGTTTCTATATTCTATGTAGAAAGGTCAACAATAAGTAAGTTATCTCCAAAACTGTACAAGTTATCCGTATTTGAAAATTAAACTTTTGCAAACAAATATATGACGTGAAAATAACACTGTACTAAAATACATTATAAAATTTGACCTGTGGCGATGTCTTAACTTAAAACGCTTAAAATCTAAAAATAGAATATTTGTGTTTGTTAGTCTTGTCACTTCTGAGTATAATATACAATACCAGAAAAGCTAATTGGAAAGAAAACTGAAGCTGTAGTACATTCGAGGTCATTCTTGGGTGTGATCGATAAACGGTCATGACTTGGTATTATTGCGTTTGTAATGTAAGAAGAGCGCAGGTTTGATTCTTACAGCCGCAGGTTGTTGAAAAATTTATCATATAGAGGCAATCTAACAATTATAGATACACAAATAATAATACAATTTAAATGGAAAATCACTGATGACGCCTGCCCATAAAAAGAGGCTTTCTGCCTAGTCTAGTCTGATTTAAAAATTAATAGTGTTTATAATTTTTAGAGAAAAACGTTTATTTTTCTTCTTAACCTCAACATTTCTACAAAAAAACATGATTTTATTACATTTTTGTTCAAAAATATAGCAAAATTCTTTTGCCTCCAGATTAAAAGTATCTTCCAGAACACATATAGTTGCGTTTTATGAAAATTTTATTTCTCAGTTGGTTAGTAGTTCACGCCATAAATCTCTCCGATATCTACCATTGCTTACTCAAATATCAACTTCAGCCAATTTTTTCTCTGAGTGCACCACCGAAATTGCAAAATTAAAAACGGGTACAGGTGCAAAAATTTGAATACCCACTTTGGAGTTAAATTGATCAGTTTCTGGTGGATCTATTGGGCGCTTCTTTAAACCTTAAGCTTAGAATTACGTTGCGTACAGCCGTGTTAATTTGCTTGGCATTCCGATCTGCCAGTAGGCTGAATTTTTTCCAAAACATTTGTGAAACACCCAATGTGTAACTGTTGGATTTCAGCAAATTTTATAAGGGTTGCGTATGATTAATATTTTTTTTTGTATTAAAAAATTTCTTATTAAATTTATTTCAAAACAAGCAAATAAAAATACTAAAGAAATAACTTTTTCTATTATTTATAATTTTTGTAGAATTTGTTGATGATGTTGTTGCTGATGATGATGATTTTGATAGTAATGGTTTATATGAAGTTTTCATTTTATTTTTTTTTTTTCTGAAATGTGATGTTGTGCATTGGAAGACTTAAATAACATAAACCACAAATTGTGTTTAACTTTTACTCTGCAAAATTTCATTTATCTCGGCTCATTTATTGCTTTTTTTTCAATTCTATTAAATGTGCAAATCTTTCTGTCATGTTTGGGTATTAAAATTTTTACCAACCACTTGTTAATTCCACTCTTTTTTTGGGTTTTTGTGCGGGGTTTGTATTGCTTATTCATTTACTACTGCGAGTGTTATGTGGTTGAAAACTAGACATGGGGAAATACAATTTAATAAAACCTTTTGTCTTATCATCCATGTTCCCGTTTTTTGTTCGTTCGTTTAATTCTAAATCCCCAATGAATGCGTGACAAATTTCGATAAAATGAAAACAGGCAGTATTTTAGGTGATTATATGATTCATAAAAAATGTATTTAGTAGAGTTGTTTTCCCCATTGTTTTAATTTGATGATATGTGTAAATGTTAGCTGTTTTGAACGAGGAGTTATTTATTTTGAATGGGTACACTCATAAAAAATGCAGCGACAATCAAAAAAGTACCTAAATTTGCGCAAGCAGAATTGAGAATTAGGTTCTGCTAAATTTAGGTGACCTAAATTGTGGGTAAACAATTTATTTAAAGTACAATAATTTGGCAAAAAATCTGTTAAATGGAAATGAAAATAAATCAGTTGAAATCAGCACATGTTTTCTGCTAAATGTTAGTTGGTTAAAATTAGGATAAAAATCTGTTAATATACAAAAATTTGGATGAATTTTTGTTTAAAATAAATGCTGCTGACATAAAACATTTTGAAAATAATTAATATAATAAGGAAATTCAATAAAAAATGGATACACATTTGCAAAACAATCACTGCGTTTAGTTTTCTCGATCATTGTTGTCTGTTTTTGTTTCTAGTTTCCTTTATTAATGTCATCTAGAATTGTATGAAAATATTAAGCGGATGAGAGAAGAGAAAAATAATATTTTATCCTATTCACATAAATAAATATTTTTTTTTTAATTCAATACATTATTATTTTAATTATATTATTTAATGTTTATTTATTAATTCAATATTTTGGCCGGCAAAATTTTGTATTGCCTTGTTATCGGCATTTTGTTTTCTGACTGAAACACAAACATGTTTTTATCTACAAGCGCTTGTTGTTGTTTTTATATAAAAAATTTATACACACTTGAAAACCCATCACCCCCACGTTTACTATAGAAATGCACGCACACATAATCTCTAGAGCACACACATTTGCGACAACTTCTTAAAATTATTTAAAAAAAAACTAACTATTAGAATAATAAATTAGTTCAAGTACAACTGAAATTTGTTTGTTGAAATAACTGATAACTTTAGTTAAATAACAGATTTAAACGATACGAACAGAAAAAATTAGTTCAATTGAATTGGAACCCGTTTAAAAACTTTTGAACTCACTTTTTTTACGAGTGAGGAAGTGGTAGATATTACTTAAAAAGTCTGGTAATATTTAAAGCCACTTAAGGTGTTTCAACACTGTAATATTGTTTTGGATAAAGAACAGTTTGCACTGTAACCAAAAAGTAAAAGTTTTATTAAATTCGAAATATTTATATATTTGAAGAGGACAAGCGAATAAGGGTATACAGACCTTAAGGTAAGTTGTGCAGGAAATAAGAAGAACTTACGAAATGTTTAAAACATTATATTTTTATTTTTAGAAATGTTGAACATTAAACGTTTTTCTCTGAAACTTAAAAACACTATTAATTTTAAATCAGACTAGACTTTATATATTTTTTAGCATATCTTTAGACCTAGAATACATTCATCATTATGAAAAAATTTATATAAGAAAACTAAGTGGAAGTTGCAAACATTTAAACTTGAAAATTATCAAAATATGAAAATGTGTATACAGACCAATTTATTTTTGAAAGCATTTTGGAAAAATTATGATGTATTATCCAATTTTGATGATAATTGGTGCGTATTATCAGAAAAACATTCCAGAAAACATTATCATAAAAAATCAAGAATTCCTTACAAAAAAAATAAAAGGGGAAAGATTTTTTTCTGACTTGATGGACCATATAATAAGTGGTTTTTGTGTTTATAAAATAATTTATAATGTTTTACTTTTAAATTATAAAAAAATTAAAACCATACATTTATTTTTTGATGTTTAACAAAAAACAAATGATCTTGAATTTGGATAATCTTGCTCACATCATAATTTATGATAAAAGATCGAAAAATTAACTTTTGGTGTTAATTTTTAAAATTATAAAGTAAAACATGTGAAAATTGCAGAGTACGACAAAACTGACTTATGGCCCTAATGCTATAGCCAGAAAGTGTTGTTGTTTATTTAATAAACAATAACAACACTGTGTATTATGATTAGAGATTCTAGCCTGTACAGTGTACACGAACCATGTTTATTAGATAAAAATGTTTTATTTTTGATTTGAATTAGTTCAATTCTTCCAAATTTGTTTTTTACTTCTCATCGGGTAACTAAAACAAAACGGGTAAAGCGTTGAACTTTTTTGCTTTGGATAAATCATTCTACCCCTTCCACATTGGTCCTCTGAAGATTTTCGGTGACGCGAAATGAAACATGTAAGGACCTTTCAGTAGATTAAATCTGCTTTAAATTAGCGGACAGAAAACTTTTTTAATTAATAAATAAATAATTGCATGGTTTTTTGTTTAACAAAAAGCAAATGATCTTGAACTTGAATAATATTGCTCACATCATAATTTATGATAAAAGATCGAAAAATAAACTTTTGGTTTTAAATCTTTTGAATTTAAAACTAAACATCATTTTAATATCTTAAATAGATAAAAACTTATTTAACTTCAAAACTTTAAAAGGTAATTATAAAAAAACATTTTTTTATATTGTGCTTGTTTTTCGGCAAAAGTGTTAAAAAAATTTCAAATATTTAATTTTTTATAAATTTTCAAAAAGAAGAAGTATTTACCTATTCATCGATATATAATATGTCTTTCTTTAGTCCTGTTTAAGGTTAATATATTGCAATTGAAAATTAAACCTCAAACAAATCTCTTTCTTAAAAATATGCAGGTAGTGCAGGTGTGTGCATAGAAATGTTATTTTACATGTTTTTTTTTATCTCTCAATACACTTTGAAAAAAAAATATATCACTTAGAAACCTGAAAGGGTTCTGTCAATGAAAATGGAACCTGAAAATGTGTTTGTTGTAGAGGGTTTTGTACAATAAAAAATAGGAAAATATTGTAGTCAAGTAATACGAGGTGGTGTCAATAAGTCCGTGACTTTTTGAATGAAACACAGTTTTTTTTTCAAAAAAAAATTATTTTTCAACATAATCTACTTTTAGCGCAATATACTTAGTCCAACGTTTCTTTGGTTTGTGTTTGGAGCAACTCCTTTCCAAGACATTTTTGAAATAGTTTATTTTGTCAAAAATTGAACAAAATTTTAATATATTTTTTTTTTCAAAGCTTGCATAATTTATTAGACAATAAGTTTGCATAAATTTATTAAACAATAATTATATTTCCTTTAATTTAAAAAATCTTTAACCCTAAGTGGCCTGGGAACAAAAAAGACCCATGAAACTTAAATTTAATTATGACTACAAGATTGTAAAGACTCTAAATTGATTAAAAAAAAATCTCCCCTTAATAAAAGTAATTATTTTATGTAACTTCTCCATATATGGATAATTTCTACACTTTTGGACAAAAAAAACACAGAATAACACCTTTCATAATTTTCAGACAATATCGCTTAATACTGCTATTATCTTTACTTTTATTCAAGAAATCTTTAACCCTTTAAATTAAATTTAAAAAAAGACTTTTTTTAGGTTTTTTTTTTTTTTAATTCGCCAGGCATTATAGATTCCCTGCTAATGTGGGGTAATGATATCCGTTGAAGTCAGAATTATAATGTAAATAAGCTTAAGTATGATATTTGAATAAATGAAAAAAGCAAATAGTTTTTTTCAAAATTTAGAATGTTCTGAATATTTTATAATAATAATAACACCCAGAGAAAACAGATCAATTTTTTCTTTGTAATAACAATCAAATTTTTCCTTTGTAATAACAATCATTCGATTGAAATAACAGAAATTATGCTACTACAATAGAATTTCAAATTTGGTAATAAATACCGAAAAATTCGGTAGCAATAACCGTACTATTCGATTGGCCACAAATACGTTTGTTAGTACTGAGTCTGTTTTCTGGGTGAATACACTTTTTTTCTAAAATGGCAAACTTTTGGCACGGGTTACCGTTTAAAACAAATGTGTTGCATTTATATGAAGTCATCAATGTTTTTTCCAAAGAATTTTGTGCATATCTCGAGCTTAATTTTTGAAATTCATATCTTCACTTAATTGTGAATAAAAGCGAAACGCGTTCATCGATTTTCATGATTTATGTCTCGTTTTGTTCAAAGGTTATGTGACTTTACGCAAAAGTAATAGACCTTGACACTTTTTAGCGTTTTGGATTTTTTATGAATTACAAAAAAAAAAAAAATTAAAATTTTTTAGTCAAAATATATTTCTTTTCTTCATACATTTATTTATAATTGCGAAACTGTTGCTTATATAGCGAAATGTTATATAAACGGATGAAAGTAATTATAATGCTTGATTTTTCTGAATTTGTTTCAGCAAAATCCGACTAGTGATTCTCGAGCTATGTCAAACAAAAGAGCCTAAAACGTGTTTTAATACACATATAGAGCGCTCAGCACTAGCAATACGAAATACACAAACAACTTTGTCTTATTAGTTTTTTTGTCGTTCTTCACTGTATACACGCAAGCGCAAAGCAACAACACTTTCGTATGCTTTGCTGGTAAACATTGAAATATTTTTTTCTTTTTTCTTTGTATTGGTGTTTGCTCTTTCATAAGGAACTTTTGGGCACTCCTGACCTATACGATACTTACTAACTTCAAAAAATTATTAAAATTTTATTTGATGTAACTTGACCAAACGAATAATGCAGAAGTTCTTATTTTGAATTGAATCCCGAATCAATCAGCTGAAAATTGTTGTACTGTGTTTGGAACCATTTGCAATAAAACTGTGGGTTGTAATGACAAATCTCTTTTTAAGGGACACATTATCACTTTTTGGTGCATATTTTGCGCTTTTAGCCATATTTTGTAAGCGCACACACAGAAAAATAAAGTGCCAACCGAATTGAAAAGTGTATTTTTGTGGCTACAACCAAGAAATTCAGTTAGTACAACCATGTTCGAATGCGATTTCTGTATATTTTTGGTGTTGCAACTAAAATTCAGTTGTATTAACCAAATTTTGTTGTGGAAACCAATATTTCATTGTACCAACCGATTTCCGTAATATCAATCGAATTTTAGTTGGCATATGGAAAATATTTTTCCTTGGTGCATATTTTCTTTTTTTAAGTGCATGCAATTCCTTTCCCTAGTTATAACCCTAATGCATACTGAAGTCATTTGGCATCAGTATTATATTGTAAGTCGTTAGTAACGAGATGTCAACTCATATTGTGTATTTTTAATAACTCTTTTTACTATATATGATACATTTTATTTAGAAAAGAAAATATTTTCATGTATTTATACTTAAATGTTATTATCATGAAATTGCAAGAAACTGATAAGAAAAGTTCTCATCAGCACACTCATCACTTATTCTAATAAAATGTGAAAATGAAAAAAAAAAAAAATCTAAACATCGAACATACATATTTTAAGTGCTACGTTAAATAGAACTAAATATGTAAAGAAGAATAAAACTGTGTTATCAATTCATTTCATTTGTACTAATCGCTTGAGACATTCGTCGTTTTTTGTTTTTGTAGTATACAATTTAAATGTCATTGAATGCTGTGTGAATGATGCTTCAACAGATTAATCGATTTTTTTATATTTTTTTTTTTCGAATAAAAAAAAAATAATCATTTTGTATAAATACACCAACACCGCCTCTAAATTATTGTATTGAATACAAAAAATAAAAAATAAAAAATAAAAGAATTCAATACATTTACTTGACCATTATTCAGTTTGTCAGAGTCTGTTGTCTTGATAAGGTTTCTAAACGTTTTGTTCGTTCTTTTCATCTTTCCTATATAATTTGTGATCGTTGTATACGTCAAAATCTCAAAAATCTATTCAAAATTTTACTATACGTTATCTTTTGATTAAAAAAAGAGCAAATTGTGGTGTTATTGCTAACGTGTTGACGTCTGGTATTGCAAAAAAAAAAAAAAAATTCAGATCAAATTTAAAGGGTTTAACTTGTGTCAAAAATCTTGTGGTGAAATTTATATATTTTGGTATATTTACTGTAACGTCTTGTAGTGTTTTTGGTGCTCAAAATTATTAAAACAAAATTTTCAAAATATTTTGAACAAAATTGAATTGTTTTGTACGAACAAATTTCATTTGTGATATATTATACTGTGTCTCTTTTTCTTGGTCACTTTGGTCAGCTTTCTTTATATAGTGATTGTCTCTGTCTAACGTTACGTTTTTACTACGTAAATACGCCTAAATTACTACGTTATAAACGCCTTAAATTTCTTGTGTGTTGGTATAAATTTATGTGAGTATTAGTTTCAAAAATATGATTTTTTTCGCATTGGTTTATTAAGGGTGTTCATATCAGAAATGTTGGTGTCGGAAAAATGCAAATTTTTAAAATAGTTCAAAAACACAACAAGAAATACAAAAACAAAAAAAAAAAAAGTTGTAAAATTGTCTAGATCAAAGCGATTGCGAAAATGTTAGGAGAAAAATTACTCCAAACATATGATGTGTATCAGAAACGGTTTCCTGAAAAGGGGGGGGGGGGGGGGGCGGTGGGAAGTGGGAAATCTCCCTCCAAAATAATATTTTTCAATACAAAAATTTAAAAAATGTTAAAAGATTAATTAAAAATACTCTAAGTTCCCCCCAAAAACCTTTTCCTGGATCCGAGCCTGATGTGTGGAATACTTTAAAGAATGGCCAACATTGAAAATTTTTACAACTATTACTAAAAAAATGCAACTCTCAATAAAAAACTTAATATAATTATTTCAACAAAAATAATTCTACAACTAAAAATATTAAAAAGAATTTTAAATAATGTACATAAGTAAAATAAAAACGCATCCAGAAAGTGTAACAATGCTTAAGTACTGATAATACTTAATTTTCTGACTGATAATCAAGTTATTGAAGTATGCAAAAGTATGAAAACATATGAATCTAACATTGAATTATGTGTTTTTATAAGTATCCTTTAGCTTAAGTTAATTATAAATATTTTTAGAAGAAACAAAGGTAGATGCTAACTGTGTTAATGAGCAATGGATGCGTTATCTTAAAACTTGATTAGGAAATGCAGAAAAATTAAGACCTAACACAGGTGCTTCTTTTCTCGATTCATAAACGATAAAAAGAGATGCTTACGTCAGCAATAGTGTAATTTCGAAATTTTATATTTATGCCAGTGGAAAATTTCTGCCATGAATACCCTTACTATTTAAATTGTGTTATTGCATGTGTTTTTCTTATTTCTTATCAGTTGTTTTTTATTCAATGTTATATGTCAATTTTTACTCATTATTTTGAAAATGTTAAATGTTGTTAAAAAAAAATAATATGTGAAACAAGACATAAAACTCTCGATAATTGTGATTCCATATAAGTTTGCAATTTTTAAATATCTAATCATTTAATGCTATGTATGATCGTATATTGAGCAATCAATATACGAAGATATTTTGCCTTTTTTTCTCTATTTGACCCATTAAATTTTCAGTAAGTATTAAGTTTGTTATTTTTTTTTTTAATTTATTTGATTAAGTTAAATGTCGCCAGAACTTGTTGAAGCTGCCAACACAAATAGTTTTCGTAATTAGAGCAATGATTTTATTTTTTTTTTTTTGTAAAGGAAATTGCATTTAACAATATCGTGATTTTAAATTTTACCTAGAAATAATTTAAAATTACTTTTAATTTCGAAATAGCTGCAACTAATTAGGTGATTTACACAGAAATGTTAATCTTTTAAAAATGGGATTACCCAACCAAATCGACTAAAGAATTGTTTATGTTTTTGTTTAAGAGTTAATCCAACCTTTCCTCTGCTTACTTTTTCTTAACAACTCTGCATTCACTCAGATAATTGTGCGCAACTCTATGTTTTAATATAATTTCGGTTGGCAACGCTTAAGAACATATATATGTTGGCGCTGTCGGCAGAATTTTGATCACACCGACACTGGCCTTGTTTCTCTTATGCCGGATCACTATCGACTTCACCTTGGTATTTTAAAATGTCACAGTCAATCTTATAGCTGTCAAGTTAAACTTTTTACTGTAAAAAAATGCATATGAAAACAGGGATAATTAAAAAGTGTGATTAATGTTAGTTTTAGATAGTAAAATTAATTTCTCTATCTAAACTCCCTATTATGTACTATTTTATGTGTATTGCAGCTACACTGAAATACTTACCGGCAAGACGTCACTGAATTTTTCCTTTAGATTTACAAAGTATTACTGAAATTTGTCCATTGAAACTTTCGTGAAACTGATCAAGTTTTTCATAAAATGTTATTAAAAAATTTTATTTTTTTATTAAAAATTTCATACGCTTCATAAAAAGTTTCATTAAAAATGGTTTCATAAAATTGATGATGGTTTTCATAAAGTTTAAGAAATTTTTCATTCACCTTGAGAAGAAAACTTTATTATTTTAATGAAAAATTTCATTAAAACTCGTCCTAGAAAATTCTTTTTGTGTTTTACAAGAATAATAAATAGTAAGCACTTAATAAATAGTAAGCACTTAAGTTTTTTTTTTTACGTAAACTTTATGTAAGTGTATTTTTAAGACCACTTTAACGTTCGTAATTTATGTTTAAATAGATTTCGTAATCTAGTCCGTGTATCATATTATACATTACCATATGATATAAATCTAGTTCAAACTGAAATTCTTAAGGCGAATATTTTAATTGTAATGACTACTGCAAGGAATTAGATACAAATGCATATTTGTAGTTAGTAGCCCAAAATCGATTTTGACAAAATACTTTTCCGAATCAATGGGTTTGCAACAAAATGGCATCGATTTGTTGCTGCATATTTTTTTTCATATTTTGTTTTAAATGCATATTTTTACATATTTGGCTATAAATGCATATTTGAAGGCAATTGTTTTTCATATTTTTGCATATTAATTGTATATTTTTGCATATTTAGTAAAAATTAAAATTCGGTTTTTATTAAACATAAACAAAAGAAACTATTTGTAACTCATAACTTAGCATTAGGTTTCCATTTGCTAAAAATTTATTTTGTATTTCATTTTTAAACGGAACATGCAAATTTTTCTGAGTTTTGGTGCATACTTTTATATTTTAAGTGAATATTATTTGGTTTTTTGTGCATATTTCGATTTGAATGCATATTTTAAGCGCAATTTTTTTTTTTAATGCATATTTCAAACGCCTATTTTCTTTTTTTAGTTGTGTGAAATTCCGTGCAATACTAATGATCAAAAGTCTTAAAAGTCTCAAAATATTCAAAAAAAAATTATAAACACAAAACGAATTCTATAACAAACTTTCAAGGCTTGGCAAAGCATTTGCGACACTAATGATATAAAAATACGATGTTAACACACTGATAATAATTCATGCATAAAAACACGAAAATATTTAAAATAACAAAAACTTTAGTAAACCAAACGAAATTTTGTTCATTTTACGAAAGTTTTTCGTTTTGACATTAATTTTGTATTTTTATTCATGATGTAGTAAATAATTGTCAATCTTGTGTTTGGTTAATTTTTTTTTTTTAATAAAAACAAAAAAGCTGCAAATATTAATGTAAATTCATAGTATAAAAATTTTATGTTTTTTTTTTTTTTTTAATGAACTATAAATGTAGTCAAATTGAAATTTATTCTACAAATGACTGCCTTTTCACTTAAAAAATATAGATACTCTACTACTAATCAAACAACTACAAATATTTCCAGCAAAAGTTTCCTGAATGTATACTTAAAACAAAAAAGTGGGTAAAGTCAGCAACATTTTTGCTGTTGCTAAATTTATACTTTTACTATTAATGCCCATCACTGAAGGTATTTCAAAAAGTTTGTCTAAACAAAGCCTCTTGCTTTAGCGGTTTGGCCAAGCCATTTCCAGACATTTCCCCTTTTTGTCCCGACACTCATAAAAAAAGTCCGCACAAATAGTTGAAAATTGAGCTACGGCAACAGAAAATAGAAGCTGAATTTTTTCCAGAAATTTCAATGAAGTTGAGAATCATACACTTAGAATACCACTGCAAATATAGGTTAAAACCAGGGACCGTAAATAATGATTATTGCGCGTTTTTTTGAATAAAAAATCAATCACTTAGAAGAGACATAAAAAAAAATTTATTGCACCATTATTATTATTTTTTGACAATCTTTGCATATCCGTCATGATTTTTAAATTTTTGATTTTTAAAGTTTTCTTCAATGGTAATGATTATTTTTGAGTAATAATAAAAAAAATCAGCCATAATCATTATTTTTGAGCAAAAAAAATAAAACTCAAAAATAATCATTATTTATGATTTTTATTTTTTTCGCTCAAAATAAAACTCAGTTTCAATGTGTGGGATGGACATATCTCAGGATGTAGGAGGAGCTTATCGAAGATTTTGGTATCAATCTCTTCTTTGGAAGATTCTCTAGCAGATTAATGCATCAATCATTTTTGTGGGTGAGGTTTAAGGGGTTAATTTTTAATTTCAAAATAGGGCTTTTTTGCCGTAAAGTCAAAATCTTTAAGCTCGATTTTCACCGTAGACGTATGGTCTAGTGGACTTTTTTGCTCAGTACAATCCCAAGAATCAGAAACGCGAAGCGCCCATTAAGATTTTTTTCCTTCCATATTAATCGCCCCACCCTAATATGTATATATATTTACACCTACATGAAAGTGAGTTTTATTTTGAGCGAAAAAATAAAAATCATAAATAATGATTATTTTTGAGTTTTATTTTTTTTGCTCAAAAATAATGATTATTGCGGATTTTTTTATTATTACTCAAAAATAATCATTACCATTGAAGAAAATCCTTAAAACTCATAACATAATCATTATTGTGTAATTTTTATTATAAAACTCATAATGATTACGGTCCCTGGTTAAAACAAATGAAATTTCACTTTAAGACGGGCCAACTTACATTTCAGTAAATTCAACTAACATTGTTATTTGCTTTTTAATGTTCAATTGCAGTAAAAATGAACCACATATGTTAGTAAAAAAATAAACAAACATTTAGTTTTGTTTTTTTTTAAATAACAAAAAACTACTGTAAAAATGAATGTTAAATCATAAAACAGTCATTCCATGTGGTTTGTTTTTTTTAATGATCTACAAGGTTAGTAAAAAATTTAATTTTTTCTAAAAATAACTGACATTTACATTGAAAATAAAGAAACTGTATTACAACCTGAACAACTATATATTTTTAAAGCCGAGCTTTCCAGGGTGTAGTAATTAGCTCACAAAGTTAGCTAAAAATTGTAACTAGCTGGGTTGTTAAATATATTGGCAACTGTAAGTAAATTAACTTAGAACTAATACTCATAAATATAATTTGTAGCTGGAAAAATAATACAAATTCTAAGCGAAATACATAAATTTCGCTCAGAATTTGATTTTTTTTTTGTCCATTTTTATATATTTTCCTTAGTTTTGTTAATATAGCCGATTTTGTGATTATAAAATAAAAAATACGAGAAAATTACGGCATATATTAGTCAGGCTGATAGCATATATAAACAAAAACTTTGGTATCTGATCAGATCCAGATCAAAATACTAGTATCAACATAGCTAAAGTGTTTGACTTGCTTTATTTTTGTAAATATAAGGAGTTTGAAAGCTCGTTATAAATTAAAAGAAACATTAAAATAAGCTCGATGTATATAAAAGCAGAAAACTAAAATACACGTAAAAAAAATAATTATTTGAAAATTATTGTGGTTTAAGTCAACTTACAAAGTTTGTAAATTTGAATCTAATAAATTACTAAATACTAGCTTGAAAAACTGTATCAGATACGGATGAAATTTGTTCGTGTGGTAAAAATTAAAAAAGAAAAAAATATTTCAACTGAATTAGAACCCGTTATACAAGACTTTTAAACTAACATTTTTTATGAGTGTACACGCCGGAATGCCCAAAAATCCCGCCTCAGTGAATGTTCAGTCCGAACTAAATAGGAAAAAATTTCTAGTTCATGCCAATAGCGGTTTGTCTATATTGCAAAGGGTCTGACTTTCCCCTTCATGCCCGTAGCGGATGTCTACGCTGAATTAGGAACGAACATACCAAATTTCAAGACCGCCGCTATAGAGGTTTGTTCAGGCCGTCGAGGGGGTGACTTCTGTGCTTCATGCGCCTTAAAGTAGGAGTTTCCAAAAAACCTGCACACAGAGAAAAATTATGATATGTGCCAACTGAAATGCGGTTACCACGAATCAAATTCGGTCATTACGAATTTCAGTCGGTTGGCACAAATGAACATTAGTTCTCACAACAAAGTTCGGTTATTTCAACAGAATTTTAGTTGCAACACCCAAAATATTCAGAAATCGGACATAAATACCTTTGTACTATTTGAATTTATAAGTTGGTACCATTAAAATACACTTTTCAGTTCGGTTAGCACTTTATTTTTCTGTGTGTGTCTATGAGTACACGTATGCATTTTAGAAAATCCTGTCTAAGCGGACTAGTACTACGAGGGATTAGAAACCGACATACCAAATTTCAAGTTGCTCGCTTTAGCTGTCAAGGTGTAGTTTTTTCATCTTGTAGACTGTTTCCTTTTTTCCAATCTCACAAGGAAACCAAACAGTGGTAAATCCGCCGATTTTAATGAAACTAGAATATGTTGTTGTATTTTTTTTTTAGATGCTCAATCGCACGTTTGGGGGTTGAAAACGGGGCAAAAAATTATTACTTTTTTGTTTGAAAACATGTTAAAAATTTAAGAAATTCAATTTTTTTTTTGCACGCATTATTAAAGTACTCGAAAAAAAGCAAAACTGTTGATGCCCATAGCTTATGGTGTGGGTCCAGAGTTGCCACTTATTTTAAATAATTAAAATACGGGCTATAAATGCTTTTCGGGTCGTATAAAAGCCGAAAGATTACGAAAATTTAAAAAAGTCCAGACACGCCCTCAATAAAATTAAATAAACTTTATTCTGTGTTAATTTGAACTATAACAAACAACAATTCTCTATACAAATGTAAACGAAAAAAAACAACAAAAATATTCGGACATGCACAGACAGGACAATATATTAAATAAACGTCTAAATTGGTAATGCAAATGAAAATTATTCAAGTTCGACGCCATACTCTATATTTCTTTATTAGGATATTGTCCGAACAAATAATCTATAGCTCTATTTCAGGATTTTCCCATCATTAGAACACGTTTTTAAATAATTGACAATCCCATGCAAAACATCAAGCATTCATATAAACTAGTTTTCTCACTACATGGGAACTAATATCTGAGCTCGAAGTTAATGATTATCACCATTGATCAAAAATAAATTGAAAACTTGTTTGCTATGTGCAAGGTCTACCTTTGGTAGATATTCAATACACGTTTTTTTGTTTTTTTCCTCCTTTTTATTTTTTTTGTTTTGTTTAAAAACAAAACCGTCCTTTGTCTTTTATACAAGTTTGATATAATTTTCATTAAAAATACAAATAAGTTTTTTTCGACCTTTAATTGTGCAATGAAAACGAAAATTATTCAAGTCGAGGCCCATACTCTATATTTCTTTATTAGGATATTGTCCTACCAAATAATCTATAGAGTTTTTTTGTTTTCAAATTCATTAATTGGCCACTTTCAGGAATGTGTTGATAGATATATTTCGGGAATTTTCTAGGTTCCCATCATCAGAATACGTTTTGAAAGAAGTGACAATCCCATGCAAAACATCAAACATTCATTAGTTTTCCCACTAAATAAGAACAAAACATTAGTGCGAAACGTGACGTACAACAATTTAAAAAAATATTTTAAATTTTATGGGGTGTATTTATTTTTGAGAATTACAAAGATTAGCATGTAAATTATATTAATTCAATTACACTGGACAACAAGTTTTCCAACTTTGATACTAGAGTATAATTTCAAAAGGATTGATGTGAGCTGAATTCGAACAGATAGTTCTTTTAGATGATATAAAAAGTTTTATGATTAAAGCTCAATTCGCAATGTTATAAAGTCCCGAATATTGCGAAAACCCGAGTTTTTAAACATTTTGGTTAGGATATTTTGAAATTGGAGAAATTTTGAGGTCAGATTCTTAATCGGCGTATAGAAAACCTTTAGATAAGTATTCTCTAGCCCCAGGGTATCGACATTTTTATATGTTGATGGCCTATGTTTTTAGAAGCATAAGTGAAATTTTATTTGAGACTGTTTTAAATTTTTGGCTATACCGTCATGAGTTTTCCTTCCCCTTATTGGCTAAGACTCCCGTCTACGTAATAATCTATAGTCTTAAATATCAATATTTTACTACTCATAAGTGAAATATTTGCAAGGTAACGTGACAATGTTTGAAATTTTATAAAAAAAATTAACTCTGCTTGATATGTTCAACATTTTCGTTATATTAAATTATTCACAACAAACTTGAATTAAAATAAAAGATTAAAGCACCACGTACAAACAACTCAGAAGTACTGATACATAAATGTTGTTTTGCGATGACATACGTGACATTAAAATGTGAATGCTAGCAAATCAAAAATTTACCGTTTACTGATCATTATTTACTCCGTTTGCATTTTTTGGACTTAATTGTTGTGACAGCAAATATTTTGAGAGAGGAGTTTACTTCTTTCATCACTATTAATGAATTAAATATGTAAGAGAAAATGTTATTGGAAATAAAAAAATTTAACAAAAACATAAGCGCAACTTTGCAGTACGTTTTATCACCATGGGAACTAAGATATGCTTTGGCCATTTTAATTTAATATAATTTATATATTTTTCTGTGATAACACAGCTCTAACATTTCCCAGAAATTGTTTAAGCAGAAAAACTTTCAAAGAATCATATTTCCTATTAATGAAAATAGCAAATTAGAAGATACACTCACAACAACTTTTCCATAAAAAATTAACAGTTATTTGAAAGTTTAATCGGTAAAGTTGTTTCAATGGAATATACGGTTAAATTACCAAAGAAATATATTTTTTAACGTTCTGTCTATTATTCAACAAAAAAAAAAAATAAACATAAAAACGGACTTTCCGTAATAGTTAAAATATTCAGTTAAAATTTTCTATTTAAAACAAAACGTTGTTATATTATATTGAGTATTGAAATAATCGAAAACAATCTATTGTTTTTATGGATTTTGTCAGTTAATTTTTCAACAGTTAAAAATAAACTACAAAATACAATTGTTTTACACGAAAAGTAAGTAGTCCTGTTTTTAAATGATTTTCAGTTAAGTTAATGTGTATATTAGTCTTTACGGAAAAAATATTGTGAGTGTCCAAATTTTTGGTGGATTGTTAATGCTGCACAATTATTAACCATATTTAATACCCGAATATTAACGAAATTTTATGTAGAAAAAACTAATGCAAATTTGCGAAAAATCTGGCCCATAAGTGCAATAACTGGCTAATCCATTAAAATCAGCGCGGTCGATATAATTAAAATCAATGGTCAGTACTATATTTTTATTTTTCGAGTTGCGCAGTGTAATGCGAGTCACAAGGAATTACTTGTCACGGTTAACCTTCTATGGAAGTGCCCATTTACATCATACATTACATTTAATTTGTGCTTGACTGCATTTTATTATAGATCGCTTTAACAATTGCGTTCCTGGAGTTTGCGCTTTTTTTGTCCCCTTATGCAACCACGTTTTTAGAAAAGAAGAAATAATTTCGAGTTATTTATTAATGTATTTTAAATCTATATAATCTAATTTTAACCTAGCCTAAAATTTAAAAATTTAGTTTGAATGAAAGATATTGCCGTATTATCTTCTGGGTGATTTGTCTTACAAATGCTTATTTGTTCTTGTTGTTGATGAAATATTTCATAAATACTGATTGAATGTTATTGTTGTTTCTCTGTGGGTGTAGTTTGATGTTATTTGCAGACTAATGATTTTGGTAATAGCAAAAATATGCATATTCTTAATAACCATGCCCAGCCAAAATTGTTTCTGCCAAAGAATGATTACAATTGATCATTTTCAGCGATTAATTTAACATTGACTTTTCATAGGATCAAATGTTGCAAAACAACTTCCTACACTCAAAAAAATAAGTTAGTAGAAAAGTTAGTAAAACATCTTGTAAATCAGGTATTCTATTTTTCAGCAAATTTTTTGCTAAAATTATGTTTTAAACTAAATATTTAGTTATACTTATTTAGCACTTAACTGTTTTGAACTAATGTTTTACTAATATTTTACTAATGTTTTACTAATTTATTTTGCTAATAAATTGTGTTGATTAGCACATCAATAGTGTGAACGACAACCAGACTGAAAGATATAATCAGAATGAATTAGTCGAGGCATGTCACGATGTAGTAGTGACGAGGAAAATTATACTAAAAAGTACAACTCTAGCAAGGCATAATATAAAAAAATCAACCATCTAAGATTTTTGTATCTGTTTTCATACATAAAACAAAATTTTGCATTAAAACAACTTAAATTTTGCGTCGTCACTGGCTTGTGAAAGTAATTGAAAGACAATATAAAATATTTAAATTTAATTATGATTAAATGTGTATTTGTCAACTAAATGTTTATATATATTAATAATATTGTGTGGTCAAATTGCACACAAATATGCAATAAGTAGACAGACTAAAGCGAAAGACAAAGACATACATCTTAGGAGATTTTTCTGTTTCCTTTTTCTTATTGCAAAAAGGGTTGTATATGTTATATTTTGTTATTTTTTCGTTTCGTTTCTATAATTTTCTGCTGCATTTCCGTTCCTTTAAAAGATAGCATCATTTGGACAATAATTGATGTAAGTAGTTCAAAAATAATTTCTTTTATGTTATATATAATTATTTCTATTGTTTTTAGATATTACATTAATTCATATCGTCAATTGGGAGTATAAACATTTTTATATTTTGTAAATTATTTTAAAAAGAATCACAAAAATATGTTTTATGATTTTCAGCAAATAAATTAACTAAAGTATAATTTTTCTAAATTTTTTTTGAGTTTTTTTCAGTCAAGTAATATTCAGCAAAAATGTTATTAACTTTTAGCAAGGGTTTTTTAATTTCTAATCCACTAAGTGTTAGCAAAACTTTTGCTGAATCTTCTAATTTTGTTGCTAAAAATCATGTCGCTGAAATATTTTCCTGACATTAGCAATTTTTTTGCAAGCACCCTCCTGACTAAAATTTTGCTGACACAGCAAATTTTTTTGCTGACTTTACTAACTTTTTTATTTGAGTGTCGGAATATTTTGTGCTTAAATAACTTCCAAAGAAGTTGATTAAACAAAAAAACTCCCAAAGAAGCCAATGTTAAATTCATCGATGAAAATGTGAAATTGAAAGGGACAAACTATTTACTCGCTAATTATAACAAACTTATAATACATGTGTATCATTAAATGATGTAGGGTAACATTTAAATATTCAAGTATTTTCTGACATATAAATAATTATTTGATTTTCAAATATTTAAAATTTTCTTTTTTTATAAATTTGTTTTTATTTGAACAGAAATGTCGATAAATTTATAAATAATAAATTAGTTATAAGAATTTTTTGCTAAAACTTAAATTTTAAGTGTAATTGTCTTTAATTTTACGTGCGCAAATCCACTGGTGAATTTTAGCAATTTTGAAAACAAATCTATCGAAATTTGTTATTTGTTAAATGTATACAAATTATATAAAGACAAAAAATTTGAGAAAAAATCTTAAAAAAATTTAAAACTTAAAAAGAAATTAAAACTAAAAGTAGCTTAAGAGGGTATCAGAAAGAGAAACGGATATCAACAAGGGCTGCAAGAAACAAGGTAAGTTGAAATTGTTCATGTTCTTTTATAGTTTATATTTCAAAACTCATATACAGTTTTCAAAATCAGAAAATAATAAGATTTTTTAAAGAGCTTTTAATGGCTTTTAATGGTTTTTAATTGTTAAATGTTTGTGGCAAGAAATTCTCTAAAAATTTCCCATCTTGTTGAGTTAAAAACTGTTAATATTCAAATATATTCTCATTGTCTTGTGATAGAAACGCCACTACTACTAACAGCAATCACTTTGGCGCGAATTTGATCATAAAATAGCGTTTTAGCACACATACACGCACACATTTACAATGAACAACAAATGGATATAAGTTTTGTGTGTGTGTATGTGTTATACAACATGCACTTTTGTTGTTGCTGTATTATACAAAAAACTTTTTTTCCATTTGTACAGGAAATGCAAATACAAAGAGATGGGATACCATAGAGTACATATCGTCACCTAAAACCCAAAAGGCCGTAACTACACTTTTTAGTTTTTTTTTTTTTATTTGTAAATAAAAAAACTACTTAAAGTTTGGTATCCAAATTTTAGGAATATGCTTAAGAAACAACGACGGATTTGATTTTGAGAAAAAAAATTCATTTTAATATAGTAGTTTTAAGTAATGTAGTTACGGCATTTTGTACTCGATTTTTCTGAAACCAAAAGCAGTAACTCTGATACAAGAATTTATACAAAAAATAAAACAAAAGTTTAAGACAAAAAATACCGCTTTTCGGCAGTAGTTAAAAAAGATTTTAGTCAGCTTACTATTTTTTTTTTATTTATTTGTTAGTATTTTTGAAAAAACCGCATTTTATCTGTCTAAAAGCTATTGAGAAAAATTAATTAAAATAATTTATTTATTCCGAGAAAATGAAATAAATTAGTTAAACAAAAATCATATAAATCTATATATATAAAACTCATTTTCTGTTTGTTTGTTCTCTATACAAATTTTCAATTCTCAACGGATTTTCTTCAAATTTTGCATGAATAACTTAGATCGTAATATAGTTGTCATCGACCACGCCGACTTATACGCCTACTTTTGACAAAAAATTTAAAATTCAAATTTTTTTCACCTTTTTCAACTTTTTTCGTTTTTTTTTTCGTTCTAAGAAAGTTTTAACGGATTTCTTTGAAATGACTCACATCTTCTATATATATAAAATTAGTGTTCTGTTTGATTGTATGTTCGTCACACAAACTTTTATTTCTCAACGGATTTCTCTGAAATTTTGTATACTTGATCCTATTACTACAGGAAAGTTGCTGTTATGCTGTTTAACGGCCACGCCCACTTTTAGAAAAAATATGAATTTGTTACTTAATAGTAACATTGTCATTTTTCAAGGGATTTCGCTCGAACTTTGTACACATGTTCCTTATACCTCAATGGATATCGCCAAAACTTTGTCTACAAAATCCCTTTACCACGGGCCAGGTTTCCATACAATTTCTAATTGATCACTCCCACTTTTCCAAAAACATGTGAAATTTGTACAGCCCACATTCGTTGTTTGCTAAACCAATTTTTATTTTCTTACGGATTTTGTTCAAATTTGGCACTCAGAGTTTGTACACCTAGGGCGAGGTCACCAAATACTAATCTCCTACCGCTACCATTTAAAGGCCAACTGTGGATTTCCAATATCAAATGTTATTTTTCAAAGTGTGACAATTTATAAAATTTATTGGGTCCAGTTTGCATGTTCCATAAACAAATTTTTAGTTTTATCAGATTCCGCACACATTTTAAAAAGACGGCCCTCCAAAAGATCGCTTTATATTTTTTTATGAAATTGAAATAATATTAGATTAACTAAAGGGTCCGCCAAATAAGTGAAAATGCTATAAAAAAAACTACTGAATATTTTCTCAAATTTCTTTTTTTATTTGAAAGTACAATCCTTCCGGTTAATAATGGATAATAATTTCATTCAAATGGCTGCCTCGGCTGGCCATGCAGTAGCCTACACGATCGGTCCAATTTTTAAGCACATTATCGATTGTGTGCAGCTGTATTTCACCAATGGCTTCCTGTTCCGTCCTGTTGAAACCAAATGTTGCCAATATCCTCCTCTTAAAGTTTTGTGAACAAAAATTCGTTCAACATGGCCCGATAACGATCGCCATTGACTGTAACGGCCACTCCTTGCTCATTTTCGAAGAAAAAAGTGCAATTTTCGCACACATTCTGCAACATTACCATGATTTTCAAAGTAATGTCGCAATATTTCCCAGCGTTGTTCAAGCGTATACACAACCATATTCGTCCAGCGGAAGGATAAAACTAATTATCTGTCAAATCAGACATGAGCTAAGTGTTACCATTCACGAAATAAGCACTAGTTGAAAAAAAAACGTTAGATGTCAAGAGACATTCAGTTATTTGTTTACTTTTTATACAAATTTTGCACAAGTTTGAAAGAAAGTTCTCATTATAAAATTGTAAACTTTCATGTACTTTAGTAGAACTTCAAAATTATGCTTTAAGAATTTTCACAGTATCATAAAAACAGGGCACACTGCAATGACTGATGTGGCGTCGGAAGCGGTCGCAGGAGCTCCTGGGCTATCATAATAAAGATAACGAATTGGAGAAATATCGGTATATATTTTAAGTCTTTGTTTTCAAGATGTGTTATTTCAAAAGTATTTGAGTTCCGGGCAATACCGGGTACAAACAGCTAGTCATTACATAAAAGGCAAAAAAAAGTGCACTTCTCGATTTTTTTGGTTAATGCAAATATTGAAATTGCAGTTACGGCTTTTTGATTTTAGTTAATAAAACCAGTATTTTAAAATTTTGTGGGAAGGTGTATTTTGGTTAACAACATCGTATTTAATCAAAAAGTTAATTTTGAATTGTTTGTTAGTTACGGCCTTTAGGATTTTAGGTGACGATATGTAGATTGCATGTAGAAGAGTTTTTAGGCTGCCATATACCACAAGCATTGGTTACATAAAGTTTATGGCATTGTAAATGTTTAGGTTTGCCTTTAGTTAATGTTAGTTATTTTGCTCTTAGTGTCACTATCAGTGGCGGATCCAGCCCTCGATTTTAAGGGGAATAATTTTTGAAAATTTTTGTAAATTTTAAAGAAAATTTTCTGATTTGTTGAAGGGTTACGGGAACTCTGAGATGGATTTTTATCCGAAAAATTAGGATATGAAACAGAAACATTTTTTTTTTTTTTTTTAAATCTGAAAAAAAATTGTCAAAATATAAAAAAAAATTAAATTCGTCAAATGTGTTCTTTTAAAACCAGAAAAGTGTAATTTGTTGTTTTTGGATATTTTACCATTTTTTTAATTGTTAATTTTTAAGAGCTCGTGTACATTTTTGTTAAGATTTCCCGGCTTTAAAAATGTTGACTTTGTTGTTTTTTAAGTGTTTTTAGAACCATTTACACTTTTGGTTTTCTCCTGTCTTTTTAATTAACATTTTATTGCAGAATTTAATATTTACTTTTTGTTAAATTTTCTCACGTTTATTGTCTTTTCCCACCAAAACATTAAAACTTCTATAAATCTAAAATTCCTAGAAGTTTTTACGGACTTTTGCTACACAAACTATCCCCTGCTTCAGCGCAACCAGAAATATGTTGTTTTATGTTTTTTCCTGTGCGTCGTATTGCAAAATTAATGAGATATTTATCTTTTTTACAACAATTGTCGAATTCTTGCAACGATTTGTTATAGCATATTTTTGCATATTTTGCTCTTGCTTTTGCATATTTCGATAAAAAAAAAACATCTTATTTTCGATAAAAAAAAAGTTTTGAGCATATTTTAGCACTTTTATAGAACATTTTAGTTATTATTTCTTTTTATTTAGTTTAGTTTATTTAGTATTTAGTTTTTAGTTGTCAAACAATTTTATGTTTCAATAAAAAATATTTCAAAAGGTTAAGTCATTTGTGCAAATTTAAATTTCTTGTTTTAAGACTGTACCGATTTAGCTATATTCAATCTTTTATCTTCATTTTTGTTGGCAATTAAAATAAATTTCTCAAAGTTACTCCAACTATACTAAAAATAAGTTTTAAAATACGAATTCTTAAAGCAAATGTCTGTTTTAAGAGCATATTTTTCATTTTTAGTGCATTTTTTATGAGCTAAAAATTGATTATTTGGAGCCAATTGCCGGTAGCTTTGGTTATATATTTGGTTATATATTTTGAGAGAAAATTTCGACCCTTTTTAAATTTTTTTTGCCAAAATTATTAAAAACAAAAACATTTAATACTTTTCAAACTTGTTATTTACCATTTCGAAAGAAATGTCACAATTTTTGGATTAAATCATATATATTTATACTGCGTTCATAAGTATTTAAACATCTGTTAACTTTTTTAAAAAAATTTTTCTAAGCAAATTACGATATTCGAAAATATTTAAGAAAATGCAGCGTCCAACCGAAATTCAACTTGCGTAACAGTAGTGTTACGCATGTTATAGTTTTGCTAGTCCTGGGCTAGGCAAAAAACAACAATTTTAATGCGCAAGTCTTTAATTTAACCATGATTTAAAATTTCAAACCGTGTTTTTTTAAAGTTATTTTGTATCGTATTACAGTTTATATTTCTTCAACCAATTTGGGGTATATATCACCCTCAATATCCAAACCCCTTGATCCGCGCCTGGTCACTATGGGTAAGAATTATGGAATACAGCCCAGTATTTCCCGTCCGGGAATTTGCTTCGGGAATCCGTTATTTGTTAATACACAATTTTTCATTAAATATAAGAAATCCCGGGTAAAAAAAATATATATAATTATATATATTTATACGTAATTATATATAATTATATATGCGGTTGATTATTGAAAAAATTGTTTATATGGTGCTATATAAAATTTTATATAATTATATATGGTCCAATATATAATTATATCTGCCTTATACAATTTTATATAATTATATCTGATTATGCCAGATTTTATAGAATTATATATAATTATATTCACCAATTTTCATATATAATTATATATAATTTGATATGGCTTATATAATTTTTTGCAATCGTTATATTTCATTCACTTTGTAAAAAAAAAAATTCATTAGTTTAGTGAAAAATTTGATTACAACTCGTTAAAGAAAGTTATTTAGAGCCACTCTATTGATTTTAAAATTTTTATAATTTTCAGGGACCGTAATCATTATGAGTTTTATAATAAAACTTACACTATAATGATTATGTTATGAGTTTTAATGATTTTCTTCAATGGTAATGATTATTTTTGAGTAATAATAAAAAAAATCAGCAATAATCATTATTTTTGAGCAAAAAAAAAAAAAACTCAAAAATAATCATTATTTATGATTTTTATTTTTTTCGCTCAAAATATAACTCACTTTCATGTAGGTGTAAATATATATACATATTAGGGTGGGGCGATTAGTATGGAAGGAAAAAAATCTTAATGGGTGCTTCGCGTTTCTGATTCTTGGGATTGTACTGGCCAAAAAAAGTCCACTAAAACATACGTCTACGGTGAAAATCGAGCTTCCAAATTTTGACTTTACGGCAAAAAAGCCCTATTTTGAAATTAATAACTAACCCCTTAAACCCCACCCGCAAATGAGATTGATGCAATAATGTGCTAGAGAATCTTCTAAAGAAGAGATTGATACCATAATCTTGGATAAGCTCCTCCTCCTTTCTGAGATATGTCCATCCCACACGTTGTTACTTTCACAAAATACGGCAAAAAAAGCCCTATTTTGAAACTAAAAACTAACCCCTTAAACCTCACCCACAAATATGATTGATGCATTAATCTGCTAGAGAATCTTCCAAAGAAGAGATTGATACCATAATCTTCGATAAGCTCCTCCTACTTCCTGAGATATGTCAATCCCACACATTGAAAGTGAGTTTTATTTTGAGCGAAAAAAATAAAATCATAAATAATGATTATTTTTGAGTTTTATTTTTTTTGCTCAAAAATAATGATTATTGCTGATTTTTTTTATTATTACTCAAAAATAATCATTACCATTGAAGAAAACTTTAAAAATCAAAAATTTAAAAATCATGACGGATATGCAAAGATTGTCAAAAAATAATAATAATGGTGCAATAAATTTTTTTTTATGTCTCTTCTAAGTGATTGATTTTTTGATTCAAAAGAACGAGCAATAATCATTATTTGCGGTCCCTGATAATTTTTACATTTGTTTTGAACTTATTTAATTATTTTAAGTTAAAACTTTTTTTATACTGAAAATTTTGAAATCAAACTCTTACGTAGATTTAGAGGAGCAGCTTTTCAAAAGACAATCTCTCTCAGACTTAAGAAAAACTTAAGTCTGAATCAGACAGATGTAAACGAGTCTCGGTATATAAAATGTAATACGTTAAATAAGAATATAATATTTTGTGTAGCGCTTGTTGTTTCATTCAAACACACAGATAAATAAAGTGCTAACCGAATTGAAAAGTGTATGTTAATAGTAACGACTTATAAATTCAGTTATTAAAACGATATTTACATTCGATTTCTGAATATTTTAGGTGTTGCAGCTAAAATTCAGTTGATTTAACCGAACTTCGTTGTGAAAACTAATGTTAAGTTGTGCCAATTTAAGTCGCAGTAACCGAATTTCAGTTCGCCTATATCAAAATTTTTCTCTGTGTATAAGCATTAAACAAAAATCTGTTTTGAATAGATTTTTGTTGCGCGTTTACTTTTTCTATATATTTAATGCATATGAATGAAACAACAAGCACTACACAATATCTTCTATTCACTCACAATATTTTTCCGTAAAGACTACTGAATATACCACATATAATTAACTGAAAATCAGTTAAAAACAGGACTACTTACTTTTCGTTTAAAACAATTGAATTTTTTAGTTTATTTGAAAATAATTGACAAAATCGATAAAAGCAATAGATTGTTTTCGTTTATTTCAATACTCAATATAATAAAACAATTTTTTATTTAAAATAAAAATTTTAGCCGAATATTTCTTTGGTAATTTAACTGCATATTCCATTGAAACAACTTTACCGATTACATTTGAAGGAACTGTTGAACTTTTATGGAAAAGTTCTTGTGAGTGTTCTTATTTAACTTATTAAATTTTCTATATCGCGATACGTTTAAGTTTACCTCTGGCTGATTCAGCATTAAATCTTCTAAGAAATCCACATAATAGTTAACTTTTCTTAATAATCGTATTTTACAAATATATGATAAACATGTTCCTATTAAGACTAACAAGATAAAAGATAAGACAAGGCCATGGTTTACTAATGAAACAAAACTCTTAATTGAACAACGTGACAATCTATATCGACTTTGGAAACGGTACAAAGCATCAGAATTTCACAATGAATATCGCTTGGCCAGGAGAACTGTTGTTTCAAAAATAAGGAATGACAAATCGTCTTATTATTCTGAAAGATTTAACGGGGCAATCGACAGTAAGAGTACGTGGAAGCAGATTCGCGATATTGGGATTGTTAGCGCACCAATTGGTGCAAACGATATTGATGTTAACACGCTAAATGATAATTTCGTGAATATACCACAACCACCAGCACAACTAAGCTTTTATGCCAACCAGTCCAATAGTGACAATATGGAGTTAGCGAATCAACTTAATTTTCAATGTTTTAACGCAACAGATGTAGTTGAAGGTTTTCATTCAGTAAAATCTAATGCGATGGGGTTGGATGAGATACATCCCAGGTTTGTTAAACTGATTCTGCCGTTCATAATTCACTATGTTGTGTATCTATTTAACACTATTGTTACCACCAGCACTTATCCAAACGGTTGGAAGCATGCCAAAATTATTCCGGTTCCAAAAACGGATAAGGAATATCGACCAATTGCCATTCTTCCTTTCCTTTCCAAAGTTTTTGAGCGTCTTTTGCATAAACAAATTAATGAATATGTGGAAATGAATAAATTATTAACTGACCGTCAATCAGGGTTTAGACCCCATCATAGCTGTATCACAGCTCTATCGGATGTTGTCGAGAACATTCGAAGCAAGTTGGATGATAGTAAAATAACTTTCCTGGTTTTATTGGACCACTCGAAAGCATTCGACACAGTTGACCATAATATACTAGGCATAAAACTATCGAAAATGTTTAACTTTTCTCCAATGTCTGTCAGACTAATATCGTCATACCTCTCAGATCGATCGCAGTCTGTTGTTAGTAATGGTAATATCTCAAGGCCTCTGCTAGTTAAAAGGGGTGTCCCACAGGGCTCTATCCTTGGCCCACTGTTATACTCAATGTATGCGAATGATTTACCACTACAGCTTCAACATACGAATATTCAGATGTATGCAGATGACGTCCAATTGTACTTGAGCTGTCCAAAGTCATTAGTAAGTTCAACAATAATTAAACTTAACAATGACCTACATACGATTTTTGTCTGGGCTTCAGCCAATGGTTTACGTCTTAATCCAAAGAAATCAAAGTGCATAATCATATGTAAAAAGTCGGTTAAAATTGATCACGAAATAAACATTTTTCTTGGTGGCTCAAAAATTGATATAGTAAATACTGTTAAAAATCTAGGCGTCGTATTCAATAAATTTGATTTACTTGGTCTAACCACGTAAATCAAACTTGTGGTAGAATCTACGGTATGCTAAGAAGCTTATGGGTAACTCAATATTTCACTCCGCCGAAAATACGAATGCTATTGGCAAAAACCTATCTATTACCAACCTTACTGTACTCTTCTGAAGTTTTCGTACATCTTTGGTCTTTCAAGATTTGATAGTGTCTCTAGGTATTCTTGTCGTATTTTGGGCATTTCACTGGATAACTACCTAAAGTTTAAAAACTTAGTTTTCCTTCACAAAATAGTTATGACCAAAGAACCCAAATACCTTTTTGATCGGCTAACACTCACGTTATCACCCAGAAATAATTGTATAATTCAATTTCAACATCGAAATACAGCTTCTGAACAGCAGTTCTTTATTCTAACAATCCATCTCTGGAACCATATTCCATATGATCTGCAAAAAACCATCAACGCAATAAAATTCAAAAAATTACTAAGAAAACATTATTCCTGACAATTTAAATTTTTTGTTTTTTATTTTTTATTGTTCTTTAAATTAAAAATTATTTTTCTTTATACTTATATAATATTATTAAATTAAATATTGTTTCTCAAATTAGTGTACTAAATTATACTCTAACTTGTCAGATTCTAATACTGTAATTTATAAGATACTGTATCTTGTTGTATTAGAAAATCAAATACTTTAATAAATACAAATACAAATACAAATATTATGTATTTATCATAAAATCATAAATCATAATATAGACTTAAAAAAAACAAAATCTTATTTTGCATACAAAAAATAGTATTTAATATGAAAAATTAATTTATTTATTTTTCGAGCGGGATCCCGGGATTACCGGAATTTCGAAAAAATGTCCCGCTTTCCCGGGAAATGGTAAAAGCCGAATTTTGCATTCCCTAGTAAGAATACATACAAATTAGAATACTCCATATATGTGGCTTTCCAAGCCAACTGAGTCTTAGTTTCTAGTTGATGCAAGGATGAAAATTCGGTTTAAAAGAAAAAATTTCAATACGAGCTTTTTTGCCGGCAAAATTTTTTCTCGAATTTAAAATGTTATAAACCTTTCTGTTTTAAAATAGAGCAATTTTAACCTGATATATATAAAAAATTTTTTTTTAATTCGCGAAAAAGGTTATACAGCAAAAAAATGTGTATTATTTTTTATTCTTCTAAGCTACATTTGTATCCTTACATAAACAAGACATCGATTATATTTGCAGATTTCATTGATTCAAATTTTTTGTCAAAATTTTGTCCTGGGTATCGTGAAAAATGCTCTAAATCTAAAAAAAAAATTCCAATTCCGATATTGATATGATTACAAAATAGTTTTCCAATCATAATGCGAACTAGTGCAAAAAAAGCTGAAACACGTATTAATCACAATCAACTAAAGATTAAAATATGTCAATTTGACATTTAAATACTCGTAACAAAAATCACCATACAAAAAAACTTAAGCTTTTTCAGAGAATATACCTGAAAATTGATACTTATGCCTGGACTTGCGTTGATGTGTTCTATATGTATGTTCTACAGTTGGACGCGCCTTAAAAAAAAGCTTGCATATGATACTAATGCCCAGTTTTTAACTTCGTATTTAAATATGCAATTAGTTAATTGCCATTTAAATTCAAGTTGTATTTAAATACAGTTTCAGTTTTTCAGTCTTAAATGACAATTGTTATTTATTTGCGACAAAAGTATGGTAGCATCATGATATGTCAAAAAATTAATGATCATTATTCATAAAACAGCTGTTTAAAGAATAGAAAAAAGCAGAAAATATAAAATATAGAAATAATACATATATATAAATATATATATAAATATATATACATATATATAAATATATATATAAATAGAAATAAAATATAAATTATAATTAAATTAATAAAATAAAAATGAAGAGAATTGAAAATTTCATCCGAAGTTGAATTTTTATTGGCTGCTGTAATTTAATTTATTTTTTATTGTTTGTTTTACCACGCTGAAAAAAAACAAACTGTCAAAATCATATGTTATATTTGTACAATTTAAATAGACTTTAAATGCCCAAGATTGGTCACTTAAATGTGATTTAAATTTTAAGTTAAAAACTGACATTTGCATTTAAATAGAACTTAAAGTCCAAATGGCATTTAAATACGAGGTGAAAAACTGGGCATAATAGTGTATACTAGGCCGGGTCGATAAAAAAAGTTGTGCCGGTCACCCCCTAGAA
This sequence comes from Delia radicum, assembly GCA_021234595.1. Lineage (NCBI taxonomy): Eukaryota > Metazoa > Arthropoda > Insecta > Diptera > Anthomyiidae > Delia > Delia radicum. The sequence continues at coordinate 136,098,619 of CM037854.1, forward strand.
TTAAAGATAATTTGAAGAAGATTTGAAAAAAAATTTTTTTTTTTTGCCACGCTCCTTGACCCCGCGCATTTGGTTTTTTATTTCCTGTGGCTCCATTTATAGTTCGATCGTAACGTGTGATATATCATTGTTTTTGGAATGACAACGGTTACATTTTCTACTTTGATCACTTTTGACTCCGACGCCAAATTCTAGAAGTGACTTCTGGAAACTCGATTTCTACCACCCTAATTTACGAGTTTTTCTAAACGATAAAAAAGTTTTTACATTTCTTGATTAAATGTATAAATTTGATAAGATTTTATTTCTAAAAAAATTTAAATAGTAAAAAATTTATTTTTAGTAAAACATCAAAAAAAATTTGCAAAAATATGCAAAAATATGCAAAAATATGTAAAAATATGCAAAAACATGTAAAAATATGCAAAATATGTAACAAAAAATACAAAATATGCATAAGAATATGCATTTATAGCAAAATATGCAAAAATATGCATTTATAGCAAAATATGTAAAAATATGCACTAACAAATCGATGCCATTTTGTTGCAAATTTGTTGATTCGCAAAGATATTTGGTTAACATTGTTCTCTAGCTAATGACAAGAGACATGTATTTACATGAAGTTCCGAGCCCTAATAATATGTTTAACAAAAGTGTTGCCAGCTGAATCGGTTTGTGATGACGGTTAAAAAGAGTACTATGTGGAGGAGAAAGATAATAGAAAATAGAGAAACAAGTGAGATTAAGAAAAAGAGAACATTATCATAGTGCAAAAACAAATGCACACTAGCGCCACAAAAAGACCAAAGCTTATTGTTAACGATTGTTAGAATAAAACTCAAATTGATTTTTTTTAAACCTTCGTAACTTTTTTGTTACTGAATAAATATATATACTGTAGAAGACAAAATTTCATGGAATTTAAAAAACTTTTTTATCGTTTAGAAAAACTCGTGAATTAGGGTGGCAGAAATCGAGTTTCCAGAAGTCACTTCTAGAATTTGACGTCGGAGTCAAAAGTGATCAAAGTAGAAAATGTAGCCGTTGTCATTCCAAAAACAATGATATATCACACGTTACGATCGGACTATAAATGGAGCCACAGGAAATAAAAAACCAAATGCGCGGGGTCAAGGGGCGTGGCAGAAAAAAAAATTTTTTTTCTCAAATCTTCTTCAAATTATCTTTAATTCTAGGGGGTGACCGGCACAACTTTTTTTTTGTATGGGGTGCGACCCACTCTAGTGTATACGTTGTTTTTAGTTAAGTACAAAATTCTTTAAAAAACTAGGAAAAGGACCTTTTTAAAAATGGTCCAGCTCACGGGATCTCAGTGCTAGACACTATATATTTTGGGAATCTTCATAAAACATTCCAAGGTACATTTTAAGGGGTGCACTGTGGTCCAAAATCAATTTTTTTTTGGCATAAATTCGAAAATTACTGGCAGAGCTTTGTTTCTCAATATTAAACAAAAACACATTCGAAATACGCCCACAATATTTATCATTAAACCTCATCGTCCCATCATTTAAAAAAAAAAAATTTTTTAATATTTTATTTTATTTGATTTATTTTGGTGATATTTAGATTTTTATGGATTCTCCGAAGTTTTTTTTCATTACATCTGTACCCTAAACTTACGAATTTCGGCAAATGTATTCTAAGTTCCAACTTATTACACACACTTTGTCAAACATTTCCAGGTTCAAAACTGCATGCCCATGCATGTCCAGATATAACCTTTCGTCTACGAAACATTTAGATTATGTTACCCAAAAAGTACCTTACCGCAACACTCAAGAATAACGGCAAGGCCACATTAAAAATTAAATTGGAAATAATGATTTTAATATTCTGAAACTGGTCAATTTCTGTTATATATCCTCTTAATAGTTTCCTTTTTAAACTGTTGTGATAATATAAATGATACTGACTTTTTTTGTCTGCCATTTCCAAGTTTATTAATAAAAAGCTGTCGGAACTTCTTCATTTTGTTTAGAATTTTGTGCTTTATCATAATAAAACAAAACAAACCACATTTCAGAAGCAATATTCCATTTAAACAGTTCGTTAATCTATGTTTAAAGATAATCTACATCCTAAAGACTCGGCCTTAGACTTTCACTTTGAACGCTTGCCTCATTTCCAGTGTTGCCACCTAGTTTTTTGTAGCATATATTCAGGATGGCTTGGTGTATTGTCATTAAGGAAATGTATAAACATTTACCAATTTCTGATAAACAAATTTTAATTTGTGTCAAAAACAATGAATTTGATGCCATAGTCGGGTGGACAAAAGAAACTTTTTATATAACATGAATCACCTTTAGTGTGTATATTAGCCGATGTTTCCGCATGCTAAATCCATACGAGGTAATCAATTATCTTTAACGCGAAAAAAATTATGGCGGCTTTAAGTTTCAAGCTAATTAAAAATATTGAACTTAAAATTTTTGCTTAGATAATATAAAAGCTTCATCAATTTATAGATCTCATTTTTTAACTCTTTAAAAATTATCTGACAAAATCTGTAAAAACAATAAATTTTTTTCGTTAATTTCGATACTCAATACAATAAAAGAATTTTTTATTTTAAATAGAAAATTTTAACTGAATATTTTAACTATTACCGAAAATCCGTCTTTTGTTTATTTTGTTTATAACAGAATAACAGACAGAAATGTTAAAATATATATTTCTTTGGTAATTCAACTACATATGCCATTGAAACAACTTTACGGAATAACTTTTTAAATAACTGTTGAACTTTTAGGAAAAGTTCTTGTGAGTGTAGTATTTAAATAATTTCAACAGCTATATACAATTTTGCACATATAAAATGATTAACCATTACAAAAGAGATTAGAATTTGCAATTTTTGGGATTACAATTGGACATATACTCGATACATGTCTGTTAATTTGCAAAATATTTAACTTGCTGGTAACGGGGGTCAATTTAACTAATCAACAATTTTGCCATCCAAACTGAATGTAATTTAAAATGTATGTTGTAACATAAAGTATGGAGTCAAAAGATCCGAAATCATTAGCCATCATGAAATTTCTATTCTCACGACGGATGCAGGAATTGCCAAAACATGGATGGTTTATGAAACAAGCTTTTTACAGCTCAGATCAAGAATTTGGTCTAAATAACTACACAAGCAGAAAAATACAGTCGGCACAATGTTGGCAAAGCGTCGGCGACTATCGGTTATGTGTTGGCAGAACATAGTATTAACAATATATACAGTGTTGTCCTGTTACCCGATTGATAACAGTGGCCAACCGTTGGTTTGAGCGAATAATATATATAGTGTTGTCCTGTTACCCGATTGATAACAGTTGTTTGAGCGAACTTCCCAGCAAACCACACATTACCAAATCATGGGTAAAGTAATGTATCGCCATAGGGCTTCATACATTACTTTACACGTTACTTCACTGATGAATTTTACAGGCGATGAGCCTCAAAGGAAGTCATTACCTTGTAATGGGTAAAGTAACTGGTTACTTATATGTTTACATGGTGGGAAAAAGTAATGTGTCTATAAATAGATTTTCATAAAAAAATGCATAAAAATTTTTTTTTACAGATATTTTTTTTTAATTAAATAAATAACTTTTTTTTTATTTAATAAATAACTTGGTCATGCTATGATTCGAACCTGAGGTCTCTGGTATTTAACAATTAGTTAGGCGAGAACTCTACCAACTGAGCTATCGATACATACAATATTTTATTGCTTAAAATGTAGATGAGTTGTTGTGCTTCGTGTTTTCGTTCGTAATATCAAAAATATACACCTTACCATTATGCTTACAAAAAATCACAAAGTAATGTATCTATAAATAGATTTTCAAAAATATATATTAATAATTACTTTACGTTTATAATGCATGCATTATGTAATTGATGATCGGTAAGTCATTATTTTATGTTTTGAAGTAATGTTAAATGGAATGAGGGGTCATTACAATGTAATCCATGAGTGTTAAATTATCGGTAACTCATTACTTCTTGTTGGAAAATAATGATACAGGTAAGGAGTACACATTACAAGGCAACGCATTACTTTATCGCAACCATTACCAAAGTTTTGCTGGGTTGCCAAGTAGTTTGAGCGAACTTGTCAACGCGCAGTGGTGTGTTTTAAAAAAAACTGGTAATAAGTATAGAACTTATATACTACTGAACCAATCCAAATACAAATTGTAGGAGTTTTATGGCAGGACCTAAGCTTTTATAATACTGGCATTTGAGGCACCCTGTGCTTACACATGGTGATGACTATTACACCAAAGTTGATCACCACGACTATAGAACATTTTTAAGTGCTTGCTACTTTGGAAAATGTAAAGCGATTTGAAACATTTTAAAAAATCTCCTATACAATATAAACAAAAAACATGTTTATGGTGTTTATGGTGGTTTGCCTTGACTTTTTTTTTTTTGTTTTTGGCCAAAATCTTTTTTGTTAAAAAACCAAATAATAAAATTTGTAAGATAACTACCACATTCAGAAACAAACTCCAAAAAAGATTTTTAAATTATATTGAATAATTTAGCTATGAAAAATGCTCAAAATCAATATTTAAAAAAAACTCATGTTTCTCTCAGAACGTTGTTAATAAATATTATTATTTTTTAACAGTTTCTAAAAAAATTTACTTTAAGCTAGGCTGTGAATGTAATTTTAATTATTTTTGGACATGCACTCTACACCCAGCATTGGTCGAAAACGGTCAATTTTTAAACGAAAATTTTACTTTGCCAGTGTGCCCAACATTTTGCCTGTGTATTTCGAATTTTTTTTTTTTACTTTGAAATAATAGGTCAATATGTTTCGAGGTCAATATGGCCTCGAATGTAATGCAGCTAAATTGTAATTTTCTTTCGTATTAGCTTTTCTGTTATTGTATATTATACTCAGAAGTGACAACTCTAACAACACAAATATTCTATTTTTAGATTTTTGTTTATTTTTCTAAGAAGAGCGCAGGTTTGATTCTTACAGCCGCAGGTTGTTGAAAAATTTATCATATGGAGACAATCTGATAATTATAAATACACAAATAATAATGCAATTTAAATGGAAAATCACTGATGCGGCCTGTCCATAAAAAGAGTCAGAAACTAGTCTAGTGTGATTTAAAAATTAATAGTGTTTATAATTTAAATATTATATTTTTTAAAAAATTTCAATATGTGAAAGTATGTACCTATTCATTAATATATAATATGTCAATCTTTAGTCTTGTTAAAGGTTAAATATATTGCATTTGAGAGTTAAACCTCAAGCAAACCTCTTTCTTAATAAAAGGTAATGCAGGTGTATGCATAAAAATGTTATTTATAAGTGTTTTTTAAATCTTAATATTTTTTAGAAAAAAAAAATATATCATTCAGAAACCACAAATTTACTTGAAAATCCCTATTCGAAGTTGAAAATCGTTTACAAAAAATTTTCTGTATTCATTAGGTTAATACGAATTAATACAAACTGTCAATTTTTTAAAAGATGTTGTATGAGAAAAAGCCTTCTTAATATATTCTTGCCGCAAAGTTATGACACTGGCTATGATAAAAAATAAACATACACAAAAAAAATTACTTAAAATATTGGGTAGCTAGATTCCTAGAAATTGTTAAAGTTAAAAATCATTCATTTAGAATACTATGTATGTAGAGACCACTGCAAAATGTAGTTAAAAGCAAATGACATTTCACTTGAAGAAATGACGACTTACATTTCAGTAAATTCAACTAACAATGTCACTTGTTTTTTTTTATTGTTCAAAAATGAACCACAATTGTAGTAAAAATAAGCCACTAATGCAGTAACAACTAAACAAACATTTATTTGTTTTATTTTTTTAATAAAATAAAACTACGGAATAAAATGAACATAACATTATAATACAGTCATTTGATGTGGTTTGTTTTTTTAAATGAACTACAATTGTAGTCAAAACTGAAATCTCGTCTACAAATGATATAAATATACTGTATTGCAGCTCAAACAACTACAAATATTTACAGCAGGAGTTCAGTGATTGGTATTCAGTCAATAATTACTTAAAGGGCCACAATCAAAAACATATTTATATATTCTTATAGTATAATATATCAGATTTACGTAAATATACACTTTATACCATAAATCAATAATTTTCTAAAACTATTTATGATCAGTAACTAACAAATATTTCTGATAGTGTAGTGGGGCATTATTAATTTTTAACGAGCTTCCAACCTCCGTATATTTACAAAAATAAAGCAAATATATTAGCTAGGCTGATACTAGTATTTCGATTTGGCTAAAGATCTCATCAGAACCCGAAGTTTTAGATAAGTTCGAGCATCCATAATAGGCAGAACTTTAACCAAAAAACCTATTAATCATCAATTTTGCTCCATTCTTGTCTTCTAAGTAATGAAGCACGTGGTTAGGGTCTTTTCCTAACAAGCATCATGATGTTACTAAACTTTGAAGACCAAACATTTTCTATTTATATAAAAAAATTTTAGTTTTTACTCTTGCTCAAGTCTTGGAAATCCTTATATGTTCCTCTTTGGCTATGTCTCTGTATAACTTCATTGCAGACACTAATAAAGAGGACATAAACTTGCATTCGTAGTTATTTGTTGTTGTCAAGTTTAATGTTTACTTCTAACTTAAATGCACAAAAGGATTAAAATGTTTCATTAAGCTATTAACTAACAATATGAGGTCTGGGAAACATGATGGAAAAAGAGCAAAACAAAAACTAAAATTAATAAGAAACAGGGTGATTATTGTTATTACAAACAATTTCATTTGAAATTAAAGTTTAGCAGACATTCGTTAAATTGGCTTTATGGACTGCTCATTAAAGCGATAATAATCGTAAAGGTTTTTAAGTAAGAAACATAATGGAAGTATAAATTATAAGCAGCTGTATTTTATAAAACATGAAAAATATAATAGTTAAATAAGCTTAGGGAATAGCCTAATGGACCATAACAACAATTGCCCTTGTTGTTATTAATTGCACTTCCAGTTTTATTATCATTTTTTATAGAAGACATTAACTTATGCCGAATTTTTTTTGCCGAAAATGCCCCATTTTTGAAAAAAGGTTATGAAGTTCTTACTTCATCGCATATTTTTATCCCACTTTGATCAAGAATTAAAAATGAAAAAAATAAAAAAACATTTTTTTTTTAAATTAATTTTTAAGACCTTTTTAAATGCCTAATTTTGCGGTGTTGTTTACAGAAACAAAATTTAATGCAAATAATGATTATTCGCGTTTATTCATTGAGCGGATTTTTACCAGAACATTAAATTGATTATTTTGTCAAAATATTAAGCAATGTTTTCATCAATGTTTGCATAATATTCGGAATAAAATCATTTAAATTTGATACATACAGAGAAATAAAGTGCCAGCCGAATTGAAAAGTGTATTTTAAGGATAACAACCTATGAATTCAGTTAGCACAACAATATTTACATTCGATTTGGGTATTGTGACTAGAATTTAACTGAAATTTGTTTGTGACAACAAATGTTTAGTTGTGCCAACCGTCTGAAATTATTAATAACCGAATCTGAGTCATTATAATCGAATTTCAGTTGGTAAATAGTTAAACTTTTCTCTGTGTGTATGACTACAAAAATCTTTACTTTTCTTCCCACGAAAATATTGGTAATGGCATCTCATTACTGTTTGCATTGCCAATAATGATATATCATTACATTCTGGATTAATTCAAAATACAAAATATTGACTTCGTAATAACAAATTATTGTACTGATTATTTTTAAATACAAAAGAATGATTTTTTTTTAAAAGAGAAGCAACACTCCGGAAATTCTTTCTATTAAATAATGTGTTGCTTTCTTTGGAAAGGGGATAGTGGAGAGATGAAAGGGGTGAAAGATGAAGGGCTTCAAATATGGCAACACTGTAATTGCGCGAGATGATAAGTCTTAGAACAGTTGTTGCTCGCCACCTGATGTAGAGTTGGCGAATTTATTGAAGCTTTTTGTTTCGTAGCCCTGATTCATTATTTTACTTCGGTGGGGTTAAGTGCTATGGGAACACCGAAGGTGGGCGCAGTGATGCATATAAGTTATAGAAAACTCATACATATTATTTTTTTTTTTCTAAATTTTTGTCGCCACCGGGAATCGAACCCGGGACCATCTGTGTAACAGTTCAACGCGCTAACCACTACACCACAACGCCCAGTTAATTTTTATATATTTCAATACACTCGCAATATTTTGTCTTTAAAAACAAATGAATATGCACTTTAAACAGCTGAAGATAAAGCAAAAAAGAGGTCTACTCACTTTTCTTTTAACTCAAAAGTATTTTTCATTTTTTTTTTTTTTTTGTAATATTGAAAAATGAACTAAAAATCCGTAAACATAAAAGGTTTCCTAATGTTTTTTTTTAAATTTTAAAAACTTTAAAACCAAAAGTTTATTTTTTCCATCTTTTACCATAAATTATGATGTGAGCAAGATTATTCAAGTTAAAAATCATTTTGTTTTTTTGTTAAAAAAAATTTTTTTATTTTTACTATCAAAAATAAAAAAATTAAGTTCCAAAATCCGTAAAAATAGACAATTTTATTTTAACAATTAAAAATTAACTCGAAAATTTTTAAAAGCAACCGTTTCTATATTTTTTTTTCTATAAGTAACTTTTTTTGTTCAAAAAAAAGAACTTTTTGTAAAAAGAAAATTTTAATTGAAAATAATAACTGGTACAGAAAACAGTATTTATAAAAAATTTTGCATTAATGTATGTTTTTTCTAATTAAAATATAGACAAAACCTTGAAAAAGTCAACAAACCATTGACGAAACGTCGGTTAAACCTGTAATTAATTGTTTTTTATTTACATTCAAACGTTAGGCCTTATTATCTTATAATGTATTTATATGTAGTTTTTTTTTTTAATAAATGGTAAAATAAGTTTTAAAAAATATTTCTTTGCAGTTTAAATGTAAATTCCTCAAAAATCAAAGTTTGCGGATTACCTTATAAATAAACTACAACAAGTTACTGTTAAAATATAGTGAGTGAATATGCAACATTTGCGTTTAAATTTTTATTATGAGTCCTAAAACAAAAAAGTGGACTTAAAAAATAGTAACCTTAAAACAGAAAATGGAAGTAAGCCCAAATTTGACCCTCATTTAATGGCATACCACAAATGAAAATTTAGAGTGTTTACAATCCATTTAAGTATATGTTCAATTTTCAATAAGCAGGTATTTTACAAAAAGTCATTACAAATTAAAAATCTTCAATTAGTGCTCAATGGGTTATTATTTGCTTTCATATTGAATCTTAATACTAAAGATTATAAATTTCATGTGGGAGGCTCCCCAGCCAGAAAAATACGAACGGCAAAACATTGGCCCAGTGCTTTCAACGGCAGTATAAGCGTTGGCAGAGCATTGGATTTCTGAAGATTTAAGTGCTGTGCCAACCCTAAAATGATAACACCGGGCAGGGCTTGGCCATAATTTTAAAACGTTGGCAAAGTATTGGTAAAACTATAGGTATCGAGTTTTATAATTTCTTTAAAAATTCTCGTGATGAATTAAATCAAATCAATAAGGATTTTGTTAACTTATCCCAACGTCTAAATAAATATGGCGAACTTTTTACCAGTTTTAGTAATTTGGATAATTTTGCTAAAAATTATCAATCATCACTCCCAATAAATAAATCACTTGATTCATCTCAAACATCTTTGCCTACACCAGCTTCAACGGGTCTTAATATTAATAATAATGCTCAAGTGCCTTTAAATTTAATTGAGATTGATGCTATGTCTCCGCTTCCATCCACTTCTGCCCAATCGTTTCCTGATATAAATATATCTCAATTACAACGCCCCCAAATAGTAGTAAATGATGTTTCAATCTCATCCGAAAATATCACCGCTAATACTCAACAAGTTCATACTCCACAACCTGAAATAACTCGTCAGTAACTTAACCTCTAGACCATTATCAAGTCATTCTACTGCTCCTATTCCTGTCCAAACAATTTCTCACAAAAAAACAATATTTCTTTCACGTCTTGCTGCTGATACAACTGCTGAAGATGTTGAAAATTATATTCGATCAAAAATAACTGATGACAGCATTAATGATATGAAAGTATATAAAATGAATACGATAATCGAGCATCTTTCAAAGCAATTGTACCAAATGAACTTTTGAAACAATTGTCAATCGAGAATTTTGGCCTAAAAACACCTTGGTTCGTCAGTTTATATATCGTGAAGAGGACAATGTTCGCTTACCTAAATCAGCCAATAACGTTAATTCAAAAAACTGATTGATGAAATTCCAAAAACACCAAATCAAAACAAAGAAAAAACTAATAATGATACCACACAGTGCCCATCTGTCCAAAACCTTTCCATTATTTATCAAAATGTTAATGGCCTAAACACTAAGCTATCTTCATTATACGCTGACAGTTTCGGTTTCAATAATGATGTAATTATTTTTACTGAAACTTGGCTTCGTAACTCTGTAAATAATCAAGTAAATTTTATGCCCAAAATACCAAATTTTTAGACGTGATAGAGGAAGTATCACTACTGGCGGTGGAGTGCTAATTGCCCTCATGAACAATATTTCATCTGAAGAAATCATCCTAAGGCAATTTTCCGATATTGAAATTATTTTCGTTCGAATAAAATTAAACAATAAATGTTTGTATGTTATTTGTTCATACATTCCGCCTAATTCACCTACTGCATTGTACGAACAACATGGTAAAGCAATTGAATTTATTAGCAAAAGCTTAAAATCCTGTGATTCAATCTTACTTGTTGGCGATTTTAATATACCATCTTTATCTTGGCAAGTTGATGCAATTTCCAACCATCTGATACCTTTGTTTTCTACTGAGGCTCCTGTGGAATTTATTAACGGCTTATATGACAATTCACTTTCACAAATCAACAATGTTGTCAACACTTATGGTAAATGGCTTGATCTCATCTTTGTGAGTGAACCAGACGATTTCTCTCACAGGCGAACAACCCCACTTAGATATCCCGAAGACCGATACCATCCTACAATCGAAATTACTTACTCATACTCTTACTCACAATCCTTTAAATCACCTACATTGGAAAAACAGTTTTGTTTTAAAAAAACAAATTTTCAATTACTACGGGGCCTTTTGTCTAAAATAAACTGGATTGATATTTTTTCATATTATAACGAAAATTTGGATTTATGCTTAAATACATTTTATTGTCTGCTCAACGATTGCTTTTTAAGTTCAGTACCCAAAACATTTATAAAAAAATCATCTGGTCCTCCATGGAATACGAAATATCTTTCTAGTCTAAAAAACAAGAAAAATAAAATGTACAAAAAATATAAGGAAAATGGTTCATCTATAAATCATATTAATTATTCTGTATCAAGATCGGAATTCAATATTGCAAATAATAGTGCATATACAGACTATTTAAACAAAATTAGAAACAATTTAAAAAATGATCCAAAATCTTTTTATAAATTTGTCAACTCAAAGAGACGATCAGTTGACTTCCCCTCTACAATGAAATACAATGGTTTAGAATCTTCTGATGACATTTCTATTAGCAACATGTTCGCAGAATTTTTTGCTTCAACATATTCTTCGTCTGTGTTTACCAATACGAGTTATCCTTACTCTATTCAACAATCAACATCTATTTTTATTGCATCTCTTGACGAACAACATGTTTCATCTAACTTGTCGAAGCTAAAAATTTCTTATGTTGGTGGCCCTGATGGTGTTCCAACTTGTATCCTGAAAAGCTGTTCAGACATACTGTTTATTCCTTTAACTTTCATTTTCAACCTGTCCCTTAAGCTTGGGTATTTTCCAGAAACTTGGAAACGGTCTTTTATAATTCCTCTTTTCAAATCTGGTAGTAAAATCAATATTTCAAATTACAGAGGTATAGCCATGTTAAGTGCAATACCTAAATTATTTGAGAAACTTGTTACGGAATTGTTGTCTCATCAAGTATCTTCCATATTATCACCAAAACAACATGGTTTCAGAAAATCACGATCTACAGTTACTAACCTACTTGAGTTTTCTTCTTTTGTAATTGATGGTTTTACTAAAGGAAAACAAACTGATGCTGTATATACAGACTTTAGTAAAGCATTTGACAGAGTGAACCACGACCTCTTGCTGTTCAAACTAGATCTTCTGGGGTTTAGTTTCTCACTTCTAAATTGGATCGAATCGTATTTGAAAAACCGAATACAATATGTCAAATTTCGTAACTGTGACTCTAAATCTATAAATGTTCCATCAGGCGTCCCGCAAGGTAGCCATCTCGGTCCATTGTTGTTTACACTTTTTATTAATGATCTCCCAAACGATATAAAATATTGCCAAACTTTAATGTATGCAGATGATGTGAAAATATTCCTTTCATTCAATAATCTAAACGATTGGAGCTTTACTCCAGTACGATATTTTAAATTTTACTACTTGGTGTGATGACAACTTAATGGATCTCAATACTGGAAAATGTAAATATATGATTTTTTCAAGATCAAATACTACTAACGGCTGTTACTTAATGAACAACGAATTGTTGCATTTGGTGCAAACATTTAATGATCTCGGTATATTACTAGACAAGCAATTGGATTTCAGATGTCATGTTTCAACTACTATAAATAAAGCCATGGGCGTGCTTGGATTTATTAAACGTTGGTCAAAAGAATTTTCCGATCCTTACACTACTAAGCAGCTTTTTACAAAATTAGTCAGACCCATTCTAGAATATGGATCAATTATTTGGGATCCTTCTTGTAAAACTCGTACTCAATCTCTTGAATCTGTGCAAAAACAATTTTTGTTATTTTGTCTACGTGGTGGGATGGGATTATAATAATTTGCCTTCCTATACTAGTCGGCTTGCACTTATAAAACTACCTACTCTTAAAAGCAGACGACAAATGCTCAATGTAACATTTCTCCTAAAATTGATAAACGGTGCTATGGATTCCGAATATCTTTTGAGCAAAGTTAATTTACATATTCCAGTTTATTCAACGAGGAACTACGTGCCTTTACGTCTATCTGCTTTTCGAACAAATTACGCCAACGCTGAACCTTTTCGAAGAATTTGCGATGAGTTTAATCAACTATATTTTGTAGTAGACTTCAATAAAAGTATGGATGCTGTTAAACGTGATATAATTCGCCATCTTAATGAACTGTAGAATAATATGAAATAGTTTTTTCTTTTAAATAGTCTGTAAGGTTTAAATCTGTAGACTGAAATAAATAAATAAATAAAAAATAAAAAACAACATATGAAATGCTTTTTTAATGATAACATAAGTGCTTTGCTAACCCCAAAATGAAAACACCAGTGAGGGCTTGACCATTCCTTTTTTTAAACGTTGGCAAAGCACTGGCAATAGGCGCTTTGCCAGTACCAAAACCAGAATTTTAAAATGTTGGCAAAGCATTGGTAGAACAACCTATAAAGTGCTTTTTTAATGATAAAATAAGTGCTTTGCTAACCCAAAATGATAACACCGGGCAGGGCTTGGACGTTTTTTTTTTTAAACGTTGGCAAAGCACTGGCAATGAGCGCTTTGCCAGAACCAAAACTATAATTTTAAAACGTTGGCATATCAGTGGTAAAACAACAAATAAAGTAAATAATAAATGTATTAGAAAAACAATACTTATTATAATTTTTTTAAAAAATTTTGGTTTTATTATTTAAAAAAATAAAATTATGTAAATAAATAAACATACAAATTCAATTTCTGCAAAATAAATTAAAATAAAATTCAATTAAAAAATCATTGTATTCTGACGGTGAAATTGTAATTTTTCATAGAGAAAATTGAACTTTATAAAATAGATTTTCTTTTAAATTGGGTAAATATTTTTATTATTTTAACACAAAAAATAATGCGTTACATAGAAGTACTTATTTTTATCATTGTTTTATATACACACCAAGTTTATCAAGTATAACATGTCGAGAGAGCTCAGATGGTAGAGCGCCTGACTGACAACCTCACATTTAATTAAGAAATCTTTTCAATAAAATATTAAATGCAGTTTTTTTTAAATTTTTTTTTAGACTCTTAATTATATATTATTTTATTTTTAGACTCATAATTATATATTAATTATTATTATAATTAATAATTAATTTGTCCATACTAGTAAGCATATAGGTAGCCACATATTCTTGATATGAATGATTTACCCTTATTATGCGCGACATCTCATTGCTAAACAAATTGCAAAAAATATAAAAATTTGTGGTTACCTATTTGGTTACCATTGTGGACAAATTTAACAAAATAAATATTTTTTTATTCAAATTTTGTGTTACATACAGTGCCCGCACGGGATTTAAACCCGGTCCCCATATTGTCAGTCACCGCTCTATCAACTAAGCTATCTCGACATGTTATACTTGATAGATTGATTGCACAAAATGTCATTACTTTCCAGCATACAAAAAATCAGAACTAAGTAGTTATATATGTACGTACTAGAAGGAGAAAACAATAAGCTTAAAATAGATTTTCAAAAAAATTTTAAATCATTACTTTATATTAAAAATAATGATAAAAATAAGTACTTTTGTGTAACACATTATTTTTTGTATTGAAATAGAGGGAAAAGTAACTACGTCTTTATTATTCGTGCTAAAGTAATACAGAGACTAATCTGGTGTCATTCCTGGTAGTAAGAAAAGTAATACCGTGTTATTACCGTTTAATTTTGAAATTTGGACCTTACCGGAGTTATGACATTACTATATAGAATTTATACGGAAGCAAATGTCGTAACATGTTGGCAAATTTAAACGAAATGAGAAATCTTTATTCTTGCTATTTCGTGTAATTTTTTAATTACCTATTTCAAGTATTGCATTTTAAAAATTTATTTATAAAACTATATAAATATGGCTTGATATATCAAATTAGATATGATTATATCGGATCCAAATTAGGATAAAATATTATATATAAATTAATATTTTTAGATAATATTCGATATTATTACATCCACCAGTTTTTGGGTCATATATCTCCCGTTAAATGACATGAGTTATCATTATACATGATATCATATTCTTTGTTTTACTCGGGTAGTCTTTATATTTTTGATTTTTCTGTTGACGAAAAAATACGAAAATTAATTTATTTAGTTAATTTCTTAAAATCTGACCAATCGATGGATAATGAATGGTTTTTATTAAAATACTACTAAACTTATACAAATTATATCGCCAGGGTTGCCATATGTCAATTTTAAAAAATAGTCAAAAACCAAGATATTTTCCTTAAAATTTGAAAATTCGGTTAACTTAAAAAAAAAATTCGATATATTTTTAATAAAGATTTGTTCACAACATCATACATTTTTAAAATATTTTCAGCTGTGTAGGATTTATGTGCTATCAAAGTTTCATCTTTGGTTGCCAATACTTGCACTAAAGGACGATTTAAGCAAAAAAACAAATATTTCTTAATGAAGCCTGGTTCTATATATCTGTAAGGTTTGGTGGAAAATGTAAGTTCTATTTGAAATTGTACAGTCACAATATTTTAAAAGTTACTGATAGCTATTTGCCAACTCAAATACGGTTACTTCGATTCAAATTCGGTTATTACGAATTTCAGTCGGTTAGTACTTTTAGTCGGTTAGCATTAGCTTTGACAACAAAGTTCGATTATTTCAACTACATTTAAGTTGCAACACCCAAAATATTCTGAAAGCTAATGTAAATATCGTTGTACTAGCTGAATTTATAAGTTGCTACCATTAATATACACTTTTCAATTCGGTTGGCACTTTATTTCTGTGTGTGTAGTTTATAAAAGATTTTGCTATTGACTAAAAAGTAAAAAACTGAAAAAATCTCTTAAATCTTCTGCGGTATAAGGATTCATATTCCGCTTGAAGAGTCCAAAAGATATTAGGAGAAAAATGGCTTGCAAATAAAAGTGATAATTTTTAATGGTTTTGTTATTTGAGATAAGTTGGCTACAAAAAGTTCATGTTTGGACTTTAGTGTCATCTTTTGGATTTAACGAATTGTTTATATAAAAAAGTTTTATTTATTCAATTAAATTGAAATGCATATAAATTTGATGAGTTTTGTGAACAATAATTATTACTAGTTTGATATATTTTTTATTAAAAATAAAAATTATGTGTTTTCGACCTTTAATTGTGCAATGAAAATGAAAATTAGTCAACTTCGAGGCCATACTCTATATTTCTCTATTAGGATATTGTCCTAACAAATAATCTATATAGATTTTGTTTTCAAATTTATTAATTGACAAGAGCAAAAATAAAAAGGAGAATAAAAACAAAAAGCGTGTATTGTATATCTACCAAATGTAGAGCTTGCACACGACGAACAAGTTTTCAATTTATTTTTGATCAATGGTGATAATCATTATCTTCTAGCTCATATATTAGTTCTCATTTAGTGGGATAACTAGGTTATATGAATGTTTGATATTTGTATGTGATTGTCACTTCTTTCAAAACTTGTTCTGATGATGGGAACCTAGAAGATTCCCGAAATAGATCTATCAACATATTCCTGAAGGTTGTTAATAAATAATTTTGAAAACAAAAACTATATAGGTTATTTGTTAGGATAATATCCTAATAAGAAATATAGAGTATGGCCTCGAACTTGAATAATTTTAATTTTCAAAAATTATTTATATTAAAAAAATTTATAAAACATTATATAAATTATAATAAAATTATAATTATATATAAATTTAAATTATAATAAAATAGAAATTTATAATTAAATTACAAAATTATACAAAAAGTGCAAACACTGACATGTCCTTACATGATCAGAATATTTTTTGTGTCTTCCGTTTTGATTTTATTCACCTCCCTTCCATTCATTACACTATTCTCATTTGTCTGTCAGCTCCCCTAAATTGGATTCTTATTTAGTTGTAATTTCGTACTCGGCTAAATCGGAAGCTTTAACACGTCTCTCGTCCGTAAGCATTATAAGTTTATAGTGAAAGTATTTTAATTGTTTAAAAAATTGTTTATCAATGTGAATAAAGTGTGAAATTTAAAATAAAGTTATTGAAAAAGCAATAAAAATATATTAATAATTAGAAAAAATAATAAGAATATATAAAATAAAGTAAATTGTAAAGTAAAAGTGGTGTTAATTTTAAAGATTTCTTTTTCTTTTATTTTCTTTGTTTTGGCAAATTCCAATAAGAAATATGATGTGTTGTTATTTCTCTATTTTTGCATTTAACGAACATAATCAAAGTGAAAAGAGAATAAGAGAATAAGAGAAGTTCAAAATTGATCCAGTAATAAAGATTCTGTAACAACTATTGCTGCATCAAAGTGTTGTTGTTTTTTCGTCAATTTTTGTTTTATTCTTTATTGTTATTGTTCTGCATTTTTAATAAATATCATTAATGTCTATATTTCTCTTAATGGAAATATTGCTCTATTGAGAAAGATGTGTAATTGTAATAATATAAATATTAGGCAAGTTCCGAAAAAAGTATTACAAAATCATATTTAAAATTAAAGTCATTTTGCAGCATAATATTAATGTATCAATTATTTAATAATCGGTAATCGGTTCGTGCGTTTAAAAATATAAAATTTTACATACAAAATCTGCATACATGAAAAAAAATCTACAAAAAGGTGAGTAGATATTACTATTTATCAGGTTTACGATAAGGTGGGGGATGTACTACCCTCAACAACCCCTTCAATAACCGAAAAAAAAAGAATATGATACAAAATAACTTTACAATAACAGGGATTGAAATTTTAAATTATGGCAAAACAAAATAGGCTTGTGCATTAAAATACTTTTTGGTTGCCCTAGATTTGTAGGCAAAATTTAAATTGCCAATTTGGCACGTGACATGGCATGCCAGTTCCAAAAAAATTCTACAATAATAGTTGATTTAAGGCTTTTTTGAATAATATTTTTTAATACAAAACAGTTATGAAGGAATTTTATGAACTTTTATGTGAATTTTTTTATGAAGTTACGAGATTAAAAGTCCGATAATTCGTTACCGGTGGTTTTATATATCGGCATATATTAGGATGGACAATGAATAATGTTTTAAGTAATTCGTTTTAATAAATTATGGTACCCGTTTTAAATGGAAGTTTTTGTGATTTCACGTTCCTTAAAGGAATTCCATAGGTCATTAAAGCGGTGGGCAATAAAGTTTGTAAAATAAATTAAAAAACATTTTTAGAATAATTATTTATTTGTTATTTTATTAAAACCTGCTAACTTATTTAAAAACAAGTACATGCATTAAATTGTAAATAAGTACTGGCAATGCACTTTTTGGCATGTTGGGAAAGCCTTCTAACCCAGTGTTGTGCCAGTGCTTTTTTATTTTTACGGTTGTAAATTTTGTAAATCAAGTACTGGTAAAGCACTTTTTAAGAACGTTGGCAGAGCGTTCTAAGCCAGGGCTGTGCCAGGGCTGTGCCAGTGCTTTTATTATTTTTAACTGTTGTAAATTTTGTTAATTAAATACTGGCAAAGCACTTTTTACTAACGTTGGCAGAGCGTTGTTAATCAGTGCTTTGCCATCACTTTGTTGGTTGGACCATTGGAAAACAGTGCTCTGCCAGTGCTTGATTTTTCACACAATTGGCAATTTCTGGCTGGATCCGCATAATACTGAAAACTAAAAATTTTTTTTAGTATTCAGTATAAATGAAGATTCATTACCATCCGAGTAAAAAAATGTATATATAATTATATACATATATTTATATATAATTATATATAATCATACATAGCACCATATATAATTATATATGCAGTTGATTATTAAAAATTTGTTTATATGATGTTATATAAAAGTATATATACTTTTATGTGGTCCAATATATAATTATATCTAATTTCATATAAAACTCTACCCATTTTCAATGTCATATTTAATTCGATTACTATTATCTTATTCTAAATGCAAAATACAGTTGCATATTGATCCAGATGCTTCAGATTCAACTCTATATGGCATCACAAAATTGTTCTGTAAACATAATTTTATATAAAGGGTCCGCCAAATAACTTTTTTTTTTTTTAACTCCTGAACCAATTGGACTTTGTATGGCGTCATACCGAGGTCTTTATGCAAAATTCGTCTCAATGATGTCTCCGAAATGTTCAATTGTTGAGAACGACGGTGAATTGATGTTGATGGCGCTCCACGCACACTTTCTGCCACAGCAGCAATATTCTCGGGTGTACGCACTGTTTTTGGCTTTTCACGCTTTGGTTTATCGATGAGGATGCCAGTTTCTTTCACTTTTTTCACAATATAACGACCATATTCGTTCAGCGGAAGGATAAAACTAATTATCTGTCAAATCAAACATGAGCTAAGTGTTACCATTCACGAAATAAGCACTAGTTGAAAAAAAAACGTTAGATGGCGGACCCTTTATGAATTTATATAATTATGTCCCGTTAAATACACAGGCAGACAAAAACATATAAGTGTATATAAAATATTGTAGTAGTCATATTTGTAAGTTATTATTTCAAAGTTAGCAGATGCATAACTACTTATATATCAACTTTTCGTAACCAATTTTTTAACCATATATTATTAAGAATCTATTTAATTACTTATTTTTAAGTATTTTCTAAGCGAGCGGGTAAGCGTGACTACATACAAACGCGACCTCGGCAAATAAAAATATTGAGTTTAGACGCATAATTATAAGTTGTGCAATGTATTGAATTTTGTAATACAAGTTTTCGCTGGGTTTAAACAAAATTAAACCTTTTGTGGTCTGGAGACAGAACCATCAATCTTGTAGTCATAATTTAGATTATGACTACAAGATTGTAAACCTTTTAAAATGATCAAAGGAAAATCTTCCAGTTGATAAAAATTAATATATTATAATGAAAATGCAAATTATTCAAGTTCGAGGCCATACTCTATATTTCTTTATTAGGATATTGCCCTAACAAATAATATATAGAGTTTTTGTTTTCAAATTTATTCATTAGCCCTTTCAGGAATGCGTTGTTGGATCTATTTCGGGAATTTTCTAGGTTCCCATCATCGGAACACGTTTTGAAAGAGGTAACAATCCCATGCCAAACATCAAACATTCATATAAACTAGTCTAATCACTACATGAGAACTAATATACATATGAGTTTGAAGTTAAAGATTATCACCATTGATCAAAAAAAAATTAAAACTTCTTTGTTATGTGCAAGGACAACTAGGCTGTACTTTCTTTGTCTTTTATACAAGTTTGATATAATTTTTATTAAAAATAAAAATTATGTTTTTTTCGAACTTCAATTTTGCAATTAAATTGGAAATTATTCAAGTTCGAGGCCATACTCTATATTTAATTTTTGACATAATTTTTATTTTTAATAAAAATTATATCAAACTTGTATAAAAGACAAAGTACAGTCTAGTTTACTCTACCTGTTTTTGTTTATAAACGAAACCAAAAATTAAAAAGAGGAATAAAACAGAAAACATGTATTGAATATCCACCAGAGGTGGACCTAGCACATCACAAACAAGTTTTCAATTTATTTTGATCAATGGTGATAATCTTTTATTTCGAACTCATATATTAGTTCTCATGTAGTGAGTAAACTAGTTTATATGAATGTTTGATGTTTGGCATGGGATTGTTACCTCTTTCGAAACGTGTTCTGATGATGGGATCCTAGAAAATTCCCGAAATAGATCTATTAACACATTTCTGAAAGGGCCAAAGAATAAATTTGATAACAAAAACTCTATAGATTATTTGTTAGGACAATATCTTAATAAAGAAATATAGAGTATGGCCTCGAACTTGAATAATTTTCATTTTCATTGCGCAATTAAAAGTCGAAAAACATAATTTTTATTTTTAATAAAAATTATATCAAACTTAATTAATATTTTATGTAATATGATCTATATAGGGCTAATATTTTCACTTGTGACAACAAAATACCCAGTCTTATTTTTAAGGGTTTAAAAGGGTTTAAAATTTACCCAGTATTACTTTTTTACATTTGTCGCAAAGAATGTATACAAATATTGGTATGAAATTAAAGGTATTTTATAGATATATCTAACGATTTACAAAATATATTTAAAGGGGTATATGTTTATTTGTTGCTCTCTTGCGTTTGGATTCATTTGCAAAAAAACTTGGGGGAGTAGTGAACAAAAACCGAAAAAGTTTTTATGGGACATCCTATACATTATCTCCAATATTTTCAGTATTTTTTTAAAAAAACTAAGAAACCACAAAAATTTTACAAATGTTGAATATTAAATTCCTAGTTATCTTGAGATTATGTTAAACAGATTTTGTTCCTTACGGACAAACATAATTAAATAAATGGTTTATAACATTTAATTATCCTTAAGTATAAAACATTTTTCTTTTTAATTTCCTTCCTTAATTCACCCTGTATATTATTATCTTGCAACAATTAAATCTGTACTGATTAATCGCTTAAAAAAAATATACTAACCTTAGCTAAATTTATATATTTATTTCAGTTATTTCAGCTCCCTTTTTCTCGTTTTTTTTAATCTGTAATATCAACATGTTTTTACAATACCGTATTTTTTTAATCCTTTTTCTTTTTGGTCCTTTTTTTGAAATATATTTTTTTGCTTGCCATAGCAAATGTTGAGCTTTTTTCCCAGTTGAATTTTTTTCTATTTGTAAAAAAAAAAACTGTAGTGCTCATGTTAAACACATTTTTTGTTTTGTTTGTGTGGCAAAACTTTTAAATCATCACTGTTAAAACCTATAGCCAAAGTTGTGGATGTTGTTTTTTTTTTCGGGTATTTGCTAGTTGTTGGTACTGGTGTAAATGTTGCACAGTGTTACGGTTTGAAATTATATCAGCAAAAGAAAAAAAATATATAGAAATTTAAATATATGTTTTGAATGGGGAATTTAAAAAAAAAATGTTTAAAAATACTCAATTTATGTAAAAATCGGCCAATTTTTTATTAATAGTTTAAGTTCTTCTATCGGCACAGAAACTTTCGTAATATTACTTTTCTCGTCTTTGGAGAAAATATTAAATGCTGTCCATCTTAAATTTGTATGTTTAAACTTAATGGCGTATGATTAATTAACAATACATATAACAGAATTCCTCATGCGCCATATAGTTTTAACATACACAGAAAAAACTAAAAACGGGGTTCAATTAAAAATTTTATTGAATCAATTAATATTTTAATTGATTTTGCACCTACCACTGAAATGATAGTATTAACTAAAAAAATTTGCAGACAGTTTATTAAAACTCTTTCAATTAAAATAATAATAATATCAATTAAAAGAGTTATTGTTTTTCTTTACAACCTCAATTAAAAAGTTTAGTTAAATTGATTAAAACTTTAATTGAAACTTGAGAAGAAAACAATGGTAGTTTTAATTCAAAACTCGTATTTTTTTATTTTTGTTATATGCCCCCTATTATATAAAAAAAAAATGTAGGTTTGTAAATTAAATTGACATTTTATTTATAATAAAATTAAAGCTTTTTAATATAAAAATGTATTATAAAAAAAACAAATAAAAGTAAAGACAAAATATTTGTTTTGCTTGTCTTGTCTTGAACTTTTTCTTGAAATTAAATTGCTTTCTTAAAAAAATCACACACAACTTTAAAATGATAGTTTAATGACACTTATACTTATAGAAAATTTAGTTATTTACAAAAATAAAAGTTTAATTGTCCTTTTTGATAAGGTTTATTTAAATCCACACGTGCACTTTTATTACCACAGATAAAACACGAAACTAAATTAAGTTTTCGTGCGTACACGAACATCTCAACAAAAAGAGTGTTGCAAACTCTAGTGAAATAACTACGATTTTGCGTGTATTTGAAATCGGTAAACTATTCAACTTATTAAAAGTTAATCATTTGCGATTTTTTCTTTTTATTTACAAATTAAATAATATATTGATATAATTAACCCTTTGTTTGATTATTTAATCTAAATAAAATAAAAAAAAAATAGTTTGCCAAATTTTTAAAAATTTTGTTTACATGTTGTCAACACTGTATGGATATATTAGAAAATTCAATAAATTTTTTAATTGAATCAATTAAAAAAATTGTTTAAAATGCCATTGATATTCAAACAATCGATTAATTAGATATTTTTGGCCCATAATTTTTTCTGTGTACTAATACACAAAACAAATTAGTGTCAATAAAATATCAATTTAACTTTTGTTTGATTTCAAACTCAATTTTAATTAACCCTCTATTAGGTAAGGCTGCCTCAAAGTAGCCTTCATAAAATTTGCCATAAATGCGTGTGTTTTATAGTTAGAAATGAATATATTTGTTTTACTTAGAAATTAATGCATTTCGATAAAAAACAAATTTTTACTAAAAGTTTTGCTAAGACATCTTTTGTGCCATGCTCTGTTAGGAAGCAAAAAATATTGCAAATCAAAAGTTTGTTTAATTTAAAATAAATAATAATTTAAAATAAAACAGTTTAAACAATCTAAAAAACAAATTTTTGTTGACTAACAACTCTTGATAATCAAAAACGTGAAATTAATCCGCGAATTCGCCGAAAACTTACAAATTCATACAAGTCAAATATGGTCGTTCTTGAAATTGAAGAAAAATAAATACAAATTTTGATTATTAATTACAAATATTAATGTATAATAGCTGCTGATATAATATTTTATAAATTTAAATTATTTATATATAGATTAGGGCGGGTCGATTTAAAAATCGCTCAACGTTCAAGGAAAATCGAATTCTAGGGATCAAAATAAGAAACTATGCCGAAGGAACCATACCTCTAAAACGAATTCTCATGTACCGACTTTTGACCCCTAGGGTAAAATTTTTGAAAAATCCCACTTAGACCCATTTAGAGTAACCACCCAATCGAATATAATTTATACATTCATCTGCTAGAGCGTCTTCCGGAGAAGAAACAGAGACCCTAATATTGGAAAGACTCCTCCTAATTTCTGAAATATCTCTATCCCGAGATTTGTACATTCTGCTATAAAAACAGGGCTAAAAGGGCCCTCTTTCAACTTAAATTTTGACCCCTTAACGGTCACCTAGAATGATGATTTATGCATCAATCTGCTAGCGCGTGCCCGGAGAAGTAGTAGCTCCCATAATCTTGGAGAAATTCCTCCTACTTTCTGAAATATCAAAGTGGGCTTTATCAAAATTTGACCCTAAGTCAAAAGTCGGGACATCAGAATTCGTATTAGAGGTATGGTTCCTTCGACAAAGTTTCTTTTTTTGCTCCCTAGAATACGATTTTCCTTTTACGTTGAGCGTTTTTTTTGCCTCCCTACAAATCGAGCTTCCCTAATGATTACATATCACTCTTATGAATTCATATGAATCCGATATGGTGGTATGTTGGCATATATGTTAATTTTTATAGTTTTCAAACTACAAACGAGTTTGTTGTTTTTATTACCATAAGAAAATTTCAAATATATTATGAAGTGTTCTATTTGAAATGCATAATTTTAATTTAAAGAAGTTGTAAGTTCATATTTCATTAGCAGTACTACAATAAAATCTATACACTCACAAGAACTTTTCCATAAAAAATCAACAGTTATTTAAAAGTTTAATCGGTAAAGTTGTTTCAGCAGAATATACAGTTAAATTAACAAAGAAATATATTTTGCAACTTCCTGTCTGTTATTCAATAAACAAAATAAACAAAAAAACGGACTTTCCGTAGTAGTTAAAATATTCAGTTAAATTTTTCAATTCAAAACAAAATGTTCTTATATTATATTGAGTATTGAAATAAACGAAAATCTATTGTTTTTATTGATTTTGTCAATTAATTTTTCAACAGTTGAAAATAAACTAAAAAATACAATTGTTTTAAACGAAAAGTAAGTAGTCCTGTTTTTAACTGATTTTCAGTTAATTCAATGTGTATATTCAGTAGTCTTTACGGAAAAAATATTGTGAGTGTAGAGTTTTTGTTTTCAAATTTATTAATTGACCACTTTCAGAAATGCGTTGATAGCTCTATTTCGAGATTTTTCTACACTCACAATATATTTTCCGTTACCGATTGTAGTTTATTTAAAAAGTAATCCGTAAAGTTTGTTTTTAACTGAATAAACTATTAAAATACAAAGAAACATATTTTTCAACTTTTTTGCCTGTTATTTAAAAAACAAACTATGAATTAATACGGATTTTCTGTAGCAGTTAATATTTTCGTTTAAAATCTACATGTTTAAAAAAAAATCTACTTGTTTAAAACAAAATCACACAAAAATCACAGTAATCTTTTTTTTAAAAGTTCTCTCAAACGTTTTTCATATGCATGAACTGGGGATGGTAAATTAATTACTTATTTACATTTTCAGTCCAAAAAGTACCAAAGTGGCCCAGCTGGCGATTAAGTGCTTTGTTTCAGTAAATTTTGTTTTACTTTTTTATTTTACTGAGGGTATTCAGCGTGGTTATTTGCACACGATGCAAATTTGCACTTTCTCATCCTTGAGCAGTATTGACGGTGCATAATGTGCATATTAGAACAGAGATGGAGTTCCCTCACTGTTCCAAATTTATATGTTAAAGCACATCTATTAGATGACATCTAGGAGATGAAGAGATAGAGATAGAGTAAAAACTCTGAGTTTCTTTATTCATGTACAAATAACAACAAAATAAAACGAAAAGTTAGGATTATAATTTTCGCAGTATAGAACATGTGTTAGCTGATTATTTGAATACAAGAAAATTAATTAGCAATATGGTAAAAGTCTAGTGTTTTTTAGGTAAACAACTTTATCTTGTTTACCTAAAAAACACACAATGTTTAATGTAAATTTAAAATTAAGCAATATTCTTGTGCAACTTTTGCTAGTTTGCAACAAATTACCCGTGTGTATCTCATATTGGAAGGTTAGAAAAAATCAAAAAGGTTTTGTGTCTGCACAAGATATGTGTTAAATATTTAATATTGGGTTGGCTACATTGAATGATAATAAAATTGTCAGTAATATGTGCAATAGTATTGCAAGAGTACCTTAACAATTAAATTAAATCAAAAGGTACCAAAATGTTTACAAAAGTGCTTTTTACTTTAGTACCAAACCAAATATTTTATTTACCATCACTATAGTTTTTCTTTAGATTTTAATTGTCTTTTATTTTACAAACACATAGTTTTTTAAGTTATTTGCATATTATAGTAAAAGATGAACTCAAATGTCATCCTTTTTCGTTATGCTGCCATATAAATGTTAGGCGCCATTCGCTCAATTAATTATTATTCAATTAATCTTATTATTTAGTTTTAAAATAAATCCTAACATATATTATTATTAAGTATATAATACATTATGTAAATAATACATTTTTATTTATTTTAAATTAAATTTGGTGATAGCTAAAATAAACGACAATCGTTTATTTTTACGTTTTTGGGGGTAAAATTTTGATGGTTAAAATAAAGGAAAATCGTTTATTTTTAAGTTTTGGGAGTTAAACTTTTAATTGTCAAAATAATGGAAAATCTTTTATTTTTATGGATTTTCGGTAATTTTTTGATAGTCAAAAAAAAAACGAACGTCGTTTATTTTAACGGATTAAGCAATTATTTTTTAATAGTTAAAATAAACGAAAGTACTTTGTTTTTACCGATATTTTTAGTTAATTTTTTAACAATTAAAAATAATTGGAAATTGCTATTGTTTTAAACGAAAAATCAGTAGTCCTGTTTTTAACAACTTTTTCTATAGTTTTAATGTACAAATTCGTTTGTTTCTAACTATAAAATATTGTGAGTGTATGTTCCCATCATTAGAACACGTTTTGAAAGAAGTGATAATCCCACGCAAAACATCAAGCAATCATATAAACTAGTTTTCTCACTACATGAGAACTAATATCTGAGCTCGAAGTTAAAGATTATCATCATTGATCAAAAATAAATTGAAATCTTCTTTGTTATGTGCAAGGTCTACCTTTGGTAGATATTCAATACACGTTTTTTTGTTTTGTTCCTCCCTTTTATTTTTTTGTTTTGTTTTAAAACAAAAACAGGGGGAGTAAACAAAAACAAGAGTTTTTGTTTCCAAATTTACATAACAAACAATTTATTTTTGATCAATGGTAATCTTTAACTTCGAGCTCATATATTAGTTCTCATGTAGTGAGAAAACTAGTGCCTTTATGTTTTGTATTTGACCATCACTTCTTTTAAAACGTGTTCGCATGATGGGCACCAAGAAAATTCCAGAAATAGATCTATCAACACATTCCTGAAAGTGGTCAAATAATACATTTGAAAAAAAACTCTATAGATTATTTGTTAGGACAATATCCTAATAAAGAAATATAAAGTATGGCCTCGAACTTGAATAATTTTCATTTGCATTGCACAATTAAAAGTCAAAAAAGCATAATTTTTATTTTTAATAAAAATTATATCAAACTCATTTTATTTAACATTTTCTCAATTTAAAATAATTAGTTACAATTTAATCTATAGTTTTTGCAAGTTCTAATGAAAAATTTCAATTATGTTAGTCATTTTTTAAATTTCGGATTAATATATTAAGATTTCTGCTACAATTTGAAATAGAAAAATTTCAAATTGTAGCAGAAATCATGCTAATTAATGAATGTAGTAATATATGATATATATTTAGGTATTAACACTACGTCCCTTGCTTATTTAAAGTGTGCAAAAATATAAAAATGAAGATAATGCCGTAAAAATTTCTATTTTTGTTTCAATTTGTTCATTATGATATTGGTCATTTAAAGAAATCATCACATGCATAAACTGTTCTTCAGTTCAATATATTCGCGATACTTGCTAACAAAGCCCGTTTTTTTTAATCAATCTCCTAAACTAACAAAGCACGAATATTAAAATTTGGCACGTAATTGCCAAACCAAAATCAAATAAAGCATTTTTGGTTATTCTAGGCTGAGAAGTTTGAAAAATTCGATTTTTGGAGCAATTTTTTTCGGTGGTAGGAAGGGAAGGAACATATCTAAACCTTTTTCTTTCCAATTTAGGGCACCTAACATGCATATAAAGTCTAAATAGAAATATATCCATAAACAAAAAATCAATAGTGAAAAGGTTAATATATATGAGACCATATCAAAAATGTATGCGTCATCACATATACCCATATTACGCTATATTAAACTATATGTTTTTATATAATGTTACATTAAATGAGAAATGATGTTTTTACTCGGGTTGAAAAAATAAAAAATATTAAAAAATTAAAAAAAAAAAAAAAAAAAAATACAAAATTTAAAAAAAAAGAAATTACAAAATCGCCAAAATTGAGAAAAAGCCGCACAATTTAAAAAATTCCTAAGAATTAAGAAAAATAATCGGCAAAATTTAAAAAAACGCTCAATATGAAAAACATTCCAAAAATTGAAATAATTAAATGAAATTAAAAAAAGAAATTCCAAAATTAAAAAAAATTAATCAAAATTAAAAAAATCGCAAAAACAATAAACAAAATCTAAAAAAAATCACTAAACTTTATACTTCGCTTTACTGTGCCTTTCCCAATTTTTGCTTCTTTACTATTATTTTTTCTGTTAATGCTAATAAAACTTTTCTCATTTTTATAATTACACTGTTAAACAACAAATTTTAATATAAGCTCCACTTGTCGAAATATTTGTGAAAATAACTTTTACCAAAAATCCAGTTTTTTCTCTAAAAGTTCTTATTAAATAATATGCCTGAATAAACTAAGAATAACGTTTAGTATGGGCTTCAAGTCTGGACTTTGAGTATTAAAAACCATATCAATTAATTGCGATTGGGTAAAGGATGTTGGATATCCTTACAACTAAAGTGCAAGCTTCACTTATTTTTATTTTTTGTGAATATCGTATTATAAAATCCATTAATCGAATTTGCAAAATTTTAACACATGTTGGTAATATATATTCCGCTTAATTAATTTCAATTAAAGAACCATTTAATTTTTTGAAAATTCAGTCAGAAGTTGAAAATCTTTGAATGTTTTTTTTTTTAATTAATTTTGTATGTATTTAGTAAGGGGAAATAAAAAAAACACATTTTTGAACATCATCATTTTTTAAGAAAACTGTAACTTAGTTGGTGTTGATTAGAAAACATGTGTTAAAAAAAAAAAAAAAATTAAAAAAAAACGCAAAAGTTTTCAGCACTGAACGTAAAAACCATACTTCAATCTGGCAACATTGTAAAATAGAGACGGAGGAGATTAGAAAAATAACCAAAAATCTAAAAATAGAATATGTGTGTTGTTAGTGTTGTCACTTCTGAGTATAATATACAATAACAGAAAAAGCTAATAGGAAAGGAAACTACAATTTAGCTGCATTACATTCGAGGACATACTTGGGTGTGATCGCTAAACGGTAATGACTTGGTGTTGTTACGTTTCTAATGTAGGAACAACGCAGGTTTGATTCTTACAGCCGCAGGTTGTTGACAAATTTATCATATAGAGACAATCTGACAATTATAAATACACAAATAATAATACAATTTAAATGGAAAATCACTGATGACGCCTGTCCATATAAAGAGGCAGAAACTAGTCTAGTCTGATTTAAAAATTAATAGTAATTATAATTTTTAGAGAAAAACGTTTATTCTTCTTCTTAACCTCAACATTTCTAAATGTGTCAAACATATTTGAATGTTTTTATCTAAAGTTTTTTAATTAAGACTTATCACAGACACCATATTTTGAAGGCATAAAAATATATAAAATTGTTGTAGTTTAAGCAAATTTTTTCTTTAACTAGAAGAGAAGGTACCCGAGTTTTTTCATAAATTAAGTTACTTGTGATGTTCATTAGAGGTACGTGATAAGGTCTTGGGTCTTATTTTCTGTTTAGATATTTTGTTAACGAAATCGTGTAAAATGAGAAATTTCAACTTTAAACACATTCATAGGTAAAGTTATCGCACCTTACGAAAAGCTTAATATATTAAATTAAGGATAGTTCTAAAATTTTTAACATAGTCAGACGTAGTCTTAAAGTTTTAACTTTTTTGAAAAAAGTTTATTAAAACTTTAAATTTCCAACACAAACTTTGTTGCCATTATTGCTTTAACTATAGCTAACTTTAAAAATCTAGTTCTAGCTTGAAAAATTTTCTTGATTTTGCTGGACTGTGTTATTATTATTTAAATTGTATTGTCATTATTGTTTAAATTATTCTTCTAGCCCCTTAGGCTAATCTAAATTGAAATAATTCGCTAAAATTGATAAAAAAAAAAAACAAATTCACCAAAACATAAAAACTTCACCAAAATATAAGTTTTCGATATATGAACGTTTTGAATTTCATTTACATATAAAGGGTCCGCCATCTTACGTTTTTTTTCAACTAATGCTTATTTCGTGAATGGTAACACTTAGCTCATGTCTGATTTGACAGATAATTAGTTTTATCCTTCTGCTGAACGAATATGGTTGTGTATACGCTTGAGCATCGCTGGGAAATATTGCGCCATTACTTTGAAAATCATGGTAATGTTGCAGAATGTGTGCGAAAATTCAAATCAGCCGCAGAGCTAATGTCGTTTGGCCACGTCGGAGCTGCGATTTGACACCGTTGGACTATTATTTGTGACTGAGAAGGACGATGACCATCCTTAGGAATAACCAATGTGTTATATCCTAACCAAAAGAGAAAAAAAAAATGAGATTATTATATGAAATTCAAATTACTAGATGAGTATTTTAAGCTCAGTTGTATTTAATAAAGAATATTGAAAAAAAAAAAAATTATTTGTGGGGTGCCGTCAAAGATAAGTGTTACGCCAACAAGGCAGAGAGAATTGACGCTTTAAAGGACAATATTCGTGAAGCCATTGGTGAAATACAGCTGCACACAATCGATAATGTGCTTAAAAATTGGACCGATCGTGTAGGCTACTGCATGGCCAGCCAAGGCAGCCATTTGAATGAAATTATTTTCCATTATTAACCGGAAGAATTGTACTTTCAAATAAAAAAAGAAATTTGAGAAAATATTCAGTAGTTTCTTTTATAGCATTTTCAAAAAAAAAGTTATTTGGCGGACCCTTTATGATTTTTTCAATTTAACCCTCCGATGAGTGAGAAGGTCCCTAGGGACCTTTTTGCCTTTTCAAACTGAAATTACTCCTACTTCGGCCATTACAACCCCCCCCCCCCCCCCCCCCCCCCCCCCAAGAGTATTCTAAGAGTATTTTGTTGCACATCTTTTGGAAAAAAAATCAAGCCGATCGGATCATTACTTTAGGAGTTATTGAGGTTTTAGTGAGAATAGTACGCGGACGTGTGAATAGGTCCGTATGGACCTTGTACTGAATTTCACTAATAAATGCATGTTTTTGGGCATCATTATAATTTTTTTATTGTTTCAACACATAATTTACTTGTTCTGAACACAAAGACCTAAACTCAAAGACATTAGGGATGATGATAAAACAAAAAATTAAAAAAATTGAAAAAATAATTTTTGTATGTAGAATTTAGTTATAAACAATAAAAACAAAAAAAAAAATCAAAAAAAAAATTTATATGAAAAAACATGATTTACAAAAAAGGTCCGTAGGGACCTTTTCACACGGCCGTGAAGTTCAAAACTGTCACTCATCGGAGGGTTAAGCAGATTGCCTTAATTGTGGCATTTTTTCCAATTTTTCCAATATTGGCTTTTTTTTTATTTGTACAAATTTTTTGCTGTTTTTTCAATTATTAGCGATTTTTTCAGTTTGGCAATTTTTCCCAATTTCAGTATAAAACTGCGTCTAAAGTTTCGAATTTATACATAGAAATCTTCAAAAAATCTTTTTTTTAAGGACTTTTGTTAAAATTCGGTTAACAGTTTTTACCTATCCGAAATTTTGTCAGAAAATACAGGGAATTCAGAAAAAATGTTCCCTCACTCAGTTGTGTTGTGTTTTCCATTGAGCAATGTCAATTTATAGTTCAAAAATATTATTAACTATTAGGAAATATTGAAAATGTGATCTAAGCATTCCAAGAAAAATTTCATATCTTCGCTACATGGAAAAAGTCAATTCGGAAAATGGTTAAGAAATTTGAATTGAAGGGAAATCTGTTAAATCAACAAGGCAACAGTGGCAGAAAGGTAACAGCAACTACTGAAGAGAATGTTATGAAAATTCGCAATTTGTTTTTTTTTCAAGAACCTGGTCAGTCTATTAAAGCAGCTGCACAACATTAAGTTTTATTCAAATTTTGCAATTTGTTAATATATTTCAAACCACTGTTGGATGCTTTTTTGGGAGTTTTGTTAAATATGTATATTTTTTTTCATATTTTTTATTTTCGTTGTTTCTTCGAAGTATTAATATTGCTGTCTTGGTAAAAAAATCCGAAAATTATTTTTTTTTGTATATATTGTGGAGTTTTCAGCAACAACTTTGTATGTTTGTATTTAAAAGGTTATGACGAAGTTGTTGTTTGTTAATGTTTTGCCATACCACAAAGGATTTGTATATACCTACACGTTTTCTGTTAAATATGGCAACTAGATGAAGCGTAAAGTATTAAGGTTTTCTGGTTTGTAAACAATTTATGAAAAGGAAAACATTTCATGGGCTCAATATTGTACTTTTTTATTTTTTTCATTGACTGAAACAAATTGTAAATTATTATATTCCTGCGGAAGCTTTACTTTTATAAGAAACAAAAAATTGTTCCGACATATTTTTTAAATAAAATTAAAAAACATTATTAACAGTTGGTGGTCGTTTTTATTAGCGGGTGGGCGGATAAACTAAAATTGTCAACAGAGTAAGAAAGGAGAAAGGATTTTAAATTTTTTCTTCAACCATAGCAAAAGGGAAAAAAAAGAAAACGTTTTTTAGGAATATTTGTTTTAAGAAATTCTAATAGTATTATTGTTTTAAACAGAAATGTATAATGCTGAAACATAATTGACTTAAATGACTTATGGTATGAAACAAAATTTAATTTTTTTTTTATTAAAATAATTGTATTTCTGAATTTTCTTTTAATACCAATAACTCACTTAAGTCAATTATATTTCAACCTTTAGAATCCCTCCATCTCAAAAATATATCTCTATAGTATTGCCATTCCTATGTAATATTGTAATAATGTTAAATAGAGAACAGAAAAGTTAATAAAAGTGGCTTGACCAGCATTTTTGTCTAGGAAAGGGACAGGTCTAAGGTGACACTCACAACAGCCCAGCAAAAAATAACCTAGATTTGGTAAGCAGTTACTACATTTGTATGCTTCCAAAATAGCGATTAGGGAAGGCATTCTGTCGCACTTCCCAGAATGCCTTCTTTGAAGCAGTGAATAATGCTTAAAATGAAGCAATAAAGTATGCATACCATGAATCACTAATGTTGTCAACATACAAAAAGCGCTTCTTAGTGCCTAAGAAGACATACATTTATTGCTTCTAAGAGCACATGAAAGAAGCGCTTTAAAAGAGACATACCAAGTTTAGTTTTAGTTTAGTTTAGTTTATTTGGTTTTCCGTACAACAAGATTTAAAATCTTATAATTATAGTACAGAATTAGTATAGCGTATATTAACATTATGGATGAATTTAATAAAAAAAAATATATAAAAATAAATAAAGTTAATAAGTACATACATTATTATTTTTTTTTTTTTCACAAATATGATAAAAAATATGATAAAAAAAAAACTAATATATTAAGGCTTACAATCAATTATACATATTTAAATGTTTATGTTTTTAATTATAAAATTGAAAAAGAGCTCTTTTGAATTGCAAAGCGTTGCCTATGATTTGTATGTTTGTAGGTAGACTGTTCCAGAGACTAATAGCATGGATATAAAATTCCCAATCAGAGACCAAAGTTCTTCGATTGAACGGTACTAAGTCTCTAATACGACTAGATTGGGTTGGAGTTATTCTATTAAACAAATATTCAGGTTCTTTTGTAAATATTATCTTATGTAGCAGTAATAATGATCTTATTTTTAGCAAATTATTAAGAGTCACACCGTATAAACGTTTTTCAAATACAGAGATGCGATCATATTTTCTCAAGTTAAAGACATATCTCAAAATATTGTTAAAGGTAACTGTAAGTTTTCGTGCGCTCATTGTGTCAGATTTGGCAAACAAGGTGGGAATAAGATATGTTTTGGCAAGTAATTCACGAATTTTCAATGGTGTAAAATATTGGGTATTCCACAGTGTGCGTAACATCGAATATGTTCGTCCAGCAGCTGCATTTATATGATCAGACCAAGTTAGTGTATCATTAAAAATTACACCTAGATTCTTCGTAGAGTTTACAACATCAATTTTTCTACCATTGATATTGATCACAGGCTCAAAAGCTAAGTGCAGTGTTTTCTTTTTTACTATCAGGCATTTAGATTTAGAAGGGTTAAGACATAAACCATTTGCAGTTGCCCATGTGTGAATGCGTCCAAGATCCTCATTCAATTTAGTAACACAAGCATTCATGTCATTTTTTCCACTCCCTATATATATTTGCACGTCGTCGGCATAAATATGAGCCTTGCAGTGTAGTAACTGGTTTGTTATATCATTGACATAAATGGTAAATAGCAGTGGTCCAAGGATTGAGCGAACAAACATCACATCGGACATCAAAAGGACATCGCGAACAAAAATCATGCATTCTTTACTTGCTTTGGAAGCGCTTCGTTATCAAATAATGACTTCGGGAAGCGCTTCTGGGTAGGCACTATTTTTTGCGGGAAGGTCCTAAGTGGTATTAGATCAGGCTTTGTATATGCGAGGGACCGATAATTTTAACATGATTCTATTAAAGCAGGAGGTAAATTGTCACATTTTAGAGATATTCTGATTTTTAAAGATACACTAATAAATTTTTATTTAAATTTACACACATTGTGTGTAATATTCATACACACAAAGTGAGTTAATTTATCCTCTTCATTTCGTTTAAAACTATTTTTTTTTTCAATTAAATTTCGGTAAAAACTGCGTGACAACGCACATTTAAATGTTCGAAAGTAAAACGGAAGTGCGTATTGTACGCAACCTGAAAAGCGATACAGATAACATCAACATCAAGAAGCTATTATTAAAGTTGTGTGTTTAATGTACAAATTTATGTTAAATGTTAAATGTTTTTTGTTTTAATCTAAACTCAGTCTTGTATTAACGTAAAAAGGGGGAAAACAAAAAATCAAATTAATACTACTCTTTGAAAAAGTCTACAAAAATATTATAATAAGCTGTTTGAGATAGGCGTGGTAGAGAAGATTAAGCATACTTTTCTAAAAATCATAACTACATTGTAAATTTTTTATTGAATTAGACTGCGCAGTTTCTGGTAACACAACCTTCATCAGTAATCCTTTTTGACAATACTGTCATTATTTGTTATGGTTTTTATTGTTTGATTGCATCTATATGAAATGTTTATTTATTAAATGCAATACTGACCGTGGCTTGAACCTGCTTTCTTTGCCACATGCACTTCGCACTACACTTTAGACAGAGGCTCTAACCAATTGATCTAAAGTAGGTCGATTTTTGCTGTGGCTTAAAACCAGTTTCAATTACACGGGGTCGATTTTACATTTAATTGTAATTGCAGAAGATAGCTAAGACAAGCACCACAACAATTCACAATTGTTAGAAAATCATATGTAATCTAATTTCCACTATTTCCCACATTTTGTGAGTTGGCGCAACTATGATGTATTTTTTGTACATACGGTAGTTCGGCTATTCACGTAGTTGGGAAGAGTTGCCAGGAAGCAAATTTTTGATATATTTTATTGGGGATTTTTGAATTTTATTCATCGTCTTCTTAGACAGTGTGCAATTAATACTATAATTAATATGCACATATTTTTCAATTGTTTGAGATAGGCGTGGTAGAGAAGATTAAGCATACTTTTCTAAAAATCATAACTACATTCTAAATTTTTTATTGAATTAGACTGCGCATTTTCTGGTAACACAACCTTCATCAGTAATCCTTTTTGACAATACTGTAATTATTTGTTATGGTTTTTATTGTTTGATTGCATCTATATGAAATGTTTATTTATTAAATGCAATCCTGACCGTGACTTGAACCTGCTTTCTTTGCCACATGCACTTCGCACTACACTTTAGACAGAGGCTCTAACCAATTGATCTAAAGTAGGTCGATTTTTGCTGTGGCTTAAAACCAGTTTCAATTACACGGGTTCGATTTTACATTTAATTGTAATTGCAGAAGATAGCTAAGACAAACACCACAACAATTCACAATTGTTAGAAAATCATATGTAATCTAATTTCCACTATTTCCCACATTTTGTGAGTTGGCGCAACTATGATGTATTTTTTGTACATACGGTAGTTTGGCTATTCACGTAGTTGGGGAAGAGTTGCCAGGGAGCAAATTTTTGATATATTTTATTGGGGATTTTGAATTTTATTCATCGTCTTCTTAGACAGTGTGCAATTAATACTATAATTAATATGCACATATTTTTCAATTGTTTGAGATAGGCGTGGTAGAGAAGATTAAGCATACTTTTCAAAAAATCATAACTACATTGTAAATTTTTTATTGAATTAAACTGCGCAGTTTCTGGTAACACAACCTTCATCAGTAATCCTTTTTGACAATACTGTAATTATTTGTTATGGTTTTTATTGTTTGATTGCATCTATATGAAATGTTTATTTATTAAATGCAATCCTGACCGTGGCTTGAACCTGCTTTCTTTGCCACATGCACTTCGCACTACAATTTAGACAGAGGCTCTAACCAATATAATAAGCTGTTGTTTTATTTCCATTAATAACTTTAGGCATTATTAGCTCAAAAATTGATGAATAAAAAATTCTACAAAATAATTTTTTTAATGTAAAAACACGAAATGCATGAAATGTATGTATAACAAAATGTTTACTTTAACAAAAATTCACGAAATAACATTTTGGTTGCATGATTTGTTAAGCACTAAACTAGATTATACATTCCAGGAGCAGTTGTTAACACTTTTGGCAAAAACAACATGAAAGCAACGATTTTCGCAATTTATATATCTACCAATTGTTATGACCTGAATGCATTTATTATTGTTACCTCTGCTGTAACTTATATCGCTACTTTCAGAATTCGACAAACTATGTCACTTACAGTTACGGACAAAAAAATAAGGTAACTTCTTCGTAACACAATTTTACCTTAAAACAGATAACAAATTTATTGAAAATATTTGCAATATTATTTTTAGAATAAAGTACAATAGCGACTCTTTATTTTATAAAACAACTTAAACGTTGTTGTTGGAATTAAAAAAAAAAAAAAAAACAACAACAAAATATATAATTAATAAAATTTTTCAAAAGAAAAAAAAAAGTGTCAGTATGCAAACTGTACGAAATATTCAATAGTGCTTGTATATTTTAATTGAAAAATCGTAATGGTGATTATATTTAATAGACAGACTATTTTCTGTAGCTTTATTGTACTAACTTTGGAACCCAGGGTTAAAAAAGTCAGGGATCGTGAAAATCGCGATAAATTGCCTGCAATTTTATTTATTTTATGATCATTTTTAATAACTAGAAGAACAAACTAAGAATGTACTCCTTTTTAGGACTAAAAGAGCTGATTTATTTTCCAAAACTTTAAATTCCCAAGTAAAAAAAAATTATGCGCGTCATCATCAAATTATATTAAATTATATATGCTGTTAGTACAATCATATTCTTATCTGATTTGTGAATCTTTTATTAACCGAACTTTGTTGTGAAAATCAACATTTAGTTGTACCAACCGTAAACGAATTTGAGTAGTAGTAACCGAATTTCAGTTGGCAAATTGCTAAATTTTTCTTTGTGTGTATATGCAATATGTTATGTATTTAAATGTATCTGTCCTAACTTAAATTATCAGCCGTATGTCAAGATATTCAGACTAAATATTAAGAACACTTGGGTTCATAATCTGCAATCAAAAAAAGTTCTGATATCAGTGTGCAATTTTTGTTACACACTCTCGGAATATTTCTTTTTGTTAAAAGTTTGAGAATTTCGACCACTTCCTGACCTAGGGTGCATATCCAGAAACTAATGAAACTACATTAAACATTCTATCTTCGTAAAAATAATAAAATTTGTATTGGATGTTGAACAAAGTTCCAAGAGAATTGTAAAGAAATACAGTAGTGGTGAAAACATTAGGAACTGAGATCGCATTTGTTGTTTTCATTGATTTATTTTCTTTAAATCACTCTTAGTTACTAAAATTTTTTTTTTACATATTCTTCATACATTGTTTTATGTTAAACAAATAATAAAATTAATTCCGTTAAATTAAAACAACAAAAAAATTAATAATAACAGAAGTTCAAAATGCAGGTGTTCAAAACATTTGGAACTCTCATTATTCTTACTATTAACGAAACAATTTATGCTAACAAATGCTAGGATATAACGATAATCGCATTCCTTTTCAATATGAGATTCAGGCCGTTACATTTTTTAAACAAATTTATTATAATTATTGTTCTTTAATAGTTGTAATAAGATGTTGGAAGTATAAACATCGTTAGAATAATTTTTGTAAAAAATGGCAGGAATTAAATACAATTCTGATTTTAAATCAAAAGTTTTAAATGATTTTCAAAATGGACTTTCCCAAACAGAAATTTCTATAAAGTACTCCGTTCCAAAATCAACGATTTGCCGCATTGTTAATAGTAGTAACATCCACACAGCTCATAAAGGTGAAAGACCCCGTATTACAACTGTAAGAGAAGATCGGATAATCAAGAATTTGTTTACGAAATATCCCAAAGCAGTTCCCAGAGAAGCTAAAACTGAACTTTTAATAGATGCAAGTCTTCCCACCATGAAAAGAAGAGCCCGATAATATGGTCTTAGAAGTTATAGATGTACAAATAAAAGCGTTTGTGTCGGAAAAAACCGAAAAGCTCGGCTGGATTTTGCACGCACCCATTTGAACTGGACTCAACAGCAATGGAAAAATGTATTGTGGTCAGATGAGTCTAAATTCAAATTCCGGGGATCAGATGGAAGAGCCATTGTTCGAGGACTACGAGGCGAAATGTTTAATCCCAGATAAACAACCGCCACAGTGAAGCACGGAGGTGGAAACATTATGGTGTGGGGTTGTTTATCAGGAAATGTGATTGGCCTCATTCGCCGCCTTACTCGCACAATGACGGCCACAATCTATACAAATCTTTTGAGTTCAGTTATGCTTCCGTATGCTGAATGGGAAATGCCACTCTCATGGACCTTCCAGCACGACAACGACCCAAAACACACTGCGGGGGTTGTAAAAGTTTGGCTGCAGGAAAATGAAATTAATATCATGTCGTGTCCGGCTCAATCTCCCGATCTCAACCCGACTGAGAACATGTGGATGATTGTAAAACGGAATATAGGCAATAAAGTATTCCGAAATGGTGATGAACTTTTCGTCGAGTTGGAGAAGCAGTGGAATGAAATTTCTGACGATTATATTAAAAAGCTCATTGCCTCAATGCCTAAGAGGTGTTCCGAAGTTATAAAAAATAATGGATACGCTACAAAATACTGAGCGTTAAAACCATTGTTTGTATTTCCTGTTAATTACTTTAAGAGTTGCAAATGTTTTGAACACTGCACTATCGACTTATTTTGTTAAAATTACTTTTTTTTTTTTGGAGAAGTTATGAATAATTTTTTTGTATTTGTAAAATAATATGCTATAGGGTAACTCAATCACAATACTACAAAAGGTTAACGCCTCTTTAACAATTCTCAATCTGAATCGTATCGATCGGATCAGTAGTTTGGAAGTTATATATTCACTACCATTATTATTTTAAAATACCCCACTGTGCTACGTATGAGTGCTAAACAATATTCATTATCACTCATACGTACCGTACCGTAGTACAATACATACTTCATTATACAATTGGCTTCAATTTTAATATTTAGCAGTGTAAATTTCACCATATATATTTTGACCAGTAAAATTCTCTTTGTGTATTACAATAATTCTTCTTTTTTAATTAAAAAACTGAAAGATCATCAGTACGTTAAGGCAGTCTTCACTTTTTAACAAAATTCTTTAATATAGTAACAATTTTAAAAATTCTGGAAAATAGTGAATTTTTATTGTTGATCTATATAAATTGTATGTGAGTTGTTGGTTAGTTCGGTTCAAGATCATGAAAA
The DNA here is from genome assembly GCA_021234595.1 of Delia radicum. Lineage (NCBI taxonomy): Eukaryota > Metazoa > Arthropoda > Insecta > Diptera > Anthomyiidae > Delia > Delia radicum. Next base: position 136,138,964 of record CM037854.1, read on the forward strand.
ATTTTTCATATTAACAGAAAAATTATAATTTTATTTGTGATAATTTACTTTAATTAACAGAAAAAACAATTAGAAAAAAGTTATTTGACACCTGCATGAATGGAGTTAACTTTCTAGCCCGCAACGGCCTTCATCAACATTCTTCGTGCCTTAAAGTGTTAAATTGTAAACATCATCTATTTAACTCAACTAGTTAGGTTAAAAATGTGCCGTAACTTAGTTTTTGAGTATGACGAAATTTACTGCGAACTTATTTTCTATAAAGCTATGTTTAGTTGTTAATTATTACCACAGTTGCCAGTTCAACTAATTAAGTTGAAATTTGACTGGCAGTTATTTTCAAATGTCATCATATTCTATCCTTTACATTGTAAGTGAAGGAATATCAAACATTGAAGATTTTATTCGTTTTTCAACATATGTCTAGCATATATATTAAGCGAATTTTTGCACTGTACCTTGTGAGTGGTTAATAGTGAATTTTTATTGTTGATCTATATAAATTGTATGTGAGTTGTTGGTTAGTTCGGAAAAATTTTAAAATTACACTTTAAAATTTCAATCCTAAATTTTATTGTTAATATTGTACAGTCAACTGCAACGGAGTACGGTTATAATGAACTCGAAGGAACCGGTAATTTTAGTTCTTTATAACCAAATTTCGCTTTAAGATTGGAAAACATTTTTCAAAAATTATCAAAATATCAAGATTTTTTTTAAATTTTCTTAATTTTTAAATTTTTGTTATTATCTTGAAACAACTCTTCAATTAAATTACTTTTCAAACCTTTTTGTAATATTTTTTAGTGAACTTTCAAATAAAAAGCTAAAATTTTTCATTTTAATATCACGATTTTTGCATGTATTCGTTATAATTTGAATGGAAATTCGTAAAAGACAAACAAATTAATTCGTTATATAAAAAGTTTGCATTAACGATGTTCGTTATAACTGCATTATTTTGTATGAGATATGTTACACAGAGAGTAAAAAAATAAGTAAAAATTCTTGCTAGAACTACTAAAACTTAGTTAAAATAACGTTGCCGAAAATCCTGCTAAAATTAGAAGATTTTTTTTTTGCTAAATATTTGTAAGATAATAATAGCAAAACCTAATATATTGAATATACAGATATTTAGTAATATTTAAGAAAAATTGTAGTTAATTGAAAGCAACAAATTAAAATGCTAAACAGTTAGTTTTTCGTAAATTACAATTGGTTACTTTAGGCATTAGTGCCATTTCAGTATCATTAGCCTAATCAACGGCAATTAAAAAAAAAATCATTAGCATTGGAATGGCAATGAAATTCATTGGTAATGACCTTAAGTAATGCCAATTAATATTTCAATGCAAATGAAAAATTCCCAAGTTTTTTGTTTTGTTTTGTATTAACAAATTTTTGATGGAAATAGATCCTTCTTACACAGAAACAACTAAAAATTTAATTAATCAGTTAATATTTTAATTGATTTTGCACCTATCACGACAATGATACTATCAATTAAACCTTTTATTAAAATTAAGAAGGAAAAAAAAAGTTATAAATAACTTTTACAAAAAAAAAATATGTTACTCACAAAAAAAGTGTGTGATCTATAAGTTGGTATGTGTGTTTTTTGCAATGCTGAGTCTGTTTGTGTGTGTGCTTGTTTTGTTTGTTAACTTCAAATGTATTTGGTATTTTATACTGAAAATTTTCTATTTATGCATACAGTGTATGAAAAAATAATATGATAATTCCGTCGAAACTAAAATATGTATTTATATGTATATTTAAAAGTCAATAAAAATATTTATTGATTCAATTAAATCTTTGTTTAGAAACAAATTAAATTCAAATCAAATCTTTACTTAGATATTTTAGGTTGATAATTTTTTCTGTGTATTTTTCATGCAACATGTTCCAATATTAAACAATCGTGTTGGCATTTTATATAGACGAATGTGGATATTCTGCTTTATCGTCATGCATATTTACAATATTCAAGAAATACAACATTATTGTAGATTTAGTTTTGTTTTTAAACAAAGCACATGTTAAAACATTTTATTTTCGATTTTTTAAGAATAACTGTCAAAAAAATAACAGTTATTTAATTTTTTTTTTTAAGTTCAGGTATGAAAAATCTAGTTCTTACTGCTTTAAATGCTTTAAAATTGTAATTTTGTGGTGATATCCTTTACTTATGACCAGTGTTAATATTTCGTTCATTAATAATCAATTTTAACCTAGTTTTTAAAGTGGATTATTATCGAGGGGTCAATATCGTTCAATATCGTATATATTAAATTTTTTCGAAGTGCGTTTTTGATGGCAAAATATTCAGTAAAATATGCCTCATCTGTGGTATCAATTTCAAAGTAGAAGCACATTTTTTTGCAATTTTATATGCATTTTGTTAGTTCTCTATCTTAAATAAATCATTTTTGTGAATGCAAAATCCTCTACCTCCTCATATAGTAATACAAAAATTTTTTTTAAATAACTTCTATTGCAATTTATGGTTTCTTACTAAATTATGCAAGCAGATCACGCATCTGGCCAAATTTATTAAATCTTGTAGGTCGTTTTAAAATATCGCGAATTATAGTTTTTAACGAAGAAGACTTTTTTTATTACTGACCTAATATCCGGGAAACCCGAAGGAAATAATTTTCTGTGTTTATAAATATAAAAATAACATGAGTTTACCTTTGATTCGAGTATTGTACCTTCAAGAAATTTGAAGGACATTCCTGAAAAATTAGAAATTCTTCCATTTTAGGTTTGCTTTTAAAACTTTAATAATTTCTGACACACAGAGAAATAAAGTGACAACCGAATTGAAAAGTGTGTTTTAATAATAAGAACTTATAAATTCAGTTAGTACAACGATATTAACATTAGATTTCTGAATATTTTGGGTGTTGCTACTAAAATTCAGTTCAATTAACCGAATTTTGTTGTGAAAGCTAATGTTCAGTTTTACCAATCGACAAAAATTCGCAATAATCGAATTTGAGTTTCAGTAACCGAATCGCTGTTGGCAACTAGCTAAATTTTTCTCTGTGTGTACGTATCTGGTGGTTGTGATTCATCTAATGCTCTAGCCAATTTTGCTGCTGAAAATAATAAAGTTATTGAACAGAAGTTTTCAGAAAAAGGCCATACGCAAATAGAGTGCGACAGTGCGCACGCAAAAATAGAGATTATATTGAAAAATTAATCAATTTAATATGCTACTCAGGAAGCCAGATAAATTGGTAAAATCAATAATAAGTTCGTAAAAAACTTTTGATGTAGTATATTTAAATTATAATTTTTTTTTCATAATTACAGTGATGACAAACTTCTACTTAGATCTTCTATTAGATCAGGTCCAGTAAATAAAGATCCTGCGGTATCTCATTTATGATCACTTTTATATCTTTCAGATGGCAGCGTCAAATATAAGGTAAATTTTTATCTTAAACACATTGATATACCTCTTCCTTTTAAACTATATAAAGATCACAATGAACTAAAGGTCAATGAAGCCCTTATATTCTGGTCCACTTTCAATACAATTAAATAAATGCAAGAATTTTTAAGATTTCGAGAGTGTAATTCAGCCTTAATGTCATTTTTTCTACGATAGTTTATCAAAGACAAACTCCAAAAAATCTTAATAAAAGTTAAAAGACAGTGTTATTTTTGTACGATTTTCAAGTTATTTCGTTTTTAAATACTACTTATTATTTTAAACCGCATGTTAACTTCAACAAAAAATTAAAAAAAAAATACGGAAGTCATAAATTAATTCATTATATTGCTTTTTTTATCACTTTACAAAACCCTCTATCTATCCTCTATATTCCACATAATTGCCAATAATGTAAAATTTTAAAAATAAAGTATACTTGAGATTCAGTAGTCGTTTTAAAAAAATATTGTAGAACATTGGAATTTAAAAACACTTTTGATAAGCGAAATAAACAGTTTTTATGATCTCCTGTAAAGTTCGGTTTTTAAGATAGAGGCTATTAAATACGAGTTCTCGTTACGTTGTTGAAACACTTAAAACATTACTGTTATTTTTGTTTTTGAATTAAAAACAAAACAATTTGAATTGTTAGAGTAGATTCTTTTTAATAAAAATCAAAAAATAATTGTGAAAGGCGTGGTAGAGAAGAATGAGTGTATTTTCTAAAAATCATAACTACATTGTAAATTTTCAATTTTTTTCTGAATCAGACTGCGAAGTTTCTGATATTGATTCGTCAGTGACCCTGTTGTTTTTTTTTTTTTTTTTTGAATAATGTATTATTTGTTATGTTTTTATTTGTTTGATTGCGTCTATATGAAATTTTCTGTGCACTCACTGACCGTGGTATAGATAAACTCATTTCTAATGCCACATGCACTCGCACTACACGTTAGACATTGCGCTTTAGCCCACTGATCTATCGTCAGGTCGAGTTTTGTTGTGATTAAAACTAGTTTTATTCAGTAAACGGTGTTTTTGTTCTTGCATACATAATCTCAAACTAAATTTTAATTAGAAATCATTATGAATGCATCTATACAAACAGTCTATATGTGTATGCAACATTGTAACAAGAGAGCATTAGTTAAGTAATTTTTTTGAAACTAAAATTAACCTTTAACAGTTATTAAGGGCTCTGATTTTATTTAAAAATTTGGTAAATTTTTTAACTTAAAAAAATGAGTAAAGTAGTATTAAATTTATGACAAACATTAGTTATTTTACAAAAAAAAAATAAGTATGTCCATTAGGGTAGGCAGTTTGTAAGGACAAAAATTTGTCAATATTGTGACATAGATTTTTCGATTGTTTTTGGCATGAGGAACTACTACATATCAAAAAAATCATTTTCAAGGCGCCCAAATTTAAATTTGTTGACATTTTCTCAACTTTTACTTGTAAGGTTTTTTTTTTAGTAGGAAATAAAAAAAAAAATCGGCTGATTTAATAGCATTATTGAAATGCTTTGTATGAATAATGAAATTGAGTTTCGCTTATGAAAAATCAAAAAAATCAAAAAAAAAACCTTAAAAATTAACGCGTAGAAAAATATCGATATTTTGACAAAAACTCATCCAAAACCTCAAGAAAAACATTTTTTTTGAAAAACTGCTATCGCAAATCGTTTTTGGCGTACAACTTCACCTTGGAAAGGTAATATTTAAAAAAAAAATTAAATCAGCCGATTTTTTTTTTATTTCTACTAAAAAAAAAACATTAAAAATAAAAGTTGAGAAAAAGTAAAAAAAATTAAATATGGGCGCCTCGAAAATGAATTATTTGACATTTTCGATCGCAAATTCGATGGCACAATATCGATTGCCAAATCGACCCACCCTAATGTCCATGGTCTTATTAATAATACATGACTTTATAATTTTATTAATTTTTTTTATTGATTGTCGTTTCTGGAACAGCATATTGGGTTTTAACAAGCCAACAGTTCAGCGATTTTTGTTAGACTCTAGTGAACGCAAGTAGTGAATATATTTAATATTATGTGATTATTATCAAGAAACTAAAATTGCGACCGCGGATTTAGCAAAAAGTATCAATAGAGAATGCAATTATTCTTAATTTCAGATATGTTTTGTTTGTTTCCCACAACTTTTCAATTCAAGTCCAATTTTTCCCACTGTGGATGGTGACGGCTTAAATTTATTAACAAAAAAAAAAATCAAATAGTACATTAAATTAAAAATAAATTGGCAGTTTTAGTCAATTTTGTCTATTCTTTTAAGTGAAAAGTTCATATTTGCTGTTATTTGGTTTTTTATTGCTTCAATTTGCACGTTCGGTACATTTTGAGGAATTAATATTTTGCATTTGTGCGATTTCCAATTTAATATTTCTGTTGTCATTTTCTGTCCAAATATCAAATCATACTAAAACAATTTTTTGTTATCCTTGGTAAGTGTTACATTTAGAAACAAGGAGTACCACTATTTTGAACCGATTCGTCAAAATGCGCATGACCAGTAATAAAAAGCTCTCTTTAAAGTTGTTAACAAATTATCTCTTATGAAATTAGATACGATAATAAATCTTTTTGTTGACTCTTAATTAAATTAACATATTTATTAAGCAAATAATTAAGACGAAAACTGCTTTGCTTACGATAAGTATCGTTTTAGCATTTTCTTAAAATATATTAATTGCATACATTTACTGTTGTTTCCGATGTACCAAAAGTAATAGGTACCCATTACCCTATCGACTACACAATGGCACAAAGACATACGTACCCACTACTTTCTACTTACAAAAACAGAAAATAGTTATACACTCATAGAAATAAACCTGTAAAAATAGAAAAAAAAACTACTAAAAATTAGTTACAAATTACCTTGAAGAAAAAAAATGCTAAAATTAGCACCCACCAATTTTATAAATAACGGCCAAAAATGCCCCATTTTGGAAAAGACGGTAATATCCCAGGAAAAAATTACACATTCCAAAAAGAAGGTGATGCCCACACTTGCTTACATATCTCATTGCCAAATTTAGTAACTGCAATACCAAACTCATTCCAAGTAGTATTGTAATCAATTATTTAATTTTAAACCAGAAAGCATGAACTCAATAACAAAGTAATTATTTACTTAAAAGAAAATAACAATATTGTTAACTTATATGTAAAACTTTTTGTACTCAAGAAATAATCATATACTTTTTCTTAATAGAAGGACGTTATTGGAAGTAGTTCCTAATTTTGAAAAAAGAAGTTATACAATTTTAAAGAATTTATCTCATATATTTTTTCAAACAAATTTTTATTTGCAGGAAAATAATTCTAAAAACAGAAATTGCATGTTGCCTAAATTTTGTTAAAAAACTGTGGTTAGGGAAGCGCACGTGAGCAGAAAATTGTGAGTGAAAGTTGAAATTACTGACGTTATCGTGAGTGAGTGTAAAAAAAAATTCGAGGGTGATTGTGCGTGAGTCGTATTTTTGTTTTTCAATTTTGAATTGTTCTTTTTTTTTGAAAAATTTATATTTTCGTGGTTTATAGCTCCAAAATTATGACAAACCCATGTTATCATAACAATTCGATGTTTCACTTTTTAGGATTTTATTTCCGTATGAGTTTTGATCGTTATATTTGAGTGACCTAGGAGCATCACGTGTGAGTAAAAGTTGAATTTACTTATGGAACTACTTCTTTTTTTAAGTGTAAGTACTTCTTATTTTTTCTAGGGAACTATTTATTTATTTTTTTTTGTGTAAGTACTTCGTAGTTTTACAATGGAACTATTTCTTTATTAAAAAATGTATGTAGTTCTTAAAAATATAAAGTAAATGGTTCTTCGGTAAAAAAAATAATCAATTCTAAAGAATCAATTATTTTAGTCTCACGCCGTGTTAAAAGAATCGAGTAGGTAATCTAGTAAGGAATGCGTTCTGCCCAAAATGCTTGATTACAAAGCCGCTTACCTTTTTGAAAATTTTTTGCTGGGATCAAAAACTCAAAAAATTCCAAGTTTCGAAAAAATAAATTTTTTATTTCATATATAAATTTAACATACTCAAACTTATTCAGATATGCAATTATAACTTCATCGAGTATCTTAACTCACTTTAGCCTGGAATCTAAAATGACCCATGAATTTGATCTAAAAGTGAAAACGCCCTTTTCAATTGATTTCAAAATATTTTTTTAAATTCCTAACTTGAAGATGTCGATTGCTATTTTTGTAATATAATAGTTGTTATTAAAGAAAGCAAAAAATAAATTGGAGAAAGAATAATTCCTGTTTGTGTCTGGAGCGATTAATTTCCAGGACATTTTATAAAAATTGCGTCTTTGGTCAAAAATTGAACAAAGTTTGAATGTTTTTATTAAAATTTGAATTATTTTCTGGAAAATATCACTTAACTTTAATAAGACAATAATTATATTTATTTTTATCTAAAAAACTATTTAACCCATAGTGGTTTGGGGACAAAAAATACCCATGAAACTTAATTTTAATTATAACTACAAAATTGTAAAGAATTTAAATTGTTCAAAAAAAATATTCACTCTTAAAACTAATTATTGTATGAAACCCTTCATATAGAGGTAATTTTTTAACTTTTTAAATTTTATTGGACAATTATTATGTTTACTTTTGTTCAAAAAATCTTTAACCCTTAGTGTCCGGGATACAAAAGACCAACTTAATTAAAATTTTAACCACCCGAAGAGAATATAAATATAAGTCTAAATAAATCTATTAACTAAATAAGAATTACATGCATTATATTCAATATTATAAAATTCAAGCTATAAAAAAAAACCTCTGATATGACAACAATACCCTTTTAAGGCTTTTTGAGGCGGTGAAAAATTTTACCCCAATTAATTGATTTTTATTCAAATTTATATACAAATGAACTGAAAATCATAATTAAATATATTAAATTTAATTGAAAAACTTCAATAAAAGTGCTATCAATTTCTAATTGGATTAATCACGTTTCGTTGTTTTTGCAATTTTAGCAATTAAAATAATTGAGTCTGCTGTTTTCGTTATTGAAATGAGGTTTTGTTTTTTTTGTGTGCCTTTTTTTTTTGGCCAAAAGTGTAAAAATTAACCCTATATGAATCAAGTTACATAGAATAATTATTTTTATAATACATATAATTCTTTTTAGTTTAAACGAGCTTAAGATCATTTATTTATTAATTATTTATTTCCAATATTTCGTCCCACATTGGGTGACTTCTTGAGGGAACAAATATTACAATTTGAAAAAACTAGTTTTAATAATTAAAAAATTTATATACACATAATAAAATTTTTTAAAAAAGGCGGGAAATACAAAAAAAAAAAAAATTCTGTCAATATGAAAATAATATTTAATTATTTTCATAATTATTATATGTAATTTTGCATCAATTTAATGTAGTTATAATTAGAAATTAGTTTCATGGGTCTTATTTGTCCCCGGAAAAATAAGGGTTAACGATTTTTTAGATAAACGTACATTGTGAAATAGAGACGGAGGAGATTAGAAAAATAAACAAAAATCTAAAAATAGAATATTTGTGTTGTTAGTGTTGTCTGATTATAGTATACAATAACAGAAAAAGCTAATAGGAAAGAAAACTACAATTTAGCTGCATTACATTCGAGGCTATACTTTTGTGTGTTCGCTAAACGGTCATGACTTGGTATTGTTACGTTTTTAATGTAAGACAAGCGCAGGTTTGATTCTTACAGCCGCATGTTGTTGAACAATTTATCATATAGAGACAATCTAACAATTATAAGACACAAATAATAATACAATTTAAATGGAAAATCACTGATGAGCCTGTCCACAAAAAGGCAGGAACTAGTCTAGTTTGATTTAAAAAGTAATAGTGTTTATAATTTTTAAAGAAAAACGTTTATTCTTCTTCTTAACCTTAACATTTCTAAATTAAATTTGTCAAATGCATATTAATTAAAAATTAATTGCGACTGCCTGTATGGCGTTAATATAACACTGTACTAAAGTACAGTTTATTATTTTCTCATCAGAGTTATGTTTTTTTGAAAACTTTGATAAAAAAATTACAAGTTTGTTAAATTTTTGATATAATAAACTATTTTCATAAAATGCCCTGGAATGGAGTCGCTCCAAACACAAAATCGAATTATTATTTTTTTAATTTATTTTTTTCTTTAAACTTCAAAGAGGTCTAACATTTTTTGATATGGAATTTATACCACTTGTTTGGCATGAAAAACATTTTTTCGTTATTTATTTTAGGCGATATGGGCCAAAAGAGGTTTAGAGCGAATCTTAAAATCTAATAAATAAAAAAAAAAAAATCAGTTTAGGCATAAGTTATTCCTCTTACCAAGAAATAGCTAACAGCCCAAAAATTACCATTTTTGTGCTTTTACTTAGGAAGATATGGCTATTTTCGTTTTTCGAAAAAAACGAAATTGAGCGAAAACGAACATAAACTTTAACATATCGCTCATTTACTTCAATAACGTCATAACTCAAAAATTTTGATTTTGTAGGAAACGAGTTTAAAGTTTTCAATTTACTCCCACCTTGAAGAAAAAACTAACGCCATAATTTCTCTCAAGAAATACGACTATCACTATCAATACGACTTTTTTACACAATATGATACGTGATATAACGAAAATTCTACATCATTAACTCAAAAATCATGTTTTTTGAGTTGTGACGTTCTTGAAGTAAATGAGCGATATATTGATTAGTTATAGGTTTTGCTAATATTACTTAATATAATCTTTTTGCCAAATTTCATAAAAATCCGTCCATTTGTTTTCAAGTTAAGACGATGTCTTTTACAGGTATCCTTTACAGGTATCCTTTTGGAGTCCATTATGTCCTTATACCAAAATTAGAGCCTTTTGGAAAAGTTTAAGCTTCAGTCTTACTTTGTGTTTAGTATCAACGGTTTAATGCTAACATAAATATATGTTAATATTTTTGAAAATTGTGTTTATTTCCAAATATTTATTTTTTGAAATTTTACGAAATTTTAACTTTAATGCTTTCTTGCTTCGAAACGGCGCCTTGCACACAAAAAGTCACTTAACAAAATATTTTCTATAAAAAAAGCTTAGTTTTCTATAAAAAAAAGCTTAAAGTCTTATTACAAAAACCTCATTTAGCGTACTTATGGCCAATTTAAAATACCACGCCTGAAGTCGGGCTTGCCTGTTATAGGGTTAAGAACAGCTGTTATATTATAAAAACAGCAATCGACATCTCCAAATTAGGCATTTTAAAACATCTTTAAACATAAATAAGATGTTGACAAAATTTTTTTGTCATTTTGGATTCCAGACTAAAGTTGATTATTGATATCAGATGAAGTCAGAATTACATATCTGAATAATTTCGGGTATATTAAATGAATAAATGAAATAAAAAATAAATTTTATCGAAACCTCGTATTTTTTTAAATTTTAATAATACAGTGAAGTACGGTTATATCGGACTCGTAGGGACCGGACAATTTAGTTCGTTACACTGTGTGTAATTTTTTAAGTCATGGCAAAATAACCATAAACGGACACCACTACGTGATAAAAGACTAAAAAAAAAGACCCGTGTCTCCGTGTCTTATAAGCGAAGTTCGCTGCAAGCTTAGTAAACATTTTTAGAAAATTAATAAAATGTCAGCATATTTGCTAAAAATGTCTTAATTTAAATTTTTTTTTTGTAATATTGAGACAAGTCTCCCATTAAATTCCGTTTCATACAATTTTGAAATATTTTTAGTCAAGTTTTATGTATATACCTAAAGTTTTCAAGTTTTACGGCACATTCTTGATTTTTTTATGTGTTCGTTAAAAGTGTAAAAATGTTTATGGAAAATTGTAAATTGGGTGGGTTGTAATGAACGAAAAATCGCCAAATCATTATTTTAAGGGACATCGTACACTATACGGATTACCCAGCAAAACTACACATTACCAAATAATGGTTAAAGTAAGGTATCGATATAGGGATCCACGCATTACAATACACCTTACTTCATTGATGAATTTTGCAGGCGATAAGCCTAAAAGTAGTGGGTGGACCCATTACCTTGTAGGGGGTAAAGTAACTGGTTACTTGTATGGTGGGAAAAAATATGTGTCTATAAATAGATAATCTTAAAAAACAATTGATAAAAAAAAAAATTATTACAAATCCTTTTTTGAATAAAATAAATATCATGGTCACGCTGGGATTCGAACCCGGGGTCTCTGGTTGTTAGCAATTATTTAGGCGAGAACTCAACCAACTGAGCTATCGATATATATAATATTTGATTACTTAAAATGTAAATGAATTGTTGTACTTCGTGTTTTCGTTCTTGTTATCAAAAACTATACACCTTATCCTCATGCTTACAAAAAATCACAAAGTAATGTGCCTATAAATAGATTTTCAAAAATATATTTTAATAACTATTTAGGATTATAATTCATGCACTATGTAATTGATGATTGGTAAGTCATTATTTTATGTTTTTAAATAATGTAAAAGGTAATGAGGTAACATTGCAAGGTAATCAATGGGTGTTTAATTATCGGTAACTTATTACTCTATGTTTCGAAATAATGCTAAAGGTAAGGATTATTCATTATAGAGTAATGTATTATATAACGCATTATCGGTAACTTATTACTTTTTATTGGAAAGTAATAATACAGGTAACATTACAAGATAATGCATTACTTCATCGCACCTATTACCAAAGTTTTCCAGAGTAATTTATTCTGTAGCGTTATGTGTTGTTACAAAGTTTTGAAAACCATATTATATCATTTGATATATTTATAAGAAATATAGTTAAAGAAACCCCTTTACCGTAATGTACGTTTTAATGAAATGTTTAGTTGCTTTTTGCAAAACTTTGTTCACGGAAAACTTTTAAAAAATTTTAAAAATTATTTTTATGCTGTTTTTTTTGGTTGGTGGTGTTATCTTGATCAATCATATTTTTTCGTGATTCTTGACGAGCATTAAAAATTATTGGTAAATAAGCGAAAACAAGGCCACCTGGCAAGCCTACTCCCAAGTCTAGGGGCCACATTTTGCATTGGTTTGAATCTGAAAGAAAAGAGTATGAACAAAAAAGTAAAATGAATGAAAAAACTTTTATAAGTTTCAAGAATTTTTTTTTTTTTACTTTTTGACTTTTAAATTTTTTTAAATATAATCTACCTAACCCTGTCCACCGTTTATATCAATTCAAAAAACTGTGATAAATTATAGACATCTTAAGTCTGTGCCTACAGGTGTCGAAAATTTTGTGATATTATATTTATTATATTTAGAAATATTCTTAAAGGTGTTATGATACTTGCTATTTTTTGTATTGGATTTTTTTAGGATTAACTGAAAGAAACAACAAATGCGAGAAGGAACAAGAAATACTTTTTTTTTATTTGAAAATAAAATGTAAACAAAACAAACAATATTTTCCACGTTTTGTTCCCACAAAAACCGTCAAAAAAAAGCTAAAAATCGCAAAAAAAAAAGTTAAAACCCGCTACTTTTCATCAAAAACTAAAACAGTTGGCAGCAGTGCTAACATTTAATCTGGAAATGTCAATTTTAAGCTAAAAATTTTTATATTTTTTTTACGAGTCTAAGATTATTTATCGATAACACACGTATATTTGTTTGACATTTCAAGATTTTTAATGGTATAATCATACTCTTTACACTTAGTCAGTTTTCCTATGCAAATATATTTGCACTGTTCTCCAATATAGAAAAAATACAAAAAATAGCAAGTATCATAACACCTTAAGGAACAGTGGTTAATTCAGATTATTCATCATATAGAAGTCATTTCATATTTCATCTCAATTTGTAATTTCTTTGTTAGTTGTCAAGTTATTTCCGTCGATATGGCAAAATATTTCAGTGCAAAAAAATCTCACAATCTTGCACAAATTCTGATCAAAGCATAGTATACTTGCGTAATTTCTAAATTTTACCACCATCATGTTGATGCTTTTTTTAAGAAACTAATAAACAGTCTTGCCACCTCCGTTTTTTCACTGAATGATATTTTTCTAAATTTTAAAACTTTGTAAATTTGTTTAAAGTAAATTTTAAAATAAATTAAAAATTTCCCTTAAATATTATATGTATGTTTTTGTTTTTTTTTTGGTTGGCACGTGCTATTTACAATACACAAACAGTAGTAGTAACATCATTATCACTAACATCATTATCATTGTATATTTTTATATACGAAAAATCATATTGAACTAACAGGTGCCTGTTGTATTAACAAAAAAATGTACTAAAAAGAGAATACAGCATAAATTCAGGAGAGTAACTCTCCCAACCAACAAAAACATATGTTTAATAAAACTGTACTAAAAAAATTTGCAATAAAACGTAAACAGAGAATCAGAACAAAACAGCTGATTGAAAAAGAGTAATAGGAAGAGCACATTTAATAATGCAAGAGATATTTGGTTTAACTAAAGAGAGAAATTGTTGTGCAAATTATAACATACTTTAAGGCTTACAATGTAAATGTAAATTAAAGTAGAATTTAAGGGATTGTATAGCTATAGAAGTGAATGTGAAAATTTGACAGAGAACTTAAAAATGAAAATAAGCAGTAATAACATTGTACAATACTACAGAGAAGTTGTGAAAGTTTTCAGTTAGAATATTTTTCTAAGGACAATATACAAGGTGTTATATGATTTTTCGAAAATCCTTACAAGTTTAGTACACATTTTGCTATCAAAACGTACGGATGTATAAAGCGGATTTTTTTTTCGTTTCGTTCAAACGCGCAAAAAAATAAACAAATTTTTGTAAAGTCAAGAAAAAGCTTATGAATTAAGTAAATTTTTTAAATGAGAAATTATATTAAATAATAACGGTTTTAAAGAATATATCATTCAATATTAAATAAAATCAAAGAAATTTGTTTAAAAAAGTTTTTGCTAACAACAAATCTAATACAGCTTTTGATTTTAAATTGAAATTCTTGATTTTTTTCGTTTCTTTATCGTTACTTCGTCGTAGTCATCGTTATTATTATTTTTTTTTTTTTTGGTTAGTAAGTGGAAATAAAAAGTAGTGGAATTTATATTGCTTTTCGGTTCAAAATATACGTGATATATGTCAGTAGTAGTAGTAGTAAATATACGTGCGTTTAAGTGAATGTGTGCGATTAAAAAAGTACTTCAGTATACTGTAGTATTTGTGTACTATAAATTTGTGATTTTATTTTTCTATATCGATAAAAAAAAAATACGGAGAAAATATTTTACCACAGCATATTAACTTCCCACACATTTTGATTTGGCATAATTTTTGGTTTTCTTTTAAAACTTGCGTTTTATACCCAATTCTATCAAGCCAATATTAATGGCTGTTTACTGATACTTAAAATTCAAACGCGTTTCTGTTTTTAAATAAAATTTTTTGTTGCTTTATCATCATTTATACGGCTTTTTATGGAAAAGTTAAAAAAAAATAAAAATGTTAAGGAAATGAAAAGAAAACCATTAAAAAGTGTTTAAGTGCTCAATTAAAAAAGCCAGATATTCAATAACAAAAAGCTTAACAAATAAAAGCAGATCAAATATTAAAATAAAAACCAAAAAATTTATAAAAAATGATATGAATAACAGCAACTGTGTCATCTCAAATTCGCAAAACTTGTAAACAAAGTTTTAAGTGTCACTACATCTGCCCAGTGTTGAATAAAGTATGTGTTGTTATATTTTTACATAATCTTATTTAAAATAAAAAATTATGAAATAGAGCTCTAATAATTCCCATTAATTCATGAAAGTCCCTTTTGAAAAACATTTAAACGTATTTTTTAAAATACACTTTTTATGGTCCTGTCAAATTTGAAATAAAGTTAAAAATCCACTCCAAAATGCTCGAATCGAAAAAAAAAATTAAAAATTTGAACTTATTTATTCAAACTAGTGGGGAAAACATATTTTAATCACATGGCTAGTTTAAGAGATGACTGAAAACCACTCGATTTCCTCCATCCTTTCTAACTTCAACCAAACTTGGTATAGCAGATGTACATCATATAAGTATAACTTCGCGCAAATGTAGGACAGCAGCTTGTGGATCTTAAAATGTCGCGTTTCAAAATATGAAAAACATTCGAAAATTTTCAAAAAGTATTGGTACATAATATTCCATATCCTTTTAAAGGCTTAAGCTACGAGAGCCATTGATACCTCGTTTTAAAGCTACTTAAATTGTGGTTTTACTAGTGCACACATATTATTCACTTTTCAACGCCAAAATGTATTGGTTTCAAAAAACCGCGATTCAAAAAGCGGTATTTCAAAAAACCGGTTTTTAAAATAAACCACATACAGTTAGTAAAAAAAAACAAACATTTATTATTTTTAATTGTGAAAGGCGTTGTAGAGAAGAATGAGTGTATTTTCTAAAAATCATAACTACACTGTAAATTTTCAATTTTTTTCTGAATCATACTGCGCAGTTTCTGGTATTGAACCTTCGTCAGTGACCCTGTTTTTTGAATTTTTTGAATAATGTAATATTTGTTATGTTTTTATTTGTTCGATTGCGTCTACATAAAATTTTCTGTGCAATCACTGACCATGGTATAGATAAACTGATTTCTAATGCCACATGAACTCGCACTACACGTTAGACAGAGCGGTTTAGCCCTCTGAGCTATCGTCAGGTCGAGTTTTGTTGTGATTAAAACTAGTTTTATTCAATACACGGTGTTTTTTTTTTGTTCTTGCATACATAATCGCAGAAGTACAACTCCAACAATTTTTATTTTTTTAAATAAGAAAATACAACTACAAAAATTTAATGTAAAATCATAAAACAGTCATTTGATGTGGTTTGTTTTTTTAAATGAACTAAAATGTTAGTAAAAAATTAAAAATGTTCTACAAATGACTGACATTTACATTAAAAATAAAGAAATTGTATTACAACCCAAACAACTACAACTTTTTAAAGTAGAAGTTCTCTGAGAGTACTCAAAGGAAATACTAACTTCCGTAGATTTCAAAGCCAAGAACATTTTAAGTTCAATTACACAATATTAAGACAATATGTTAAAAAACAAGGTCATTAATTAAAATCTTGAAATAGACATATCACTTAAACTAACCGTACGATTTCCTAATATTGTGTTCATAATTTTGTGTTATTTTTAAAGCATGCATTGCAAGAGGAGGTCCTTTCAAAAATATAAATTTGTAGAAGAGTGTAATTAAATCGATTAATACAAAGATAATTATATAAAAAAAAATAAACGAAGTTTCCTAAATACTCATAAACTACGTTCCTACAAATTGTTGTTGAAAAATTTACAATTTTTCTTAATCCGAGATATTAATGAACAATTGTGAAAAAAGGTGAAAGAAAATGTTTTCTATTTATATATCGGCCATTCCACCGAAGAAATTGTAATTTTTGACCTACGGCCTTGTAATTAAAATTAAACTCTGCATTCAGTAACTTCATGGAGCTTCTTAAAGATTGGCGTTTTTAGTTTTTCAAATTTCGAAAAATCCACGGTTTTTGCTCGATTTAGATTTATTGAAAAATGAGAAATATGGAAAAAGTGTGTAAGTTTGAGTATTCGAGTTTTTTTTTAATATTCATCGGAACATCAACATTTAAATTACATTGGAATGGTACATTCGCCTAATTTTTTTTTGCCGAACGAATTGTTTGTTGTAGCATCAAAAATAAGTGCAATTCGTTTTTAATCCATTTTTCACAAATTTGGCCACTCTCGATTTGAAAAATATGCATAATTGCAAAATATGGTATTTTGACTATAAAGCAACACCTTCGTTTTATTAGATCCCGGGGTTTATTTATAATTAATGAATTACTGAAAAAAGTTTGCATCATGTTCACACAAAAAAAAAAAAACAGCAATTTGTTAATTTTGTGTTATTTTTCAAAATTGAAAAGATTAAATTAAAAAATGTAGTGTTAAGGCGACGTTTAAATCTCTCTCTTTTAAAAACTATATATCCAATTATTAAGATTTCTTCTGTACCTGAAAGATAAACGAATTTACTTAAATATTACGTTTTAAAAATATAGTTTTTAATCCTCCAACCCCATGTTTATTTCTATAAAAAATTTAATATTCGATAGCAAACATGGGCTTGAAAAGTTAAAAATAATTTTTTTTTAAAGCAGAATGTTTTAGTGAATTATTTTATCTTTCACGCAAAAAAAGTAGAGGAGTGTACCATTTAAATGCATTTTAAATAATGATGAGCCGATACATATTAAAGAAACTAAGAATGTTCCAACATTCAAACTTTTTGCATAGTTTGCATTTTTCAAAAAAAGAAAATCGCAAATAAAACCATGATATTTTGCAATTTCAATAAAATAGAAACGGCAATATTTAAGGGGCTCCATAGCGATTGTGCGTTCGTAATATAATTAAAATCGGAAGACCTAAAGTCAGATTTTCTCAGATCTAAAGTAAATGAAATGATATATGTATTCAAATATTTTCAAATAATTTAAAAATATTTTATTTAATACTCAAATAGGAGTCTAAAAACTACAATTTAATATTTAAAGTGAAATTGAAAAAGTGCTATAGCTACTCAAAAAATTAGTTTATAGACTTAACGGAAAATTAAAGTTAAAGCAAAGGTATATGTAATTGAAAACGCAATTATTTTTCTCACCGTTAAAAATAAAGCATATTCTAGTTATTTTAACTATACTTACAATACCATGTCGGTATACCCACTGCAAATGTAGTTATAAACAAATGAAATTTCTTTTAAAAAAAGGGCGACTTACATTTCAGTAAATTCAACTAACATTGTCATTTGTTTTTTATTGTTGAAAAAATGAAGCACAATTGTAGTAAAAATTAAAGACATAAGTATGTATTAAAAAATAAACAAACATTTATGTGAATCCATTCGAATTCCATTCTGAAGTTTACAGGGAATATTAAGGTTATATTGAGCTTTAAGAAAATATTTTTTTCAGATTTTTCGACTTGTTCGAAGATGGTGGGAAACAGAAATTAAATAAATAAACCAAATTTTAAATATAAAAAAAAAAAATAAATTAAAAAAAAAATTTAAAAAGAAGGTTCATATACCTTTAAAATAAGGTATTAAGCTTTAAATTCCATTCACTAGTATTAGAAAAACGTCAGTTTAAAAGTTGTCATGTCGGAAAAATTTTTACGATTTTCAAACGCACATAACTTTTTGAAAAAAAATGTTGAATTTTTTTCTGGAAACACGTGTAAAATATTTTTTAATGAAGAATATGTACTAAAATTTTGAAAGATATCGGAGACATCAAAGTCAATTTTTAGCCAAAATCGTACGGTCTGACATATGTAGTCAAATATTAACTTTCTTCTGCAAATGAAAGTTTTTTGACTTAAAAATATAGATATTGTATTACAACTCAAACAACTACAAATATTTTAAAGCAACTTATACAATTAAACAATAAACAAGTTTAAACAAGGTTTACTTAACAAAAATTTTAAACAACTGACAAATTTGATAAAATCCAATATTTTACCGTATTTAATATTTTTTTTTTTGGTAATTGTTTTAAAAGTTATTAACAATATCTATTAAGAATCACAAAAATTTTCGGCATTTGGGACAAGATATTTAAAAAAAAAAATTGTTGTTCATTCTTTATTTTTTTTTTTTTAAAGAGAAGCAACACTCAGGAAATTCTTCCTATTAATTAATGTGTTGCTTTCTTTGGAAAGGGTATAGTGGAGAGATGAAAGGAGGTGAAAGAGGAAGGGCTTCAAACATGGCAACACTGTAATTGCGCGAAATGATAAGTCTTAGAACAGTTGTTGCTCGCCACCTGATGTAGAGTTGGCGAATTTATTAAAGCTTTTTGTTTCATAGCCCTGATTCATTATTTTACTTCGGTGGGGTTAAGTGCTATGGTAATACCGAAGGCGGGCGCAGCGTTACATATATGTGATAGAAAACTCATACATATTATTTTTCTAAATTGATGTTGTCGTCACCGCGAATTGAACCCGGGACCATCTGTGTTACAGTCCAAAACGCTAACCATTACACCACAACGCCCTTGTGGAAACAAATAAATAAATAACAAATTTAATCATTTTTCAAATACTGTCCTCAAAATTCAATTCCATTAAGGGGTTTACTAGCTTTAGAAATCACTAAAAATTACAATAGTTCAAAAATTATAAAAAATAAATAAATGCTTTATTCAAAAAGCTCTTTTTGCGATGGAAAACCACAATATTAAATATTATTCTCAAAATTACAATATAGAATTAGGCCTACCGTAGCAACCAAGGTAAATATTTCATTATAGACCTTTTTTTCTATGGCAAAATCGGGTGCCATTGATTTGCATTAAAATGTTATGTGGGTAAACTCAAAAATTTAAAAAACACAAAAAAAAGTTTTGTCTTTTTATTTAAAAAAAAAATTTTAGGCACAAATTTAAAAATGTCTCAGGTTAGGGACTTAATATTTTAGTCCTCTACATAACAAATAAAAAAATGATTAAAAATCGGTGCAACCATTAAAGCTGCACGGTAGCATCTTTATGAATGATCATGTAAGAAGTTTGTTTAACAAGCTGTAACTTATTTCTGTTTTTATTTCTCAAAACTTTTGATAGCATACACTCTAATTAATTTCTGTTGAAATTTACCCAACTTATAGTAGGAAACTGTACTCCTACTATAAGTTAAATTTACTCTTTGTGCATAAATGAAAAAAATAGACACACTACGTGTTAGGAAGTGCACACAAAATGTGTAATATTATATTTAAAATGCGTAAAATATTAAATTAAATTTTAAAATTTATATGTAGAATTGCCAAATTTTTGCGTAAAAAAAATGTGTAAATATGCCCACACAAAGTCTGAAAACGCATTATTAAATACGTTAAAATCCACAAAATTGCGTAATTATGCCACCGATATGTTAAAAATAATGTTTTTTTTTTTTTTTATTTGAAAAACAAAAAACTAATATAACTGTAAAAAATATTACTTGAGCCAGAGTACACACTAAAAATTTTTTATATAAATAGAACATTTTTGGTCTTCAAAGTTTAGTAACGTCATGATGATTGATATTAAAAGACAATAACCACGTGCTTGATTACTAAGAAGACAAGAATGGAGCAAAAGTAATGATTAATAGGTTTTTGTTAATGTTCTGCCTATTATGGATGCTCTAGCTTTTCTAAAACTTCGGGTTCTGATGAGATCTTTAGCCAGATCGAAATACTAGTATCAACCTAGCTAATATGTTTGATTTGCTTTATTTTTGTAAATATACGGAGGTTGAAAGCTCGTTATAAATTGAAAATAACATAAAAATAATCTCGATGTATATAAAAACAAAAAACTATATGCGTTTTGTTTATAATGATTTCTTATATAAAAATGGATTTAGGAATTTTTATAGCTAAATGTAAATCATAAAGAAAAAAATAAAGATTATAAGAAATTTTTCCTAAAGAAATAGCCTTAGTTTCTGGGTTATTTGGCAAGTAGCAACGACTATAGGGAAGCCTCCGATTGGAAAACGCAATACATTCACATGTATGTTCTCGTACAAAAAGCCTCCGATTCTAAGGAAGTTTTTTCAAATGAAGACTTCAGGCTCGTAAAGCTGATTTTTTAACGACGCAGCCAATTGCACATATTGCTACCCATCAGCATATTTTTTACTATTAGACACAACTTAATGTTTGTTGATATATCATAGCCAATATAGAAACTTAATGAATTCCAAAATTCTGTCGCTGTTATTACCACTGCTTCCATTAGCCTAAGGGGCAGACAAACGGAATATTGTCACTTATACAAATAATTGCTCAAGTCAAAGTTACATCTCTATATCCAGTTAAACTTGATTTAAAATGTATTTAGTTCGATGATAAAATCAATTTATGTGTATGTTTTTTTTTATTCAATCTATTTTTTTATATTATTATTAGCTAATTTGTAAATGACAATGTTCTTATTACTATTAAAAATAGTACATTTACAAAATTTGTGGGTAAAATTTGAATTAATCAAAAAAAGACGAATTTCAGACACAAAATGCTTAATTATAAACACATTAGGCCATTATTACATTGCATGTGTACTTATGTATATATAAGTGTGTATTAAATATATTCACGCATTTTGTGTTTGAATTTACTCACTAAGAGTTATATTGCACAAAAATTTACCCATTTTATAATAGTAAAATTACTAACCTTTTTTAAGGTCTCCCAAAAACTATAAACAAAAACTAAAATGAATAGAAAAACTCTTTTAAGTTTGAAGTCACTTTTTTAATTTTTCGACTTTTAAATGGCCATCAATCCTTTAGTTGAAGACTTTTAATGTCCTAAGTTTTATTGGAAATCAGTTTCAATAGGTGTCAACAATCTTAGAAATTGTTCATATACATTTTTTTCCTCGGGAATACAAACTTCTAACAACTTAAGCTAGTTAATAAAACTTTTAAAAAAAATGTATTTTAAAATTTTTATTGGTTTTTTAATGTTCAAATAACAGCTCTAGAAAACTAAGATAAAAAAATTAAACATCATAACGCCATTTGCTTGAGATTTCGACTTAAGTTTATAAAATATGCTTTTATTATCCTTTATATATAGTGCAACAGTTTTAAGTATTTTAATAGTCCTTTATGTGCTGGTTTATCTCTGAAACATGTTGTTTTTTTATTTTGTAGTTTTTCTTAACTGCTGCAAGTTAAAATTGAGACAGTGGAGTTTTTCCTCCTTGGTAAACTATATGTAAAATGTGTAATTAAAGTATGTAATTGTATACGAATTTTTTGTGAGTTTATTAAGTGTCATCTTATATTAATATTTAACTGAGGTTAAGGAATATTAAATAGTATTGTAGGAGCTTTATTCAAAACCTTTTGATAATTTTTTTTAGGTTTATTAGTATCAAAGTGTCTCAAATTTTGGTTTTAAAAGTCTGTGTTTAAAGTTTGATAACACTACACAATGGCAAAAAAAAAAAAAAAAGACTGGCATCTTTTTTAATATACCTATGTACAGTGTTGGACAAAACATTTTCAAAAAACATTATATTTCAACATTTTTTAAATTTATAAAAAAAATTTACAGTGCTAGCTATAAAGGTTTTTATAAATTTAAAAAGTCAATCCTTCTATGTAAAACAAAAATTTATTTCATAGATTTACACTTTAAAATTATAAAAAAAAATAAAATATAAACAAAACTCAAAACTTTATGTGACAAAACATTTTGAACAAAACTAAAAATTTCAATATTTAGTTGCGTATCCTTTATTTTTTATGACATCTGCACATTTTTTATGCATGGAACTCACAAGATTATCTATGGTCGTCATTATAACTTCAGACCATGCATCTTTGATGGCTTGGAAAAGTAAATTTTGATCACGCCCCACTGATTCCCGATTAAGGTCCGGGGACTGTGTAGGCCACTTTATGACATTGACGCCATTCTGCTCCAACCAATTCTCGACCAAGTTGGATGTGTGCTTGGGGTCATTCTAATGTTGGAATATCCACGGATTTTGTATTATCTCCTGGGAGTTAGGTAGCATAGTATTTTGCAGTATATCCTTGTACATGAACCTATGCAATATTCCATCGATTTTGTGTGAAGGTCCTAAGATTTTTATTGAAAAGCAAACCCACACCACCACATGACCTCCGTCATGTTTACCAGTCCCTGACAGTATCTTGGGTGAAAGTGAGTGATTACTGGCCTACGTACTCTTCTCATTCCATCTGAATTAACAAAGTTAAATTTTGATTCATCTGAAAACAGCACAATGCTCCATTAATCTACAGTTTATGAAAGATGTTCTTGAGCTAATTTTAAACGAGCTCCTTGATTTTTTTTGTTTAGGGACAAATTGTTTTTCGCTGCTCTATAACTCTTCAGCCCAGCTTCAGCAGCTTTCCTCTGAACTGTTCTAGAGCTCACTGGTAGGTCAAAAGACTCCAAAACACTGCACGCGGATTTATAAGGATATTTTTTAAATTCTCGAACTATTCGAGCATCATCTCTTGATGAAGTGCATTGTGGTCAGCCTCCAGAATGTACGGGGGCCACAGTTTTGGTCCTATTAAACTAGCTTATTATGTAATTCACCGTATATTTTGGCTAACAATACTTTCTGCATAAGTCTTTATTACACATTCCGGCTTGGAAATCTTTTATAACTCCATTTTGTATATCGTTGCTATGTTTTTCCCACGCCATGTTTGTAAACTATGCCAAGATTATCAATAATCAGATAATATTCTTTATTTTTGAATTTGTTACTTACCTTAGCAGTAGGTCATGGTTTAATGTTTTAAATGTAACTGAAGCCAATTATCAATCGATATATTTGAATAAAAAATCTAACGGAAGTTTTTTATATCTCCTTTATGCAGAACCAAGTTTGATCAGAATGTTTTGTCGCTTTACTTCTTGGATTATGCTGATACTTTATATAATTCCAATGTTTGAATAACTGATTTTTTGTAGTTTTTTATTACTTACAGATGTTTTCGATATACTGGACTTTAATTTGCATCGTTTACATGTTTATGTTAACTATTTTTCCCCCAAAATAGTCGATATATGATATTTGTTCAAAATGTTTTGTCTGACACTGTATACTGAAAGCAAATCCCAGTTTTTATATAAACGTTATACAATACATTTGTTTTCTCTATATTTTGTTTTAATTTTTCCGATATGGAATATAAAATCATGATGTTTTTTAAAGAATAAAAATGTATACAAAATTATATTTAGTTTGAGAATAGCCATGTCGGTGTTTGTAGTTAAAAAATTTACTTTTTTAGTTTTATCCTTATAAATTTTATGTATGCAAACAAATTTTTAAATTTGATTACTGTTCATAAACTAAACATTCCAGTGATCACTTTTTTGTATTTAAATCGTAAATCCATTAAAAATGCTCTGAAATATTTAGAAAAGAACTTCAAATTTTAACTAATTTTTCACATGATTTAAATACCAAAGTTAAAAGTTTTCTTCATTGAAAAATATATTATTAACATAGCTACACTTACAATATTATCAAGGTAAAGACCTGCTTCACGGGCGGGAGGAATTGCGAAATCCCTCCCTTTCCCCAACAAAGGAAAAAATGGATAAAAGGAAAGAAGGAAGAAAAAGGGGGAAACGAACAGAAAAAGGAGTGTAAATAAAAATTGGTTTTTGAGTTATTTGAATTATAGGGTAAAAGGCTCTTCAGGAAAAGTTGCATAAAAACACCCCTCGAATAAATTATATAGGCACAACCATGCATAACACTAGATTTAATGTTACCGAAAACGAACATTTTTTTTTCAATAACAACGATACTTTAAAGTGTTTACACATAATTTGCACACCAGTGAATTTATTTTATTTATTTTATTTATTCGTCTATGAAGTTAATCCTTACAGACTATATACACAAAATATAAAAATATTTACAAAAATAATATAACTTTCATTTATAATTTTAATTTGATGACAACAAAAAACAAAACGAAACACAATAAAAACATAAAAACAATAATTAATTAATTATTTACTTATTAAGAAAAATTATTATTTTACTTTAATTGAGTTTGTATTAGTCGAAAAATCAATAAATTTGAATAGTTTATTAAATTCGATGCACATTCTTCTTAAGGGGTCAGCGTCTGCATAATTTGATCTAAAAAACTTAACTGATATTGGTGAAAAGTAACGCGTCGGTCTTTGAGGAACATTGAAAGAAATATTGTTGATCAGGAAACCAGAACAAACATCACCATTAATTATATTAAGGAGAAACGAGACGTTTAGCATAGATCTACGGCTTTTAAGTGTTAAGTGAATGTGAGTTCAAAAAACCTTTCATTTAATACCAAATTTGTCTATTATTATTTTCCACGTAGTTACACCTAAACATGAGATTGGCCAGCTAAAAAAAAAAACATTTTTATACACTACAACATATCCAAAGTTCATTAAGATTAGCCGCTCAGGGTCGGGATACCTCCCTTGTTAGTTTGTTTTGTATAGCCCAATTACCAGGTGAAGGGTCATAATTAATAATAATTTTAATACTATAGAACACGATTCATCAAATCTATAAAATATTTTGGAGTTAATTACCACTATGAAGTCAAATTTAAATAAAATGGCGGTTTTCCCGATAATTCGGATTAAATTTATTTTATTTCCTTTGTTTTTTTTTTTGAAAATTTTTGCAGTTTGTGGTCATATATTATAAAACTTTTACTACGAATAATTTCTACTCCCCCAAAAAACGTTATCTGTATGAGTCTATTTTCAAAAGCCCATTTAAATTAAAAAAATTGGTCTATTATGCAAAAAAATTGTTAAGAAAATTTAAAATAAGAAGGCGGGTCCTAAAATTTCGCCAAATGCGTGCTTAGTTACTTAATTTCATCACTTCAACGCTAAAATATGTTAGCGTAATACTGCCGTTGTTTGTTTTTCATTTTGAATATAATAAAAATTATCCCACGCATATTAAAAATACAGACGCCATGACTTAGACTGCAGATGGAAATGCAGACTAAGTCTTTATACACGATTATTCCATTTCAATCCACTGATTTGACTGTTCCATTGTCTCAGGTGTGAAAGGGTGGACCCATGTCTCATACATGGTTACGAGTAGATGCAAAAGCTCATCTCCAAACGCTATTGAAACATCTTCACGACGCTGTTTTTGTTCTATTGTGAGCATAAGCGTCACCCATCTTGCGTACTGCTTTCTCATCTCCAAAGCTTCAGTCAATATGCAATGTAAAGTACTTTTTGAAATGCATTTCAGCCAGCTCAGGCACCTAAAGCTAAGGATCACCCAACATCATTTTGTGGATGTTCTTCATCGTTTCTGGTGTGGACACCTCAATTGGTCGACCACTACGGTGTTCATCTTGGTCACTAGTATCGCCCCATTTAAACCAAATATTTTATAGTCATAAACGAAAGAGAAGACTCCCACAGAGTAAAATCTAACATAGCTATAATTACCACTACTTTTTGCTTATTTTTCTAATATTACAAGCATTTTTTAAAACTTTTAACTGTTTTTAAGAGTGTGATAGCTGATCTCTTATTGTCTAAAATTTAAGAGATAACTTAATTGATTTAACAGAAAAATTGTGTAATATATATATAACACCTAAAAAATGTTCGACTTGAATTCGACAAAGGGAATTTACAATCCAACTGGAGAAAAGTAAGTTAATAATCCCTGTTATTGGTAGGAGCGTTTAAGCGCAAATTGCTTTTAAATGTAATTTTTTCTAATAAGAAAAAGTACAATCTTGATCGTTCAGTTAGTTTTAACAGCTATAGCAGATACTTAAGTAAGGAACCACGATATTTCGGAGGCGGATCCTTAATAGTTTGGGGTTTGGCATTTCCAAGTAGATTGCAATATTAGAAGCGAAATTGCTAACATTTATTAAAAATAGCAAAGAAGAACAATTAACTTTCCAACAAAACAATGCCAAGTTACATGTAAGTCGTCAGACGATGTATATATAGTATAGGAATAAAAGTATAGGAACGGTCCGTATGTTTACCAGATCAAACCCCCATATAGAATATTTGGGGAGGATTAACCCGTCGAGTTTACGCAGAAAATCGTCATTATGAAAGCGTTTTTCATCTAAAAGAATCAGTTATTGATGCGTGGAGTTCTGTAATGGATGAACTTCGAAAAAATCTAGTAGACTGTATGCCTGATCGAATTTTCGAGTTGATTAAAAAAAAAAAGAAGAGTCATGCATTATTAAAATTGCTGCTTTAAAATATCTTTCTTACATTTTTTTAAAATTTTTATATATTTAGTTAAGTGTATGTAAAGTTATGAAACACTAATTGATGTTTACTTTTTAATTTAAATATTATTAATTTTCCATTGGTTTTTTATTTATGATGGTAAAATTCTTCTACTTTTGAAAAACTACTTTTTTTAAATTAAGTGTAATTAATGTGTAATTATAGTTTTGCAAAAAACTCAAAAAAATACTAAACAACGTGGCGCTTTGAAACTTAAAACATATATTTCAATTTGAAACTTTTCACCAAAGTAAGAAAAATATCCAACATAAAATTATCCGTCCTGCAATGGTTATACCATTAATTGTTATTTTAAGCTTTAAGCAAGTGGTTTAAATGTCGTGCACACTGACTCTTAAAAAAAAAAAAATTATAATAATTGTTTTTTCTCAAAATAACAAAAAAACACGAATAACTTAAAAACTGTTAAAAATGTGTTAAAGGTTTGTTCTACAATCTTAAAGGTAACAAAATTTCAATTCAGAATTCATAGAGAAGTCGGAAAGGACGTAATTATAAATAATTACTAATTTAATGAAAACTTTTTTTTATTTGTAAGTAAGTTTCCATACAAGATATTCGAAATAAATCGAAGTTTTTATCGACCTTAAAACGTCATTCGATTTTCGCTGAAATTTGGAACATAGGTTTGGTGTGGTCTATACACAACGATCCAGCTCTGAAGAACTCAAATCGGAATACGTCTAGTTTCTTCATACGATTTTAAAGCATACTCTATACAATTATTTATTTTTATTCAAATTAACTTAAAATAAAAATATATATGTGTGAAAACATTAATACAAGGTGTCTGGTAGCAGATTTATATTTTCAAACTTAAAAAAACGGAATAATTGACATAAAGTTTTATTAAGAGCATTGAACGATAGAATGGAAATGCGGATTTTATTTTTTGAATAGTATGTCATCCAGATGTCTTCCGTCGAGTTGAACACACTGTTCAAAACGGAGCCTTGTGTTCTGCGCCACACGATGCAGTAAACTTGGTTGAATTGAGCTGATTTTTCGGCGAATATTTTCCTTTAAAGCCACAAGAGATTGGGGATTGTCATTATAAACCCTCTTTTTGAGGTAGCCCCATAAAAAAAAATCCATGGGATCCACTCGGTCCATCACGTATTCGCCGAATACACAGAAAAAACTAAAAACGGGTTTCAATTAAAAAATTTATTGAATCAATTAATATTTTAATTGGTTTTGCACCTATCACGGCAATGATACTATCAATTAAACCTTTTATTAAAATTAAGAAGGAAAAAAAAGTTATAAACAAATTCTACAAAAAAAAATATGATACTCACAAAAAAAGTGTGTGATCTATACGTTGGTATGTGTATTTTTTTGCAATGCTGAGTCTGTTTGTGTGTGTGCTTGTTTTGTTTGTTAACTTTAAATGTATTTGGTATTTTATACTGAAAATTTTCTATTTATGCATACAGTGTATGAAAAAATAATATGATAATTGCGTCTAATATAAAATATGTATTTATACATATATTTAAAAGTCAATTAAAATATTAATTGATTCAATTAAATATTTGTTTAGAAACAAATTAAATTCAAATCAAATCTTTAATTAGATATTTTAGGTTGATAATTTTTTTTGTGTACCGAACTTTGAACAAAATTGTCGACGAGCAATTAAGTAAGAATCATTACTCCACAGCGAACGCGCAATGCTCACTCGACTACTGCGACATCGTGACTGACAAATCCGCACAATCGATAATTCCAACTGCGCCATCCTCCCTCCGCACCGTTTATTACTTTTTGAAATAATCGTATTTAAAAATATAAATTTGCCACCAGACACCCTGTATAATTTTTGAAGGAAAACCACAATAAAGTTTGTTAATTAGTTCTTGAGTTCGTTAGTGGTCCGTGGATCATATTCTTACGATATCCTTTGAGTTTTGGACTAACCTGTGTCTCACGCAGTTCAGTGGTCATTCATTCACAACAGTTTTAAAGAATCTTTTAATCACTTTTTCGAAAATAGTGGAGAATATAACTTAAATTCTTAAACTCTTTCACTTCTGCAATTGTTGCAACACACATAAATATTTGTACGTCATGTAGTGGATAATTTTACATACCGCCAACATTCACACATACTACAACATTTTTTTAACACATTCATTTTTTCCGCTGAAAATGACTTTAAAAAGGCAATACATGTACAACCACTAGAGCTACATTTGTAATTTAATATGTAAACGGGGAAAAAGAAGCATTTCACTTTTTCACACTCCTTCTGGGCTGGCAAAAAAATGTTTACAATTGTATTTTACACATGCTAAATATGTTGTAAAACGAGCCAGTCGTAGAGCGAGAGAGTGGTAGAGAGGAAGGAAAAATGAAAATGAAATAAAAGTGTTCGGGTGGTATGGCAAGGTTTTTAAACATACCAAACGTCATTAACATACCGGAAGTGCAAAATTCTTTTTATTGCAGGTTTTGCGTGGAACTCGTGTGTTTTCTGTAGAATACAATTCTTCTTTAATTTGTTTTCAACAATTTAAATACATTTTAAAAGGTTAGTTTTATCTTTACATTTTTCTATATAATTTGTATTAAATAAATATTTCAAATAGCAAATAATAGTGTTTTCAAGAATATCTTCAAATTTATTGAATAAGTTTTCCTTTTGCACTAACTATACTATACTATGATAAATAAAAAAACAGTGAAGTTGCAATTTGTGCTTTTTGTGCTTTTTGTAAATATTTAAAAGATTGTTGTTGTTTTTGTGTAATGTGCCAATTAAATATTAAATTTCATGAATTGGAAAAAATGTTTTCAATGTCTGTAAATGGCTGCTTATGTCTGATATACAAAAAAAAAAAAAAATACATACTAACTATAAAAATATATTGCAGATTTACATTTAAATGTTTAAATCCAAGTAGTATAGAGAAAATGGTAAATTTAATATTCATAGTTTTGCTTTTTTGCAAAAAAAAAAAGGATTTGTAAATGAACAAAAAAAGTTAAAATTTTAATAAAATTTCTGTATGTCTGATTGCTTACTTTAAATGTTTGAGGTTTCAGAAAAAAAAAATTTAAAAACTTTATATCCCCCTTCATTAAGACATTCTTAAAAATTCAGTTTTATTACAAAAAAAAAAATCAATAATTTCAACACATTAAAAAGTTTTACAAACAATTTTGGCCAATTAAATGTAATCTACAAAAAATTTTTAAAATATATAAAGGTTTGTACGTTTTTTCTTTTGGTTTTTTGTTTTTCTGAGAAATATTATCCCAAAGAAACGAGACAAACATGCTTTGCTATAAATTTTTAAAAACTTTTGGGGGAGCATACAAATCAGTGCAAATGTAAAACCTCAAAAAAATTTACAACCAAAAACGAAGATAGAAAATGAACAGTATCAAATGTTTTTTAAAAGGGAATGTTCCCTAAGCTGGCATGTGCGCTATATGAAATACTAAGCGAAATATTCCAAATCCAAAAATATCAGCTTATAAATCAACCATTTGTGCATTTTTTTTTTGCTATAGATACATTTTTTTGTGACAACTGATAAAAAGAAGTTATAAAATTGTTTTAATTGCGCTAATAAAACAATATTTTTTTTGGTTTGTTAAAAAAGACAAACGGCTTGTTTTTAAAAGACGTGTATACTACCACACGAACGTGTGGCACCCGGACGAATACGTAATGAAAAGAATATTTATAATTCCTTCACCTGACTTACGTTTGATTACGTAAAGCTTTATGTTTTGTCCAACAGTAAGATTGCCAACATAATGTTTTTCGCATTTTGTTTACTTTTTTTCATATACAAATAACTCATTTTTCGTTGGTAGATGGCAACCCAACACTGTAAATGAAATATAAACAAAAACAGCTGATTTTTGCTTGAAAAAAAAATATTGTGTTTAGAAAACAATAAAAGTGGTGGTAAAAATATAATTTGTATAAAAAAAAAAAAAAAACATTTACAAATAAAAATGATCGGGTCAATTGCCATGGGTTTTGATAGTGCTTTTTTTATTACAATTTTTTGTTAAAAAGTATTTTTTTTTTTGTTTAATACTAAATTGTATGTCTTTTTTCTTTGACGAATACTTTTATGGGAACGTCTGTTTTTGACGTTTCAAATCGCAATGTGGAAACCAAAAAAAAAAAGAGACGAAAACGACAACTCTTCCGTTTTCACTCAATTCAAAGTGACATTTGCGATGCAGAATCCCAAAATTAATTTCTTCACTCATTTACACGAATTTTTTGAGTGACACGTCTTACAAAAACAGGCCGAAAAACTCAAAAAAACAAAAAAAAACATAAAAAAGAACATATATCAAGGGCCCACTTTAAGAAACATTATTACAGTTTAGCTTTTCACTTTTTACTTTGTTTAGTATATTTTGTTGTTTCGTATACCAAAGGAGCTATCTACATTTTCAAGAAAATGTGGTTTTGATGGGTTTTTGCAAAGTTAGATTGAGCTATCTACAACAATGCTTATTTTTGAATGGAAATGAGCTTTCTATAGTACATTTTTGATATTATAATTGCAACACAAATATGTTTTTTGCTTTACAATAACTGTTTCGTATATGTATCTATAATACGCTTGCTACGTATCTGGTCGCAGAAAACTTCTGAGGCATTCGCGATGTAGCACGAAAATCGTACGGTCTTCAGCAACATTCTTCGTGCCATTTTAGTGTTAATCGTAAATATCTTCTATTTAACTCACACGTTAAAGGAATTGGGTGACTTTAAATCCCACATTACTCTGTGTGTTGAGTTGGAATGAAATTTACCACGATTTCTATTTATAGTGTGTTTGTTTTTCTCTAGTCATTATCATAATTGCCAGTTAAAACTTTTAAATGGCAATTCTTTTCTCTAATGTCATCATATACTATCCTTCTACATAAACAAAGCATATCAACAAACATTAAAGATTTTTTTGTTAATACATATGTCGAGCATATACATTAAACGATTTCTACACTGTACCTGGTTAGTGGTTTAATAGTGAATTTTATCGTTGAGCTATAAATTTATGTGTGAGATTTTATTTGTTCGGTTTGAGATCATGACAAATTTTTCTCTAAATTAACAGAAAAATTATAATTTTTATATGATAATTTACTTTGACTATTATTTTTTTTTTTTGTGAAAAATATTGAAAAATTTACAAGAATAGTAAAAGTGAACCGTTTAAAAAAAGCCTAAAGCTTGGAAATATAATCAAAAAAAAAAAAATAAATTCAAATTTCCACTTTAGGGAACATTATGAAAATTAAAATTTTCACATACTAGTTTTATGTATACCCAGTAAAAAACGCTGCTTACATGCAAGCGGGAGTAAGCCAAAAAGAATCCCTTACAAATCTGCTTACATATGCTATGATTTTTATATGGCAAATTCCCACTTGGAAGCATTACTTTTGGGCAAACTAAGCGCTGATTTTAGCGCTTATAAAAAGCTGTGATTTCATGGCTTGCAGTAAAATCATATTTCATGTCTATATTATTACGATTAAAAGTAATAACATGAATATACCACACATAATTTATTTTACATAAAACTCTACAGACATTAATTTTTTGTTGTTAAAATTTTTGACATATAATATGATCATTTTCACAGTTTTTACCGCTCCACGTCCTTGCTCAGAAACAGTTAAATGACTAATTATTTTTTATTACATACTCCACAACAGCAAACACAATCGGAAATCACTCGGGAAAATTTTTACAGATCGTTTATAATACACGATATGAAACTGTCTGCATTACAACCTGCATCCTTGTAAGGGATTAGGGTAAGCTGCTTACAACCTGCATCCTTGTCAGGGAAAAGAGTAAGCTCAAAATTTTTGTTTGTTTATTTTTATACGAAAATTGTTCGTTTTTTTTCGCTACTTCTCAGTATTATGTAATAGTAAGCTCTTACGTCAGAGTATTTGTTTTATTCTGCTTCTAAAAACAAGAAAATTTTTTACTGTGTTATGTTTAGTTAGTGAATCAATTATTTTTATTAAAATTGTGAACAAAATTCTTACCATTGACAAAAATCCGACTTGTAAAATTTTTTCAAACTTGTTTGTTATTAACTTTTTAAGTTTACAAAAAATAACACTGTGTATTGCGTTTTTTGGAATGTCTCAATAAAGAAAAGAAAAACTTTTAAAATATCAATGGCGGAAGTTTATTTGAACATAACTTACTTTACCGAAGTGAAGTTAGCCCACTTTTTTAAAAAATCGAATATGTAAAAAAACCTATAAAATAATAAAAAAAAGAAAAAACAGTGAAATCTGTCAAATATAATTTATAAAATTTAATTAAAATGACATTTAAAGCTGCCATGGCTCTGTATACTTAGGAATAAACTAAAACCCGCTTTCTTAATATTTTCGAAATAATTGGTGATTTAGCATATGTTTTTAAAACCTAAACAAACTTCTATCAAGTTTTTACAACTTTGAAATAAAACTGCATTAAAACTGTGAAAAAAAACTGCAGTCCATGGCCATCAAACTGAACCATGACTGTATTCATCAAAAGAAGAAAATTTAAAAAAAATATTAAAAATCTTAGGAAAACTTTCTCACTCCAGTTTTTATATATGTTACTACAAAAGCCAGCAGAAAGATGTGAAAAAAATTTCAGCGACGAAATCAGGATACAAGGATATAAAACTGAACCATGGGGGGATTTCAAAAAAAAGAGGGGAATTTCAAAAAAAGATAAAATATAGTGAATTTTTATTGTTGATCTATATAAATTGTATGTGAGTTGTTGGTTAGTTCGGTTCAAGATCATGAAAAATTTTTCATATTAACAGAAAAATTATAATTTTATTTGTGATAATTTACTTTAATTAACAGAAAAAACAATTAGAAAAAAGTTATTTGACACCTGCATGAATGGAGTTAACTTTCTAGCCCGCAACGGCCTTCATCAACATTTTTCGTGCCTTAAAGTGTTAAATTGTAAACATCATCTATTTAACTCAACTAGTTAGGTTAAAAATGTGCCGTAACTTAGTTTTTGAGTATGACGAAATTTACTGCGAACTTATTTTCTATAAAGCTATGTTTAGTTGTTAATTATTACCACAGTTGCCAGTTCAACTAATTAAGTTGAAATTTGACTGGCAGTTATTTTCAAATGTCATCATATTCTATCCTTTACATTGTAAGTGAAGGAATATCAAACATTGAAGATTTTATTCGTTTTTCAACATATGTCTAGCATATATATTAAGCGCAGTAAATTTCGTCATACTCAAAACTAAGTTACGGCCTATTTTTAACCTAACTAGTTGAGTTAAATAGATGATGTTTA
Source organism: Delia radicum (assembly GCA_021234595.1). Lineage (NCBI taxonomy): Eukaryota > Metazoa > Arthropoda > Insecta > Diptera > Anthomyiidae > Delia > Delia radicum. The sequence continues at coordinate 136,173,699 of CM037854.1, forward strand.
CAATTTAACACTTTAAGGCACGAAGAATGTTGATGAAGGCCGTTGCGGGCTAGAAAGTTAACTCCATTCATGCAGGTGTCAAATAACTTTTTTCTAATTGTTTTTTCTGTTAATTAAAGTAAATTATCACAAATAAAATTATAATTTTTCTTTTAATATGAAAAATTTTTCATGATCTTGAACCGAACTAACCAACAACTCAAAAGATAAAATATTTAGGAAAATATCCTCCAGTTTTAAAATAATGTATCAAAAATACATCGCAGATTTGTGAAAAAAAATTTCAAGGACTAAATCAGGATACAAGGATATCAAACTGAGCCATGGGGGGTATGTTTCAAAAAAAGGTAAATTTCACAAAAAACTTAAAAAGCTTAGGAAAACTTCCTTACCCCACTTTTTACATATGTTACCACAAAAGAAAGCAGAAAGATGTGAAAAAAATTTCAAGGACGAAATCAGGATACAAGGATATCAAACAGCACCATTGGGGTATCCTTCAAAAGTGATAAATTTAAAAAAAAACTTAAAAATCTTAGGAAAACTTCCTCACTCCAGTTTTAGGATATGTTACTACAAAAGAAAGCAGAAAGATGTGAAAAAATTTCAAGGACGAAATCAAGATACAAGGATATCAAACTGAACCATTGGGGTATCCTTCAAAAGAGGGGAATTCAAAGAAAAAGATAAAATATTTAGGAAAATATATATATTTTTTTTTATATATATTTTTTGTATTTAAAAAAAAAAAGTGAGCCAACTTCATTCTACTGTGTACTGTAGTGAAGTTAGCCCACTTTTTTTTGTTCTAAAAAAAGTGGGATATTAAAATGGGCTAACTTCACTCCAGTCAAAATACCGCTATGTCTGTCTTTTATAACAATTTTGGTAAAATTTTCTTTCGGGTTTGAAAAAGTATATTATATATATCTGCTGCATAAAATTTATTTTTAAAGCTTTTTCAACTAAGGGTCATTTTGACATTAATAGCAACTAAGGGTTAATTAAGCTTAGAATATTTTTTATGAATTTAAAGAATGGCTTTAACCAGGTTAGTAAAAAAAAATAATTGAAATATTTTTTGTTAAAATATATAAATTCCCGCTGTATCTCCTTTGATCTCAATGCGGCATGGCATATGCGTTGTTAAATTTGTCCACAATTTGTGGTACAGAATCTTTAAATATTGTGTTATAATACTTTAAAACACGTTTCTTAAAAATAAAAAATAGTAAGCAAAGCTTCAATTTTTTTGGAAATTAAAATAAATAAGTCTGGGGTCATTTGGGAAAGCAGGTACACAAGGGGTAATGCTGTTCGAAAAAAATGAAATTTCGACCTTGAATACTGATAACAAAATAAGCTACAAAAGTAGCTAATTTTCGATTTTAAATATTTTATGACCTAGTTATTACAAAAAAAAATACAATTTTCTTCAAATGCGTAAAAATCAAATCCTTGCATTACCCAAGTGTACGGAAGATATTTTAAACATTTTTTAATTCCATTCTCTAAGATGTTTCAAACAAGTTCCTGGAGTGAAAATAAAATTTTTTCGATTTCATTGAAGAAATTTTTTTAAAATTTTAAATTGGATATTTAAAAAACAACCCAAAAATTTTGTCCGTTTTTGACATCAACTTAAGACAGTTTAACGACATCCAAAAAAAAATACTTCCATATTGCACAATTGTGAGTCTTTTGAATAAAAATCTCATATTGCAGAAATCAATTTCAAAAATGTGTAAGGTGTGTGTGTTGAAATTTATCGGTCAAGTAATACAAGTAATTTACACATTAGTGGTCTGGGGCAGTATTTATCACTGGGCTAATTTTTAGCAGATTTTTGATTTTTATACCTTTTTGAATACATCATTTTATCCTTATTTAAAAATTTTTGGAAAAACTGTAAAAAGTATTTTTTTCCACATATAAACAAAATTTGAATATTCAATCGATTTTCGGTACATATTTTCTTTATCTGATTGTCACAATCCTTGCTGAAAAATCGCTTTTTGAAAAATATCCACACAATCAAGAACACCTCTAATAAACATAATTTTCTTCCATTAATATAACTTTCCTTAAGGTTGTTCATTATTTTCTTAAACACAAATACTAAAAAAAATCCTAAATCACGTATACGCCATGTGGTGCAATTTTGTGTTGTTTTCAAGAAGAAAAAAACTTAAAACATTTGTGCAGAGATTTTCTACACCACAAATGAAAGAAAACAAACACACTTGATAGACCGACAGACAAACTGACAATTAGGAATAGAAAGAAAAACATAAACAGACAAAAGTAAAGAAAATTATAAAACTAAAAACACTAAATGAGAGGATAGAAAGAGATGAGAAAAAAACATGATTTTAATTGAAAAACGTGACCGGCTTGTTATGATACTTGTGTTTTTTTGCATTGATTCCTTTACAATCTAATTTTTTTTATATCTGTTTTTATTTAAACAAAAGAAAAAAAAAAACAGTTTTTATATACAAAAAACTGAATTTTATAATTTAAGAGACAAAACAAGATGAAACAAAACTACAACAAAAAATAATGTTAAACAAAAAATGTTTAACATTTAAACCGCAACAATAGTATTTATAAAAACTTCACCACCAGAGCCGGGAACAACAATTGGGACAAATTTAATAATAGCAGTTTGAAAAAAATGCGTGATTTTTTTTTAGCTTGTTATAATAAACTTTGTTAGTTCAAAAGAGTTTATATAGTGTTTTCCCATATTTTTTATAACCCAAGTAAAAAACATTATATATAGTCTTATGTTTTTTCATCTTAAAGTAAATTATAATATGTCATGTACATATTTGCATGTAATGCATACACCACAATGTTATTACGTTAAAAACTATCCAAACTACCTATTACATTAATTGAAAACGCAATTAAAAACAGACTACTGACTATTATATTCACAACCATTTTGATATATGTTTTTAAACATTATTTAAGTAACCGATAAAAGTATTAAAAACAACAGAAAGTCTTTTAAAACAACCTTCAACACTTACGTAAAAAACGATAATTTTCGTCCATTTTTAATTTAAAAGTTTTTTTTTTTGTAATTACAAAACGGAACAAATACACAATTTCTTGAAATTTTGAAAAAAAAAATCAAAACATTCCCTAAAAGAAAGCTAAGAAGGCAAAAAAAAACTAATACAGTCGAATAAAAATTTTTTAAATAGCGCAGACTTAGCTATATCCATGAAAAATGGATATATACCGATTTCTCAAAAACTGTAGCCAATCTGACACTTCCAAATATACTTTCGCACTCAGGCGACTCCCCCCTCATAGTTCGAAAAGGATTCATCGAAGTTCATTTTTTTTCGATTATCACAGTGTAACCACATAATTACAAATTATATACTATTACCCTAACCGAGCACTAGCTACTGTGGCTTTCGGCTCGTTGTAGCGAAAACAGACCAGTGCCTATGGTGGGAATCGAACCCACGACCTCCGCACTGATAAGCTAGCACGCTACCAACCAGCCTACCGGGGCGCACAATTGTAAAAAATATTTTAGGAGTTTTATGACTTTTTTGTGAAAAAGAAAATAAAATTAATTGAAAATTTAATTGCCAATATTTATATACTACCGAAAGTACGCATATTTCTATAGTTTGTTTTTTAACCTATCGATTGAAAAATTTGAAAATTTTATTTCTACGTATTTTATTTCTATTTATTTTCTTCATTTGAAAACAAACTTTACGTTTAACTTGATAAATAAACTTGAATCGGTACAAGAAAATATATAGTGAGTGTAGCCATTAAGGCCCTGCGGGAAATGAAGGGTCGACTGATCCGAAGTGGTAATTCTGTGATATATGATTTTGGAGCACATCACACAACTGGTGAAACTAAAATTTTGGTGCACCAAAAAGTGTTAATTTGGGTGAAATGTACAATCACGTGACTATAGTTATGGTGACAAAACATTCACTGGTTGGTACCAGATCATGTAACTGAAGAAAACGTAACATAACATCAAAGTGTACTGAAGTAACTAGGATCGTTGAAGTTGAAACTGCCACTGGTCATTAAACTTTTTCAAAACCGCTAGCAGTGGATGAAAACATGGCAATTAGTACCAAAGGATGCAGTTTCTTGACTGCTACAAAGTGAACGAATTTTTTATGTACCGACTTTGTGTATGTACCGAAACAGTGACCGGGTTTGTCAGATATATCGATTTCTCGCTAAACGTCGCGATCTTCAAACTCGTTTGGAAAGATAATTTTCGAAATGCCGACTACCGTTTTTTCGGGTGAATGGTGATTTTACACATAAAATATGATTTTTTGCACAATTTATTCAGAAACTTGAAACGCTTTACAAGAATGTAAATTAAAATTTCAAACGAGATATTTAGCAACCCGTACACACACGCTGAATAAAAACTGACAGGTTACTTGCTAATTACTTTTCGCATGCCCGGCGACATGGAACCCTGAGACCAGTGCAGTGGTACTTTACAAAACAATTCCACTCAAACTACCTCTATAACAGAACACATTACGATTAATATGTGACCAGTTTTCCTTCAACAATTTTTCTCCAGTTGTACGACACGTACACCTACACAAGTCACGTGATAATTTCCCACTGTTTCTGTTGCATATCACATAAATCCTAAAATGGTCATCCTTTGACACTACCTACTGTCTGTACTATGATAGGTTACATTGGTCAAGTTATTCGCCACGTAACACAGTGCTCCACACATAGCAATTGTCACCTAATATGACAGGCCCATTTTAAAAGTACCGGTCACTTTCATATAACAGAACCGAAACTAGGACTGGTTCATACACACAAAGTTCAAGTCACGTAACCATACTAGTGGCTGGTGCATTTCCCGCAGGGGTTCTTCAAAATCGTATGAAGACACTACACGTAGTCCGGTTTTCATATTCGCGTTTTTGTTTGATTTTGAGAAAAAACAAATTTTGATATATTTTTTAAGGGCCAGTGAGCAAAAAAAATATATATAAAGGGTCCGCCAAATTACTTTTTTTTTTGAAAATGCTATAAAAAAAAACTACTGAATATTTTCTCAAATTTCTTTTTTATTTGAATACAATCCTTCCGGTTAATAATGGAAAATAATTTCATTGAAATGGCTGCCTCGGCTGGCCATGCAGTAGCCTGAACGATCAGTCCAATTTTTAAGCACATTATCGATTGTGTGCAGCTGTATTTCCTCCTCTTCAATTTTTGTGAACAAAAATTTGTTCAACATGGCCCGATAACGATCGCCATTGACTGTAACGGCCACTCCTTGCTCATTTTCGAAGAAAAATGGCCCAATTATGCTTCTGGACCAATTCCGCACCAAACAGTGTCTCGTTTTGGGTGTATCGGCACACATTCTGCAACATTACCATGATTTTCAAAGCAATGTCGCAATATTTCCCAGCGTTGTTCAAGCGTATACACAACCATATTCGTTCAGCGGAAGGATAAAACTAATTATCTGTCAAATCAGACATGAGTTAAGTGTTACCATTCACGAAATAAGCACTAGTTGAAAAAAAAACGTTAGATGGCGGACCCTTTATATTCAATATACTAATTTAATCCTCTTCCTTAAAGCCTAAAATCAAAATCAAAGGTATACCCAATGCATAAGAATAATGTTATCCTGGCGATTTTTATAAAATATGAGAACACCTTTCCTGAACAACTTTTTAGATAATGAACCATTTTTTGTTAATTTAAATACGACCGAGCAAAAAAAAAATGTATATACAACAAAATATTCTTTAATATTGAAATAAATATATAATAATATTTTCAAAATGCTTTTCAAAAAAAATTCATGTACATCCAAGCATAGTTTTCTGAATTTTTTATATGATAATCATGTCATTAAAACGTGTGCTTAAAACTTAAAAAATTTTCAACTTAAATTTTTTTCGATTATACTAAAGACAAAAACAAAGAAATCCAGTCTCATTATTTGCTTAAAACACGAAGTATATAGACTCTATAGAACTTAAGTCAAATCTTTATTTATATAAATAAATAGGTCTTTTTTATATATTTTCAAACGTAAAATTTGATCGGTGTATTGGTTTTCTGAGTTTATAATAATCACATCTTTCTTCTAATCCTGATGACAAAAACGTTGTGGTGTAATGGTTAGCGCGTTGGATTGTTACACAGATAGTCCCGGGTTCAATTCCTGGTGACGAAAACATCAATTTAGAAAAATAATATGTATGAGTTTTCTATCACTTATATATATCGCTGCGCCCACCTCCGGTGTTCCCATAGCACTTAACCCCACCGAAGTAAAATAATGAATCAGGACTATGAAACAAAAAGCTTCAATAAATTCGCCAACTCTACATCAGGTGGCGAGCAACAACTGTTATAAGACTTATCATTTCGCGCAATTACAGTGTTGCCATGTTGGAAGTCCTTTATCTTCCACCCCTTTCATCTCTCCACTATTCCCTTTCCAAAAAAGCAACACATTAATTAATAGGAAGAATTTCCTGAGTGTTGCTTCTCTTTAAAAAAAAAAAAAATTATATATTGTTGTATAAAACCCCATACATAATTATATATAATCCTGATGACAAAAACTTTTTTTTAATATTTAAAAAAAAAAAATGATTTAAATTTTATTCAAAATTAAATGTCGCACATTAATAGTATTTTAATTAATTTAGTCTCTAAATATCTTATTTGATACACCACAAATTACTTATCTTTTTGGATCTAATTTGATACATCTAAGTCAATACCATGGGATATTTTGGGATCAATCAGAATCTTAAAATAATAACATTTTATTTCCCACTTTTGAGATCAATTTTGATCTAGTTGAATCCAGTAACCCAGCAAAAAATAGAACTTATCAGAAGCACTTCCGGAAGGCATTATTTAATTACGAAGTGCTTCCAAAGCAAATAAAGAAGGCAAGATTTTTGTTCGCGATGTCCCACTTGGTATGTCTCTTTTAAAGCGTTTCTTTCATGTGCTCTTAGAAGCAATAAATTCATGCCCTCTTAGGCACTAAGAAGCGCTTTTTGTATGTTAACAACATTAGTGCTACATGGTATGCATACTTTATTGCTTCATTTTAAGCATTATTCACTGCTTCAACGAAGGCATTCTGGGAGCACGACAGAATGCCTTCCCTAATTGCTTTATAGTATGCAAGGCGGTGAAGCGCTATTTTGGAAGCATACAAATGTAGTTACTGCTTACCAAATCCAGGTTATTTTTTGCCGGGAATATATTTGAGAGATCTAATTGGATATATCCAGTAATATCCCAATTTGGAGATCAACTTGGAAAAATTAAATATCGATCTATATCAAATGGGATATAATATTATGTGTGAGATACAACTGGTTTTTTTTTTTTTTTTGATCGGGAACATTATTTATACAACTTTGCTATGTGTATGTGTAAGTAAAGTTTTTTTCTTTTTAATATTGTGTCTGTTTGTGGCATCAATGGTTTTAAAAGAGTGTTCCCCTGCTGTTATCATTATATTTGTTGTAAATAAGTAAAAAACGCTAAATAAAAATATAAAACCTTGTTTTTTTGTCAAGCTTTTTGATTGTTGTATGTAAATATATATTGCTGGAAAACCTGTAACTTTATCATAATGACTATGACAGAGGAGACCATGAAATTATTTTTATTTTTTTTGTTTGTTTTTAATTGTAATCTTTGCGTTCTAACCACTATTATAAAAATAAGTGAAATATATATTTTTTTGTTTTTACTCTTTATCCATATTTAAGTTCTATCTACAGATACTTGCCTTTTAACTATAAAATTTCTTTTAAAGTGTCAAATAGTTAAAATATCCAGACCAGTTTAGTTTGTTATTCCACCACTTGTTCATGAAAGTAGTTGGCAAGTTGGTTAATTTTTTCCATTTTTATTCAAGTGTTTATTTTCCATGTTTTTCTTTTTCTATTATAAAACAAACAAAAAGAAAAAAAATTATATAAAAAATGGAAAATTGTATATAACAATATAATTTTTGCATAATGTTGTTTAATGCATCATTGTTGTTGTAGCCAACTGTTTAGTTGTAGTTGTTATTTCTTTTTTTTTATAGTTATTATTCTTGTAACTATTGTTTTTTCTATTGTGGTTTTTAACGTTATTTACATTTTTCTAAATGTTGATAGTGAAAAAATAAAAAACAAATAAAATTGTCTTGCTTATAAAAACTTCTGTCAAGGACATTGAACGGATAAGTCATAACTATTAAATAGAGAAACAAAAAAAAAAACATGAACAGAATTGTTGAGTTATATTTTTTTTTAACAAATTTAAGTTTAAATTCACGTACCTAAATGCACTGAGCCTGCTTATTGATCACACACTTATGAAAAACGCGTATTTAAAAATATATTTCGACATGATCAAGAAGTTAATGTTAACCTTAGAAGCTACATCTTATTTTGCATACACAAAGCACTTTAAATTTGTATTGCGGTCCCAAACACTCCTGATACAAAAAAAAGTAATAAAAAATTACATTTTATTGGTAAAATAATTAAGTTTCTATTTTTATCGGTTATTAAATTTCAGGGACCATACTAATTATTCCTTTTTTCACAAAAGTTATTTTTTGATTTTTATTTTTTGAGCAAAAAGAAAAGTTATTTTTTGATTTTTATTTTTTCGAGCAAAAATAAAAGTAATTTTTTGGTTTTTATTTTTTCGAGCAAAAATAAAAGTTATTATTTGATTTTGGCTTAGGCAGTGTCACTTGTCCTAAAATTACCAATCCTGTGACTGGCAAAGGGAGAACATACGTACTCATTATTCCTTTTTTCATAAAAGTCAGATGATAAAAGTTAATTTTTGATTTTTATTTTTGAGCAAAAATAAAAGTTATTTTTTGATTTTTATTTTTTCGAGCAAAAATAAAAGTTATTTTTTGGTTTTTATTTTTTCGAGCAAAAATAAAAGTTATTATTTGATTTTGGCTTAGGCAGTGTCACTTGTCCTAAAATTACCAATCCTGTGACTGGTAAAGGGAGAACATACCACTTAACCAAAATTATTATTAACAAATAAAGCCAGTTGGGCAGAATTTTACATATTGGAAGCTGTTTAGTTTTCGTTTATTTTATACGACATGGGCCATTTGCGACAGTCTTTGGTTAGTCCTGTGGCATGCCACTATGTGGTTTAAAGCAGGACAAATGACCCCCTCCTAGGACAAGCCAATGTTAAAGTTGCCAGTTGTTTACATAGGGTAGGGTTTAGCAGAGGACCGGTCTCTGGACCGATCCTGTGGCACACGCAGGACCGGTCTCATTACTCTTAGGGTACTACATCATAACAGGTTCTAATTTCTGTTATACAAACGATTCTATTTGCAATATGTTTTTTACCTCCAAACAAGGACAGGTTGCCGGTAATCAAATTTAATATATCACGATTTGTATTTTATCCGTAAATCAGAATCTGTTGTAAATCTTATTATACGAGTAATATACACCTACAACGTAAAATAAGTAAATCCAAAACAGGTTAAGACCATATGGCATTTAATAAGGATAGAAAAATATGTTTGTAAGAAATCTAATTATTTTAAATCTGCTTTGTAAAAAAAAATCTAGTTTATTAGGTTGAGTTCTAAATTTATCTATAAACTGATAGATTTAATTCACACGTTCGACATATACAGTGGTGTTCAAAACATTTGCAACTCAAATCATGATTTAGGTAATTATAATTTTTTTGATCAAAAAGATTTGTGGTATAAGTTTTTGTTTTTTTTTATTAAATTCAGTTATAGCATATTATTTTACAAATACAAAAAAATTATTCATAACTTCTCAAAAATAAAACAAAAGTAATTTTAACAAAATAAGTCTATAGTGCAGTGTTCAAAACATTTGCAACTCTTAAAGTTATTAATAGGAAATACAAACAATGGTTTTAAAGCTCAGTATTTTGTAGCGTAGCCATTATTTTTTATAACTTCTAAACACCTCTTAGGCATTGAGGCAATGAGCTTTTTAATATAATCGTCAGAAATTTCATTCCACTGCTTCTCCAACTCGACGAAAAGTTCATCACCATTTCGGAATACTTTTTTGCCGATATTCCGTTTTCCAATTATCCACATGTTCTCAATCGGGTTGAGATCGGGAGATTGAGCCGGCAACGACATGATATTAATTTCATTTTCCTGCAGCCAAACTTTTACAACCCCCGCCGTGTGTTTTGGGTCGTTGTCGTGCTGGAAGGTCCATGAGAGTGGTATTTTCCATTCAGCATACGGAAGCATAACTGAACGCAAAAGATCTCTATAGATTGTGGCCGTCATTGTGCTAGTAATGTGGTGAATTGGGTAAATCGGATTTCCTGAAAAACACCCCACACCATAATGTTTCCACCTACGTGCTTCACTGTGGCGGTAGTGTATCTGAGATGAAACTTTTCGCCTCGTGGTCTTCGAACATTGGCTCTTCCATCTGATCCCCGGAGGTTGAATTTACAATCATCTGACCACAATACATTTTTCCATTGCTGTTGAGTCCAGTTGAAATGGGTGCGTGCAAAGTCAAGCCGAGCTTTTCGGTTTTTTTCCAACACAAACGGTTTTTTGTACATCTATAACTTCTAAGACCATATTCTCGAGCTCTTCTTTTAATGGTGGGAAGACTGGCGTCTATTAAAAGTTCAGTTTTAGCTTCTCTGGGAACTGCTTTGGGATATTTCCTTAAAAAAATTCTTGATTTTGCGATCTTCTCTTACAGTTGTAATACAAGGTCTTCCACATTTATGAGTTGTGTGGATGTTACCACTATTAACAATGCTGCAAATCGTTGATTTTGGAACAGGGTACTTTATAGAAATTTCTTTTTGGGAAAGTCCATTTTGCAAATTATTTAAAACTTTTGATTTAAATCAGAATTGGATTTATTTCCTGCCATTTTTTACAAAAATTATTCTTACGATGTTTATGCTTCCAACATCTTATTACAACTATTAAAGAACAATAATTATAATAAATTTGTTTAAAAAATGTAACGGCCTGAATCGCATATTAAAAAGGAATGCGATTACCGTTATATCCTAGCATTTGTTAGTATAAATTGTTTCGTTAAGTGTAAGAATAATGAGAGTTGCAAATGTTTTGAACACCTGCATTTTGAATAAATCTATTATTATTATTTTTTTTGTTGTTTTAATTTAACATAAAACAATGTATGAAGAATATGTAAAAAATAAATTTTAGTAACTAAGTGTGATTTGAAGAAAATAAATCAATGAAAACAACAAATGCGATCTCAGTTCCAAATGTTTTGCCCACTACTGTAATTTACTAAAGCCTAATATGTAAAGTGAAACAGAAATAATTTTTGGTCTTGGATAACGTGACTAATTAATTGTCTTTGATGACAAAGCGAGACTCGACAGACAAAAAAAAATGAAAATGAACTTTGATGCAAAAAGCGGGATATTAACCATTTCTGTCTAAAAATTTGGATTTTAATAAAATCTGACTGATTTATAAATAACAATTTGTGTGATCAATGGCGATAGTCTTTTTTTTTTCTTCGAGTTCATATAATATATATTAGTTCTTATGTAGTGAGTAAACTAGTTTATATGAATGTTTGATGTTTGGCATAGGATTGTCACTTCTTTCAAAACGTGTTCTGATGATGGGAACCTAGAAAATTCCCGAAATAGATCTATCAACACATTCTTGAAAGGGTCAAAGAATAAATTTGGAAACAAAAACTCTATAGATTATTTGTTAGGAGAATATCCTAATAAAGAAATATAGAGTACACTAAAAAAAAAGTTTGTAAAGTCAGCAAAAAATTTTGCTGAGCCAGCAAAATTTTAGTCAGGAGGATGCTAGCAAAAAAATTGCTAATGTCAGCAAAATCTTTTGCTGAAAATCAGCGAGCTGATTTTTAGCAACAAAATTAGTAGATTCAGCAAAAGTTTTGCTAACACTAATGGCCTGTTTCTCGATTTCGAAAGAAAGCTTTCTTTCGCTTTCTAAGCGAACGAAAACTGATTTGGGTTTCTCTAACTACATTTCTATGCGAACGATGACTCGAAGTACAAGTCGAATGAAAACGTAACAGTTTTCATACAAAATTTGGTTTCTCTATTTCGAACGAGTTGTCAACGCTGCGAACGTAAATGTCAAAACCAGTCACTTGCTTTTTTCATTTCGAGTAACAAAATATTTTCAAAAAAATATATCATTCATTCCATGAGAAAACGCAAAAAATCTGAAAACTGGTCTTCTGATTTTGTTTTTTTTTTTGTACATGAATACTCTATGGTCCCATTTGTACATTTACTTTTTCAGATCTCCAAATTTGTAAAAACTCGTGATTTTATGCACGTTTTTAGTTCTCATAAATATCAAAAAAATGCTAAAAGCACTTCACTTTGAAGTGCCATCGCATGTATATCGCATGTTATTAATTTAAACGATATTTGTATTGTATTGTACGATAACGGTATTTGTATATTTTGGTAAGATTCCATATTTTAGTAAACTATATTTTTTTTGAAAATCGTAGGGTAAGAAAGTTTTGAAAAATACTTTAGAAAACTGCATTTGCATTTCGTATGCACTTTTTTAACAAAAATTGTGTTTAAAAACCTTCAGTTATAAAGTAGACAAGTGCATATTCCAAATATCGTTTAAATTAATAACATGCGATATACAATAAAAAAGTTATGGCACTTCAAAGTGAAGCACTTTTAGCATTTTTATCAAATTTATGAAAATTAAAAACGTGCATAAAATCGCGAGTTTTTACAAATTTTGAGATCTGGTGAAGGCTATGTGCAAGAGGGACTATAGAGTATTCATGTACAAAATATAAAAAAAAATCGGAGAACCTAACAAAAAAAATCCAAATTTTTCAATGTTCTTTGCTGGAATGAATGATATAATAAAAAATTATAAATATTAAAAAAAAAGAATGGATAACAAAAGGTAAGAATAAAATAACACGAATATTTGTAGTTTTTAAGAACTTTAAATTTCAGCTTAATGAAATCTACAATGGAATAGCTGAAAACGCTGGTGTACTTTTTGATTTTCTTCTTTTGATTTATTAATTTTTCTTTTGTTTTATTTATTTGTTCTATTTATTTATTTGTCATATACAGCTGATCACTGTAAAGTAATGTTGTATTTATCTTCAAACAATTTAGTAGTATTTTTGGTATTTTTAAAGGAAATTGTAATAGAAGTTTAAAATATCCGGTCTGGCACCACTTTATTTATACGTAAAACACAAAAATTGACACACGTAAGTATAGGCGAACGATAGCTTTCGAAATAGAGAAACCCAAATTGATTCGAATTCGAGTGACTAGCTTGCGTTCGCTTAGGTTTTCGTTCGAGATCGTGGAACAGGTCATAAGTAGATTAGAAATAAAAAAGCGTTGGTAAAATTAATAAATTTTTTGCTGAATTTTAGTAGACTGAAAAAGACGCAAAAAAATTGTAAAAAAATTGTAATTTAGTTAATATATTTGCTGAAAATCATAAAACATATTTTTGTGATTCTTTTAAAAATAATTTACAATAATTACGAAATATAAAATTTTCATTTTCACACATTGATGTCATGAAGTAATTTAATATCTGAAAATATATAGAAATAAATATATATAACATAACAAAAATTTTCTTTCAACTACTTACATCAATGGTTGTCTAAATGATGCTTTCTTTTAAAGGACGCAACTGCCGAAGATAATTATAGAAACGAAACGAAAAAATAAACAAAAACAAACGAAACTAAAAAAACAACCCTTTTTTTTGCAATAAGAAAAAGGAACCATACTAAGATGTGTGTCTTTGTCTTTCGCTTTACTCTGTCTACATGTCTGTATATGTTTGTTTGCAATTTGACCACACTAGATTATTAATCTATTAACATTTATTATAGAAATACATATTAAATTTAAATATTTTCTTTTGTCTTTTATTTTATTAATAGTCAATTATTTTCACAAGCCGGTGACAACGTAAAATTTAAGTTGTTTTAATCCTCAATTTTGTTTTATGTATGAAAAACAGATACAAAAGTCTTTCATGGTTGATTTTTTTATATGTCTTATTAGAGTTGTACTTTTTAGTATCATTTTCCTCTTCTCTACTACATCTTGACATGCCGCGACATCTGCTTATCAGCACAATTTTTTTTAGCAAAATTAATTAGTAAAACATTAGTATATTAGTAAAGCATTAGTATAAAACAGTTAAGTGCTGAATAAGTATAACAAAAATTTTAGCTGAAAACACGATTTTAGCAAAAAAATTTGTTAAAAAATAGTATACCTGATTTACAAGACGTTTTACTAACTTTTCTACTAACTTATTTTTTTGAGTGTATGGCCTAGAACTTGAATAATTTTCATTAAAAAAAAAAAATGGTAAAAACTTCAAAAACGTTTATAAGGGAACTTTTTTGAGATCACCGAAAAGTATTATTATATTTCTTTATATTTTTTTATTTACTTTATGGATACAATAGGTAAAATTTTATATTTGCGGAAAAAACGTCAAAAGTTATAACCCAAGTGTACACCAAATTTCTATCGTTAAGAATTTAAATTTATAAAATGTTCGGATAAAATGTCACATTTATTTAAGCTCGTTGACAAACATTTTTATTCTAAATATTGTTTAATTAATTTCTAAGTTAATATGTTTCAGATAAACATCAACAATGCCTTAAAGGTATATTTTTTAAAATATTTCAACAATTTTAACAAAAAAAAGTCTAGACAGACATAAATAAGCTTCAGTTTTATTCTAATTGTAACAAAAACAATAAAGTTACTAAAACAACAAAATAAATACTAAGTAAGATTGGATTATTCGGTAAAGCTTAAATTGGAAGAAAGAAAAAAAAAAAACATTTACAAAAGCCTTCAAGGTAATTTTGAATGTGTTGATGACTTTATTTACAAATATACAATAACTTGAGGCAATATAAGATTTAAAATAATACCAAATTCATTACAAAAGGAATGTTAGAAAATAGTAAGGGTTTCCACAAGGTATACTAAGTGTTGTATATGTTGTATGTTGGATTGTAAAAATAGAGATGTTAACATTTTGTTTTCTATTTGACGAAGATTTTGGGTTTCTTGGATTTTGTTTTCACTCTCTTAGCATACTTTAACATAGTAAGAGGGCGGATCACTAAGTCCGTGACTTTTTGAATGAAACACATTTTTTGTTTTGCACAAAGAAAAAATATTTATTTTTCAACATAATCTCCTTTTAACTCAATACACTTGGTCCAACGTTTCTCCAATTTTGTATCCCTTCAAAAAATAGGATTTTTCAAGGTCCATATAATGGGCATTTGTTTGATAATAATTTCATCGTTGGAGCTAAATCGCTTTCCACGGAGCCATTTCTTTAGGTTTCGAAATAGGAAATATTCACTGAGTGCTAAATCCGGAGAATTTGGAGAATGAGGGTACCAATTTGTAGCCCAATTCATGAACTTTTGCCATTGAGACTGCACACGTGTGCAGCCGTGCATTATCTTGATGAAAAAGGACTTTTTTCTTGGCCATATGGGTTCGTTTTTTAAATCCTCGTCAAATCGGCCAATAAGTTGGCATAATATTCGCCGTTTATTGTTTTCTCCGTTTAGAGGGTAATCGATGTGGATTATTCTGCGTGCATCTCAAAGCACTCGCCGGAAAACTTACCTTGGCCTTCTTCGGAGTCGGTTCAACCGTAGAAACCCATTGTTTAGACTGCTGCTTGGCCTTAGGAGTGTTGTAATGGATCCATGTTTCACCCACAGTTACAAAACGCCGTAAAAACTCATTAGAATTGCGGTTAATCAACTCCAAACAATCCTTTGAAGTTGTCACACGATTACGTTTATGGTCAATTGAGAGCAAACGCGGCACCCATCTTACAGACAGCTTTCTTAAACCCAACTGATCATTTAAAATCGAAACCACACTGCCATATGAAATTCCTATGGCATCATAACATATCGTGGATTTTTTCGACAATTTCCGGGTGTATTGACCTCAATTGGCCGTCTAGAACGTTCAGCGTCATTTGTATTTGTGCGACAACAACGAAAGTCAGTAAACCACTTTTTTACAATTGAAATCGATGGTGCAGAGTCCCCATAGTATTTATCAAGCTTTTCCTTGGTTTGATTGACGGTTTTTTTTCGCAAAGAATAATGTTTAATGAGCACTAGAAATTCACTTTTTCCATTTTTAAAAAAATCCACGAGGTTGAACATCTGTAACGCGACGTAAAGGACGGTACTTGCTGAAAATTTGACAGTAGTCTATTAACAGATGGTACTTGATGGGAGCAGTGTTGCATTTCATATTACTACGAGGGAAGTTCGAAAAGTCACGGACATATTGATCCGCCCGCGTACACTAAGCATTCGCTACGGGCAATGAGGAGTAAATTGTAAAATAACTAGTATAATTTGCCATTGATGTGGAGATTGTGTCATCGAACCCCGCTGGGGGCAATCCATAAAAGATTTTTTTAAATTCATAATTTTTTTAATATTAATTTAAAACTTTATTGTTAGACATTTAACCTATCACGCACCAGGTACCCGGACATGTTACCGACATATCCTGCGGGTCGTCCGGGACATGTCGCTTTGCCCGCAGGGTAGGTTCAAATGTTGTATCGTACTACACTACACTGCATTGCATATATTAATTAAAAATAACTATAATAACAAATGATTTTTGCTATTTTTTATAATATTACAAACATTTTTTTAAAACTTTTAACTGTTTTTAAGAGTGCGATAACTGATTTCTTATTGTGTAAAATTTTAGAGCATACTTAATTGATTTAAAAGCAAAATTGTATAATATTGTTTACTATTTGCTATTCTAAATATTATTTTTGGTTTTTTATGCAAATTAAATCAGTTTGCAATATAATGCCGCCTGGTTCACATCTAAGTGATTTTAAAAAAGGTCAAATTTCAGCATATATTTAAAAAGTGGCTCAAGTTTTAGGAAAATTTGCTAGAATAATAAACCGTTTACATGTGGTTGTCAAAAATTTTCCAAATAATCCGAGTGCTTATGGTAAAAATAAAACAGGCAGACCGAAAAACGATTTCTGATTAGAATTACTAGCCAAAAGCTGATGTCCGTACGAAGATTATTATACCGCCACAAAAGTGCTCTACTTGAATTCGATGAAAGCAATTTACAAACCAACTGGCGATGTTGGTGGTACACTTAGAATACTATGTAGGTAAAGACCACTGCAATTGTAGTTGAAAACAAATAAAATTTCACTTAAAGAAAGGACGACTTACATTACAGTTAATTCAATTAACATTATCATTTGTTTTTTAATGTTCAAAAAATGACCAACAATTGTAGTCCAAATGAACCAAATGGTAGTAAAAAATAAACAAACATTTTTTTTTTAAATAACAAAAAACAACTGTAAAAAAATGAATGTAAAATCATAAAACAGTCATTTGATGTGGGTTGTATATTTAAATGAACTACGAGGTTAGTAAATATTTTAATTTGTTCTACAAATGACTGACATTTACATTAAAAATAGAGAAACTGTATTACAACTCAAACAACTACATATTTCTAAAGCAGAAGTTCCCTAAGAGTATGACTGTTTAAACATAAATATCTTTTAAAGATGATTTTTTTCTGATAAGAAAAAGTTCCATTTAGATGGTCCAGATAGTTTCAACAGCTATTGGAGAGAAAAGAAAAATAAATTTCGGTGGCGGATCCTGAATGGTTTGGGGCGCTTGTTGTGTCGACAGTATGGTTGATTTGGCATTTCCAAGCTACAGAATGAATTCATCTGAGTGCATTACAGTAATCGAAGAGATATTGGTGCCATTTATTGAAAAAAAGTTACGAAGAAGAGTTAATTTTCCAACAAGATAATGCCTCAGTACATATAAGTCGTCAGACGAAGGAATGGCTATCATCAAAAAATATAAGAGTAGTGGATTGGCCGCATGTTCTCTGGATCAAATCCCCATTGAGAATATTAAGGGAGTATTAATCCGTCGAGTTTACGCAGAAAACTGTCAATATGAAATCGGGTTTCATCAAAAAGAAGCAGTTATTGATGCCTGACGCATCATTAAAACTGCTGCTTTAAAATATTTTTCTTAATTTTTTTTAAATTTTGATATATTTAGTTAAGTGTATTTATAGTTATAAAACGCCAATTGCTTTATTATACATCGATCTTTGAACCTCCGTGTATTTACAAAAATAAAGCAAATCAAACATATTAACTAGATTGATACTAGTATTTCGATTTGAAAAGCTAGAGCCTCCAGAATAGGCAGAAATTTAACAAAATACCTATTAATCATCAATTTTGTTCCATTCTTATCTTCTTAGTAATCGAACACGTAGCTAGGGTATTTTCCTAACAAGTAATCTGAAGTTACTAAACTTTGAAGGCCAAGAATTTTCTATTTATATACAAAAAAAAAATAGTTTTTACTCTGGCTCAAGTAATATTTTTTACAGTTTTATTATTTTTTGTATTTATATACACCGAGATTATTTTAATGTTATTTTCAATTTATAACGAGCTTTCAACCTCTGTATATTTACAAAAATAAAGCAAATGAAATATATTAGCTACGCTGATACTAGTATTTCGATCTGGCTAAAAATCTCATCAAGTTTTCGAAGTTTTCGAAAAGCTAGAGCCTCCAAAATAGGCAGAGCTTTAACAAAAAAAAATTTTTTTTTTTTTATTAGTTAATATTCATATAATTACAAACTATATACTATTACCCTAACCGAGCACTAGCTAGTATGGCCTTCGGCGCGTTGTAGCGAAAGCAGACCAGTGTCTCTGGTGGGAATCGAACCCACAATCCCCGCACTGATAAGCCAGCACGCTACCTACTAGCCTACCGGGGCGCACAAAAAACAAAAAAAATTATTAATCATCAATTTTGATTTTGTTATTCTTCTTAAATAGTGAAATAAATTTTCCAATGGGTTTACATTTATGCATATTAAACTCTTCTACTTTATTACTGTGTAGTTATAGTTTTGCACATCTAATGTTGTATATTTTAATACAACATTTTACCATCTCTCTTTCCGATGCGACTATACAACACATACAACATTTATTACAAACCTTGCGAACAAAATGTAAAATGTCTGTTTATAAAAAGTTTTTTGAACATTTTAAAAAAAAAAAAAAAATTATATTTTAACGTCATTTTAGGCTTTTTTTAAACATAAATAATAGCGGCAGAAATATATTTTTTTTTCGGGAAAAGAAAACAACAGCCAGGAAAAATGAATCAAAGATAGAAGTAAAGAAAACAAAATATAATAAAAAAAACATCAATCATAAGTCAAAACATATGCCAACATATACCAACACAATAGCAGCAGCAGCAATACGTGTAATTTTTATGTATGTGTAGGTGGTACTATATAAAAATGAACAATAATCTTATACAAACATAGATGATACAGTGACAACATATTCAAATAAACTTCTCTTACACATAACACGTAGTCCAATTGATAATTAACCTGATTTAGGGGAAGACATATAAAAGAAAATACATTCTTAATTTTTACGACTAAATTTTAAATAATTAAATTAGCCTTAAAATGTTATTTTTCCTACCAAAATATTAAAAAAAAATCTATCAATTAATCCTCGTATAATATATCTTAACTTATAGTACGTTACCATATAATACAAATGTGTATTAAAATGATGACAGTTTAGTAAAAACTCACTTTCCGCTTTTAATTTTACATACGAAAATGTAGTCGCAAAAGGCAATGTAACATTTGAACTAGTTCATTTTTAATAGTTCATTTGGAATTTTTTCTCATATTATGCAGATTTCTTTAACAAACCACTGACCGATGACAATAGGATAAATAATTGAAAAACAAAAATTCGAATAAATTTATGAGCTAAAAGAATAAACTTTTTCAATTTATGTAAATGAACGAAATGAACTATGAACTAGAGTTGGGCATCTAGAAATGTACACCCAGAAAAAAGTCTCGGTTATAGCAACTGTATTTGTTGCCAATCGAATGTTTTGGTTGCTGCAACCGAATTTTTCTTTTGTGATAACATTAATACGATTGATGCAACAGAAATTCTGCCACGACAATAGAAATTCGATTGACTCAACAGAAATTCGGTAACCACTACCTCAAAATTCGGTAGCTACAACCGAACCATTCTATTTGCCACAAATACACTCACAAGAACTTTTCCATAACAAATCAACAGTTATTTAAAAGTTTAATCGGTAAAGTTGTTTCAATTGAATATACTGTTAAATAACCAAAGAAATATATTTTTTAACTTTCTGTCTGTTATTCAATAAACAAAATAAACGAAAAGAAACCGACTTTCGGTATTAGTTAAAATTTTCAGTTAAAATTTTCTATTCATATTGAGTATTGAAATAAACGAAAAAATCTATTGTTTTTACCGATTTTGTCAATTATTTTTTTAACAGATGAAAATAAACTAAAATATACAATTGTTTTAAACGAAAAGTAAGTAGTCCTGTTTTTAACTGATTTTCAGTTAATTTAATGTGTATATTCAGTAATCTTTACGGAAAAAGTATTGTGTGTGTACGGTTGCTACTACCGAGTCTGTTTTCTGGGTGTATATAAAAGAAAAAAAAATGAACAAGTAACGGAAAGGAACTCAATATTATGTATGGAGTGTATGAGATAGAAGTCATGGAATAGAAAAATATTAAGAATAAGAAATGAAAACAAAAACAAAAAACATATACAAACATTTGTAAGAACAAAAAAAAATATGGCGACGTACGTACGCCATATGAATGTAGTAGTAACCATCATAATCATCATAATCATCATAATGTGGTGGCGTTGATGTTTCTCTAAAGGACATTGTGCTGTGTTGGTTGTTGTTGTTGTTATTCACTATTGTTCGCAGTTCACGTCACATCTTTATAAACATATTTTATGCTTTTGAATTTTGATATTATTTATATAACGGAATGTATGTATATATGATGAATATGATGTAATGCATTTATTCAAGCTGACATATTGTGTGATGAAAAACAAAAATAATAACAAAATATTGTAAGATAAATATATAAAAATACGAAAAATATTTTCTTAAACTTCACCCACTATACTTGTAAATGCATATGTTAGAAGTTCCTGAAAGTTGCCTTATGACACTATGGATAAGGAATCCATTGTGTCTGTTCTTACAAAAAAGTGTATACCCGAGTAAAAATGTTTAAATAAAAATATATACGATGAGATATTTTCTCCAAATGTAAAAGGATATAAATTGATCCGAAAAATGGTTCTATTAAATTGTATTACTTTGGATCTAATTATATTTAAATATATACAACTTAATAAAAAAACTATCCAATTCTATCCGAGTTTTGTCCCGATATAATTACATCTAATTATAATGTATTATCTAATTGTTAGATATAATTGGATACAATTAGATACATAATAATCCAAATATATTAAGTTACATATATTTGACCTCCATAAAACGCTTTCAAAACACAATTTTTTTAGGACATCAAATTTTCGTTTTAAACGAAATTGTTATTTTAAATTTAATTAAAAAAAATGTTTGTTTTACAAACATTTTGTGGTCTTATTTGCAATAAGTTCTTTACCTACAAACTAGAACAAGTTGATTTAGTTATAGAACTAGTTCTGGGACAGTGAAACGGTTCCATGTAACCGGTGTTAACAGAAACTTTTTTAGGACAGGTTCTTAGGTAATCTGTTATAACAAACTTTTCTGGATTTTGATGAACGAAAAAGTTAGTAATCACTTCCATAAAGTGAATGGACACATATTCAATTCTTGTGCACGATGGCGGATAGACTGATTGTGTCTTCCTCTACGCTAAGCTCTACAGCAGCAATGACTTCTTTTGCCAAACCAAACACAAATCACTTGACAGCTGACAAAATGGACACCAGTTAAAAAACTGTTGCCAACTTAAAGTTTTATACCTGTATAAGAAACACCCTATAGAAGCAACTATCGATTGGTATTGGCAAACGAATTTGAGACAATGTTTGTTTTTCTGACTAAATATTTAAATTCAAATTTAGCAGTCAGCATTTATAAGTGTTTGTGGAATAGTGGCTAGAGTTTGCCTTGTACTCCGAACATACGAGTTCAAATCTCGAAAAAGACGAACACAAAATGTTTTTTTTTGTTCAATTAAATAAAATATTCAAATGTTTAAATAGCAAATAAGGTAATGAAAATTAAAAGTGATTGTGGTGCAATCAATAGGACACAGGACTATTAGTCCGAAGGCCACGGTTCAATACCAAAAAATAATGCATACCAAAAAAAAAATACCAATACCAAAAAAAAAAAAAATTTAATTTAGCATTACGACTGCTATCGTAACCGCCATAATTCGATTGACAACATATTCGGTGGCTACAACTGAGACTGTTTTCTGGGTGTAATAATTCAAAATATGCCCTTTATGAATAAAAACAGAATGGGAAATATTTGAAACAGTAGCACATAACTTTACATCATGTGCAAACATTAAAGGTTTGCAAAACTTTAAACAATTTGGCAAATCATTTATAAAAATTAAGAATAAAATGGGATCTCAATGAGTTCCCTATGGAATGCCTGAGAAAGCATTTATTACATTGCTGGAATACGATGAGAATATTTTAATCAATAGCCTCCTATTAGTTAAAAACATCCGAACATTTGTAATTTATACAATAATATTTCATGCGAAATAGAGTCAAAAGCCTTTGAAAAATCTTTGTAAATAACATCTTATTGCATTTTAGCCCTAATTGCAACTACAATCCGATTGATCAACGCAGCTAGATTTGTGCAAGTGAACCGAACTGGTATGATTCCATGCTGAAAATTAGATGGATTTCAAAATAAAGTGCACTAAAAAAAGATCCTCCCAGCAAAAATGTTACTGAATTTACTGATTTTTTTTTTATTATTGTTTTTTAAGATCTAACATTTTTTCCACCACGAATTACAACAGAAATATGATGAGGTTTTTATCAATAAAAAAGTCAGAAAGTCCGGTTGTTTAAATGTAAAGTATAATTATGTTTTTTTTAGTTTGAATTTTAACGTCTTTTTCAGATAATTGCAATTAATACTATAATTAATATGCAATTTTATTTAATTTTAATTGTGAAAGGCGTGGTAGAGAAGAATGAGTGTATTTTCTAAAAATCATAACTCCATTGTAAATTTTTCTGAATCAGACTGCGCAGTTTCTGGTATTGAACCTTCGTCAGTGACCCTGTTTTTTTAAATTTTTGAATAATGTAATATTTGTTATGTTTTCATTTGTTCGATTGCGTCTATATGAAATTTTCTGTGCAATCTCTGACCGTGGTATAGATAAACTGATTTCTAATGCCACATGCACTCGAACTACACGTTAGCCAGTTAGAGTGAGGTAAGCTTCTAAAAATAGAACTGTTGTGTTGTTGGAGTTGTACTTCTGAGATTACGTATGCCAGAACAAAAAAAAAAAAAAACACACACAACTGGACCTGACAATAGATCGGTGGGCTAAAGCTCTGTCTAACGTGTAGTGCGAGTGCATTTGGCATTAGAAATCAGTTTATCTATACCACGGTCAGTGATTGCACAGAAAATTTCATATAGACGCAATCGAACAAATAAAAACATAACAAATATTACATTATTCAAAAATTTAAAAAAACAGGGTCACTGACGAAGGTTCAATACCAGAAACTGCGCAGTCTGATTCAGAAAAATTGAAAATTTACAATGTAGTTATGATTTTTAGAAAATACACTCATTCTTCTCTGCCACGCCTTTCACAATTATAATTATTTTTAATTTATTTTATTAATTAATAATCATATAATTACAAATTATATACTATTACCCTAACCGAGCACTAGCTACTATGGCCTTCGGCGCGTTGTAGCGAAAACAGACCAATGTTTCTGGTGGGAATGGAACCCACGACCCCCGCACTGATAAGCCAGCACGCTACCAACTAGCCTAACGGGGCGCTCAAAGTATAATTAAATTTCGTTCTTCTTATTGAAGTCCTACTGTGTAAAAAATTGTTACTAACTTTGAAGATATCTTCTTCAATATATTGTCCCATAGTGCATTTGCGGTGAATGTATTGTTGAATTTGTTGTCGTATGTGTGTTAAAATGTATTATCCAAAACAACAGCAAAATCTTTATAAGGAGTCCATTAAATTTATTAATTTCATTCGGCAATGTGTTTATACCATATTCTACTTTCATTCATATCATACTCATGCAGACATTTCATGTGAGAATGTGTGTGTGTGTGTGTTTGACTGACAAATTTGTTGTAGTATTTCGTACTTTCGTACTTTTTGTTGTTGGATTTGTAAAGTTATTACATTTTTTTGTGTTCTCATAAGAATGATGAAAAAAAAGTTATGTTAGAAAACAAGTCAACAACAAATGTGACATATACATAATGTTTTAAAATGTGACATATTCGACAAATTAAATTATTTATATATGCCTTGTTAAGAAAAAAAAATTGAATACAAAGAAAATATAAAGCCAACGGTAATGATAAGGACATATAGAATTAATATGTTTAACAGAAACATTATAATGCTTTGAAAGATTAAAGGAGGAGATTTTATTTAAAAAATATTACATGATTATTGTTGTAAAATTAGCATAACTTTTATAAAGGGTCCGCCAAATAACATTTTTTTTTTGAACTCCTGAACCAATTGGACTTTGTATGGCGTCATACCAAGGTCTTTATGCAAAATTCGTCTCAATGATGTCTCCGAAAAGTTCAATTGTTGAGAACGACGGTGAATTGATGTTGATGGCGCTTCACGCACACTTTCTGCCACAGCAGCAATATTCTCGGGTGTACGCACTGTTTTTGGCTTTTCCACGCTTTGGTTTATCGATGAGGATGCCAGTTTCTTTCACTTTTTTCACAAGATAACGAACATACGGACCATATTCGTTCAGCGGAAGGATAAAACTAATTATCTGTCCAATCAGACATGAGCTAAGTGTTACCATTCACGAAATAAGCATTAGTTGAAAAAAAAAAACGTTAGATGGCGGACCCTTTACATTAAAAATGCATTTAGAATCAGATATCCTCACATATTCATAAAAGATATTTTCACACAGGAAGAATTGTTGTCAATAAAATTTCAATTATAATTTTATTTGATTTCAAAAACATTTTTAATTAAAATTTTATTAAAGAAAAAAAATTTGAAAAAAACTGACAAAATTTAAAAAAAAATCTTAAACTAGAAAATCACTGAATTAAAAAGAAAATAAATGATAAAAGTGTAAAAAAATCGTCCAAATAGAATAAAGGAATGTATTATAACATTACTTTTTTACTCCGCCAAAAATTTTATTTGTTTTCTTTTTACTGGAGCTGACTGCTTAGCCGTTCCTACTTGGCAGACAGCCACACAACGATGAGCTCGTCCCGAAATATTTATTGGTCCAATTGAACCGGATTTTATTAGTGGAACGCAAAGCATCTAGGTAGAAATACAAGGTGAAGTTTCTTTTCAAATTTAATTCATTTTATATCCTCAATAGTTTTAGTATACATTTTTGAAACCAATCACTCAACATGATGTACAAAGTAAGAAAGTCAAAAGCAAAAAAATATAAAAGCAAGCCTACATTTAACTCTGCCTTACCATTGGTATTAAACACTGCTACCCTGTTCTAACACTATTGTGAATGACTATCGAGTCGGGGCTGGTGTCTTTGCTGCATGAATGGCAATGCCAGATCACTGAGATTGACGTATTGTTAGTTTATGGAAAAAAGTCGCATTCTGATTTTTGACATTTCTTTTTGTTCTTTTTTTATTGATTTTTTTTTTGTGCTAAAGTGTGTTAATTTATATTATTTTGTAAAATTTAATTAAAATACCAAACTTAATTTGAATGTTTGTTGGTGAAACGGGGGCCGCTTTTGAAAATACCATTGGGAATAAATGGAAACATTTGGTATAGTTTCCTCAATTGTGCTTTATTTTTTTTTGGTGTTGCTGATTGTAGTCGCTGCCGCTGACGGTTTTGACCAGGACACAACGAGGTACGTTGTGTTTATAATTTTATTTTATAATATCTTTCGCGTTTATTTATTCTTTTCCATAAAACTGGTGCCGCTTGGTTACAAACCAAAAGCCCTACATTAATACCAAAGAACAATACAGAGTTGGAAAAGTATTGGTTAATGTAGAAAATTAAAATTTTTCGGAATTTTACAAAAGAGAAAAAAAGGTCTTTAAAATCCGTTTCATTCACTTTAGAAAAAATAATAAAAAACTTAAATAAAATCAGTTCTCAGTTCGTATTTCACATGAAATTTGAACAATAAGTAAATATGTGTGTAAATTTCATGATATTCGAAGTTGGTATCAAATGAAAGGTATTTCAAATGCATATCTAAAAAAAAAAATTTAAAGCTTATACATTCCTGCAGATATAAAGGTTTGAATTTGGAAAAATCTGAATTTTTACAATTAAGTTTCATCAAGATGAACCTTAAATTAATAGCTTGAGTCCAAAATAATTTTGTTGATTAGCTTCGAAATCTTAATAGCAAAAGAGAAAAAAAATTATCTTTCATAGCTTCCCATACGCCTTAAAAAAATCATGAAAATTTCTTAAAAATTGTGAAAGGCGTGGTAGAGAAGAATGAGTGTATATTCTAAAAATCTTAGCTACATTGCACATTTTCAATTTTTCTGAATCATATTGCACGCTTAGTTGTAAAAACCCTATCCACAGAAAAGTACTTTGGCATGTCAAAGGATGAAACGACCAGCTCAGAGGGTCAAGGGCATTGTTCTGTACCCCGGTGAATACGTGCAATTATAGTAATTCATGCCTTAAATAAATGCCTAATGAGCGATAAATTTTTTTTTTAAACAAAACGCAGAAGGAGAGTGATGTTTTCTCTCAGAGGTGCAATTCTTCCCTACCCGATCACTACCCCAAGGTAGTACGCCAATGGCAATTTGAACACCCTACAGTTTGGCTAATTGCCCCTTGTTAATAAAATGCTGCGACTAATTATTCATTTTAAACAATATTGTATGCATTCCCTTTATTTTAAAACTTTTAGCAATTCATTTTAGCAAAATCTTATATAAAGAATCATTAAATACTGAACTTAAATTTAAAAAAAAGAAATAATAAATGTTGTAACAATTGATTTCTTAATCTATTGTCATTAGTCTGTAGCACAATGTCATGTTTGACAGAAGGAAAAACAAAATATGTTTTAGAAAAATTTTGGGTACTTTGTACCAAAAAATAAAAAAAAATAGCAATCTATACAATAAATGTGATATGTAGAATTAGGTTAAATTCAATATTTTCTTGTTTCTACTTTCTGAATTTTCAAAATACGAAATTTTATGTAAGTCCAGTCATGTCAATATTTGAACAAAAAAAAAAAAGATAAAGTAATATGTATTAATTTAAATACCTGTTTTGTTTTTACTCGGGTTCTACTCTCAATAATTTAATTTATAATTTGATGATCTTATTGGAGATGAAGATTTATTATTATGAGGATTATGACGTTTTACTTCATGATGATCGTTGTAATGGCCATTCAGCGAGTCATGATGTTTTGTACTTCTGTAATTATATTAAAATTGTAACATAAGGAATGAAACAAAACAAAAAAAAAAATGAACCAAATACGGTATGACGTCATTAATTGCGACACATATATAAATTACTCTTATTTTTCAAACTTTACTTTACCTTGTGTCCACGTTAACTATCTTACTTTACAATTTTTTGATTTTAGTCCGTTCGTTCTAATAGCGTAATACTTAAAAAAAATTAAATAGTTGTTATTCATTAACTAATAATTCCAATTCCATAAATGCAGCAAAAAAAAAAAATATACTCTTCAAATAACTTCGTACGACTAATTAAGATCTTGTCTTGGTGTCTGTCCACACAATCGGTGTTGTTGTTATCTTTCCGAGATCTCTTTCATACTCAATGAAGCAAAATAAAATCATCAATGGAAAAAAAACCATGAATGAAAATAGTATCAAGCAGATTTGGTTTTGTTGAATTTTTTTTTTTCTTGTACGCAAATAGTAAAAATATTACACCCAGTAGGAAATTTCCTTTGATTTAAATAAATGTTAATAAAAACAAATATATTAAAAGTTGAATTGTATTGATTATAATATAAAAGTTACCTTTGGGTTTTAATTTTGAGAAAAAAAAAAAATGCATGTGCAATAGGTAAAACGTATATTAAATTCTCCGTGATAATTACGATTAAGGCGTCAATTTATATTACTCTTAGAACCGTATTAAATAATTATTCATTAAATAGAAATTTTAATTATAATCACCATAAAAAAAAATTACATTAGCACGAGTTGGAATTTTATTTCAAGCTTTCATTTTTTCTTTATTCAGCAAATTGCAAAAATATTTGCTTAATGTTTTAGCTTTACCAATTTTATAATTGCTTTGCAAATATATAATTTTCAAAATTTTAATTGATTTTTAAGATTAAAAAAATCTTTTCACGTGTATTCAGTTAACGCTTAGAATTCGATGTAATCTCTTTCAATTCTGGATCAAAATAGACAGGAAATAATGTGAGCTAAAAGTACCTGGTATCAAGATTATTTGAGAATTCTATTCAGCAGGGTTTCGGAGCAAAAGTGATGTCAAGTTTCAATGTTAATACGTGGTTAGTGATGCAACTTTAATAATACAAATAACCACTTCAGTTATTCGATTAAAATGATATTCTGTGTTTTTTTTTTTTTTAATGAAAATATACTTTTGAAATTTAAGAAGGTTGATTTTAAAATTTCAATATAGTAAAAAAAAAATTATTATGTTAGAAATTTCGTTACAATCAGACTGCGCAGTTTCTGGTATTGAACCTTCGTCAGCGACCCTGTTTTTTTTTTGGAATAATGTAATATTTGTTATGTTTCTATTTGTTCGATTGTGTCTATATGAAATTTTCTGTGCAATCACTGACAGTGGTATAGATAAACTTATTTCTAATGACACATGCACTCGCACTACACGTTAGACAGAGCGCTTTAGCCCACTGATCTATCGTCAGGTCGAGTTTTGTTTGTGATTAAACTAGTTTTATTCAATACACGGTGTTTTTGTTCTTTTGAGACGTAAGCATTCTATTCTGCTTAAAAGTTTCAAAAATTAAAAAGGGTTTTCGGAAAAACGCGAAAAAAGTATTTTCTGGATTTTGAAATGTTATATTTCTCAAAATGTTTTTGTCTCTCACTTAAAATTTGTATTAAACTATTCAAAATTGAAAAAATGGCCAAAATTTTAAACACTCCCAAAAAAAAATAAAAAACAAAATTATTTATTTTGAAGTTTGATATTTAAATGAATTATTCAGGAATGTACACTCAAGCGAAAAGCGTCATCATATCTATGAAATGTTTCACAAATTTTCGTCCAATGTAACGTTTCATAGTATTTATGAAACATTTAATAAAATGCAAAATCCATTTCGTCATATGCCAATGACTAACAGCAACTTTTTTAAAACCGAGTTTGAATGCTTTAAACTACACGTGGTTGTTTAATTTTGATTATGTTTCTCTCGAATGTCTTAATTTTATACAACTTTATGCGTGACCTACTCATATTCATAAAAAAAAATTATCTCGTGCAATGAAATTAAAGGCAATATTAATGTCAAAATTTATTTTCTTTACAAGTCCATAATATGAAAATTGTATGGAAGTTTATATATTAACAAAGCCATAAGATGCCAAAAAAAACAAAAAATATCCTAAGTAGTGTTTGTATAGACAACATCTTAAGACTATAGTGCAAATGTCTTTATTAGATTTTTGTTTTTGTACATAAATATATAAAGAGATTTCCTTATAATGTGTTTTTTTGCTTTCATTGGTCATCATTATATGAGGAATTTAAAAAATGTTCGACACTTTAGTAAAAATATTTTGTGGGACATGAATATCCGCTTGCGTACCTGTTAGCCAGCTAAATCCATTCGAAATACTCACTTATATTTAACGGAGCAAAAATTAGGGCGATTTTAAGTTTAAATCAAATTAAAAATAATAAAAATGCAATTTTGCTTGGATTAAGTTACATGAATTTATGAATTTATGAATTTATTTAATATAAATTACACCATTAAAAAATAACGGGGTTTTCAATAAGGACTTGATAATTTTTTTTAAATAAAACGCAAAGGCTTTGTGCAATAACTCCCAGGTGAAAAAAGTCAAACAAAAAAAAAAAAAAAAAAAAAAAAAAAATAAGTCCCAAAAATTGTTCATACAAATTTGGGAGTAATTTCAATTGAAATAATACAAAGTTCTTTTGCAGTAACTTCATTTTTTAGAAGTTATTTAATTTTTGTTATTAGGTGTTATTTCATAATGCAGTAATTCCGAAATGAAATAAGTCCCAACAGAACTTAGCGTGGGACATAGCGCCCAAAAAAATTATATGTAAATTGTGTTGTAAAAATGTTCTTGTTTGTGGGCAATACGGCATTGATTTTGACGAAATAACATTTTTTGTTGGGCGCTATGACAGTTTTTTGTTTGGCCAAAATAAATTTGGGCGCTATGACGGTAAAAAAAAAGTTATTGCCCAAAATCATAATTTTTTTTTTTAAAAGTCATAAGGCATTAAATGTCAAGGCTGATTCATTAAATCAAACAAAAGAGTTTTAAGGAAAAAATAAAAAAATATGTTTCCATTTTATTTTTTTGTGTCGCATGCAGAAAAAACTACGCCGCCTGCCGCGTTCTAGGCCGCCACACAAAAAAACTTGTTTTTACAAATAAAATGTCGAATCCGTTGAAATCTTATATTTAAGACAATATATAAAAATAAGTGTACATTTTGATTGTCACTCCATAACTCGAGAACGGCTGCATAAAATAAAAAATGGCTGAATACGTTTTGTAGAACATGCAATGAGGATGGTTTAAAAAAAAAAAAAAAACATTAAAAAAAAAAAATAAATTAAAAATATTTTCGTTTGGTCGAGATGTGGTGATTTTTCTGAACATTAGTTATTTTCATATAAATTGTGAATAAAATTTGAAGGCAAAACAACGTTTGTCGGGTCAGCTAGTAAGTAATATAATTTGACCAGTCTTAGCTTTGTCATTTAAACAGCTAATTGATTGTCTTTTATCTTAAATAAAATAGTAGAGCATTGGCCTTCTCTTTATTTAACGTTTAGACACTAATATATACGTAAAATTTTTAATGAAATATACTTTTAAAAAAATAATCATTTAAAAACAATAAATCTTGCTGTGGGTTGGTATTTTGGGACATAAAAAGTTATGACAGGTCAAATAAATGTTACTTTATGTCTTAAAAATATAAGATTTCAACGGATTCGACATCTGATTTGAAAAACAAGTTCTTCTGGGTGGCGGCCTTCGGCCGCTCTTCGTGATGAAATAACAACCAAAACTTAGGATTTGTTTCATTTTTGTTTTGGAAATTATTTCAGTTTTTTAGAATTTATTTCACTTTTCGAGACGGGACTAATTTAATTTTTTTTAGAATTTATTTCATTGGAGCTTTTGCAGTGGGACTTTTTGCACCTGGGACTTATTGCATAGAGCCAAACGCAAACCATTTGAGATATTTCCAAAACTTTATTATGGACTTGAAATACAATCAAAACATTTATGAATGGAATTTGACTTCGTTCATATGGCCACCGCGGACACGAAGGCAGCGGTCGATTTGTTGGACCCAATTTTCGATGACCCGGTCACACATTTCGGCCGTTACGGCCGCTATTTCGCGTTCAATGTTGGCTAACAAAACTTACTCTTCAATAAGTCGATTGTAACGTGTGCTGTGTGGCTTGTGGCACCGTTTAGTTGAAACCACATGTCGTCCAAGTACATGTTTTAAAAGACCCCAATGAAATAAGTCCCCAAACCAAAAATGAAATAACGCCCCATTTTTGGGGCTTTATTTCATTATGAAGCAATACCCCAAAAAAAAATGAAATAAACCCCCAACCAAATGAAACGAAACCCCAAAATAAAATGAAATAACACCGCAATTTTGAGGCTTTATTTCATAATGCAGTAAAGCCCCATTTCTAAAATGAAATAAGGCCCCAATTAAAAAAAAAAATCAAAATTACATATTACTTTAAAATATTTCTTTATTCCTAATTAATACATAGTAAAAAGATTAATAATATTTAGTATATCAGTACAGTTTTTTTTAATATTTTTTAGTAGTATATCACAAAATAAAACTAAATTTATAAATCGTATAATCGCACGCAGAAAAAACTGTATTTCGCGAAGCCGCCTGCCGCGTTCTACGGAGGAAAAAAACCCTTAAGAGCGGCCGAAGGCCGCCACACAGAAAAACTTGTTTTTACAAATTACTTGATGTCTTAAAAATATAAGATTTCAACGGATTCGACATCTGATTTGAAAAACAAGTTTTTCTGGGTGGCGGCCTTCGGCCGGACTTAGGGGTTTTTTCCTCCGTAGAACGCGGCAGGCGGCTTCGCGAAATAAAGTTTTTTCTGCGTGCGACATAAAAGAAACTTCAAAATTACTACACGGTATAATCTCACTTACTAATAGCAAATAACTATTTACATTAATAACTTGATAATTCATGCAGTAATTATAACGGTTATTTGCTTATATTACTTAAAAATTTTGATTTTTAAGAAAATGAAATAACACCCCAAAAATATTATTTGTGGACTTATTTCATTTCTCATATTGGGGCCTTATTTCATTATGAAATAAAGTCCCAAAAAAAAAAAATGAAGTAAACCCCCTAAAAAATGAAATAAGACCCCAATTTTTTTTATTAGAAATTTTTGGGGCCTTATTTCAATATTGGTTTGGGAACTTATTTCATTGGGGTCTTGTTTCATAGAGCCATCATGGAGGATGAAGTGGTGATTCAGGAAGCACATGTGAATTACACCAAACCAATAACACATATTTTGCTTATTGACAAAAGTCAAAAGTGACTCAACTCAAAACTTAAATTTTTCGAGTTTATATGCTTAAACTATGCACAATACCCTTCTTTATCTATAACAAAAAATATCCGTGTATTTTGTTGTTGTGAACTGTTCCTAAAAAACAGTTATGTATTTCTTTATATTTTAATTGGTATAAAGTTGCAAATATTTTTTTTCGATTTCTGAAAAATGAAAAATTTTGAGTTGAGTCACTTTTGAACTAGGTGAACAAAAATATTTATAAATTTTGTTAATATATAATTCAACATAACTGTACATTAAAGTGGTAAGTTTTTCAAATTTCGATTTTCATAAATTAATGTTGTTTCGAAAATTTTTTAAATTCCTCATATATATATATATTTTGTTAATAAAACTTTGGCATACATTTTGACTACATTGTATAATGTTTATATTACAAGTAGTCCATTGCTTGAGACTAAAGAATATTGCTACTATTATTAAAGACACTGTTGATTGTTAATAGTGTTTGTTTTATGTTATAGAACAGACAAAATATATTTTCTTAAAATATCTGGATTTTTGGTTATAAATATAGTAATTATTATTATGGCTTGAAGAATTTGTTGTTGTTGTTGTTTTATTGAAAGCTTAAATATTACAAGAAAATAACAAATAAAATAATTTAATTATTTATAATTATAAGAAACAAACACTTTATAAATATATAACAAAAAACA
Organism: Delia radicum; assembly: GCA_021234595.1. Taxonomy (NCBI): domain Eukaryota; kingdom Metazoa; phylum Arthropoda; class Insecta; order Diptera; family Anthomyiidae; genus Delia; species Delia radicum. The sequence continues at coordinate 136,207,550 of CM037854.1, forward strand.
AATTAATTTTATCATATTATACACATTAATGTTACACATGACGTATGAGTTATATTTAATTTTTAATATTAATGCTATAAACACATAGACCACAGCAGACTGCAGAGCTACACGACTACAAATGCCGTTCACTGCAATCGTCGCCGTGTGGCCAGCTACTTATTATTTTGGAAACGACAGCAACATAATAAAAAGCAGTTTTTATACAAATGAATTTTTATTTCAGTAGTGCCAATTACATTTTTTTTTGCTTTATTAAAATAGAACAGCATGCATGGCTGTAGACACGTATATAAAGTTCACTTAAAATACAATTACTTATTTATAATACATTATTATAACGTGTAAATAAATTTATCTAACCCCTCTTGAATATTAATGCAATTATACCATTTAATGTTGCGACGTTTTTTGTGTTTAAAAAAATAAAATATTTTTAAGCACTAATTTGTTACATATATTGTTTTATTGTCAACACTATTTTTGTTTTGCAGCCAACAAAAATAGAAATTATCCTAAGTTGACTACAGCGGCAAAAGTAGTCGGGTAGCCGTGTAGTTGTGTTGGTGCCAAAATAATCGTTTTCATATAAGCGTGTGTATTTTATTTTTGACAGGCTGTAGTCGTGTAGCTGCAGTCGTCTATGTGTTTATAGCATAATTCATATATTACTTATACGTATAAGATTTGTACTAGGGTTGTCATTAATTCGGGTTTTAATTGCAATTCACACACGTGTTCGAATAAACTATGAAACAATTTTTGATAGAACAATCAAACGATTCATTTTTAAAAACTATTCGATTAATCGAACGAATAACGAATAATTTTAATTTTAAAAGCATATACATAATGAATCTCCCATCTCAAAATATAATGGATTTTGGCATCAATTTAAATAATACAATAAGGCCAATTCTCAAATGAAATCATTTTAGACTATACCCAGTTAAAAAATGTTCGTGTTTTTAGAAGCAGGATAAAACAAATGCGCTGATGTAAGTGCTTACTTTAAGATTATACTTAGAAGCAGCAAAAGAAAGGAATAAGTTTCGTATAAAAATAAAGCAAAAAAAAATTTGAGTTCACTGTTTTCCCTTACAAGGATGCAGGTTGTAAGCAGCTTACCATAATCCCTTACATGGATGCCATTTGTAATGCAGAAAGTTTTATATCGTGGACAATAAAAGATCCGTATCAGTTTTACCAAGTGATTTCCGATTCTATTTGGTGTTTTCGATTATGTTATACCAAATAATTAGTCATTTATATGTTCCCTGAAGAGCTACCACGTGGTGCTGTAAAAATATAAATATAATTATAATTATTGCACTAATATGTCTCAAATGTCAACAACAACAATTTAATATTTGTAGAATTTTATATAAAATACATTTTAAATTGTAATAATGTAGATATAAAATAAGATTTTTCTGAAAGCCATGAAATCACAGCATTTTATAAGCGCAAAAAACCGCGCTTACATTGCCCAAAAGTAATGGTTCCAAGTGGGAATTCGCCATATAAAAATCAAGGCATATGAAAGCAGGTTTGTAAGGGACTCTTTCTGGCTTAATCCCTTACAAACCTTCTTGCAGGTAAGCAGCGTTTTTGACTGAATAGTAACGCCAACAAATTTTTCAATCATATGTCAAATAGAATTCTCAGTTCAAGTGCTAGGTTAGGTTAGGTTAAAAGGGTTATGTGCCCAAGGCACATCTCCACTCGGAGACCAATACGGTCCATTGTGAATCCCTTCAGTGAAAAGGTAAGAAAAAATAGGAACAGACAGATATATAGATTGACAGATAGATAGAAAGAAAGATCCAGTAAAAACGGATAGACAGTTCAAGTGCTAACGTGGTATCGTTGTAAAATAGCTTTTTTATAGTTTAAACTCAAAAAATATCGCCATATTTCAGCTAAAGCACTTTATCTTTAAATTCACTTATATTGTGCGCTTGAAAGTAAAATTATATATCTTTACAAATTATCACAGAGTCCATATATTAGAAAACGATTAATAAAAGCTTTAAAATTAAAATTTTCTCTTTTGCAATTACCACTTTTTATAAAAATGTTCCCAAAAATTAGTCAATTTTTGAAAAAGTTTTATTGAAAGAAGTATTTTTACAAGTTAGATATAATTTTTATTAACAATAAAAATTATGTTTTTTCGACCTTTAATTGTGCAATGAAAATTAAAAATTATTTAAGCTCGAAGCCAAACTCTATATTTCATTATTTGGATATTGTCCTAACAAATAATCTATAGAGTTTTTGTTTTCAAATTTATTAATTGACCACTTTCAGAAATGTGTTGATAGATATATTTCGGGAATTTTCTAATTTCCCATCTTCAGAACACTTTTTGAAAGAAGTGACAATCCCATGCAAACATCAAACAGTCAAAGTTTATTCGAATTATTATTAGTTATTCGAAAATTATGCTTTTAAAATTGCTAGTTCGAATTTTATTTTGGTTCGTTCAATTAATCGAATAATTTTTATACGAGTGACAATCGTAGTTAGTACTATATCCTTTTTGTCTTATTATCTTTATTAATCTTATTTTACTTTATAATTTTAAGCTACCCAGCCAGCAAAATACATGACACTAAAAGCACTCAAAGAAACCTATTCATTTTGGAGCCCTCTATTTTGGACTTCAAATGATTCAAATGTTATTTTTTTGTGAGTTTTTTTTTTGTCAAAAAACACTCTTTTTACAGACAAAAATAATAGCCTTCTTAAAAGATTCAAAATTGACTACAAATTATGAATTAAATAATTTTATCAAATAAGCAGGAGAATAATAATAGTTTTTTTAGCCATCCAAAAAACAATTATTGTTTTTGGAATAAAGAAAATGTTTGAAGTATTTTTATTTGTCAATTGTCTTGTAAATAAAATAAACAAAATATTTAATGAAAATGAAAATTATTCAAGTTCGAGGCCATACTCTATATTTCTTTATTAGGATATTGTCCTAACAAATAATCTATAGAGTTTTTTGATTTCAAGTTTATTATTTGACCCTTTCAGGAATGTGTTGATAGATATATTTCGGGAATTTTCTAGGTTCCCATCATCAGAACATGTTTTGGAAGCGGTAATAATCCCATGCCAAACATCAAACATTCATATAAACTAGTTTACTCACTACATGAGAACTAATATATATTATATGAGCTCGAAGTAAAAGATTACCACCAGTGATCAAAAATAAATTGAAAACTTGTTTGTTATGTGCAAGGTCCACCTCTGGTGGATGTTCAATACACGTTTTTTGTTTTTCTCTCCTTTTTATATTTAGCTTAGTTTATAAACAACACAGGGGGAGTAAACTAGACTGTATTTTGTCTTTTATACAAGTTTGATGTAATTTTTATTAAAAATAAAAATTATGTTTTTTCGACCTTTACTTGTGCAATGAATTTAATTTAATTTACTTGCGCGCTGATTTCCAATAATAGCGCGTTGGACTGTTACATGGATGGTCCCGGGTTCGATCCCCGTTGACGACAAGATAAATTTAGAAAGAGTTTTCTATCCCTCCACCGAAGTAAAAAATGAATCAGGGCTATGAACCAAAAAAAAGCTTCTATAAGTTCGACAACTCGCCAACATGTGGCGAGCAACAACTGTTCTTATTATCTCGCTCAATTACAGTATTGCCGTGTCTGAAGCCCTTCATATTACCCAACCTTTTTATTTTTATTTTTTATTTTTATTGCTTTTAGAATATATTTAAAAGACATAAAAATACATAATTTTAAATTCAAAAGCCCTCAAACCAGACTCAAAACTGATTTTTATCGGATTAAATTATTTAGATTAATTTGTTAGACTAGAAAAGAACTCAAAAAAGACTACAATTTATAAGGGAAATTTTCCTTGACACTCTCATTTTTCTGAGTCACGTTTGAGTCCGAAAAAGGCTCTTTTGGACGAACCACTTTCATACAAAATATTTAGCACATTTTTGGTCTTCAAAGTTTAGTAACGTCATGATGCTTGTTAGGATAAGACCCTAACCACGTGCTTGATTACTAAGAAGACAAGAATGGAGCAAAATTAAGGATTAATAGGTTTTTTGTTAAAGTTCCGCCTATTATGGAGGCTCTAACTTTTCTAAAACTTCGGGTTCTGATGAGATCTTTAGCCAGATCAAAATACTAGTATCAACCTAGCTAATATGTTTGATTTTCTTTATTTTAATATACGGATGTCGAAAGCTCGTTATAAATTGAAAATAACATAAAAATAATCTCGATGTATTTAAAAACAAAAAAATAACAAAACTGTATAAAAATATTACTTGAGCCAGAGTAAAAATTAAAATTTAGAAAATTTTTATTCTTCAAAGTTTAGTAACGTCATGATGCTTGTTCGGAAAAGACTATAACCACGTGCTTGATTACTAAGAAGACAAGAATGGAGCAAAATTGATGATTAATAGGTTTTTTGTTAAAATTGTGCCTATTATGGATTCTCTCGCTTTTCTAAAACTTCGGGTTCTAATGAGATCTTTAGCCAGATCGAAATACTAGTATCAACCTAGCTAATATGTTTGATTTGTTTTATTTTTGTAAGTATACGGATGTTGAAAGCTCGTTATAAATTGAAAATTACAATAATATTGTGTGACTCCATTGTTTACTTGTTTTTGAGCCCATTTGCTGGCTGGGTATATAATTTAAATAATTTCTCATAAATATTAATATGATTTATATTTTACAATTTATTACTTTTAATATAAATTTTCAAAAAGTTTTTTATATGAATTCTTATATTCTTTCAACAGAGCATAGAGGATTTTATGTAAATCAATAACAGACCATAAATTTAATACAATAAATTTAGTTTGACACTTAATTTGATGTATTTTTTTTTTTGTTTTTCTATAAATTAAACTATTTTCTTGCTTTAAGACATTATAAAACAATTAATTGACCACAAACTGAATTATTATCAAATATTATAAATTAAATGCATTTTCTTGTTATTTGTTGTATTTCTTACATATTTCACACTGGTTTTATGATATATTTGCAAATGAATTATTTAAATTTTTCAAAACATTACCTTTTAAGAATTTTAGGAAAATGCAAAGAGAATTTATGAATAATTTAACCATTTCTTGCCCACTAACACCAATACAAATTGAAACTGAAATTTTCGGTTACTAAGAAATCAGTTGGTTTTATCAACTTGTATTTGAAATCATAATTAAAATTTCAAATTTTAAATTTTCATGAAGCACCGTGGGAAAAAACTTGTTTTTTTGAAAAAAAAACTTGTGTAGTGGTCACAGTTTAGACAAATTTGAATAATATACAATTTTTAATAATTCCGAATCGATTACAAATTGTGTTTTTTTTTTTTTAATAATTTATGTTATATTTTTTTATTAAATCAACAATATCAATGAAATTTTAATTGATTTTCCATTCGTCTTGTACAAATTTAAAAGTTGAATTTGTCTAATTCGATTTAAAAAAAATTTTCAATATACACTAGAGCGCGTGATAACAACACAGGAAAAACTAAAAACGGGTTTCAATTAAAAAATTTATTGAATCAATTAACATTTTTATTGATTTTGCACCTATCACGGCAATGATAATATTAATTAAAACTTTTATTGAAAATTAAAAAGAAAAAAAAGCTATAAATAACTATCTTCAAAAAAAAATATTATATTCAAAAAACAAAAATTGTGTGAGCGATACGTTGGTCTGTGTGTTTTTGTTACTGTTGAGTCTGTTTGTTTGTGTGTGTGCTTGTTTTGTTTGAAAACTTCAAATGCATTTGGTATTTTATATTAAAAATTTTCTATTTAAGCTACAGTATGAAAAAATAATTTGAGAATTATGTTTAAAATAAAATATGTATTTATAGATTTTAAAGTCAATTAAAATATTAATTGATTTAATTCAATATTTGTTTAGAAACAAATTTCATTCAAATCAAATCTTTTATTAGATATTTCAGGTTGATAATTTTTTCTGTGAAAATGTTCTTATGAAAACCAATAGATTTTTTATATTTAATTCTTTTCTCTAAAAATCATTTTATAATGAAGCGTGATTATTCAGTTTATTAAACTTAATTTTAATACAAAATTTTAAAAGTTTATTAAATTGAAAACATGGCAAAACTACTTCGTTGTTTTGTTTTTTAAAACACTATTTAACTTCTAGAGTTTAAAAATAGTTTCTGCACTCATAGAAATAAGCCAGTAAAAACAACATAAAAAGCTACTTAAAATTTGTAAAAATTACGTTGCAGAAAAACTATGAAAATTTGCAGATTATTTTTGCTAATTATTAGTAAGATCTTTGCACAAAATCCATTTTAAAAAATCCCCCCCAAAATAATTCAAAAAAATGTTCAACAATGATCGGTTTCAAAAATAGTTTATACACTCATAGAAATAAGCCTGTAAAAATATCATGAAAACGTAATAAAAAATTTTAAAAATTACGTTGCAGAAAAACTACGAAAATTTTAAGATTAAATTTGCAGATTACTTTTTTTTTTTGCTCATAGTCCATTATAAAAAACTAGCTGTTTGTACCCGGTCCTGCCCGGAACTCAAATTCTTTTTAAATAACACATGTTGAAAACAAAGACTTTAAATATATGTTTATAATTTTTTAATGATTATGAGAACTTTCTTTCAAACATGTGCAAAATTTGTATAAAAAGTAAAAAAATAACTGAATGGCTGTATATATAGTTAAGCTAATAGTATTTCAATTACAAAAAAAAATATAAAGCGATCTTTTGGAGGGCCATCTTTTTAAAATTTGTGCAGAATCTGGTAAAAATAAAAATTTGTTTATGGAACATCCAAACTGGACCCTATAAATCTTATAAATTATCACACTTTGAAAAATAACATTTGATATTGGAAATCCACAGTTGGATTTTAAATGGTAGCGGAAGGAGATTAGTATCTGATGACCTCGCCCTAGGTGTACAAACTATGGGTGCCAAATGTGAACAAAATCCGTAAGAAAATAAAAATTGGTTTAGCAAACAACGAATGTGGACTGTACAAATTTCACATGTTTTTGGAAAAGTGCAAGTCATCAGTTAGAAATTGTATGGAAACCTGGCCCGTGGTAAAGGGATTTTGTATACAAAATTTTGGCTATATCCATTTAGGTATAAGGAACATGTGTACAAAGTTCGAGCGAAATCCATTGAAAAATGAAAATGTTACTATTTAATAAAAAATTCATTTTTTTTTTAAAAGCGGGCGTAAACTTGGGCGTGGCCGTTAAACAGCATAACAGCAACCTTACCTGTAGTAATAGATTCAATTATACAAAATTTCAGAGAAATCCGTTGAGAAATAAAAGTTTGTATGGCGAACAAACAAACAAACAGAAAATTTATTTAATATATATAGAAGATGTCTCATATTGATTTTAGTGCATGGTTTCCAAAAATTTTATCCTTAAAGAAATTTTTGGAAGGTGACAAAGCCAACTGTGATAATATTTTGTTGTTGTTTTTTCTTTGATATTTTAAATTTTGAATCACGCTGCTAGACGAGGACAAGAAATTCTCACTGAATTTGTGATTTAACTTAACAAATATCTCTAGAAATTCTAATAACAAAGTCCCCTGAAGATTTCCTTGAGCAGGAATGAAATCCGGATAGGGACAAGCCTACAGCAGATTGTTTTTCACAATTTGTTAAATAAGTTTTGGGTCTTTAGCACATATAATTACTATAAATGAAATGTTGTTTTGTTTTTTTATGGACTTGTTATTGCCAAATACGGTAAGAAAAAATAAAATTTTTAAAAAATGAATTCATACCGACATTGCGAAAAAATCAGTAGGTATATTATGCGGGGGAAAAAAAATTCTTAAAAACGAAATGGTTTTTCTTTAGTTAGTCTCTTTACAGGAAGAAGAAGAAGAAAACATTTTTATTGAAAAATTTTACGGACACAAGGGATACACCAGACTGCCGCAGTTTCGTCCCCCTCCTGGGACTCGTCAGTGGTTAATTTATGTGTCAATTGAACAAAGTATTTTATATTGTTAATTTTGCTCTATATGAAAAACTTTTTATTTTTTGGTGTCGTACTGTGATTTGAACTCACGGTCTTAGCAACAAGCTATGCATCGTAGTCTCGCCTCTTAACGAGTTGAGCCACGGTCGACACAGCGTTGACTGCGACTAAATTGGAGTTTGGTCACACTACATACACACAAGTATTGTTTCGATCAGAAGAGACAGAATTAGCTAATACCAATGCACAATTCATTTCTCAACTAGAATGCTTTTTCTTCTTAATCCTATCTCTTTTTCACAAGTAATTATCACGTTTTATGATGCGCTTTATTCACATACAATAGTTGGATACCAAGTGTAGGTTAGAGATTGAGTCGCCGTTAAGCAAATTTATTCAAATTTTATGTTAGAAAGTGTTTTGCAACCGTCAGATAATGACAATCGTAATTATTTTTTTTTTTTTTTTTATATTAATTACTGTAGAATATTTCTTTAGTTAGTCTCTTTCCGAAAATGTTTTGATTGGATTTAATACTTTCAAATTAAAAAAATAAACTTTATTAAAAATAGTGAAATTTTTTGGTTTTGACATTTTTGATCAAAAGTCAGTATTAAAGTGGGCTATGGTAATGAAACTTTAACTGAGGCCTTTCCCGGGACACATAGAATATATGTAATTAATTTCAAAGAAATCTGTTAAAACTTTCTTAGAAGTTTTTATTCGAAAACAACAAAAAAAGTTGGAAACGGTGAAAAATATTTTAATTTTAGATTTTTTGTCAAAAGTAGGCGTAGAAGTGGGCCTGGTCGATGAAAACTATACTACGATCTAAGTTGAGGTCCGAGGATTATTCGTGCGAAATTTGAGGGAAAATTCGTTGCGAATTGCAAATTTGTATAGAGAACAAACAAACAGAAAATGAGTTTTATATATATATAGATAACTCATTTAACACGATTTTTCTTTGGTAATGGGTGCGATAAAGTAATGCATTACCTTGTAGTGTGCACTCCTTACCTGTATCATTATTTTCCAACAAGAAGTAATGAGTTACCGATAATTGAACACTCATTCATTACCTTGTAATGAAACCTCATTACATTTTACATTACTTCAAAACATAAAATAATGACTTTCCGATCATCAATTACATAATACATGAATTATAAACGTAAAGTTATTATTAAGATATATTTTTGAAAATCTATTTATAGACACATTACTTTGTGATTTTTTGTAAGCATATGGGTAAGGTGTATATTTTTGATATCACAAACGAAAACACGAAGCATAACAACTCATCTACATTTTAAGCAATAAAATATTTTATGTATCGATAGCTCAGTTGGTAGATTTCTCGTCTAACGAATTGCAAAATACCAGAGACCCCAGGTTCGAATCCCAGCATGACTAAGTTATGTATTTTATAAAAAAAAAGTTATTTATTCAATTAAAAAAAAATATCTGTAAAAAAAATTGTTATGCATTTTTTTTATGAAAATCTATTTATAGACACATTACTTTTTCCCACCATGTAACCATATAAGTAATCAGTTACTTTACTCCCTACAGCTAATGAGTTACTTTAAGGCTCATCGCCTGTATAATTCATCTGTGAAGAAACGTGTAAAGTAATGCATGAAGCCCTATGGCGATACATTACTTTACCCAGGATTTGGTAATGTGTGGTTTTGCTGGGGTTATTACAACCAGTTAATATTTGACAAATGTATACATTTCGAAATGTTGTTACAGGGTGACTTTAACGCGTAACGCAGTGAAGGTACGCCGAGGGTAACTCTTAAACTACTCCGTTTAATAATTGATTGCGGTTTGAATATTTATTTTAAAGGAACTACATTCAAATTGTGTATCCGAAAATACAAATTTTAAAGACCAATCCTATTTGGTAACTATAGAGTTTTGCTATAATTTAAACAGTTCTTACACCTTCACCCTTGGAGAAAATGAGAATATTTTCCAAAAATAAAAATCGATTTTTCTCTACATATGCCTTGAAAAACTATACAATCACATTTCTATTAGAGACAAATATCGGCTCTGTCCATGTCGAATTTCAGAATTTATTTGTGACAACAATATTCTGCCAGTTTTGTGTTATTTTTAGAGTTATTCTAATCAGGCTTCCAAGGTCATGACTTTTCTAAACGTAAATAAAAGCCTTTTTTTATTTAATTTTTCGTATTCCTACGTTTCGTCGGTATTTTTCGACATCCTCAGGGATTCGTTTTTTATTAAATAATTAGTTTTCTCTTCAAATTTACATAATTTTTAAAAAATACACATTTAGCATTTAATGACATTTAATGAACGACACAAAACAGATTTAATTAATTAAAAATAAATGCAAAAATAAATCTCGAAAAATTAAAATATCACAGTTGAAATATTCTTATAGCTAAGATCACAGTTGGAGTAGAACTAAGTTAAATCTATGATGTAATTAGCCAAATTTGTTATCAAAGCTTTAAGGAAGAAAGTCTAATATTGTAACTTTGTTATTAAATTTTTATACCATTTTCATCCCAAAGTTTTTAAACTTTTCTCTTTTATCACGATGATAAAAAAATGATTTGCCAATAAAATTGATTTAAAGTTTTATTGATGGACAAAATTATTTTGTATCACTTTTTTTTTTATTTATTACATAAATTTAACTCTTTGACGACCAATGGTTGATATACGCTTCATTTGTATTTGTTTGCTATTTTAGGAAAGCCTTTAGGACGACTTTAACAAAAGTTGTTGTGATCGACACTAGAGAAATGTAGATTTTTAGCGATACCTATAACTTGAAGCCTGATAGTCCGGAGCCTTGCAAGGTCAACCCAAATTCATTTTTTTTTTGTTTTTCTTACGATTTTGTATTACTTATTTGTTTTTAGTTTTTCTAATGTAAAAACTTAAATTTTGAGTTTATACGAAAATGGTTTATTTTTTTTGGATTAGGCATACTTTAAAACACAATACAAAATAAGAATTTGGACAAAATCTTAACACATTCTGGAGCAGTAGTCGATTAATATTTTAGCTCTAGCACAATATTTTTCCGAAAGTGGGATCAGGAAAGTCCTAAGAACAGCACACAATTTGTTTTTAGTCATAGGCCTAAGTCTCCGCGAGGTTTTGTCAAAAAATTTTCAGCGGTTTAAGTTCGGTCGTCAAAGGGTTAATAATGCAATATCATAGTTTTTTTTTAGTTGCTCATAAACACATATTCAAAAACTTTTGAACTTTTCCTCTAAATTCCACAATGTTAATTACATAAATTTTGAGAAATTGTTGTGCAGATTTTTTTTTTATTTTATATTTTCAGACTTAAGTATTAATTTGTTTATATGACATTTTAAAATGCTTAGCTTTAAAAACAACTTGGAAAAACCACTAGAAGTCGTAATTTCTCTGATTTTGTAATATGATCACAATTAAAGTTTATTTTATACAACAAGTTTCAATGGTTTGTGTTTTATACAAATGTATGTGTGTGTTTACACTTTGTTCATACAATATCACAAAAATTATAAATTTTGATAATCAAAGCACTCTGAAAATGATTTTGAGACTTTGGAGTACTTTTTAAGATTAGTGAACTCCCAAATGTTAATGTTTATTAATATTTATTAAATTCATGTAAGTTTTGGTTTTCATCAATGCTTCAGTTTAAAACAATGATTTGGTATTTGCAGTTTTCACAAATCTTTTCATCTACAGGCATGTTAATTTTGCATTAACCCATTTTGTGTTTTTTAAGAAAAAATATGTTATTTTAAATTCTGATTTTTATAAAACATTCCATTTTTATTTTAGACATAGTGTATGCTTGAGTGTTTCACTAAAATAACATACAACATAGTATCGTACGTACTTTATATTCAGCGTAAAAACCTCTTATTTATTCAAAATGGTAGAAAATTTTATATAATGTGTATGTATAACTATTCTAAATATAAAAAAACAAACATTATAAAATTTGTGTTGTATGAATAAAAATGTTGAAACCGAAATACAAAACTTTTGCTGGCTGACTATTGTTAAACTCTGAAACTTGTACAATTTTGCATTAGTATTTATACGGGTTGCAAGTACAACATACTATTTAGATAGACAGTTGTATGGAAAACAAAATTTGATTTTGTGCTTTTATTTTTTATATGTGTGTATGTAAGTGTTTGTATATAGAAATACAAATATATACAAAAAAACAACAATTTTGTATAACTTTTGGATGGAGTTTGAAGTCCAAAACCATAATTACAAAATCACGTAACCATTTAAATAAACATCAAAAGATGCTAAAATAACAATTTCAAATAATAAAAAAAGTAAAAAATAACACACAACAGCTAGAAATTCTAAAGTTGATAATAGACGACGCAAAAAGGAATATTTTTTTTTGGATTTTCCAAACCTAACGTATGAGTAATATGAAATTTATAAATAAAAATATTCATGATACGCAACCAGTTACCAGCAATAAATAACTTAACAAATTTCATAGATTTAAGTGATATAAGTTAAATATTTAAATTTATTTTTGTGCGGCCCCGGTAGGCTAGTTGGTAACGTGCTGTCTTATCAGAGCGGTGGTCGTGGGTTCGATTCCCACCAGAGGCACAGGTCTGTTTTCGCTACAACGCGCCGAAGGCCATAGTAGCTAGTGCTCGGTTAGGGTAATAGTATATAATTTGTAATTATATGATTATTAATTAATAAATAAAATAATTTATTTTTTAACGTTTTTTGTTTGTATTAGCCGATGTTTAAGAATGGCAAAGACATACTCTTTAATCAGCGGCTTCAAGTTTAAAACAAATTAAAAATTTCAAAATTAGAGGTTTTGCTTGGATTTAATTAAAGTCACATCAATTTATAGATCTAATTATATTTATCACATTTCAAGATACATCTTACATCACCAAAAAATATAAAGATACTTAACCCTTAAACCGGCCTAAGTTTTTTTCAATTAATACTATTTTCTTCTACCAAAAAACTTTTTTTTCGTGCTTATTTTAGGTATTATGGGACAAAACAGATTTGTACACCCAGAAACAGTTTCACTTGTGGCCACCGCATTTGTTGCCCATCGAATTCTGGCGGTTACGCCAACTATCGTAATATTAAATTATATTTTTAGTAGTGAATGCTAATATTCAGTTGTCTAACCCAATAAAACATTCCAAATAAATATGATTACGTTTCACAAAATTTTATTTTAATTAAAAAATTATTTGATTTTTCTGTTATTGAACCGGTCCTTCAGAATAATAGTTTCCTGTTCTACTGATTACACCACCATTGCCTTATTTACTGTTTAAACATTTGAATATTTTATTTTAATTTAAAAAAAAAAACTAAAACTTTCTAAAAAGGTATCACATAGATAGAAAATGATATCAAAACAACTCAAAAGTAATGTTAAACTAATTTTTTGTGTGTAATATATGTACACCCAGAAAATAGCCTCAGTTGGGGCCACCGAATTTGATGCCAATCGAATTCTGGCGGTTGCGACAACTATCTTATTATTATTTTATATTTTTGGTCGTGAATGCTAAATATTTATTTATCTCATTCAATTTTATATTCCACTTAAATATTACTACGCTCCACAAAATTTTATTGAAATTAAAAAACTTTTTTTGTTTTTTAAGAATTGAACCGTGGTCCTACTGATTGTGCCACAATCACATTTAATTTGAATTGGCTTATTTGCTATTTAAACATTTTAGAATATTATTTTTATTAAAAAAAAAAAACTTTTTACATTTGTTTTTCCCGACATTTGAACTCGGAAACTCGAAGTAATGGCTGTCGGTCTACCAAAAAAAAAGCGCTTAGAAATGTTGAGTGTTAAATTTGAATTTAAATATTTTGTTAGAAAAACAAAGTCTAAAATTCGTTTACCAATACCAATCATTAGTTGCTTCTACAAACAATGTAGTCCACAATTCGGTTGGTACTACTGAACTTCTAATTTAGTGGCATATAGGATTGCGAATACCGTATTTGCAGTAACCACTTTTGATACCCCTCAAATGGTCCATGCTTTGGGTCCAATTTTGGCATACTCTCTAAAACATATCGGCCGGTAAAAAGTGGATCTTCATCCAACTTTGCCAGCACCCATTCACCAAAAGTTAGCCATTGTGTTAGGTCGTGTGGCTTCAATTATTGCATTAGCTGTATTTTAAAAAGTTTTACACCCAAATCCTTCCTCAAAATTTTCCACGTATTGGAGTAACAGAAGCCCAATTGCTGCGAACGCCGCCGAATCGACAATTCACGGTCACCAACAACACTGGCGGATACAGCAGCGATATTTTCATCTGTCCGCACTCTACGTATGCGTGTGCCCAATAATGTTAATTTGGTATGAAATTTAGTCACAATATTCCGAGTAGCCGCCTCAGAAGGTCGTCCAATCTAAAGAAGTGGAAGAAGTGCACGATATACTCTCTTAACCGAGCATGAATTTTGATAATAAAATTCAATAATCTGCAAGCATTGTTCGTTTGTGAGTCGATTCATGATTAAATTATAGACCAAACTGAACATGTTTAACAGTAACATGTACACGAAAACAGTTGAACTGCCTAAAATATCGCTGCCAAAATGAAAGTTGCTAACAAATCACCAAAAATTATCGCAAAATAAATGGTTGCTTTTTCCGTACACAATTACTAACCGAATTTTATTTGAAAAGTTGATTGGAAATACCATTTATCGGATAAATGGATTAGTTCCGTTTCTCTCTTTTTTTAATTGCCAGTATAGTATTTTTAATTTATTAATCGATTATTTGTAGTTTCAAATAAAATAACGTCCTATCAAATACATTTTAATGGTTTCGACCGAATTCCAACCAATCCTTTTTCTGGGTGTAGCGAATATAAAAAACTAATCCATAAAAATTAATAAGTTTAGCCATAAATAAGGCCACTTAAAAAGTTATAACTACAGTCCAAAAATTAGACTTTTTGTAGTTTTACCTAAGAAGAGCGGGCGATTTTAGTTTTTTGAAAAACAATAAATTGATCGAAAACGCATATTAACTTCAACATATACTAAATATAATCTTTCTGCCAAATTTCATAAAAAGCCCACCTTACTTTTTCTAGTTAACACGATGACCTTTACAGGTATTATATTGGAATCCTGTATATCTTTGGACCAAAATTAGACCTTTTTGAAACGCTTAAGCCTCATTTTACTTTGTGTTAAGCACCAATGGTTTCTAATAACGATACATATGTTTTCAAGATTTTTGAAAAAACGTGTTCACTTCCAAACAATTTTTTTTTGAAATCTTACGAAATTCTAACTTAAACGCTTTCTCGCTTCCAAACAGTGGCATGAGTACAAAAAAATTAGTTCACAAAATATATTGTAAATTTGGTTTTTCTATCGAAATAAATTAATTTTGGTTTAAAAAAACACTCATTTGGAGCATTTATGGAGCGGGCTTGCCTGTTAGAGGGTTAAAAATAAACCTGCGATTATTTTGGAAAATACTCATTCTTTGCTTTTTTTATGATATGTTGTTCGGTTTATGGTTACTTATTTGCAAAAAATCATATTAAATACTTTTAGATTCGCTAAATTATAAACAATTTTATATGAACATTTTGTTTGCTACATTATGAACGTTTTGGCGGAATTGATACTTCGCTTTAGTTGTCACAAATCGACATATGTTTGGAAAAACTTTCGCTGTGCATGCGATAAATGAAAAAAAATCAAATTTTTTTTCACTATATCAACTAAGTCAGTCGTGAAAAAACTGGGAAAATTTTAAAATCGGGAAATTTTGGTTTCACTAGTAACTCATAATACACCCTATGTGGAATGGGACCGGTTCTGCGTGTGCCACAGGATCGGTCCCTTCGTGGCAGAGTCCGGTCCTCTGCTAAACCCTACCCCATATAAACAACTGGCAACTTTAACATTGGCTTGTCATAGGAGGGGTTCATTTGTCCTGCTTTAAACCACATAGTGGCATGCCAGAGGACTGACCAAAGATGGGCATACCACAAGACTGTCGCAAAAGGATCATGTCGTATAAAATAAACGAAAACTAAACAGCTTCCAATGGGTAAAATTCTGGAAAACTGGCTTTTTCTTGTTAATAAGGATTCTGGTTAAGTGGTATGTTCTCCCTTTACCAGTCAAATGATTGGTAATTTTAGGACAATTGACACTGCTTAACCCACTTCAGTATTAAATTATACCAGTCCTGTGATAAGTCCTTCTTTAACCAGTCACTTTTACGACAATTGACTCCTCATTCCCCATAGGGCAACTACTCAACAAGCAAATTATTTTTCTAGTAAATGTATCTCCCAAGTCTACACTCAAAGAAAAAGCTTAATCATATTTATAAAATGCTTCATCAATTTTCTTCCAATGTAACTTTTCATAGTATTTATGAAACATTTCATAAAAAACAAAATAAAATTGTTGTATCTGCTTTTCTCTGGGTGTAGTGACTACATTTTGTATATGTTTGGATCTGAAAGGTTAAAACTATGAGCATAGAAATAATATGAATGGAAAAAAATACTGGAAAGTCATATTTTTTTATTTTTTTTCAACTTCTAAATGGCCATCAATTGTTTATGTGAAGACTTTTGATCGTGAAACTTTGCATGTCATAGTTTTTAGGTGTAACCTACGTAAATAAGTCCTTCGTTTCCCTCAATTAGAAAAACCTTGGAGAATAAGACACATCTAAAGTCAGTTTCAAAAGTTCTCATAATAGTTTTCTTATAGAAAAATATCTTAATCTGAGAGGTTCCGTCTTGAAAAATGGTAATCAGAAACTGAGGGAAAACCCCAATATTATTAAGGTTTTTCTGTAGAAAAAGGTGCTCAGAAACTGGGTAATTTTATTCGAAAAGTATTTTTTTTTATCTAGACGTTTTTCTGTAGAAAAAATTCGACAGACACAGACTTAAGCTCTTAATGAAAATATCGACGGAATCGGATGATTTTTCTCTAACAAAAAATGGGTTTTCTTTTCTTTTGTAGAAACTTATAGAAAAATATCCTTTTCAAATATCCACAACATATTTTCTATTGAGAAAAGTGATCAGAATTTGATTTTTCGGTAAGGAATAGTTGTCAAAATCTTATGACTTTTCTGAGATCCTGATTGATTTTGAACTCCTTGTACAAAGCACCAGATTATATGCATTTTCGTTCTATAGAAGAAGACTTTTGTCCACGGAAATACCTTAGATGTCTGGTGACTTTTTCTTATAGAAAATTCAATATGTTTTGAAATTTTTTTTGCAATAGAAAAGCATCATTTTCTATGCACAAAATTCATCAGATTCTGAAGATATTTTCAAAAGAAAAATATAAAGAATATGAGCGATTTCTATAGAATAACTCCGAATGTCTGAGAGGATTTTGTTTTATAATCACTAGTATTCAGTGTTTTCCTAAAGAAAAACTTTTATAATATTATGATTTTTTCTAGATAAAACATTCAGATTCAAGAGAATTTTGTACATTGAAACCCCTTCAATTTTGAGAACTTTTTGACTTATAAAATCTGTAAGTTTCTAGCGAAACTTTTTATGAAAAACACTCAGATTCTAAAGGTATTTTCCATACAAAATATATTTAGAATCTGATGGCATTTTAATAATAAAAAAAACCCTTGAAATTATAAGGACATTTCTTTATGCGTTTGAGTCTAAATCTTTCTGTAAGTAGACATTTATTATATAGATAGTTGCCTATTAGGGTGTGTACCAAACGTTAAAAGACCTTTGAGCAATACGGCAAAATTGCTAGAGGTAGATATTTATTGCCAGGTTTAAGTATTGGTATAATTTCGGCCTCTTTCCATAATGGCGGGAAAGTGTATGATAAAATAATAGTGTTTAACCAATGTATGTGTGGCAGTATATATGGCAAAATAGTATTTAAAAATTTAGGGTGAATTTCATTGTATTCCAACAGATTCGGATTTAATACTTAAAAACGATTCTAAAACGCCTTCCTGTGTAAATTATCATTAGTATAGTTCGAATAATTGGAAGTCTAGTTAGACTTATTTACATTAATCGAATTGTAAAATGTTAAGTCTGCTACTGGCATTGTTATATTGACAAATTCACTATTTAATCCATTTACATCAATTGCGTTATCAGTTTCTGTATTACTATCCACTACTCTCATTACACGAATTCCTTTCCAGTTCTTTTTAGATCAAACTGTTGCCATAGATCTGCATTTATAATATTATAACTTGGCAAATCAAATTTTTGTGTTCACCTCGTTTTGAACTTTTTCCAACGCTCATAAGCCTTATTTCTTTCATTAATCAAGGATTTAATTTCAGTAGAAAACTATTACTTTTTTTCTACATAAAAATCCTTTGACTCTAAGAAGATTTTTTTATTAATAAAAACACTCAGATTTTGTGGACTTTTCTAAAGAAAACGTCTTCAGATTCTGAGCACTATTACCTCAAATTCCATAGTGGGATCTTTCATAAATATTTTGCAAATAGTTTAGCCATTTCTTACTGGTAAATTGGATTGCAGTGAAACTTCACGCAGTTATAATCAACATAGTTGAAGGCCGCACTTAACCCATTTCGAGTTAATTAATCAGACACCATCTCTGGTATTCAAACATTTTGATAGCTTGCCAATTTTTTTATTTATCAACCGATTTTCAACAATGAATCATTTCTGTACTCTGATTGCAAAGGTCAACAACAAATACGCTAACTCATAAGTTACACATCCCTTATAGTGCATAAGTTATGCGCATTTGAAAATCAAAATTTTGCATTTTTGCAAAAAAAAAAAAAAATCCAGTTTTGCAAATCGAGTCCGATTGCTTTGACAAGTGTTGGTGATATTGACAACTAGTCATTTAATTAATCAAAATGTTATAAAATAAGATTTCGAAATTTAGTTTAAAATGAATTTCAAGGGTAATGCAGCTTTACGGCATTGTCGACTTCTTCCATCTGAAAGCAATACGATTTATCCGTCGAACAGAATCAGGGCATTATTTTAATTGTCGTTAAATTTACAAACATCTTACTTCTAAACCCTGCCTGTCGTAGGGTATACAATGGAGTTAAAGTATAATAAATATATCTATATATTTGGATAAAATTTTAATGCAATTTGTATGTGTGTATGCGGTTTTAGAGCATATACAATATGGAATTTATTTTTTGTAAAAGTGTGGGCAACAACCTATGGCACAAAATCATTATTTCTGTGTAATGATGCAATACAAATATGTATATTTTGCTGATAAGAACCCATTTCATGAAAATGTAAGTTGAAACCCACATTGGACATTTTTAACACAATACTCTAAAACGGCTCATTTTCGATTTATTAAAAAATTCCTTACACAAGTTTGTTAGATTTAAGTATAAAATTGCTCCTCAAATTTTAACCTAGATATAGTTAAAATGCATTTTAGTTGGTTCATTTCAGATGTTAAGTAAATTTTTGGAAACCACAACTGTTTCTTGATTTTATAATATTTAATTTTATAATATTTTAACTTTTCAGCTTTAAAATTTACTCGAATTAGTAAACTTAATAAAATAATTTCATTGAAAATGTAATTAAAAAATTTTTTTAGTAACCACAAAAAATCGAATAATTTAATGTTTAATTTTCCACAATCGCCGCTTTAACAAAACATAAAACTACTTCAGACCATAGAGAGAAACCAAGCATCAACATAAACTTAAACAATTTTCAAATTTATACGTAAAGTTTTTTTTTTTTACTAAAAGTCAACAAGCGATATTATGTAGCATTCAGCAGAGTTTTAAAGGAATTCAATTAATAATTCAACTACATATTTTAATTTTTCGTCATTAAATTTATTTCTTCACTTACACAGTCCAATACTTGATTTTGGGACTCCATTCTGAGACTTGCACGTGAAAGTAGCCAAAAAAATAAGAACTTCTACATCATTGGTTTTCTCAAGTTGGCTACAGTAATATTTTAATGGCCGTACGAATTTTCTGGCTCAAGGCGGATTTTTAGCACTTTTTCTATATTTCAACACGGTTATATCTCGGTATACCGTACGGAATATCTCTTTTGTGTCTAAAGCAAAGTTGTAGATATTGAATAGGAGAAAAAAATGCGGAACAACCCTACCCGAAAAAAGTGCATCCGGTACCTTAAAAATCGCAAAAATGCCCATTTTCCCCATTTTTCACCTTTTCTGCTCAATAACTGGATTAAAAATCCACAAATATGGTGTTTTTTTATAAACTTTATTTTGTATGAAATAAAAATTCCGATTCACATTACAGCTATTCTTACACAGAAAATATGGGATTTTTATATGTTATCTATGCATAGAAACAAATTTACAACATTTTCAATTATAATTGAAAATGTTATAAATTTTGTGTGTTGAAAAATATTGTACTGTGTTAGAGAAAGTTAGTAGAAAAATTAGTAAATCGATTTATATTTCAATTTGCTAATCAGTTTTTTTTTTTTACTTATTTTTAGTACAAAACCGTTTTTCAATAAAAATTTTTAATATTCTTCATTAACAAATAATACATCTTTTTATACTAATTTTTTTTAGCTAAAGCTCACAAAAGTTTTTGTCTTTCTTCATAGCTGAGAGCAATTTTTTTCAAATTGAACATTTTTATAATTTAAAATATAAAAAACGCCAATGATAATAAAAATGAATTTTAATGAAGACAAAAATTATAAATTTTTAGAAAAAAATTTATAAATAAAGTTTAACTACGAGGACGGATCAATACGTCCGTGACTTTTTGAATGAAACACAGTTTTTTTTTTTTTGCAAAAAAAAAACAATTTTTCAACATAATCTTCTTTTAGCTCAATACACTTAGTCTAACGTTTCTCCAATTTTTGTATCCCTTCCAAAAAATAGGATTTTTCGAGGTCCATAAAATATGCATTTGTTTGATCAATAATTTCATCGTTGGAGTTAAATCTCTTTCCACCGAGCCATTTCTTTAGGTTTGCAAATAGGAAATAGTCACTGGGGGCTAAATCCGGAGAAAATGGTGGATGAGGGTACCAATTCGTAGTCCAATACATGGAATTTTGCCATTGAGACACGTGTGCAACCATGCATTATCTTGATGAAAAAGAACTTTTTTCTTGTCCATATGGGGTCGTTTTTTTTTTTAAATCCTCTTTAAAATGGTCCAATAAGTTGGGGTAATAATCGCCGTCTATTTTTTTTTCCTTTTGAAGGTAATCGATGTGGATTATCCCGCGTGCATCCCAAAAAACTGTTGCCATCACCTTATTGGCCGACAAACTTACCTTGGCCTTCTTCGGAGCCGGTTCACCCGGAGAAACAAATTGTTTAGACTGATGCTTGGTCTCCGGAGTGTTGTAATGAATCCATGTTTCATCTACAGTTACAAAACGCCGCAAAAACTCATTCAAATTGCGGTTAAACAACTCTGAACAATCTTTTGAAGTTGTCACACGATTACTTTTATGGTCTTGCAGACAGCTTTCGTAAACCCAACTGATCATTCAAAATCGAAACCACACAGCCATATGAAATGCCTATGGCATCAACAATCTCACGCAGTTTTACTCTTCGATCGGCCAACACCATATCGTGGATTTTTTCGACATTTTCGGGTGAATTTACCTCAATTGGCCGTCCAGAACGTTCAGCGTCATTTGTACTTGTGCGACCACAACGAAAGTCAGTAAACCACTTTTTTACCATTGAAATCGATTGTGCAGAGTCCCCATAGTATTTATCAAGCTTTTCCTTGGTTTGATTGACGGTTTTTTTCGCAAAAAATAATGTTTAATGAATACTCGAAATTCAATTTTTTCCATTTAAAAAAAAATCCACAAGGTTGTATGTTTTGAACAGCTGTTAAACGCAAAGTAAATGACGGAACTTGCTCAAAATAGTAGTCTATTAGCAGGTGGTACTTGATGGAAGCAGTGTTGCATTTCATATAACTACGAGGGAAGTTCGAAAAGTCACGGACCTATTGATCCGCCCTCGTACATTTTAGTAACGTTTGCGAATTTTTCCTACTACTTTCACTTTATTAACTTTATTACACACAAGATTAGCGAAAATTATCTAAACGGTATGGTGGCTTAAAAATAGTTAATTTTTTTCTAAAATTACAGTTTTTTTTTTTTAATTTCACAGACTTTGTTTTATTTGAGTGCATTTGTAAAAAAAAATAAACTAATTCGTTTATGAAATTAATTCTTTGTTAAATGTGTGTGAAATTTCAATCGCTCAATTAAAGTTGTAGTCAGATTTATTAATAAATTGATTCGCTGCCTTATTAAAATGAATAAAGTTGCTAGCTAAATGCATTCTTTTAAATTCTGCTATGTGCTATGCAAGTATTAGAGAAAAGTGTTGGTTAGCAAATGTTATAAATTCTAATGTTTTTGTGTATTTGGTTTTGTATTTTTATTTTCATTGTACAATCTATATGTTTTGTAAGTTATATATAAATTTTCAAAATGTTACAGCCCGATGTTAAATTAAGGTATTGCTGGTATTAGGGGGTCCTTAAATAAATGAACGACATTTGCTAAACGCCTTTATAGAATTTCGTGGAAGTAATTCCATATTGGTTGATAATATGTTTCTAGTAGTTTGAAATAGTTCAATATTTTTAGATTTTATTTTTATTTGCCCCCGGAAATCAGTACACCCTTATATGTATATGTATACCAATACAATTTTTAGTTGCAGATAAACTAGCTTTAAAAAATTTATTGTGCTCTTTTCCGGTTTGAGCGTTTTCCTTTTTTACATACTCGTACATATTTATTGTATTTTGTATATATTCAAAGTGCAAATTTTTGTTGGTTAGTTTGTTGATTATAATGAAGTTCAAATATTTTGAAAGTTAATGAAATAAAGCGAATAGAATTTTGTTTTTATTTAAATTTGTTAATTTATATTTAAAAATATTATATACCTAAAGTGAAAATTTCAGCTATGTATGCACAAATTAATTGTAATTATCCTTCATGATATTTATGAAGGAATTTAATGGAATCTTTTCATAGATTCAATGAAGAATTTCATTAAATCCTAGAAATTTTATAAAAATTAAGAAAATGTTCATAAACGTTTTACTTAGCGTTTCATTGGTTTAGAAGGGGAGTCTCCCGGTGGGTTCTCTTCAATCTTAATGAAATTTGGATATGTGATGCAGAAGAAAAAAATTAATTTTAACAGCCCAATCTCTTTTTTAAGTGCTAAAAAGTGGAGTCAAAAATGGACGTATTTTTAGTTCTTTTGGATTATATTGAATTGTGTTAGATACATTTTAGGCAAATGGGGTACCAAGTGAAGGAACTTTTGAACCCGCGTTAACTGGTAAAGATGTCCTGATGTATCTGAGTTTTCCGACACTCCTGATTCGGGTTATATACGACTTTTTCCGATGAGCTTTATAATGTAAATTTTAAATAATTTAAATAAATGGCAACTCTAACACATTACATAGGCAATATTGGTGTCAAGATTTTTGTTTCCTCTAGTACATCAAAACTGCGTTCAAATAAATCTGAATTTCATCACACAATGTCTAACCCTTAAACGTGACATTGGGCCCCAAAAAAGTAAGTATTTTTTTTATTTTTTTTTTTTAAATATCCAAATTTCATTTAAATCGGAGAGAACCCATTAGGAGACTCCCCTTGTAAGTTCCAATGCATTTTTAAGACATTCATGAAGAGTTTTATAAATTAAAAGTACATAACTTCTTAATATTAAAAAATTATATGAAATTGTTTCATAAATTCTATATACGCTTCATTGACGGAATGATTAATTAGTTTAATGTATATTTTCATTAATTATACGCATTATATGAAAAGTTTCAATGGACGAGTATAAGTGACAATTTTCATTAAAGCTATGAAGAAACTATTTACTGAAGTAAATATAATTTTCTCATAGTATTCAAATATGAAATTTCTAACTTGGCTTTAAAAAATAAAATATAATGAATAATTTTTATTTTTAATAAAAATTATATCAAGCTTGTATAAAAGAAAAAGTACAGTCTAGTTTACTCCTTCTGTTTTTGTTTATAAAAAAAACAAAAAACAAAAAGGAGGAAAAAAAACAAAAAACGTGTATTGAACATGCACCAAAGGTGGACCTTACACATAACAAACAAGTTTTCAATTTATTTTTTGATCAATGGTGATAATCTTTAACTTCGAGCTCATATATTAGTTCTCATGTAGTGAGTAAACTAGTTTATATGAATGTTTGGCATGGGATTGTTACCTCTTTCAAAACGTGTGCTGATGATGGGAACCTAGAAAATTCCCGAAATATATCTATCAAAACATTCCTGAAAGTGGGCAACTAAAAAAATTTAAAACAAAAACTCTATAGATTAGAGTATGGCCTCGACCTTGAATAATTTTCATTTTCATTGCACAATTAAAGGTAAAAAAACATAATTGTTATTTTTAATAAATATAAGGAAATCCCTTTAAAAACGATTTGTCGAGTTGGTTCATTCCGAATGAAAGAATTCGATTTTCGGTCGAAAATTACACATTTTTGCAAAACGAGTATTAATATTAAAAATTCCCAAAATTCGAAATTTTGAAAAATTTAATTTTATATTTAATTTATTCGTTTATTCACCGGATATCATTAAGCCACTGGAATCAAAAATGACCTACTAATTTGATTGAAATTCAACGTATTTTTAATAATTAATTAAAAAAAAAAATGTTCTGAATGGCTAATTTGGAGTTATCGCTTGCTATTCTAGTTATATAATAGTTGTTCTTAAAAAAATAGTTAATCGAAAAAATTGTAATACTTGTTTGTGTTTGGAGCGAATCCTTTCCACAACATTTTATAAAAATTGTATATTATGTCAAAAGTTGAAAAAAATTTAAATGTTTTAATCAAAATTTGCAAAATTTGCGGAGATTTATCATTTAAATTTTATAATAACATTTACTTAATTTTAATTATGAGTAAGAGATTGTAAAGCTTTTTAATTGATAAATATGTTATCATAATTGACATTATTTTATGCAATTTCATCCATATAGTGTTTATGTTTCCACTTTTGACCAAAAAAAGACCCTTTGGGAAATTAGCAGAATAATTTCTTTTAGATTTTGATTAACTTTTGTTACATTTTAAAAGGTAATAAAGCAAAGAACAAGCACAATTCGTTACCTTGTCAACTTTACTTTACATTTGTAGACTCAAAAGTGATTTTGAAAAAAATCCAATTTATGAGGGAACTTTCAATTCATATTTTGGACTCAAAGAAAGCTTCAAGATATGAATAAAATTTCTGTTGCCACAATCACTTCTGAGTAATATCTGAGTCTTTGGGACTCAGAAATTATTCAGATTTTAATAATATTATTTGAGCATATTTTTGATTAATTTTTGAGCCCATTTTCTGGTTAATAAATGTAACTGCAAAATAAACAGCGACAATAAAAAGCGTTTTGAGAAAAAATTATAAAGTAATATTTTTCAAAACAAAGTTCTCCATAATTGCAAATGTTATGAACAAAAATATATCTGACCATTAAAAGAAAAATCAGGTTAAAAAATTACGGCTCAGCTATCTTGAATCTGTAACTTTGAAACTGAAAGCTGACTGCCTAAAAAATTCGAAAGTTCACTAAAAGTTGGTAGCTAACATAATTTATTGGTACAAATTATTATGCTACAATCCCAGCAAAAAATAACCTGGATTTGGTAAGCAGTAACTATATTTGTATGCTTCCAAAATAGTGCTTCACCGCCTTGCATACTATAAAACAATTACGGATGGCATTCTGTCGTGCTTCCCAGAATGCCTTCTTTGAAGCGGTGAATAATGCTTAAAATGAAGCAATAAAGTATGCATACCATGAAGCGTCCACACACAAAAAAGCGCTTCTTAGAGCCTAAGAAGGCATGAGTTTATTGCTTCTAAGAGCACATGAAAGAAGCGCTTTAAAAGAGACATAAAAAGTGGGACATCGCGAACAAAAATCATGCCTGCTTTATTTGCTTTGGAAGCGCTTCGTTAACAAATAATGCCTTCCGGAAGCGCTTCTGGGTAAGCAATATTTTTTGCTGGGATGTTTATCAGTCCTCATGCATTAAATTCATCAAATTTCTCTTAGGATTTTCTAAAAAAATTACAAAAGAAACATAAGAAGGTTTTGATCTCAGATAGAAATTAAAATTTTGTGATTCCATTATAATTTTTTAATATATACATAATATTTGATAATAAAAAAAAGATTTAAGGAGATGCGAAATCCTTCTTAAATGTCGCTATTGATATTTAGCAAAATTGCGCTACAGATATTCCAAAACTTAATTCATATTACTTAATTTCTTAAACTTTTATTGAAGTATTCGCAAACGAGTTTCGCTTTAATTTATGTTTTTTTAAATTTATATCAAAAATAATAATCGATGAAAAAAAAATATTTTTGTTATTGAAAATTAATCGAATAAAGATAATTTTGATGTTTTCTTTCTTGTTTTTGTAAAAATTAAAAAATTATGTTAGCCCCAAAGGAATTTTGTCTGATATTGGTGAAGGCAATTTTGATGTCACACTTGAATGAAATTTTACAGTTTTTTCATGATGTAATATTTCGTTAAACGAAATGGTGTAAAATTCCAAAGTTTATGTTTTCCTAAAGCTGAATTTGACAACATATTACATGTAATTTATTTTTTTTTTTAATTTTTGGATTATGATAATAACATTATTATAATTAAAGGGAATTTAAAAACTTTGACCATTAAGACCACAATTTTTCATTATAGCTCCACTGTACAGCATCATAACCACGATAAAATATTTATTAATAAAGTTACAAGTTTTGATTTTCTCTACACATAGTTAACTATTAGACTTATATGATGAAAAATAATTTGTAAACAAGCGAAACATTTTTAATATGTTGTGGAAATACTATGACAAATAACAAAAAAAAATGAAATGTTCTTTCATCCATCGTATTAATTTTTTTTTCATAAAAAAAACTTTGTTCATCTTTTTCTATAAATAAAATAACAGAAAAAAATGTTTTAACAGGAGTAATACATTTACAGATTTGTTTCAATTAAAGCGCTTATTGTAAAAACTTGATAAGCTAAATTTATTGTTTTCTAGGCGTCCATTGATTAATATTTAATAGAAGTCTTGCTTAGACATTTATTACAAGTACCTCGAGTATAAACGTTTTTGCAAACGTCATAGTTTTGCATTTTTTTAACATTTAAAAGGCGCAAACAAACTACCCGAGTAAAAATGTTTATTTATGCAATTATATAAAATCCTATATAATCCTATATGGCTCCATATATAATTATATATAATTACATCTGTCATTGATTATTCTAAAATTTATTTATATATATAAAATTATATATGGTCCGATATATAATTATATCTGCCTTATATAATAAGATCTAATTCTATATAAATTTACACAATTATATGGAAATATATATAAAAAATTTTCGGAAATCATTATATATAATTGTATATAATTGTAAATCAGATTTTATAGAATTATATATAATTATATCCACCAATTTCCGTATATGGACTCATTCCACATAAATCCATAAAAAATCAAATTTTTGCCCACGACCCCCTTTAACCAAACTTTGTACGGAAAGGAAGTGTCAATAAAGTGTCATATAAAGTGAAATATCACTTTTTAAAATCTGAAAAAAAATCGGAAATTTAACAAAAGTAGTAAACATATTTTTAATAATTAACGCTACGTGATTCACTAATACCTCATTTTAAATCCACTGTTTATCTTGCTTTAAACAAAATCAGGAAAAAATATTTATTTATACATAAAATGCATTTTTTCAAAATCCGCTGTTCAAACCGATGTATTTGAAAAAAACTGTTTTTTTTGAAATAAAAACAAAAAAAAAAAAATATCTTAATTGTAAATTATTTCCCTACGCCGTTGCCAAATTCATATATGTAACTCCAGCGAAATCCAAAATATGAACACAGAAAACAGTTTTTGTTGCAATCGAATTTTTTGCCAACCGAATTTTTGTGGTTCCACGTACTATCACTATTATTAAATTTTAATACTATTGTAATAACCGACATTTATTTACAAATTTCCAATTTTTATAGTAACAATTGATCATTTTATGTTTATAGACTATGATATTCTATAAAGAGATTCACATGCGTTCAACAAAATTTATTATATTAATAAAAAAATTATATGCCTCGAACTGGGCTCGAACCGGCGATCTTCCGTTTGTCAGGCAAGTACTTTACCTCTAGCCTAAACCCAATTTAAATATGTTTTTTTTTTTAAATTTCAACCTTGAATATTTTCCAGTTTCAAATTTAAATATTAGTCTAACAATAGAAATTCGGTTGATAGTCTTAATATTTATTATTATATTTTCTGTTTACAATATAGTTTACTTATTCAGATGATAAATTTTAAGTGCTTACAGCTAAAATTTTTGAATAATGATTAAATTTTGTTGGTTACAATAGAATTCCAACCAATTTATTCTCTGTGTGTGACAACAAATCTGAAAAAGAAATTATTTACACAAAAAAAAATTTATAAAAAGAAATATAAATAAAAGTTTTACTTGTACGCCCCGGTAGGCTAGTTGGTAGCTTGCTGGCTTATCAGTGCGGGGGTCGTGGGTTCGATTCCCACCAGAGTCACTGGTCTGTTTTCGCGACAACACGCTGAATGCCATAGTAGCTAGTGCTCGGTTAGTGTAATAGTATATAATTTGTAATTATATGATTATTAATTAATAAGAAAAAAAAAAAAAGTTTTACAAACGTAATTGCACATAATTGCCTATATCTCTTTAACGGCTTAAGCTACAAGAGTCACTGATACCTCATTTGAAAACTAATTTATTCGTTGTTTTACTGTATAGAAATGTTATTCACTTCATAACTCCAAAACACATTATTCTCAAAATCCGTTGTTCTGTATTTCAAAAACCTGGTTTTATAATATATATGGTATACCTTCGGGTTCCTATATGGTACTCCTTCAGGTTCCTGAGTTATCAGTTTTTTAATTATACAGAACACATTTGGTTCAAATGTAATATAAATTGACTTTATTGATTTTAGTTAATACTATTTATGAACATTTTGTTAGTTTTCAATTTTTAAAAATATAATATAAACAAGGTTGTCTGAAATCGAAAAACTGCCAACAAATAATTTGTGTATTTAAAAAACAATTTTAACAAATGGCGAAACATTTAGCAAGAATTTTACGGAAAATTGCAAGAATTTCCCTTGCAACGCTTTCAGTTGTGTCCATTTGCTGCAGAGTATTCCAACTTGTACAAACGTTCAGCATATCGGGTATTGTCATCAAAATTTAACAAGAAACTTAGAGTTACGCATAAACGTAGAATCAAATTTGAATTTAAATGTCTTCTTTGCTCTTTTTAATATTATAAAAAATACATATTATAGCGAAACAAATGAAAAATTTAAATATATTAGGAAACAGTTGTTTATTTTATTGGTTATTTTGTTAATTTGAAATAAAGTGCCAAAAATCGAAAAATTCAACAAGAGTTTTTTTTATTTAATGAATTCTTAATCATATAATTACAAATTATATACTATTACAATAACCGAGCACTAGCTATTATGGCCTTCGGCGCTTTGTAGCGAAACAGAGCAGTGCCTCTGGTGGGAATCGAACCCACGACCCCCGCACTGATAAGCCAGCAAGCTACCAACTAGCCTACCAGGGCGCACGAATTTTTCTTAATATGTAAGAATTATTGATGCAAACATATTATATAGAAAATTATTTCAAGTAAGAATTTTTTTTTTCTGTGTATATTTTTTACATTTTTATTCATATATTTGGATTCCATAAGAGTTCCATACAGGGATTTTAACACGATATAGGGGACTCATTTAAAATTAACATTTTTTTTTAAGAATTTTTAAATACGTTGGTTTTGAAAAATCAATTTTATCTTCAACAAAATATTTTTTTTCTAATTTTATTTAAAACATGATAGCAACAGTTTTAAAAAAGCTATTAACGAAGTACTTAACTTTCACCGTAAAAAATAAGGTGCTCGTCAAAATGATAAGCTCACTTGCATTTTGTGTTGTTTGTGCAAAAATACAAAGAGTATTGAACAGAACCGTTACTTAAAAAATTTGTTGCTCTCATTTATTTACCGTTAGTTCAAATTAAAAATCAAAATGTGAATAAAGTAAATTTATAAATGCTTTAAATTAAGAAGGTCAGTGCTAATGAATCTGCAACCGTAACGCCTTGTTCTTTTTGTGATTTTTTTTTTATGCAATATTTAATTTGAGACAAAATGGGACGTAGAAAATCTTTGTCTGAACTTGAAAATGGTCAGACTGACGCGTTTTTCTAGCAGAAATTGTGGATGCGAGAAATTGCTTTGAAAATTGGGTCGTTCGCTTAGTGTAGTGCAAAATTACATAAAAGATCTCGAATATTGTGGTAAAAATAAAAGCTCTGGTCAATCTATAGTTCTTTCAGGGCGTGAAATTCTTCAAGTTTCCAGAATGGCTTTAAATACTGTACGTAGCGCTAATATGATAACATTGGAAATGAGTTTGAATGCGTCGACAAGTACGGTTTTGAGAGTCATTAACGTACAGCACCACATTATCCGAGCTAAATTTAAGAAAGCTACATGTTTGAATGAGAACCATAAGATGAAACGGCGGTATGAAACAACACCCCAATGAAATAAGGCCCCTAACCAAAAATGAAATAACGCCCCATTTTTTGGGGCTTTATTTCATTATGAAACAATACCCCAAAAAAAAAATTAAATAAACCCCCAACGAAATGAAACGACACCCCAAAACAAAATGAAGTAACGCCCCAATTTTTGGGGCTTTATTTCGTAATGCAGTAAAGCCCCATTTTGAAAATGAAATAAGGCCCCAATAAAAAAAAAAACAAAATTATATATTACTTTGAAATATTTCTTTATTCCTTATTAATACATAGTAAAAAGGCTGGAAAAAAATTGCGCGATTTTTTTTTCAGCCTTTTTAAAATAAAAAGATTAATAATATTTAGTATATCAATACAGTTTTTTTAATATTTTTTAGTAGTATATCACAAAATAAATCTAAATTTATAAATCGTATAATCGCACGCAGAAAGAACTTTATTTCGCGAAGCCGCCTGCCGCGTTCTACGGAGGAAAACCCCCTAAGAGCGGCCGAAGGCCGCCACACAGAAAAACTTCTTTTTACAAATTACTTGATGTCTTGAAAATATAAGATTTCAACGGATTCGACATCTGATTTGAAAAACAAGTTCTTCTGGGTGGCGGCCTTCGGCCGGTCTTAGGGGTTTTTTCCTCCGTAGAACGCGGCAGGCGGCTTCGCGAAATAAAGTTTTTTTCTGCGTGCGACATAAAAGAAACTTCAAAATTACTACACGGTATAATCTCACTTACTAATAGCAAATAACTATTTACATTAATAACTTGATAATTCATGCAGTAATTATAACGGTTATTTGCTTATATAACTTAAAAATTGTGCTTTTTAAGAAAATGAAATAACACCCCAAAAATATTATTTGGGGACTTATTTCATTTCTCATATTGGGGCCTTATTTCATTATGAAATAAAGTCCCAAAAAAAAAAAAAGAAATAAAGTCCCAAAAAATGAAATAACACCCCAATTTTTTTTATCGAAATTTTTGGGGCCTTACTTCATTTTCGGTTTGGGGGTCTTGTTTCATACCGCCAGATGAAACGCTTGGAATTTGAGAAAAAACACATGTCAGCTAACTGGCATCAGGTACAAATTTTAGTAATTTTTAAACTAACTGGCATTAGGTACCTATTTCACCAATTTTAAAATTTGTTGTTTTGAAATATTTTTTTTCTAATAAAAAAAAATTAATCTTGATAGTCCAGATGCTTTAAGAGACTATAGGAACCCTTTCTTTAGTGTTTTCTTTAACTAGAATGGATAGTATGGAGTACCAGCGAGTGCTTTTAAATCATTTGTTGCCATATCTGGCCACACATTGCGAAAAAGACTTTATTTTCCAACAAGACAACGCTACAATCCATGTTAGTAGATCAAATAATTCCTGGTTGAGGAACATGTAGTATATGTTATGGAATGGCCGGCACGTTTACCACATCTTAATGCTATGGAGAACATGTGCGGACTGGTTGTGCGACAAGTTTATGCTGAAAACCAACTGTATTAAGTCGGTGGCTGCGCTAAAAGTGGCAATTTTGAATGTTTGGCGTGATATAAGACTAGAAACAATAGAAAGCTTGATAAATCTTATGCCCAATCGCATTAATAAAACAATAAATAAAAATGGTCTATGTATAAATTGAAAAAAAAAATCGATGTGTGTTGCTTTATTGAAATTATATGCACTGACCTTATCATTTTGACGCAATTCAAAATGCACCTAATTGCTATTTTGATTTATGATTTGAACTAACGGTAAATAAACGAGAGCACAACTATAGAGCAACAAATTTTTTAATTAACGGTACTATTCAATACTCTTTGTATTTTTGCATAAATAGAACAAAATATAAGTGGCCTTATCATTTTGACGAGCACCTTTTATTAAAGTTTATGTACGACAACTTTTGTGAAGTAAGAAAAATTATGCACTAGTTACTTCTACGTAGTTGTTGTTATAACTTTCAAACTAATGACGGTTAGTTAATCGTTTCGAAACTTTTTTATTTTAATAATTTAACAAAAAAAAAAATAAAATAAGAAATAATTAAACAGAACATTTTACCAGAGACCGTAACGGTTATAAGTGATATCAAAAAAGTGAATTTATAACAGTTATTTTGTGGCTTAAACAGAAAAAGAAACATAAGAAAAAGTTATTTTTCAACGTAAAAATAAAAGATCGGATGAAACTCTTAAGAGGAGAGTTTTATTTCGCCTTCATTAAATAAAACTCTTTTTGAGAGTTTTATTTTTTCCGTATAAAATAAAACTCATTTGAGGAGTTTTTTTTTAAAACTCATTTGAGGAGTTTTATTTTAAAACTCATTTGAGGAGTTTTATTTTTTCCGTCAGAGAATAAAACTCATTTTATGTAAATTGACACTCAAAGCCTGCCGTTTGCCAGATCATTACAATTTGTAAGGCAGTGTAATCTAAGCACTTGCATTCCAATTGAAAAAATCGGCATTAAAATGAAAACATGATGGTTTTTAATTTGTTATTGTTTGATTCCTATTATTAAATGGTTGTTGTTTTATTTCTTATATATGAAGATATGGAACAATAAAGCGAAGGAAGTGATAATGAGGATGAAAAAAAGCTTTCTATGAAATAGACAATTTTTCTCCAAGGCCCTTATCGATTGATAAACCTGTTTTTGATTTCTGGGAGGCTAAAAGAATACACTATCCGTACTTGAATACATTGGCAAAAACTATACAGTGTGTACCTGCAAATCAGGTAAGCGTGGAAAGAGCATTCTCTGCTCTTAAATTGATATTGAGCGATCTGTGTTAAAACCTTTCCGCAGAAAAAGTTATGTTTGCTAAATTAAATAAATAAATTACTAAACACATTATAGCAAATAAAGTCAATAAAAAAAGGAGAAAATAAACAACATGAGTTTTATTTTTGACGGAAAAATAAAACTCCATTAATGAGTTTCAAAATAAAACTCCTCAAATGAGCTTTATTTTCTGAAGTGAAAAACAAAACTCCTCAAAAGAGTTTTATTTCAGACGGAAAAAATAAAACTCCTCAAAAGAGTTTTATTTAATGAAGGCGAAATAAAACTTTCTTCTTAAGAGTTTCATCCGATCTTTTATTTTTTCGTTGAAAAATAACTCTTAACTGTGGAGTTGAGATCGTTTCCTTAAGATCACAATAGATTCTGAAAGAGCACTTCAATACGAATCATTTGGTATATAATAGTACATATCTCCGTTGACTATAACATAGAGAGTTTTTGAGTTAAAGTTTTCGGGATAACTGTTATTTTCGGTCTCTACATTTTACCCTTTTCTATGGTATGTATATTGTACCACAATTTACAATTAGTGGTGTTGTTGATATCACAAATCACATGGGTTTTCCGCAACGTACATCGTGGAAGGGTTTACCGCTCTTTGTATTAATGTTTTTGTTCAAGTTTTTATTTGTAGAAATATTATAAATTTTTTGAGTTTAAAAAAAGTTGTAAAAAAGATAAGAACTTTATTTTATAAAAAAAAAATAGATTATTAAAGCGTGATTTTTTAAGAGCTTTCGGAATTGATTTACAAAAAAAACACATAACATTTAGAGAAATGTATAAAATCGTTATTTGAGTCCATAGAACAATCTATATAATGATGTTTAAAGATGATTTCATGTAAATGTTGACTGCGGCTACACCTCAACTGGTTCATACGCTGGGTCCAATTTTGGCATACTTTCTTCAACATATCGGCCGGTATCTGACGAATAAATTCTTCAATATTGGATTCCAGAGTGTCAACCGTTGAGGGCTTGTCCCTATAGACATGAAACATGAAAACCATGTGAAGTCTTGTTGAAACCACATGTCACCCAAGTCTAGCTCTTCCATTTGGGCAAAAAAAAAAATTGTAATCATTGCACGGTAGCGCTTGCCATTCACAGTAATGTTCTTGCCTTCGTCGTTTTTGAAAACGTGCGGTCCTATGATGACACCGGCCCATAATCCACACCAAACAGTGCATTTTTCGCAATGCATTAGCAGTTCTTGCAATGCTTCTGGCTGCTCTTCATACCAAAACTTCGTCACTGAACACAATTTCCCGATAAAAAAATTTATCTTCATTAATCTTTGCCAGCGCCCATTTACCAAAAGTTCGCCGTTGTGGCATGTCGCGTGGCTTTAACTTTTCACCAGCTGTATTTTAAAAGGTTTTACACCCAAATCCTTCCACAAAATTTTCCACGTAGTAGAGTAACAGACTCCCAATTGCTGCGAACTGCGCCGAATCGATAATTCAAGGTCATCAACAACACTGGCGGAAACAGCTGCGATATTTTAATCTGTCAGCGTTCTGCATATATGGTTGGTGGTTTTATGTCCAATAATGTAAATTTGGTGCGAAATTTAGTCACAATATTCCGAAAAGCCGCCTCAGAAGGTCGCCCAAACTGACCATAAATTGAAAGAAGTGCACGAAGCACTTTCTTAACCGAGCACGAATTTTGATAATAAAATTAAAAAATCTGCAAGCGTTGTTCGTTTGTAAGTCGATTAATGGTTAAATTATAGACCAACCTGAACATGTTACACGAAAACAGCTGAGCTGCCAAAAACAGTGTTGCCAAAAACAAAGTTACTACAAAATCACCCTTTAGCACATTCATTCATAATTTTTTAATATAAAATCAATTAATTTAGAAATAATTCACAAAAACTTTAAGGATTAGCAAGTGCGTACTTTTTCTTGTCCACTACTGTATATGACTTACAACTTCTGTATAAAGTTTTGTTGACTAAAAGAATTTAAAAAAAAAAAAAACTTAATAAACAAAATTTCAATAAATAAATAATAAGGTTTAGAAAAATAATCTTTGATAACTTGAGATTTTCAATTAAATAAAAAATTAAAAAAAAAGTTTTAATAATTTTAAAACATAAAATAGAAATAAAAATTCAGGAAATTCATATTTAAATGATTTTACAATCCATACAAATTATTATGATTACCAGGGCAAGTTTAGAATGGCACAAAAAACCATAAAAAAAGGCAAAATAGCAAAACATTCCAGTTAAAAGTAAAAATTTTATTAATTTTCCCTTTATTTAATTTGAATTGCATAGTACAATCATGTGCTTTTTCAATTTACCAAAAAGAAGCATTTTTCTTTTGTGGCAAAAAAACAGGTGAATAAATTTGAAATTGATGTTACACATCTGTATATCTTACAGTGGCATGTTTGAAAGTTTTTATTACAAAATATATTATTTTTTATTTTAGTCAAAGTTTGTAGGCCACTATGTAGATTGACAACATTATTAAACATTTAAATTATATATTTGTTGCTTGCATTTGTAATATTTGCTTTAATGCGATCTGCAATATCTAAAATTTTGTTTATAGAAAGTTCCTTTTTGGTGATGCTTAACCACAGACATTCGAGATTATTTCATTCCACTGCTTCTCCAGCTCGACGAAAAGTTCATTACCATTTCGGAATACTTTATTGCCGATATTCCATTTTACAATCATCCAGATGTTCTCAATCGGGTTGTGATCGGGAGATAGAGCCGGCC
The DNA here is from genome assembly GCA_021234595.1 of Delia radicum. Taxonomy (NCBI): domain Eukaryota; kingdom Metazoa; phylum Arthropoda; class Insecta; order Diptera; family Anthomyiidae; genus Delia; species Delia radicum. The sequence continues at coordinate 136,243,945 of CM037854.1, forward strand.
ACGACATGATATTAATTTCGTGCTGGAAGGTCCATGAGAGTGGCATTTCCCATTCAGCATAACTGAACTCAAAAGATCTCTATAGATTGTGGCCGTTATTGTGCTAGTAATGCGGTGAATTGGGCCAATCCTATTTCCTGAAAAACACCCCCACACCATAATGTTTCCTTCTCCGTGCTTCACTGTGGCGGTTGTGTATCTGGGATTAAACTTTTCGCCTAGTGGTCTTAGAACATTGGCTCTTACATCTGATCCTCGGAGGTTGAATTTAGACTCATCTGACCACAATACATTTTTCCATTGATGTTGAGTCCAGTTCAAATGGGTATGTGCAATGTCAAGCCGATCTTTTCGGTTTTCTTCCGACACAAAAGGTTTTTTTGTGCATCTATAACTTCGAAGACCATATTATCGGGCTCTTCTTTTAATGGTGGGAAGACTGGCATCTATTAAAAGTTCAGTTTTAGCTACTCTGGGAACTGCTTTGGGATATTTCGTAAAAAAATTCTTGATTTTCCGATCTTCTCTTACAGTTGTAATACGGGGTCTTCCAGCTTTTGAGTTGTGTGGATGTTACCACTTTTAACAATGCGGCAAATCGTTGATTTTGGAACGGAGTACTTTATATAAATTTCTTTTTGGGAAAGTCCATTCTGAAAATCATTTAAAACTTTTGATTTAAAATCAGAATTGTATTTATTTCCCGCCATTTTTATAAAAATTATTCTTACGATGTTTATGCTTCCAACATCTTATTACAACTATTATAGAACAATAATTATAATAAATTTGTTTAAAAAATGTAACGGCCTGAATCTCATATTAAAAAGGAATGCGATTAACGTTATATCCTAGCATTTGTTAGTATAAATTGTTTCGTTAAGAGTAATAATAATGAGAGTTGCAAATGTTTTGAACACCTGCATTTCAATACATCTATTATTATTAATTTTTTTAATTTAACGGAATTCATTTTTTTTATTTGTTTAACATAAAACAATGTATGATGAATATGTAAAAAATAAATCAATGAAAACAACAAATGCGATCTCAGTTCCAAATGTTTTGACCACTACTGTATAAGTCAAATATTATTTCAGATTTTTGAAAGATCAATTTTGCATTGCGATAGAGAGCGATTAAAAAAAATTATTTTTACAAAATAATAAGTATTGCCGTATTGAAAAAAATAATAATTTTAATGCTAAATTTGGCCAAAAAATGTCATATTTGTAGTACACATTCCAAAAAGTATTGCAAGACAATAGAAAATGTAATTTTAAGCAAGCTGGAGCAAAAATGGAATTTTTGAAAAAAAATTTGCCAAAAGCAGATTTTTTGTCGAAAATGCCATAAAAAACTTGCCCTAGTTATTACAATTTCAATGGTATGTGTGTTGTCTATCAGACCTGATTTTAAGAGCATTCAAATATTGTATCATATATTTGTATGCGTATAAGTAGACAACATAAATTGTGATGATGCAGCTGCTTTTCTGACTTTCTGACATGTTTACAAAACCAAAAATCTGAATGTCTGCGTGGGTTGGTAGGTACAAATGTATGTGTGTATGTAGGGATGCATACAGAGAAATAAAGTGCCAACCGAATTGAAAAGTGTATTTTAATAGTAACAACTTATAAATTCAGTTAGTACAACAATATTTACATTAGATTTTTGAATATTTTGGGTGTTGGAACTAAAATTCAGTTGAATTAACTGAACTTTGTTGTGAAAACTAATCTTCAGTCGTACCGAACGACTGAAATTCGTAATAAACGAAATTGAGTCCTAGTAACCAAAGTTCAGTTGGGAAATATCTACATTTTTCTCTGTGTGTGTCTACTTACCGTATAAAGGATTTTCCTCATGTTCTGCTTCTTTTTTTTCTGCGTTCATCATAACCGAGTTTGTGTGTTTTCTGTCAGTCTGTCCCTTGTAATTGGCATCATACGCAAAATATATTTTATCTTTGAAATGCTTATATAAATATGCTGCCTATTTATGTAGTATATTATATGTTGTTATTGTTTTATTTACAATTTGTAAATTTTAATTTTTCTCTTCAGCATTTTTCGTTTTATATTCATATTTCGCGTAAACATGAAGTTAAGCATCACTTGCATAACTTGCTGTTTTTTTTTTTTTGTTTCAATTACACAAGTACAGTGTACACTCATAATATTTAAATAGTAACTGTTTGTAGTTTATTTAAAAAGTTGTCAGTATACTTTGTTTTTTAAGCAATATACACTTAAACTACAAAGAACAATATTTTTTTAACTTATTTTACCATTTGCTAAAATACAAATTACACATAAATACTGTTCTTCTGTACCAGTTATTATTTTCAGTTTCTTTTTCTTATTAAAAAAATTCTTTATTTGAACCCAAAAGTTTTTGGTAGTTAAGAGAAAAGAAAAACTGTTGTTTTTAATAATTTGGGAGTTAATTTTTGATAGTTAAAATAAATTAAAATGGTTTATTTTTACGGATTTTGAAGTTTTTAAACTTTTTTTATTTTATTTTTGACGATAAAAATTATAGAAAATCTTTTATTTTTACGGATTTTGAGTTAACTTCTAATTGTTAAACATAAATAAAATATACGTTTTATTTAAAGGAAAAGCGGGTAGACCGGGTTTTAACTGTAGTTTTGATGTACATATTCTTTTGAATTAAACGACAAAATATTATGAGTGTATCAGTAATTTCAAAAATTTTTGAGGAAAAATATTTTCAAAACAATTGAATTTATGTGTTTGCCGATGAAATTATGACAGTTTTAAGCTTAAATAGAATTAAAAATAATAAAATTACAAAAAATATGAAAAAAAATGCGAACTTACAGTTTTTTTTAGATTTTTGTTTAAATATACATCGAGATTATTTTTATGTTATTTTCAATTTATAACGACCTTTCAACCTCCGTATATTTACAAAAATATAGCAACTCAAACATATTAGCTAGGTTGATATTAGTAAAAAAAATTTTATATATAAATAGAACATTTTTGATCTTCAAACTTAAGTAACGTCATGATGCTTGTTAGGAAAAGACCTTAACCACGTGCTTGATTACTAAGAAGACAAAAATGGAGCAAAATTAATGATTAATAGGTTTTATTTTGTTAAAGTTCTGTCTATTATGGAGGCTCTAGCTTTTCTAAAACTTCGTGTTCTGATGAGATCTTTAGACAGATCGAAATACTAGCAGCAACCTAGGTAATATGTTTGATTTTCTTTATAAATATACGGAGGTTGAAAGCTCGTTATAAATTGAAAATAAAAAGTGTTTATTGTAAAAAAACACATTTTTTTTGCCGTTTATATGATATTTAATTTGGTTAAATTTTAAATACTTTTAAACTCGCAAAATTAAAAACTTAATAAAGGGTCCGCCATCTAACTTTTTTTTTCAACTAGTGCTTATTTTGTGAATGGTAACACTTAGCACATGTCTGATTTGACAGATAATTAGTTTTAACCTTCCGCTGAACGAATATGGTTGTGTATACGCTTGAACATCGCTGGGAAATATTGCGACATTACTTTGAAAATCATGGTAATGTTGCAGAATGTGTCCCGATACACCCAAAACAAGTCACTGTTTGGTGCGGATTTTGGTCTACAGGCATAATTGGGCCATTTTTCTTCGAAAATGAGCAAGGAGTGGACGTTACAGTCAATGGCGATCGTTATCGGGCCATGTTGAACGAATTTTTGTTCACAAAAATTGAAGAGGAGGAAATACAGCTACACACAATCGATAATTCAATAATGTGCTTAAAAATTGGACCGATCGTGTAGGCTACTGCATGGCCAGCCGAGGCAGCCATTTGAATGAAATTATTTTCAATTATTAACCGGAAGGATTGTAATTTCAAATAAAAAAAGAAATTTGAGAAAATATTCAGTTGTTATTTTTATAGCATTTTCAAAAAAAAAAAAGTTATTTGGCGGACCCTTTATTATAATGCTCTTTAAAGTTATCAAATTGCAGTATTAAACTCATAGATATTTTTTTTTTAAGTACGATTTGACGGAATTTGTACAGCACTTTAGTTGTCACAAATCGAAATGGAATAATAAAAAATTTTATTTTTGCACTTTATCAATTTATTCAAAATTTATTAATTTAGAAAAAATAATTCAATTTCGCAATTTTTTTAAAAAGTGCATAAAATATTTTCGTTTAAAAGCTTTTAAATGCCTTCTTAATTAGAAGGTGCTGTTTACTAAGAAACTCAGTTTGCGCAATACGCTAGTCAATTTCAAATATAATTGTAAATGTCAGACGCAAAAACCATTTTCAAAAACTTTATACCAATTCCATATAAGTTTGTGATGTTCGCATCACAATTCACAATTCAGAAAACCTTGAGAAATAAGATGGCATCTTGAAAATTTATGAAATAACTCATATTTTCTGTATATGTTGTAACTGAACAGAATTTTGTAGGCTTTGGTAATTCAACAGGATGTTGTTTGTTTTTACATTACCGCACATTTTCATCCTACCGCTTTTAGTATGAATACAATGTGTTTACTTTATTGCGTAATTGATGATCAGAAACAGTTAAATGAACAAAAAAAATTTAAAATTTATTTTAAGTGAATACTAAGATTTTTTGTTTCAATAACACTTGCTTATACTACATTCATATTTAACCCCGAACTATGCATTTTCGTTTTTTTTTTTAAGTTTTAAAATTAAAATTTGTTTTAGAATCTCTATAGATTATTTGTTAGGACAATATCCTAATAAAGAAATATAGAGTATGGCCTCGAACTTGAATAGTTTTCATTTTCATTGTTTTAGAATGTTATTATTTTCGCTTTTTTAGACATTATTCCTATCTCCACTAATTTTTAATTTTTTTACATTTTTCTGGTCTATACAATTTATCAGGGACCGTTTTCTTCAATGGCAATGATTATTTTTGAGTAATATTAATAAAATTCAGCCATAATCAATATTTTTGAGCAAAAAAAAATAAAACTCAAAAATAATTATTATTTATGATTTTAATTTTTTTCACTCAAAATAAAACGCACTTTCAATTTATGACTTTTTTTGTGAGGTTTTTTACTAACATAGTTGCATATCCTTATAAAACAAATCCAGAGGAACCAACCAAGGCGAAAAAAAATTATTAAAAATTATTTCATAAGTTTTTTTTAATCAATTTTATTTGGTTTTAATTATTTAATTTTACAAAAAGTAATTTCGCTAACGACTCGTCTGATAGGTTGCATCTTTGATCCGTTTAGCATTATTTTTAATGCAGAAAAGGATGTTTCAACACTCACTTGTGTGGCAGGAACAGACTGCACCACGTTGGCCAGCTGGTACAGATAGGGGTATTGAAATTTTTTTTCCTACCAGTACTTCATAATATTTTTGTTTAGACAAACTGGCTTTGGACAATAGTCGTCAATTTCAGAATAGCCTTTCTGTAACTCCTCAGTGTGCCAACCATCTTCTGTTTCCTCATCGGAAGCTACCTCAATTGTATTGAGATACTCGTTCAAGAGGGAGCAGGTGTTCGAATTCTTCGAAAGCAATGCACTCGCTGCGTCGAAAGATGTCGATTCCTTCGGGCTACTTGAGCAAGGCTCAGGTATTGGCTTAATCTGAAATATATATATAAATTTGTGTTTGCCTTAGTTCTAAGATGAATTTACTTACGATTTCTTTTAAATTTATTATTTGTAGTAATAGCTGCTTAAGCTGTGCTCTGGCGAGCATAAGGCTTATCGGGTTTTGCAGCAATATTCTTCTTATTCGTGGATCCAAGTAAATGCTGCAGATGACCACGTTACCCCCCAACAAGCTGTCTTCTCTTCTTGGATGCTTATTTTGTTTTTTTAATTGGGGATAGATTTGCATACCAGCTTTACTATTCTTCATGCACAGAATACATGCATATTAGGGCTATAACCAAATTGTTGGCATAATACCACGAGTTGGGCAATGATGTTTTATTAGCGAAAAACATTATCTTAGGTTAATTTGCAGAAAAAACTTCACGCACCTAAATCATTTTCTAAATCAATTCCAAATTTTTTTTTAACATGTTATTTTATTTCATATCTTAACAAGTTTTTTAACTTCATATACAGTGGTTATATTATTAAGAAAAAACAACAACATTACAGCATCCTTTAATTATTATTGTAGGATAAAAATTTTAAGTTTAAAGTACGTGTATATTTGCAAAATGGATATATATCCTGTTCAGTTTTTATTGCACGTTCTGTACAAATATTACTGATGGTGCGTGATATTGCCAACTGCTATGCCAATTATGATATTTTCAAAAAAATTTAAGAAGTTATATCCCTAATGCATTTGTATGTACATGCGTACATTTGTATGTATATGCGTACATTTGTATGTACATGCGTACATACTTTTTTAAGATGACATTTAAAATATTTCGGCTCCAGCTTTGACCTCTCGTGAGCTGTACCATTCTTTAGTCCTATTTTCATCCATACATGATCTAGAAACTAAATCCGCTATCATATTAGAGTTACCACAAAATTGCATTTATATATATTCCAGAGCACCGTGTAAAATGCATCTAATTTGCAAAAATCTTAATTATTTACATACAAAGATGATGTACTTGGCAAAATAAAAAATTGTATACCCATATTTTCCTTTTTAACACGAAGAGTTACCACCCATTGCATTTTTGTCAAAGCGCGAACTAGCACGAGAGAGACCCGTATTTAATTAAATCGGCTAAAGATTAAAATATGTTAATTTGGCATTTTTATTACAAACAACCCGGGACAAAAAACTCAAAAACCGTTTTTTTTACAGACTATCCTTAAAAAAAGGACATTGATGATCGTTCTTGGCCAAATTGTATATACAGTTGGACGCGCCTTAAAAAACGTTTCTTATGATACCCATATTGTATATGTTGGTAAGGAAACAGATTCTTAAATTAAAAAAAAACATGCCAAAATGGAGCCTTTTTCAAAATGGTCCAGCTCACGAGAGGTCAAAGCTAGAGCCGAAATATTTTAAATGTCATCATAAAAAATACCAATGTTCATTTTGAGGGGGGTACACCTTGCACGAATTTCGCTTCCATACAACTTGAGTCGCTCTAATGTACATACATACGTATGTAAGTTCAAAACGACTGTTAGTAACAAAATTAATATATATCAAAACAAATGCAATTAAAACAAATGATTCAAAACAAGCGCTTAGTAACAAAATTATTAAGTACAAATTCTATTATGGGTATTCTTGTAGGTGTAAATATATATACATATGCATAAAAACATGTAAGTACATCTCACATATAAAGTCGTAAATTGAAAGTGAGTTTTATTTTGAGCGAAAAAAATAAAAATCAAAAATAATGATTATTTTTGAGTTTTATTTTTTTTTGCTCAAAAATAATGATTATGGCTGAATTTTATTAATATTACTCAAAAATAATCATTACCATTAGAGTTGGGATTAATCGTTCATTTTGGTGACTCGGTCAGTACCGTTCAATTCGAGTCAGTGAACTAGTTCGTTCAAATCGTTCAATCGTTCTTTTTTCCTTTGACTTGTGACTGAACTGCGTGTTGTGAACTGTGGCGTTCGTTTGACAATTATTACGCACTAGTCATGTTTTACTAGTTTTTTTTTCACAAATTTTACTGTACATAGACAAAAAATGTTATAAAATTGCAACTTTTCTAACAAAAGTTTATTTATTTTGTGTAAAAAACATTTTATTTGTATGACTGTAATTGCTTTTCTTAATTTGAAACAATATTACTACTATTTCATAAAAGAATTGCTCTACAAGCAGTTTTAATTGAAAAGAGATGCAATTGTTCTGCGAATAAAAAGAACGAAATGAACGATTGAACGAAATGAACGATTGAACTACAAGATCGAATATTGGTGAACGAGTCATATCGTTCAATTGAGTGAGTCGTTCAATTGAACTAGTTCGTTCATGAACGACACAACTCTAATTACCATTGAAGAAAACTTTAAAAATTAAAAATTTAAAAATCATGACGGATATGCAAAGATTGTCAAAAAATAATAATAATGGTGGAATAAATTTTTTTTTATGTCTCTTCTAAGTGATTGATTTTTTGATTCAAAAAAACGAGCAATAATCATTATTTACGGTCCCTGCAATTTATCAGTTGTTTATGATTTTTATAATTTTTCCGATTTTTGTGTTTTTCGCAATTTGTTTTTACTTGTAAAATTTTTACTAGAAAAAGATTTCCTATTGTTTTTTCAACTTTTACTTATTATTGAGATTTTTAGCTATTTTTAGCTATTTTTGTGATTTTTCTATTTTTAACGAGTTTTATTATTTTTGATGTTTCTACTTCCTCCAGTTTTTTTATTTTTGAGATGCTTCTATTTTTGCAATTTTTTATTATTTCTTGCTATTCTATTATGCTTTTGATTTTTATTTATTTATTTCCCAATTTTCACTTATTTTTTATTATTTTTTTTTTTTTTTCTTTAACAGATTTTTTTTTTTTGGAATTTTACTATATTTGCATTTTTACTATTTCGAACTTTTTACCATTTTTGAGATTTAAAGTATATGTTTTTATTGCAATTTTTAATAATTTTCTCAATTAGACAAATTTCAAGATTTGTCCCTATCCTTGTATCTATATTATGAGTACCTTTTTTTTGTAAAGTTTAACAAATTGCGTTTCAAAATTTGGTAAAATTAAATTAGTTAATTTATTTACAATTTTATTAGCCATTAGTTATTTTTATGTTATTTTTAATTTATAACGACCTCTATATATTTACAAAAATGAGTCAAATCAAATATATTAGCTAGCTTGATACTAGTATTTCGACCTGGCTAAAGATCTCATCAGAACCCGAAGTTTAACAAAAAACCTATTAATCATAAATGTTGCTCCGTTCTTGTCTACTTAATAATCGTGCACATGTCTAGGGTATTTTCCTAATAAGCATCATGCGTTCTATTTATATAACAAATTTTTAGTTTTTACAGTGGCTCAAGTAATATTTTTTTTACAGTTATATTAGTTTTTTGTTTTTATATATCGAGATTATTTTTATGTTATTTTTTATTTATAATGACCTTTCAACCTCCGCACTGTGGTCAATATTTTGAGATAGCGGCCAAAACTCCTTTTGGTTTTTGTTCTCCGATTTTAAAGTTATTAGACTCATATGAAAGTAGACAGTAGTAAACCTCGGGAGCCACAAAATTAGAACTCTATTTCAACTATTTCACTGAGAACAGGGTGGTCCAAAATGGGCTTTTTCAGAATTTAGTAAATTTATGATATTTTTAGTTAATTTTTAAAGTTTAAATGATCATAACTTTTTTGTTTTTCAAGATTTTTGGACGAAATAAACGAATAAATCTAGCAATTCATTTGGAAAAGGTAAAAAAGATTTTATTGCCATCTAATATTACACAACTTAAATACCTGAAAATTGCAAATAAATTTAAAACCAATGGAAATAACTGGTAAAACCAAGTACCTGTTATATTATGTTTCAAAGAGGTAAAAAAGATCATGTTGAAACTTCGAGCAATAGTATATTAATCCATGCATTCATTTTTTTCTTCATTATTGTTATAAACAATGGCTAAATTCAGTTATAGTGTTCTATCTGATATATATTTTGAACGGCAAGATGAAAACGACATTATTTTACATATAATGAATAATCCATTCTTCAAAATATGCGACAAACAAGAAACTAAAATTCATAACTTAAAAATAAAAAACTTTTTAAATACTTTAAGAAGACGGTACAATCAATGTTCCAGAAACAAGAAATTGTTTTACTCACGCAACCAAGAAGGGCTAAGAAATAAACTTATTTTTAAAAAGCCATCAGTAACTACCACGGAAACTGGAAAAGGTGGTCGACCAGCAAAGCCAATTGATAATTGTAGTGAAAGATCACGAAGACGCAAGCTTAAACATATCAATGAAGAAGTTTCTTGTCCAGTATTCGACAAAAATGGAAATCAACCTCATTAGAGTTAGATGAAGAAGCTAAACAACTACTGCAAAATGAAAATCAAAGCTATTTGGAAGAAATTTTTACTAATATTGTTTAATTAGTACTAGTTTAAAGATTATAATTTGTTTCTAATTTTAGTATAAATTTTTATTAATACATTTAAATAAAATATATGTGCACTTTAAATCAATAGTAAAAGTTTACTTAAAATTTTATCGATGTTGTGTTCTGTATATAATATATCCAAATGGTATTGATATTGTTGGGAATTTCAGTGTTATTTTTCAGTTTAATCCTCACAAGAATTAGCTTTCTTTCAAAAAAACCAACCTTTGGCCCCTGTGAATATTGAGACTAAATAAATGTCAGGGGCCAAATTTTGGCATTTTCTGACCGAAATTAAGTTTAGGAATAATAAATAAGTATTGGTTGTAAAATACGATTGAACAAATTATAAAAAAAATACCTATTTAAAATGTCAAAATATTCAACTTTTACATGGAAACTCAAGAAAAAATTAAAATGCATTTTTAACTCCACATTACTTACGTTCCTATCAGTCGATTTTTACGTTTGAACACGCAAATTGAAGCTTAAATTGACCACTGTGCTAAGCCTAACAAGTTTGATACAAGTATTTCGATCTGACTCAAGATCTCATCCTAACCCGAAGTTTTAGAGAAGCTAGGTCCTCCAGAATAGGCAGAGATTTAACAAAAAACCTACTCATCATCAATTTTGCTCCATTCTTGTCGTCTTATTAATCAAACATGTTTTCCTAACAAGCAAACCAAAATTAGTTTCAAATATAGTTATTTGGAAAAAAACGTATCAAAAAATGCTATGAAAAAATGTTTTTTAATATAAATTACAATAATAATAATAAAGTGAGAATGTTACTAAATTTTATAATTTTTTTTTTTTTTGTGTATTCAAAAAATGTGTGGTTTGGCACTAAATATGTCATTCGATGTCAATTGATTAGATGTGCATAAAAACCTTGCAGAACAAATGTCTATTAACGGTTTCAAAAATCGTTAAAAAAACTATTTTTATCTCATTTTAAAAACAAGTGTGTTCATTAGGGTGATAACTTTTTTTGGACAACATTCTCCCCAGGGGTTTTCTAATGGCAAATATTGTATTAATGATAAAAAACTATTTCAGTTCAATTTGGTAAAAAAACATTGCGCACCGACAGCGATTTCTAAAATGCCTTTAATATGTTTTTTTTTAAATTATTTTTTTATAACAATTTTTTTAACATATGGTTCTTACATATGTAAGTAAGCAAATTTGGAAGAAAACTATTCCATTGACTCGAAAACGGACTTTACTATTGATATCAGCATGCCTTAATTATATAGATGTGATGGTCAGACGTTGAGGCATCAAAAAAAGTTTTTTTTTTAACTTTGTTTGATTCAAAACTTTAACGCGTTTGGTGCGGAACCTTTTTTAAAGATAGCGAAAAACTAAAAACGCAGTTCTTAATATTTGTCCATGCCCTACACAATTATGTCTGGGGAGATTTGATATTTGCAAAAAATGCAAAAAGTTATCACCCTAGTGTTCATATGTTTAATTTTCTGCGATTTGCAAAAATAAATATTTTGCCGATTTTTAATATTTTTGCTTTAATGTAAATTGCTTTAATATAAATTCTAATTGACCACTCGCTTTAGAAATATAACGCAATTTTGGCTTAATAAAAAAACTATTTAATTTTTGTTTGATTATATCTAAAAAAATCAAATTGATTTTTCTTGTCGCACAAAAGTGAGGTTGGGCAGACTGGTTGCACTCTGGAACAGAAGGGGAAGCTTGAAAAATCCAAAATAAGAAATAAGAAATAAAAACACACGGTTGGTTGTTGTATAGTTGGGTATGGTGAAGTATAAAATACTTTTCTTTTATTTTAAAAAGTACTTCAATTTAAGTTCACAATTCCAAAAAAGGAGAAAAGTAAGACTTTTAACTCGTCCAAGGCTTTTACAAAAAGTGAATATAGAAAAAAAAAGAAAACAATATTCGTTAAATTTAGGATAAACGAAACAAAAGGAACGCGTCTAATGGCACCAGCGCCATGTGGGTGACCATATTCAGCATGCAGATATGGCAGCACCGTCAGCAAATATCTCCGCAATAGAGTTGCCATCTGAACGTGTTCAAACATGAACAATATCTTTGGAATATACCTTATTTAATTAGTTAACAAAAGTACTTTAGGAGAATAAAGCAATGCGATTGAAAACAGCATTTTTTAGTAAGTGAAATATTCTTGAAGCTTTGTCGTCCAATCAACCCGCTCTAAAATATTTTTATTAATATTCGAATAAACTAAACTATTTTTTTATTAAATATTTATTTATAAATTTCTAATTTAAGAAATTAAATAATTTTTATCATTTATGCCATTTCGTAACCACTTAATTTTAATAAATCAGTAACCACAAAAATAATAAAAACCACACTAATAAACATTCACAGAGAATAAAATACAAACAAATTAATGATTTATAAAAATTAAATTGTAATAAAAATAAATAATAGAAAAAAAAATATATTTACAACAGCGAAAATCATTAACATGCCATTTTTATTACAAAATATGTTACAAAAATATATAAATTTTATATAAAACTAATTTTATTTCCATTTAGATTTTCATAAAATCGATAAGAAATATAAGTCAACGCCATAAATTAACTAACAAATCACAAAAAAAAAAAAAAAAAAATAACAACAATGTATAACATTATTAAAAACAATGTAATATACAAAATTGGATATTATCATGCTATCATAATCATGGTAGACAAAAAAAAAATGTTTATAATAGTCATCACTGATTGTTTACTATCGTTGAAAAGATATCTTTTAATATTAGAGCGACTAGAACTTAATGACTGTGGCAATAATTAGCTAATGACAGTTTAAAAGCATTTGTCTGTCTAAATATGTCTTTTATGTTTGGTTGGTTGGTCTATCATCGATGTCGTTATTAGCCATTTCTGTCTGCAATGTATAGTAGCAATTTGGATTATATATATATATATATTAGGGCGGGTCGATTTGTAGGGAGGCAAAAAAATCTCTCAACGTACAAGGAAAATCGTATTCTAGGGATCAAAATAAGAAACTTTGCCGAAGGAATCATACCTCTAAAACGAATTCTGATGTCCCGACTTTTGACCCGTAGGATAAAATTTTGAAAAAGTCTACTTTGATATTTCAGAAAGTAGGAGAAATCTCTCCAAGATTATGGAAGCTACTTCTTTTCCGGAGGACGCGCTAGCAGATTAATGCATAAATCATCATTCTAGGTGACCGTTAAATGGGTAAAATTTAAGTTGAAAGAGGGCCGTTTTAGCCGCGTTTTTATAGCAAAATGTACAAATCTCGGGATAGAGATATTTCAGAAAGTAGGAGGAGTCTTTCCAAGATAAGGGTCTCTATTTCTTCTCCGGAAGACGCTCTAGCAGATGAATGTATAAATTATATTCGATTGGGTTGGATTCGATTGGGGCATTCTAAATGTGTCAAAGTGGGATTTTTCAAAATTTGACCATGCGGGTCAAAAGTCGGGACATCAGAATTCGTTTTAGAGGTATGGTTCCTTCGGCAAAGTTTCTTATTTTGATCCCTAAAATACGATTTTCCTTGCACGTTAAGCGATTTTTATCGATCCGCCTTAATATATATATATATTTATAAGATTCATTTTCTGTTTGTTTGTTTGTTCTCTCGTGGTACACTTGGTACACATGTTCCTTAAGGTACCCATATTCCACGCAATATTCTTGTGCAACTTTTGCTATTGTTCAAAATATAACCATGCCTACCTTTACGCCCACTTTTTTTTGTAAATTTTAAAATTCACATTGGATGGTCTCAATTTTTTTTTTTATTTTTTAACGGAAAAAATACTATAGAAAAAATGTTTTAAAAAATATCTTTGAATTAATTTAGGAAACTTTCTACCATGTCCTCGTTTATAACAAAATATTAAACAACGACTCTAAAAATGCTACTATTTTTGTTAGCGTGGAAAATACTACAATTCTTGACATTATATCGATCTCAATAAAAATGTACAAGGACAAATTTCTCATTTGACCAAATTTGTATTCGATTTGCTAAATGAAAACAAATTTCTACAATTAAAAATTGTGTAAATAATTTTGAGTCACCCTGTTTAAGTTAAATGAAAAATAGCTAAGCACGATGATAAACATTTAGACACGCACATGATAAAAAGTTAACAAATAAAAACTATTGATGTACAAAACTATAATTCTAGCAATGCTGGAAAAAATTAATTAAGGGTAGAAAATTGTTTTTTTTTTTTTGCCATGACATGATTTTAAAAATTTATAATAAAATATTAAATTGCAGTGTATCATTTGAACTTAAAACTTTGCACTATATCTGCACTATATTTTCAAATTCAAATAAATATTTAATAGAAATTTATAAAATTGTCAATACAGTAAAAGACCAGTTTTACTCACTGACCTTTTTATAATGTTACATTATGCTCACAGTTATCGAGCCTCCATCAATAAGTAAAACAATATTTTGTTTGTTATACCAGTAAATATCCTACGGGGAATGAGGAGTCAATTGACCTAGAAGCGACTGGTTAAAGAAGGATTTATCACAGGACTGGTATAATTTAATACTGAAGTGGGTTAAGCAGTGTCAATTGTCCTAAAATTACCTATCCTATGACTGGTAAAGAAAGAACATACCACATAAACAGAATGCTTATTAAAAAGAAAAAGCCAGTTGGCCAGAATTTTACCCATTGGAAGCTGTTTAGTTTTCGTTTATTTTATACGACATGACCCTTTTGCGACAGTCTTGTGGTATTCCCATCTTTGGTTAGTCCTGTGACATGTCAATATGTGGTTTAAAGCAGGACAAATGACCCCCTCCTATGACAAGCCAATGTTAAAGTTGCCAGTTGTTTACATAGGGTAGAGTTTAGCAGAGGACCGGTCTCTGGCACGAATGGATCGATCCTGTGCCACACGCAGACCCGGTCCCATTCCCCATAGGGTACGTATACGTAATATTTAACTCATGTCAGTTTTAAAAAACTCATATGTCTAGTTTCTTTGTTTAAACAAACTAAACTACAAATTTGCCGGCAAATTAAATTTTTTAAAGAATTAAAAAAAATAATTAATTAAAAAAATTAGGTAACTCAACTCAAAATAGATTCATTGCGACCGATTATTAAAAATTAAT
This sequence comes from Delia radicum, assembly GCA_021234595.1. Taxonomy (NCBI): domain Eukaryota; kingdom Metazoa; phylum Arthropoda; class Insecta; order Diptera; family Anthomyiidae; genus Delia; species Delia radicum. The sequence continues at coordinate 136,259,219 of CM037854.1, forward strand.
TATTTTATATTCGTCATAAATCGTAAAATTTACCGGAGATTGTTTTTTCATGATATTTCTGTTAAAAAATGATTTTAAAGCTATGGGGTATTTAATAAATTCTGTAAACTTAAAGGTAATTGTGTTCTCCATGGATGCACTCAGGAAACTTCTGCTTTAAAAATATGTAGTTGTTTGGATTCTAGTACAGTGTCTTTATTTTGAAAGTAAATGTCAGTCATTTGTAGAAAAAATTTAATTTTTTACTAACCTTGTAGTTCATTAAAAAAACAAACCACATTAAATGACTGTTTTATGGTTTTAAATTAATTACTTTTAGTCGTTTTTTGTTATTTAAAAAAATAAAAAAGTAAATGTTTGTTTATTTTTACTACAATTGTTAGTTATTTTTTGAAGATTAAAAAACAAATGACAATGTTAGTTGAATTTACTGAAATGTAAGTCGTCCTTTCTTAAAGTGAAATTACATTTGTTTTTAACTACATTTGCAGTGGTCTTTACCTACATATTATCCTTAGTGTAATTGTGCCTTAATCTGCGTTCACTATTATCTATATTTTGTTGACAATAATCAAATTTTGTTTGAATAAGTAACATTTTGCTTTCCCAGCAAAAATTTCGTGAGAGAGATTTAAGCCTGTATCGCTTCGAATAGTAGAGATAAATGTCAAATGTTGATTGCCAAACATTCAATGAAACCGACATACTATGGCTCTTACTGTTGAAACCGACATACTATGGCTCTTACTTCGTTAAGTTTTATGAATTGAAAAAAAACGTTGTACAGGGTTTGAATGACTATACTTGAAGGATATGACGTGCAAAGTTTTACATTGAAAAGTCATCACCTTAAGAATTGGTGGTCATCTAAAATTCGAAAAATTAAAAAATTAAAAAACGACTTGAAACTTGCAAGAGTTTTTTCATTCATTCCGTTTTCTCTGTAATAGTTTTTAGCTTTCAGATCCAAACCAATACAAAATATAGTCACTTGACTTGGAGGATATATCAACAAAAAAAATTTTTTTGATATCGCTGCTGGGTGAAAAGTTGCATGGTGGTTTACAAGTGAAACCAAAATTTTCCGAATTTTGAACTTTTTGAAGATTTTAAATAAGGTTTTTGCGCCGTTTAATAAAAATGAGATTTAAGCTCAGAACTATAAAGACGGCGTAATTTTATAAAGTTAGAGGTATATCAAGTTGGTGTCAGCGCACCAATAACGTATCACGGACATCACAAACTTAAAAGAAATTAGCGTAAATTTTTTGAAAATGTATCTTTTTTGCGTCTGACAATCTGAGTTGTCTTTTTAGTTGGCTAGTGTATTGCGTGATGTGAGTAACTTCGTAAAGTACACCTCCGAGGCGAAAACGCACTTTAAAATTTTTAAACGCAAAAATTTTATGAACTTTTGAAAATTTTTGCAAAAAAACAATTTTTTAAAGCTTTTTTTATATCAAAACATGGCATGGGAATATGTTTAGGTATCTAAATAGATTCTTCGCGACGGACTTAACTGATAAAGTGCAAAAAAAAAATAATTTTTTTCAATCCTGGCGCGTGCAGCGGCAGTTTTTTCCAAACACATTTCACTTTGTGACAACTAAAGCGCTATATCAATTCCGCTCAAACGTACATCGAATGGAAGACTTTACTGAGCTTGATACTAAAATCGAAAACGCACCAAAAAATTTTAAGGATTTAAAATTTTATGGAGGAAACAAAATGTTTCTAACCTTAAAAAGCATCCTTGTATGAAATATTTGATTTTGAAAACTTAAAAGAATTATTTTTGAATTCTGGTTAATAAGTAACCCAGAATCCCAACAAGTATTTTATAATCGGTCCAATATTAATATTTGCAAAAAAACGCGTTTTTTTTGAACCCCTAGAAAGTGAGACTATATTTTTAAAAAATATTCACGAGGGCCACCTTAACAAATTTCAACAAAACAATTAAAACATACTACCGCGAAAACCGCCAAATTACCACCGATGCAATGACATCTTAAAGAACTTGCTTTATTATAAAAACTCTATGATCATAATAGCCTTTGTTGAATGCTTCTAAGAATAAATATTTGAGTTTCAATTCAATTCAGTTTATTTTATTTATGTGGGTGAACAGTCGTGAATAAAAATTAGTAAAATGGTTTCAGATTATACATTAAAAACGTGAAATTCGTAAAAACTGAGAAGCGAAACAAATTAACCGATAAAAGACGCGAATATCGCCAATCTGAAAAAATAAAAAGCAAAAAAAAAAAACAAACAAACAAATCGCAAATTGGTGTAAGAAAGTCAGTTAGGTATTCGGTTTTAAATAACAATAATAATAATAATAAAAACAATGCCATCAAAACAAAAAATTGCGGATTAAAAAAAATTGAAAACGGCTTAGAATTTATTACTGGAACCCAAGATTTAACTAATGAAACGTAAGTTACAGCTTCCAATTTGCAGAACAATTTTACAAATTTTCAAAGGTAACAAATCAAAATAGCCAAAAATCATGAGTGGTAAAGTTTAAATGGTTATATCTCTTAAACCATTTGCGATAGGCAAATAGTTTTTTTCCCAAAATATTGCAAATTATGTCTTATACTAGCCGTAATTTTGTAAAATGTTTAACAAAATTTTTATATGCATACACGATCAAAAAAAAAATTTTTATTTTTTTTTCAGTGTATTTTAAAAAGCTTTGAAGCTTTTATAAATATTTCAGTGTGCTAAGAAAGCCCTTAAGTGGTATTATCCACACTCGTTATCCTTTTTCAATTTTAACAAAAACTGTAATTTTAATATTTTTTTGAATTTTTAACTTAAAACAGCCGTAAAATTTGCGCCGTTTAATAAAAATGATTAGCGCGAACGGATTTCACATGCCCAAATATCGGCTTATACACACACAAATCGACATTGATGTCAGAAAAAAAAAACTAAAAAAAAAATGTCTAGGTGCTGTAAATTTTTGAAGTTGTCCATATATATATTTTAATTTGCGTTCGAGAAACATTTCTTTAATCCAAGTTTTAACAAATTTTAATCAAAATTCGCTAAAATAATTAAAAAGTGTTCCAAACTTCTTGCTCATTTCATTACTTTTTGTAAATCACAACCAAAAGACTTAAAGACAGTCAATGAAATTTGGCATTTCATTTCTGCTCTTTACGAAACTGTACATTTTACGAAGCAGTAGGAGAAGCACTAAACGGTTTTTACTGCTTCTTATTTTCTGGGTTTACTTCGGCATATTTACTTTCTAACTAGGAGCAGTGAAATTTTCTCTATTTAAAAGCCAATATTTGTCTGAATTTTTAAAAACAAAACAAAAATATTTTTTTTTTAAATCAAAGTCGTCGTTACGTTACACGCAGAAAAAAACTATCCATTTGCCAACTATATTTTGGTTACTAATACTAAAATTGTGTTGGTACAACAGAATATTGGTTTTCACAATAAAACTCGGTTAATGCAACTGAATTTTAGTTGTAACACCCAAAATATTTAGAAATTGCATTTAAATATGGATGTATTAACCGAATTTTTTGGTTATAGTCACCAAAATACACTTTCCAATTCTGTTGGCACATTATTTTTCTGAGTGTAGGGTTTAAAGGGAAATTGAAAAAAAAATTGTGCACAATCTTTAAAATTATGTTTTTATTTTTGTGTTGTCAAATTTGTTTTGATGGTTTTTCTGTGATCAATGATAATATTTGAAAACGGCAAACTTTTTAAGTTGTCACCCTTGTATTTTTTTCCGCGAAATAACACGCTCTAATCGCATAAGGATATTTCACTCGCTGAAGTTTTTGTGGAACAAAAGAACCACATTATATTATACACACACATGATTGCTGGACTCAATTCTGATAATTTTTTGAGAAAGCATCCCCAAAAATAAGAATTTCTGCATCATTCGTTTGGTCAAGTTACATCAAAAAAATTTTAACAATTTTTTGAAGTTAGTAAGTATCGTATAGGGGAATTTGTCATGTTTTAGGCTTTTTTTGTTTGACATAACTCAATAACCACTAGTCGGAAACAAATTTAGAAAAATCACGAATTACATTTACTTTCATCTGTTAATATAACGTTTTGCTATATAAGCAACAGTTTTGCAGTCATAAATAAATGTATGAAGAAAAAAAATATTTTTTGCCAAAAAAATTTAAATTTTTTTTTTTTTAATTCATAAAAAATCTTAAACGGGAAAAAAGTGTCGAGTCCTATTACTTTCGCGTAAAGTCGCATAACCTATGAACAAAATGAGACATAAATCATAAAAATCGTTGATCGCGTTTCGCTTTTATTCACAATTAAGTGAAGGTATGAAATTCAAAAATTTGCTCGAGATATGCACAAAATTCTTTGGAAAAAATATTGCTGACTTTTTTTATGATTCTCAAAATTAAAAAAAAACGACTCAAGAGTTATAAAGCTCATGTATGTCCAGAACTGAATGCAAAACAAAATTTATCAACAAAAACACACAGTCGACGTCTTTACGAAAAACTATTAACAAAATATGTTTGCGTGATAATGAATTATGAAACAAATTGCTTTGCAAACTTCCGGTGCATTGCAGGACAAGTCTTTTTATACAGTATGTAGTCGTGGTGATGCTCCAGATCAATGTAAACAGAAAATTAAGTCCAAATTTCCAAAAATAAGTACCTGGTTTGGCAAGCAATTTGTTGTTGTGGGAGAAAATCAAGTTTACAACTGGTACAATATATGGTCAATTATAAAAGTAACTTTAAAAAAACAGGAATGACAATGTCAACTGTAGAAGAGTTTTCAATTTGGCAGCCAGAAAAGTGCATGGAAGTCTTGTGCAAAAACTAATGGGACGAATTTGCATATACGAGGGCAAATCAATAAGTCCGTGACTTTTCGAACTTCCCTCGTAGTTATATGAAATGCAAGACTGATCCCATCAAGTACTACCTGTTAGTAGACTACTGTCAAATTTTGAAGAAGTTTCGTCATTTACTTTGCGTTTAACAGCTGTTCAAAACATACAACCTTGTGGCTGTTTTTAAAAATGGAAAAAAGTGAATTTCGAGTGCTCATTAAACATTATTTTTTGCGAAAAAAAAACGTCAATCAAACCAAGAAAAAGCTTGATAAATACTATGGGGGCTCTGCATCATCGATTTCAATGGTAAAAAAGTGGTTTACTGTCTTTCGTTGTGATGGCACAAGTACAAATGACGCTGAACATTCTGGACGGCCAATTGAGGTCAATACACCCGAAAACGTCGAAAAAATCCACGATATGGTGTTGACCGATCGAAGAGCAAAATTGCGTGAGATTGTTGATGCCATATGCATTTCATATGCCATTGTGGTTTCGATTTTAAATGATCAGTTGGGTTTAAGAAAGCTGTCTGCAAGATGGGTGCCGCGTTTGCCATCAATTGAAAATAAACGTAATCATGGCCAATAGGGTGATGGCAACAGTTTTTTCGGATGCACGCGGAATAATCCACATCGATTACCTTCAAAAGGTAAAAACAATAAACGGCGAATATAATGCCAACTTATTGGACCGACCCCAGATTGCCAAGAAATGGCCATTTTATGGACCTCGAAAAATTCTATTTTTTGTAGGGCGTACAAAAATTGGAGAAACGTTGGACTAAGTGTAATGAGCTAAAAGGAGATTATGTTGAAAAATATTTTTTTTTTTTGCAAAAAAAAACTGTGTTTCATTCAAAAAGTCACGGACTTATTGATCCGCCCTCGTAGTATTGCCTATCACGTGATACTAGGTAAAAATTTTGCTACAAGAAAGTTGTAACCCTACTCTAGATTTTTCTTTTGGTCAAGGAATATGAAAAAATAAAACGGTAATTTTATGGTTTTGTTCCATTCTCCAATTTTGTGATCCCGGAAAATACAATATTTTAAAAAATATGTTTAGCATTTTAATCAAGTTTTTATTTAAAATTTTAAGTTAACGTAAACCGAAATAAATAAAATTAAAAAATTTAACGTATGCTTTAAGAATAATATTAAATTTTAAAGACTTTTTATAATAAACTCTAGTTGAAATTTTATTTAAATCCTTCACTAATTTTAATAATTTTGTCCTTATAATCCGCAATTTTAAAAAAGCAGGCATTAACATAAAATACTTGAACGTTTTAATGATTTCATGAGTATTTAATCACACCTGCATAGGTTAACAACCTACATATAAGCAGTAAAATCTGCTCTCTATAATCTAAACGGGTGCCTATAGTAAATTATCACAAGAAGGAAAAGCCCATTAAAAAAGAAAATTTTTACTAGTTTTATGAATAGAACACTTATAGACGCATACAGAAAAACATAAATGCTCTCTAGATGTATAGAAATATAGAAAGAAATAGAAAGCAGTACTATGTATAGGACTACATACAATCTAACACATACACACACACATAAATAAAGTTTAATTCCAGTAGTAAAAAAACGCGTTAAATGTTTTTAACTGCTTTTTCCTTAAACTATTAAAAATATGATGAATGATGATGATGGGGACGATGATTATAACGATAAATGAATGTGTATGTTAGGGTATCCTTTAAAATAGATTTGTCATTACATCTTCAGCTTTATTGTAAACTAGCTGAACCGACAAACGTTGTTTTGCCTTCAAATTTTATTTTCAAAAATTTTTGATATTCACACAATTTATATGAAAATGACTAATGTACAGAAAAATCACCACATCTCGACCAAACGAAAATATTTTTTAAACAATTTTTCTTAAAAGCCATTCTCATTGCATGTTCTACAAAACGTATTCAGCCATTTTTGATTTTATGCAGCCGTTCTCGAGTTATGGAGTGACAATCAAATGTACACTTCTTTTTATATATATTATAAATTGGAAAAATTTACCATTTTTTTTTTTTTTTTTGAAAATGTTATGTTAATGTTAAAATGTTTTTTTAAAATGTTAATTGTCATTTTATGAAAAAAGTGCATTTTTATTATAAATTCCCAAAACTCAAAATGATGAAAAATTTATTTTTGCATTAAATTTATTAATTTAATATATTTATAATGATGATATAGCCTTTCGAATCTCAAAGGCTAACCAGTCATTTGGTATCTTACGACCTGTATGGAAATCTTCTGCCATCACGAAACGTACTAAAATCAGTATATTTAACTCCTGTGTAAAGTCAGTCCTCCTATATGGTTGCGAATCATGGAACACAACATCTTACAATATAAACGCGATTCAGGTATTCAGAAACCGCTGTCTGCGAAGGATATTAAAAATATTTTGGCCCAATACCAATTCCAAATCGCAACTATGGGAGAAATCATACCAACGCCCAATCCACATTGATATTCTTCATCGTAAATTGCGTTGGATTGGTCACACGCTCCGCAGACCACAGAATGACACAACAAACGCTGCTATATATTGGAATCCCCATGGAAATACACGAAGAGTTGGATGCCCATCTCACACCTGCAGTCGGCAACTTGAGCTTGAAATCAATCAAAGCGGCCTAAGCTGGAGAGAGATAAAACATCTTGCATCAAGAAGAACCGAATGGAACGATTTCGTTGTGGCCCTTTGTTCCTCTTAAGGAACCATAGGACATTATATATATATATATATATATATATATATATATATATATATATATATATATAACATATTTATAATTATTCAGCTATGGAGTTCTGACTTCAACAGATATTGTTAACCCAGTTTAGCTCTTAATCAAATATGACCCACGAATTTGAAAAAAAATGCTATAACATGTTTTATTTTGATTTATTTTTAAAAAAATTGAATTTGGAGGCATCGATTGCTATTTTTATAATATAATAATATAGTTGTACTTCAAGAACAAACAATTTGTGTTTGCGTCTGGAGCGAATCCCACACTCAGGGAACTTCTGCTTTAAAAATATGTAGTTGTTTGGGTTGTAATGTAAGTCATTTGTAGAACAATTACAATTTTTAACTAACCTTGTAGTTCATTTAAAAAAACAACTCACATCAAATGTCTGTTTTATGATTTTACATTCATTTTTTACAGTTGTGTTTTGTTATTTAAAAAAATAAAAATAAATAAATGTTTGTTTATTTTTTGCTACCATGTGGTTCATTTTTACTACAATTGTTAGACATTTTTTGTACATTAAAAAACAAATGACAATGTTAGTTGAATTTAATGAAATGTAAGTCGTCCTTTTTTAAATGAAATTTCATTTGGTTTTGACTACAATTGCTGTCGTCTTTACCAACATAATTTCCTAACTGCAAGGACATTTTTAAAAAATTTATATTCTGTCAAAAATTCAATTCAATATTGAATGTTTTCTGCAAAGTTTGAAAATTTTTTCGGGAAAACGTCACTTAAATTTGTTTAGACTATAATTTTCATTACTTTTATTAAAAAAAAAAAAATATTTAACCGCTTGTGGTCTGGGGACAAAAAAGACTGATACGAAAGTGTAAAGCTTTTAAATTGATAAAAAAAATCCACTTAGTGATACCGACTCACTAAGCATTTTACAGAATGGCTTATTTCATATTTTAATTATATTTTCTTTGTGATAAAGGGGTATTAAACTAATGAACAAGTGCAATTCTTTATATTACCAATCTTATTTTTAGGCTTTAAAAAGGTGGGATCAAAAATGAGTAAAGTTTCCTTTTTTAATTTAATTTTTTATATTTATTCCAAAGAATTTATACAAAAATGTTACCAATTAAATGCATTTTAAAAATCTGGGAGCCATTTTGGACCCCACCATTTTAACCGCTTGTTCGTTAGTTTAGTACCATTTATCAAATACGAAAATATAGTGAAAATCTAAAAGAATTAATTCTGTAAATTTTCTAGTAGGTCTTTTCTTTGATCAAAAGTAAAAACTTTATCAACTTTTGGATTAAGTTATATAAAATAATTATTTTTATCAAGTTGATGTTTTTTATGACCAATTTAAAGGCATTAAAACTTTTAAGTCAAAAAAAAAACCTCCGCTGCTGCAAGGCTGTGAGCTCACCCTCTCTGATCATGCGAAATATCTGGGTATCATCTTGGACTCGAAACTATCATGGCGACTTAACACCGAACACAGGGTCAGGAAGGCAACGATAGCCTTCTACTCCTGTAGGAGGATGTTTGGTTCAAGGTGGGGTTTGAGTCCGAAAATGGTGCTGTGGATGTACATGGCTATTGTGCGTTCAATACTGACAAATGGCTCTATCGTGTGGTGGACTGCGACCCCTAAGAGGGTGTTTACGGATCATCTGTATAGTGTGCAGCGCTCTGCTTGCATTGGGGTCACGGGCGCGATAAGAACTTGTCCCTAGGAGGCTCTCAATGTAATGCTTCACATTATTCCTGTTGATTTGCATATAATGGCGGTTTCTTCTAGCAGCGCAGCGCGGCTTGCTGTAACGGGTTCCTGAAAGTACAGGAACTATGGACATACTAGGCTTCTTGATGGACTTCACCCACGTGTGGGATTTGAGTCCGACAATGTACTCCTAAATTGGATTTCTGCTGACCTTTTCGGGTTAGCTTTCCCTCCAGGCGGGAGTGGGTATGGGGGATCCAACATGTGGTTTTGACATCAGGGTATACACCGACAGCTCAAATATGAGTTCTGGTATAGGCTCCGGTGTTCTCTCGGGTGAGTGTAACTTGCGGTGTTCTTTCAGGCTACCTGATCATGCTACTGTTTTCCAGGCGGAAATTCTGGCTATCAGGGAAGCCTGCAGACTCCTGTCTGAAAGGGGGGGCTCGAGGGAAAGTGGGCATCTTCTCCGATAGCCAAGCGGCTTTAATGTCCCTGAGGTCGTACGTCACATCCTCTGCTCTCGTTGGTTAGTGCAGGGAGGAACTGTCCAGGCTAAGCTGTCTATCCCAAGTTAATCTAGTTTGGGTCCCCGGCCACAGAGACCTCTACGGTAATAAAAGGGCAGACGAATTGGCAAGGGCAGGATCTGCCTTAAACGTCTCGACATCGGTTGTCAGTCGCTGCACCGCTGGGGACTGCTAAGGGGGAAATTTTCCGGCACTATTTTCGCAGGGCGGGGGACTGGCATAATTTCGATACCTGTAGGACCGCGAGACTTACGTGGCCCAACTACGACCTAGGGCGTACAAACTCTCTCCTGAGCAGGAGCAGGAGGGATGTCTCGAGGCTGATGGCTGTTCTGACCGGTCACTGGCTGATTGGTAGGCATGGCATTAGACTTGGGATTGTACGCGGTTCGCATTGTCGCAGCTGCGGCATACCGGGCGAGGAGGAGACTGTGGAGCATCTTCTCTGCGATTGTCCGGCGCTGCAGAATATTCGACTCCAGGCTTGGGTGACCATATACTGGACGACCTCTCGGTAATATCACTTGTGGGATTCGATGATCTCATACGTTATCCTAACCGAACGGGGTGGGTCTAGTACTCCGGATACTAGTTCCTTACGGGTAGTGTGGTCTCTTCAAAACGGAGTCGCTTTTTGACTCTACTTGATGCTCACGAGTAGCGTGAGCTGCCACTTAAACTAACCAACCAACCAACCAAAAAAAAAGTCATTACATTTCATGGGCCTTTTTGGTACCCACGCCCCTAAGTGTTAAAGAGCTTTGAAATAAAAGTTAAGACACTTATACCCTAGTCAAATTAAGCGCAGTGTAGAAACGGAAATGATATGTCATTACTTTTCGCACTACCAGCAATGACACCAGCTTACTCTCTGCTTTACTTTAACGCAACTAATATGGACATTCTAATTACTAGCTAATTTTCCCATGGTTTTAATACAAAAAATAATGCGTTAAACATAAGTAATTCTTTTTATCATTATAATCAATATAAAGTATATAAAAACCTCACACTTTTTGAAAATCTATTTTTGGCATCATTATTTTTTCAACTTTAAGTGCATATATAACTACTTATTTTTGATATTTTGTATGCTGGAAACTAATGACATTTTTTGTAAGCAAGTCATTTATGTTGTTATCTATTAAGTATAATATGTGGATATAGCTCAGATGGTAGAGACTAAAGACTTTACAAATACAAATTTTACTGCCAGATGAGTAACCATTGCTACAGGGTGGTATCCGATTTCACCTTAAAAAAAGGGTCTATAATGAAGTGGTCACCAGGCTTGCCAAACACTGCTTTGCAAACCTATAATTACACATTAATTTCACTAAATATCACAAGTTAAAAAAAGTAGAAGAGTTTAGCCGGCATAAATGTAAAACCAATGAAAAAGTAATAATATTTAGCAAACAAATAAAAAAAATTTATATATTTTTTATTTTACTATCATAACACACTTAACTTAATATATCGAAATTCACAAAAAATAAAGAAAAATATTTTAAAGCAGTAATTGCAATGCGTGTGCCCTTTTTTGTTTTGGATCTACTCGAAAATTTGATCAGACATACTCTCTACCAGATTTATTCGAAGTTCTTCCGTTATAGATATCCACGAATAAATGATAACCACTTTCATATTGACGGTTTTCTGCATAAACTCGACGGGATAATACTCCCCAAAGATTCAATGGGGGTTTGATCCGGAGAAGATGCGTACCATTCTAATACTCTTATATTTTTGATGATAGTCATTTCATCGTCTGACGACTAATGATTCATTGTCTTATTGCAAAATTAACTCTTCGTTGCTATAATGACAACAATGAGCAGTTTTGTGGAGGGGTAATAACCGTGGCACAGAAATCAGCTTTTTTTTGAGTAATTCTCTGGGAATCCCACTTATGGTTGATTTGGACACATTTACCTTACACTCTTCGATTATCTGATTGAGACTCCTCATTGAGTTGCTGGTTGTGACCGGAGTAAAATAGCCTGTCCAGATCATTTTTTTTTTTTTTTTCGCTAAGCCTGTTTTATTTTTACTATGCGCACGCGGATTACTTGCAAAATTTGTGACAACCGTATGTGAACGATTTAATTTTCTAGCAATTTCCCGAAAACTTAAACCACTTTTGAAATAGGCTAAAATTTTCCCTTTTTCAAAAACCTTGGATAAGAACCACACGGCATTTTATTGAAAATTGATTAAAATTTCATAAAAACCAAAAATTAATCTTTAATATTTTTTATTTTCTATTATTCTTTGTTTACCGTTATATGTAATTATAGTTATGAAACACTAACAAAATATTATTACACTATTTTTCTCTTAAATCAATGAAGTAATCTCTTAAATTTTAAGAGGGCAGTTTAAAACACTCTTAAAAACAGTCTTAAAATAATATTTGTAATATTAGAAAAAAATAACAAAAATCATTTGTAATGATGGTCATGTAACAACGCAGTGTACCTGGCCAAATTTTAAATTATAATTTTTAGAATACTTCATAATACTGTGTCTTTCTATCGCAATAGAATTTGTTAAAAACATTTTCTATATTTTTTTTTAAATTGTTTAACTATTGCTGTTATATATTGATGTACCTTAAATGAATAAATGAAGTAAAAAATTAAATTGATCAAAATTTTGAATTAGTTTTTAATAATAGTGTAAGTCCTGGTTCACACACGGTAATTTTACTTGCGCAAGTCTTGAGGGAGGACAAGAGAATGGAAGGGGGGTACTGACTTGCCCGTACTCCAATTCCGTTTTGATTTGTCATCCCCAATTTTCAACACGAAGTTGGCTGCAGGTTGATATACGAAATTTGCTGAAACAAACTTTTCCTGTGTGTACACAAAAGCAAGGTCAAAGGAGAATTCAAAAAAACTTGCGCAAGTAAAATTGCCGTGTATGAAGCGGGACTAACAAAAATTAATAGTTTTCATCCGAAATTCGGTACTTGAAAAAAAAAATAGGATTTCTACCACTTGCAATAAAACGAAAATCAACAAATTGGTTTTTAAGGGACATCCTAGTGTATGTATATGAGATTTTAAATGAGTTATATATGTAACTTAGACTGTATTTGTAGATGAATATAAAAGTAAAAAACCCGGAAGTTTATAAAACAAGATGACATAACACAAAACCATTGAAGTATAAACGCATAAAACAAAAAAAAAAAAATAATAATCAGAACATAGAAAATTCTATTTAAAAACAAAAACTGTAGAATCAACGATATTTAACAAGTGGTTGCTGAATTTACAAAAAGCAAGTCTCCGTTTATGGTTTTTATGTTTGACTTTTTTTTTTGTTTTCTATCAAAAAAAAGTAATAAAAATGTTAGACTGAAATTACAACAATCACACACACACACACATATACACTAATAATTTAACTGTATAAAACATTATAAAGGTAACTTGAAATTGTGGCTTTTTCTACATGCATTCCCATGCATGTGTTTGTTTTGTAACAAATATTGTAAAAGTTAAGATTGTATGAGTGTTTAGACAATTTTACTGTTCCTTTTTTTTTCTCAAACTTCTTTTGGTATGTTTTCAAGTGTTTACATGTCTAAAATTCACAATATAATTGCAGTAATGAAAAAGGATACATTGACACGAGTGCAACTGCAAAGTATGCAATTTAAATGTAAAGTACATACATATATAAAGAATCTTTATGTATGTATATTTGTGTAAATACATTTGAATAAGTATACAGTTACAAATGCAAGAAGCTTAAGTATTTATAAATATAAACATCAACTGACATGTGTAAGAATGTGTGTGCATAAATGCATACACTTGCACTTGAATATAGTGTTGGTGTTATTAAACAACAAGTTTAAAGTAAGTAGATATTTTAAATAAGGTAAGCAGTTGCGTGCAATACAATAGCAGTATCTAATACACTTTTGCACAAGTAGGGGAAGGTGGAGTAATTTGGGATGTGGGGTAATAAGGGATCTTGCTTTTTCCCCATACAAATGCATTTTCAGAATTTCTAACTCTTGTGTATTCTTCCTTGATAAATAATTACTAGTTTGAGCAATTCATATTTTGAGAGGCGAATTTTTTTATTACAAAAAAGATGCAATTGAACACTTCATGCGAATAAAGACGAATATACCATTTGTAGAATTTTACAGGGGAAAATAAAACGCAGGGAAACGGTTAAAAAATAATATTTTTGCCAACTTTTTGGTATTAGCTTAAAGATTTAAGTCACATCTACCTATATACAAAATTTTAGTAAGGTATTCGAAAGAGAACTTGCCAAAAATTGGACTTCAATTTTTGCTTAAATGGAAAAAATGCGAATATCCAAAAAAAATGTATTAAAATTTGAATAAAATGTGTTATTTTGCAGCAGATTTTGACTACATTTTCATGAGACTTGCAAAACTTGACGAACTATGGTTGGTATTTGTTTGTAACACTTTAAGGACTTCAAGTACACACTTTTTAAGGATTGCAAGGACATGCAAAAAAATTTTTTTTGTTAATTTTTTTTTTTAATATTCCTGCTATTTGATGCAGTAGTAATTCTTTATCAAACTAAATACATTTTTAGGAATTATAATATTAACCCTTGACTCTCAGCTAAATAATTTTTATATAATATTTTAAGGATGAATATTCGCATAACTCAAGAACGGTAAAATTTTTTGCCAATATAATAAGTGTGGTTTGTTCCTCGTAATGTTCTTTTAACACATTGTTACCGAAAGTAAAGTATGTTTTGTGTTGTATTTAATCAAAAATGTGCGTTAGTTCACTCCCAATTTAAACAAAAATATAAATATATACGAATTATTGCACTTTCAAAGTCATTTTTTTAGCCTTAAATGTCGAAATTTCCCCAAAATTTCTGCATAGGATTGTAGGGCTCTGCTAATAAAATGCATTTATGCAAAAAAACGTGTTTGCGAAAAAGTGGTATATTCGTCCTTATTCGCATGAACTGTTCAATTGTTGTTCTTGTTTTTAGTAAAAAAAAAATATTGTCTTTTAAATTTTTAATCAGGTAAATATACACAGAAAAAACTAAAAGTGGATTTCAATTAAAAAATTTATTGAATCAATTAATATTTTAATTGATTTTGCACCTATCACGGTAATGATACTATCGATTGAAACTTTTATTGAAAATTAAGAAGGAAAAAAGTTATAAATAACTTCTACAAAGAAAAAAATATGATACTCACAAAAAAGTGTGTGAACGATACGTTGGTATGGGTGTTATTGGCAATGCTGAGTCTGTTTGTGTTTGTGCTTGTTTTGTTTGTTAACTTAAAATGCATTTTCCATTTAAGCACACAGTGTATGGAAAAAAAATGAGAATTGCGTCCAAAATAAAATATGTATTTATATATTTTAAAGTCAATTAAAATATTAATTGATTCAATTAAATATTTGTTTAGCAACAAATTTAATTCAAATCAAATCTGTAATTAGATATTTTAGGTTCATAAATTATTAATTTATTTGAACATCACACTTTGGAAATACACAAAAAAAAAAGCAACGAAGCCCATCTTGGAGCATGATTTAGTAAAAACCATAAGGGATATCAAACTTAAAAAATGGACGGCGCTTCAAATATTTCCACTAAGAAATATCATAATATAAAACCCCCTAGTAAAAAAAAGATGGCTGTCATCATCTTCCCCAATATCTTTGAATATAAATTTGTTCATAATTTTATTCAATGAAATGTACCTGACATTAAATTCTAACAATTCAGTGAACAACAACACCTGTACGAGGCCTGTTCACTTAAAATGTTCCAAAATAACAGCCTGCTTTTATACCTGCATTCATTACATCGCAGAATATGGTGGGGAATGTTACAGAAAAATAATCAATTTATTTTAAAGAATTTAGTATTTGCTCAGTAATGTATTAAACGCAGCTATTTTATTGCATGCCACTGAACATTAAATAATATACCCCTTTGAATTTGTCTATAATATACTATACTACGAGGAACAGTTAATGTTATTCGTAACACTCATACGTCACGTATAACTTTTATTGGTTATTTTAACTATTTACCGGCAATACCGAAATATATTGTTAGTGATTCAAAATAAGTTTTAACTGACTACCGTTACCCTAATACTATCGTAATTCTTAAAATATGGTTACCAAAATAACAAAAACTCCGCTATGCTTAAAATACAGTCACTGAATACCGATTTTTTTCAAAATATCAAATAAAAACTAACCCCGAATCAGGCACGTAGCTAGGGGGGGCTTGGGGGCTAGAGCCCCCCCGAAATGATTTCACAAATTTAAAAACTTAATACAATTCGTTAGAAAGTAACAATGTTATTGATAAATTTAATATGAAAATATTTATTTTTGACTTGGATCAAATAGGAAATAGATTTATATGGTTCGAATCTTAAAATTTCGTTAGAAACATCGCCTGCAATTGGGCGGCTATCATTGTTAGAGTTGATTTTCGACAGAAAGCACTAAATAAAATCATTTCATAAGAGATTTCAAAGTCTTTAACTTAAAATATAATCAAAAAATTCTTTGAGACAATGCAAACTAAAAATTAAATATGTCTACACAGAAAAAACTAAAATTGAGTTTTAATTAAAATATTTGTTGATTCAGCAAAAGTTAAACTGAATTCGGTCGTGTTGATGCAATTGTAGTAACAATTAAAATCATTTGAATCTATTTAATTAATATTATTTTCAATTACATATAGTTTTATTCACATCTATTAAAAATTTAATTGAATATTGTTTACTTTTGGGAAAAATTACAAAATTTAAAAAAAAATCACCAAAATTGTAAAAAAATCGCCAAAATTTAATAAAATCGAGACCATTTGAAAAAATCGCAAAAAAATTTAAAAAAAAAATCACCAAAATTAAAGAAACGCGAATTTTCAACTTAAAACGATATTTTTAATTTTGGCGACTTTTTAAAATTGTTTCAATGTTGTTATTTTACGTTATAAAAACTGAATTTTTTTTTTTATACCAAATCTTTTAAAATGGAGGTACCACTAAGACTCAAAGTTAAGTTTACTTGTGCCGTAAAGTCGTTACTTTACTTACAGTGCAATCTTTTATTTAAATTTGGTTTGCTATGCACGCATCTGATAACATAGTTTTGAGTATTTTTTTTACGATATATACTACGATATCTCATATATTTTTTTAATTTTTTGAAACAATTTTAAGCCTCAACTTTGATCGATATGCATAATGTGTTAACGTGGTCCAATGTGACTCAAATTTTCTCAATTTTTTTTTTTAGACTAAATGTAAACAATTTGTAAAATTTACGATTTTTTTAATACAAGACATGAAGTCGGATATATGAAAAAGGGGAAAAATAGTGAATAAATTGTTAAAATAATTCAAACAAGTGGCAGCCGGGGTCCACGACATAGTGTCAAAATGGTTTTCAAAATGTGTGTTTTCTCGAGCATTTAAACGCTGTTTTTTAAATAAGTCTAAATTTCCTAAACTTTAAACATATTTTCATACAAAGATGTGTCAAATTTCACAACTAATTTTAAAAAAAAGATACGTTTTCATATATTTTTGCTGCTTTATCACCTATCCGAATTTCATTAATTTCAAAGGGAACCCATCGGAAAAGCATTCTTATAAGTGTCAGGCAAATTATATACGATATTTACTTTTAATTTGCTTTTTAGACGGTTATAAATCTTTAATTTCCCGAGTTAAAACGTTTGCATAAAAATAATACATTATTTATATACACTTATAAGGTTTGGTCTGTAACCGGACATAATTATATAAATTCATATATAAAATTAAATTTATAGAAAAAATTTAATATGATGTCATATATAGTTGCGTATAATTGTATATTGCATTTAGAATACGCTAAAACTATTCCAATTAATAATTACGTTATATTATATACCTAGACATTGCAAAATAATATATATTTTGATATTATATCATATTTTAAAAAACACAATTTTATTTTAGATAAAATTGTATATTACCCCATGCAGAGTCACACTAGAAAATTTGTCAATTATATTTTGGATGTAAATATGTATTACATCAATACAATAGTACATTTAATTGCATCATTTTGTGTATAATTGCATACACAAAATTTACCCCAATTTTTGTCTTTGAATTAATTTCTTTCTGGTTCTTAACCCTAAAAAAGAATTTGTTTCATTTGTAACATTATGAGTTCTTAATTTAGTCTAAGATTTTTTTTAATCTAAAACTCTAAATTTAGTTTCAACGTTTTTCCGTGTTTGTTATTCAATGATGTAAATTAATAAATTCCACAAAATTTTCATTTTCATTATATTATTTCTATTTTTGAATATAATAAAATTTCCAAATAATATTTGTTACAAATTATAAAGTTGTAAGCCTTTTGCAAGTGGCTAAAGTCTAAAAGGATTAATAGATATTTCGGATTTTCATGACGTTTTAAAATCAAAAACCGGATACAACTAAAGCTTATTTTGTAAATATCAGTATCAGTTCAGATATAAATTTATACCGCCCATTTCTCGGATAAAACTGTATTAAGACTCATATTAAATTTCGTATGATTATATAAAGCATTATATTAATTTTAATCGGGTTATTAGAAGTTGAAACTTTTTTACTTTTTTTACATTTATCAAGTTTTAGCTACCCTAGACGTATATTAGCACATAAAAATATAAAGTAACGAAATTTTATTTTCGCGGTTTTCAAAAAGTTTTCCGCATAATCCTTTTTTTTTATTTAATTAAACTAAAAACTAATATTTAGCTAAAAATTTAAGGTAATTAGACAATAACGATGCATATCCAACTTAAAGTACACAAGCGTTTTCAAATTTGACGTGTTTCGCGGATTGTGATCAAACAGATATGGACATCAAAATTCGCAAAATAATGAACACAATAAGTAAAAATGAAAAAAATGCATTTTAAGGAAATGCACTTTATGCGGGAGGTTTTTGTTGCAAAATGACCTGAGAAAGCGATTTCTATTATAATACATGATAGCCCATTACGTGTAGGTAACAATTAACAACAATTTAGGAAACAAAAAAAAAAAAAAGCTGTTACTCTAGTGTGCAAAAAAAAAAAACAAACAAATTCGAAACAAATTCCTAGCTACGTGCCTGCCCCGAATAATATATAAAATATTGAAATAAATAAAGTATCGAAAATAACAAGATAGGATTTTATCTTTACCGACATAATATAAATAAAATAACCGGTATATCATATTTGAGAAATATTTAGAAAGTATCTTTATAATTATCAGAGACCCTAAACGTCATGAATTTAATTAAAAATAAAAAAAAAACATAAAATAAATTTATTATTTGTTTGTTGGAGTTTGAATTTTTAACGTTCTTTTTCAGACAATTGCAATTAATACTATAATTAATATGCAATTTTATTTAATTTAATTTTAATTTAAATTTATTACTGTTTTTTTAAACAAATCACTTACTAATAAATTATATTTATTATTGATTTTTTAGAATTATTGTTAAAAAAAAACAGTTATTTTGTTTTTTTTTTTTCAATTTTATATATGAAAAATATGCTTGTTAAGGCATTAAAATTCATATCCGAGTAAAAAAATGATATGGAACTTAACGTAATCATATCAATTTCTATGTATCGCTATTTGTAATCATATTAAATTTCATCCGAAATATGTTCCCATATATTTGTATCTGTTTGTATGGGTCTGATGCAATTAGATAATATTCATTATAATTTTCCGAACTATCGACCGATAAATTGTAGTAGATTGTATCAATTCTGTATTTGATTAAATAAGTTTATATCTAAACTGATAAAAATAGATATAATTAAAGAAAAACTAGATGTTATTGTATCCGGATTTTGACCTGATATCATATCCGTCAAGTCCATCAAAAAACATTAGGAAACATATTACTTTTACTGTTATAATATTGTATAAAAGTGACGGTATCATGCACATTTTAGTGTCCCGAATGTGTACAATTTTTCCTTAATATTGCTTAACCGATGAGTACACTCACAAGAACATTTCCATAAAAGTTCAACAGTTATTTTCAAATTTAATGGGTAAAGTTATTTCAATGGAATATGCAGTTAAATTACCAAAGAAATACATGTTTTAACTTTCTGTCTGTTATTCAATAAACAAAATAAACAAATAAACAGACTTTCGGTAATAGTTAAAATATTCAGTTAAAATTTTCTATTTAAAACAAAAAGTTGTTATATTATATTGAGTATAGAAATAAACGAAAACAATCTATTGTTTTTTTTTTATCGATTTTGTCAATTATTTGTTCAACTGTTGAAAGAAACTAAAAAAATACAATTGTTTTAAACGAAAAGTAGTTCTTTTTTTAACTGATTTTCAGTAAATTTAATGTGTATATTCAGTCGTCTTTACGGATAAAATATTGTGAGTGTACTTAAAACATCATTTGCTATCAGTACACCGTGACCGTTCTAATCAAGATAATGCAAGTTTCAAGCTAAGCTAAAATTAAATAACTTTATCTGAAGAAAATGTTACTGCATGTAATAATATAAATAAACATATTATTTCGATGTTTAAAGGGAGCAGCTTTAGCAATCATAAGTGTAAATTTTTTTATCAACTTTCGATTTTGATCAATTATTGTAGTGATTATTGTTGCACTTGGTCTAAAAGTCGAAAAAAAAAATCGAATAGCTTAACACTTGGAGAGCTGCTGCCAAAGTTTCAGATTTTTTAAACATTTTGAAATTGCTTTAATATAGAAATATTTTGTCACACAACATTTCTAATTAATTTTGGATGGCTAAATTAATACTGTATACAATTTTTAAAATTGGGCTAACGGGTTTCGAAATGTTGAAATTTGATTTTGACTAAAAATCATTACAGCATTCGCCACTTCGGTATACTTACGTCTAAAATATAAGTATAAATATTCAAAATAATATAATAAATATGGAATTTTGGTAATTTTTTGCAATTTTGTGTAAAAATTACTTAATTTTATCCTCGAAGGAAAAATGTCTTATTAGGAATAATACTAAAGGTTGCAAAAATAATTAATGTAAATATTACAGCTTAACAACTATCATAACAACTATGTTGCAATGCTAAGATTTTTGCAATTTTCTAGACGCAGTCGAAAATTAGTTAGTTATGTTATTTACAATGAGCTTTCAGCCTCCGTATATTTACAAAAATTAATCAAAATTTTGATCTGGCTAAAGATCTCACCAGAACCCGAAGTTTTAGAAAAGCTAGTGCCTCCATAATAGGCAGAGCTTTAAAAAAAATTATTAATCAATAGTTTGCAACATCCTTGTCTTCTTTGTAGTCGAACACCTGGCTGGGGTCTTTTTGTCCTAACAATTAATCTATAGAGTTTTTGTTTTCAAATTTATTAATTGACACTTTCAGGAATATGTTGATAGATCAATTTCGGGAATTTTCTAGGTTCCCATCATCAGAACACGTTTTGAAAGAGTTAACAATCCCATGCAAAACATCAGACATTCATATAACTAGTTTTCTCACTAAATGAGAACTAATATATGAGCTCGAAGTAAAAGATTATCACCATTGATCAAAAAATAAGTTGAAAACTTGTTTTTTGTGTGTAAGGTCTACCTTTGGTAAATATTCAATACAGGTTTTTTGTTTTTTGCCGTTTTATTTGTACATTTGTTTTTTAAAAACAAAATGTACAATTAGAGTAGTAAACAATACCGTACTTCGTCTTTTATGTGTACAAGTTTGATATAATTTTTATTAAAAATGGAAATTATGTTTTTTTCGACATTTAATTGTGCACTGAAAATGAAATTTATTCATGTCGAGGCCATACTCTATATTTCTTTATTAGGATATTGGCCTAACAAATAATCTATAGATAAGATTTCGTCACTAGTTTTTACTTTAAATGCTTTCGAATATCACATTAGGAGCCGGGAATGCCCATACGTCAAACAAAATGTTCAGTGAATTTTTATACGTTTTGTGGATTTATATATATGTATTTTGACACATGAACACATTAACTTTAATAAATGCAAGCAAAAAACTATTATTTTAATATTTTTAATCTGATTTGAACTTCAAACCGTCAATATTTTTGAACCGTTAAACATAAATGATTAACGCTTTTTAATTTTTCATGCTTAACTTATTAATGACGCTTCATAGATCCGCTAAACAGTTTTCAACTAAATTTTTCAGATATATGGAACCATGCTTTATTTATAATTGTTTGCAAACTTTTTTTTCTATGAAGCGCCCTCTATTGGAAATATTGGCAACCAAACTTAAAATTTTGACAATATATAAATCCTACACTGTTGAAGATATTTTAAAAATTTAAATTTTGTATAATTTTTTGAACAAATCTTTATTCAAAAATATATGAAAAAATTTTTTTTTAAGTTAACCGATTTTTTAAATTTTTTGGAAACTATCATGGTTTTTGACCATTTTTTAGAATTGACATATGACATATCATTTTTATAAGTTTAATAATATTTTAATAAAAGCCACCCATTATTTATTTTTTGAGTGAAATAAGTTTTGGAATATTTTCGACTTTGTGTATTTAAAAATTTCATCATTCAATCTGCCAGATTTTCAAGAATTATATACAATCGATGAACTAATTTCTAGCAGAGAAATACTTTTTTATATTTTTTCATCAACATAACAATCAACAATATAAAAAATTAGTCTTTTTTATATTTTTAAATAATTTTTGAAAAACGTTCCATCAAAAAAGGTCAAAAATTGATTTTTTTCAAATAATTATTTGGCAACTTTGGATAAAATTTTACCAATTTTTTTTCCACAATTGTTTTAAATCACTTAATTATCGTTTTGCAGTAAAAAAAATATATCCGCTAAAATGTATTAGGTCGAAAAAGGAACACTGTGCCGAAAATGGGTTAAACATCGGCTAACACATACACAAAATGTTATTTAAGCCAAACAAAAAAAAAAAAAAATTATTTTAATTTTTCACAAAGTGTCGAAAATTTTTGAAATTCCTAATATTTCAAAATAAACCCAGCAAGCATTCTCTTCTTTATTGCATTTTCAACATCATCATTTTCTACAAGTACACCATATTAAACTTACGAAGAACTAAATATAAAAAATAAACATTTATTGTTTTGATCTTTATAGACTGAAGAATGTGACAGGTTGCTTTAGCACATGTAAATAGACATATTTATCCCACACCCTTGAAAAGCAAACAATATAAATAATAAACAATAAACTGACAAACTTCCATAAATACAAACAACAAGTTTTATACTAAGGGAATGTTTCCTATTATGGCCTGTTCCATAGAGTGGAGCCTTCGTTTTTTTTCGTGTTGTTGTGTGAATATGTCACAGCTGTCATTGAGTTAATTTTCCGTTGTCACTATTTGAGAAAAGTTTCGATTTGAATACAAACCAAGAAATTTTTTTTCTTGGTTTGCATAAAAACGCAGTATGAAGTGTAATTTTTAGTTATAATGAAAAGTGAATAACAAACAAGTTCTAAAGAATTTTCGAATTTTTGTAAATTGTAAGAATTTTATTTGCAACTTTAATGAAACTAATTTGCAAACAATACATTTTCATTATAACGGTTGTTGCCTACCACGCCCACGTCAAGTCCGAAATGAAAATTTTCTGATATTACTGTGTTTATTCAAAAATTCTACCAATGAAATTTTGTTTAATCAACAAAATAACGTTATAATACAATGTCGTTGCGGGTATAGATATTTCAAAATCAAACAGGTAAAATAAAACCAGTTAAAAACAATAAACATGGCTTAATTTAGTCGTATTTTTAAAATTTTCGTTTTGGTCCTAATGTTGCTGTGGTATCCAACTACTAAAATACATTAATAATAAAAGTTTTTTACACTTTATCATAAAATTTTTATGAATGTCGTCATCAACTTAGAATTTTTATTTCTGTTTCTGATCATTTCTTATATTGCATGTTTCGTCACATTAAATCCAAAAGGCCGTAACTACACTTTAACGTTTTTACAGGAGGGACAAAAAACATTATAAATAAAAAAAACTTGAAGTTTAGCATCAAAATTTTAGAATTATGCTTAAGAAACAGAGACGGATTTGTTTTGGAGCAAAATAATTCATGGAAAAATAGTAGATTTTAAGTAGTGTAGTTACGACCTTTTGTAATCAATTTTTCTGAAACCAAAAAGCCGTTAATACAATACAAAACAAACGTTTAAAAAAGGCTGCTTTTCGACAATAACTAAAAAAAGGTTAGTCAATTTTTTCTGAAATCACTAATTTTTTTCTGATATTAACAAATTTTATACAAGGATCCTCCCAGCAAAACTGTTGCTGATTCTACTGGCGTTTTTTTTTTTTTTTAGTATAACACAAAAATGCATTGATATTAGATAGATTATACTTATATAAGGGAACATTCCCTTACAGTTTATATTTGTTTTACATTTTCATCTCAAGCTTAAACCCCTGTACACAAAAAACATAGAAAAATTGTTGCACTTTATCATCAAGAAGACATTTATGTTGTTTTGTCCTTGTTTGTCATACATGTATAAGAAAGTGTATATAAACTACAAGTTCTTTAGTATATGTTAGAAATACTAACACAAACATATTTGTAAGTGTATGTCGGTATATTCAGAAGTCCTGTTTTCTTGATCATTTAGTTTAGTTTAGTTTAGTTTAGTTTTTTTTTTTTTTTTTTTTTTATAAACACGTCCATACGCTCTGACTATGCATGTTTATTTTAAAGCTTAGGTCAGCTACATTTTCACATAAGCTTTATGTTAAATCTACTACAAGACTATAGCAGCTAAAATTTTATAAGGTATCACATTTCCTTCCTCATCTTTTACAGTATAGGGTAGACGTAGAAGGTTTCGTCACTGGGGCACATATGCCACCCCGATTTTCGCTGCATTTTTTAAAAGACTTATTAAAATTTCCCTCTCCATAATTTGTACAGTTATTGATAATTTTTCATGTCACAAAATTTTTTATTTTTTTTTTTTTAATTAATAATCATATAATTACAATTTATATAATATTACCCTAACCGAGCACTAGCTACTATGTCCTTCGGCGCGTTGTAGCGAAAACAGACCAGTGCCTCTGGTGGGAATCGAACCCATGACCCCCGCACTGATAAGCCAGCAACTAGCCTACCGGGGCGCACAACACAAAATTTTACATTTGTACTTCACACGTAAAAACTAAAAATTTTTTCATAAATAGAACATTTTTGGTGTTCCAAGTTTAGTAACATCATGATGCTTGTTAGAAAAAGACCCTAACCACGTGCTCGATTACTAAGACGACAAGAATGGAGCAAAATTGATGATTAATACGTTTTTTGTTAAAGCTCTGCCTATTATGGAGGCTCTAGCTTTTCTAAAACTTCGGGTTCTGATGAGATCTTTAGCCAGATCGAAATACTAGCATCAACCTAGCTAATATGTTTGATTTGCTTTATTTTGTGAAGGAAAATATAAGTAAAATTTTATATAAAAAAAAATTTCCTAAAATTTGAAGGTTGAATAATTATAACGCTTTAAAAAATAGTGGCGAATGCTCCCCCTTCTGCCCTATACTCGTATGCTTAAAACATCCCTTTCCACTTTCTGTTATAAAAAATGATACTCGTAAGTAAGTATTTGCTGTTGGATATTCTTTCTTTCACTTTGTTTTATGCTGTTGTTGCATGCAACAAGAAATTTATAAAAAATATAAACTAAAGTATATGCCATACGCTCCATTGCTCTCTTGTATTTTCCTTACTTTTCATTCTTATATTTTTTTTCTTTTGCCTTAATACTCATCTGGTTTGTTTTTTAAGTATATGGACAGTAGGGCGTCCTAAATAAAAAAATTAGGAATATCACTCAATCGATGCGTATTAAAGAGCTAAATATGGGAAAAATAAGTGAACAATTTTTGAAATGTATCTTTAATTCCCTTTCAGAAATTGAAGTTACCGGCTGTAGTGCATTTTGACCAAAAAAAAAATACGAATTTTTTTCCAAGTAGGGCTAAAAAGTTTCGTAACTTTTGCCTTATTACTGTAAAAATATTTTTAAATTTTTTGTAGAGTTATTTTGGTTTTTCCAGTACTAAGCCAAAAATTACGAAACCTTTGAGCCCTAATTTGAAAAAAAATAAAATCTTTTTTTGGTCAAAATACCCTAAAACCGGGAACTTCAATCGCTGATATGCAACTGAAGATTCACTTCAAATTTTTTTTACTTATATTTCTCTTATTCAGATCTCTAATATTCGTCGACTGTGTGGTATTATTTCAACCAATTCAAAAACTGCCAAATTTGGGACACACTAATGGACAGTGAGCAAAAAAAAATATTATTCTAATAAAATTTTCGAAAGAAAAAAATTATTTAAATTGGAATTTTAATAACGATATTTAAGAT
This sequence comes from Delia radicum, assembly GCA_021234595.1. Lineage (NCBI taxonomy): Eukaryota > Metazoa > Arthropoda > Insecta > Diptera > Anthomyiidae > Delia > Delia radicum. The sequence continues at coordinate 136,285,575 of CM037854.1, forward strand.
TGAGTTCAAAGGTTTTCGGCAACTAAAAAATTTTTCTTTCAAACGAAAACTTTGTATGCGCCCCGGTATGCTAGTTGATAGCGTGCTAGCTTATCATTGCGGGGGTCGTGGGTTCGATTCCCACCAGAGACATTGGTCTGTTTGCGCTGCATCGAGCCAAAAGCCATAGTAGCTAGTGCTCGGTTAGGGTAATAGGATATAATTTGTAATTATATGATTATTAATAAATAAAAATAAATAAAAAAAACTTTGTATTTTCATACTATGGAAGACATGGAAGAAATTTACCAACAAAATTTGTTATTTAACATAAATCCCTTTTTACTTGAATCAGATTCTCAATAGGTTTTTCGTTAGAAATGTCATCAGATGCAGATTTTAAATTTAGTCTTATAAAGGTGTCAGATTTTAAATACAGTCTTATAAAGGAAAATTGTCAGTTGCCGAATAACGCTTTTTATAAGCAAATGTTCAGGCTCCAAAGGTAATCCATACACTACACAATATTCTTGTTCAACCTTTTCTTCTTGTGCAAAATATTACCAGTGTATATGCCATATTGAAAGGTTGTGCAATATATTGTAAAAAATCTTCAAAGTTTGGTAACGTCATGATGCTTGTTAGGAAAAGACACTAACCACGTGCGTGATTACTAAGAACACAATGATGGAGCAAAGTTGATGACTAATAGGTTTTTTTTGTTAAAGTTCAGCCTATTATGGACGCTCTAGCTTTTCTAGAACTTCGGGTTCTGATGAGATCTTTAGCCAGATCGAAATACTAGGATCAACCTAGCTAATATGTTTGATTTGCTTTATTTTTGTAAATATACGGATGTTGAAAGCTCGTTATAAATTAAAAATAACAAAAAGGTTTGATTCTTATGGCGGAACCAAGAAATATTAAAAAACTACAACAAAACTGGCAATAATATTTGCAATAATATTGCAAAGTGTATTGATATCTTATGTTATTTGCAATGCAAATCGTTATAAACTTATTGTGCAAGATTTTTTTTTGTAAAATTTGTTATAACTTATTGTTATTTTTTTGTTATAACTTATTGTGCAAGATTTTTTTTGTAAAATTTTGTTATAGTTGTAAAGTTTTGATGTATTTAGAATAGTTAAGATAATTATAGGAACGAAGAATTCTTATAATTTTCGTTATTATTTTGTCACCCACTGTTTAAGCAAGTAAACACATTATTGGTATCTATGTTGTGTGTGTGTGTGTGTATATGGTGGCGCAGTGACTTAAAGTGTGTGTTTTGTCTTTAACTGTATATGTTTATAAAATTTATAAACATTTGAAAATAAAACAATCCTTATTTACAAGTAGGATAAAATAAAATAGAAATAAAAGTATAATAAAAACAGCAACTAAACACTGAACTCTGCAGATGAAGAGATTTCTTGTAAATTAAAAAGGTACTACTGTAGGTTTTTTTTTACTTTCCTCAAGGTTTATATTTTTATTAAATGCAATTTAAAATCACTTTTGCAGATTTGCTGAAATGAAGTTGTACTAGTATTTTTTTTTAATATTATACAGGTAAGGAAATAAATAAATATTACACGAGTTTATATGAAATATTTGTTATCCAGTTATAGGAAACTGTGATTTTTGATATAACGGGTTTTTCAGTAAGGACTTGACAACTTTTTTTAAAAATAAAACGCAAACCATTTGAGATATTTCCATCGGCCATTGTCTTCAATTCTTGAGTCAGCTTGATCTTGTATGAGTGTAAACCACGATCCTTACGCACAATTCGCCATAAAGTGGTCTTGGCGATGCCCAGTTCTTGAGAACGCCACGAAATCGACTGATTTGGATCGTTTGCTACGGACGCCAGAACGGCAGCGATATTTTCGTCACTTCGACCAGCCCGTTGTCTCACTGGCACGGCAACATCACACAATGAATATGTAGACTCAAATTTTTGCACTAAACTTGTTATTGCTTGTCTACTAGAGCGAGAATAATGACCGAAAATTGGAGTTAAAGCTCTTGAAGTTGCGGTGACCGACTCTGAATACATTTTTATAATTTGCATACGTTGTTCGTTCGTGTACTTTACCATGAAGAAAATGTTGAGTTTTCTGAAAAAAGGAAAGTAACAGTTAGATGATCAGTGAAATAGTGCGTTCACAAATAAAATTCAAAGTTGTCAAGTACCTATTGGAAAACCCTTTGAAATAGCCAACATTATTTTAAGGAAATATTTTTGAAGTTTATTTACTGTTTATTATCACTGTAGGAAAATGAGAAGGATTTCATAGGAAAAAATTAAATGGTACAAATGGAATTAGGTTGATATTAGCTAAAAATTTCAAAAAATGTAGTAAAATATTACTTAGTTTTAAATCCTTGTAGTCTCTAGAATCAATTTAAATAAAATTTATGAACTTTGCGAAGAAAAAAATTTGTATATTAGGCGTATTTTTGTGAACTTTCAAAAAAGCCCATCTTATATAAGTTTAAAAAAATTTATATTTTACAAAATTTAAAAAGAAAGGTTTTGTTATTAATTTTTACACATTCATTTACAAATTAATTTTTATTAAGCGACTAATATCAACAAAATTATTTTCTAAATGTACAACTCCTAAGGCTTCAATACTCGTAAATGAACTGTAACTCCATACACTGATCAACAGCCCCTGGGTTGAGGTGAGGTTGCGGATTGTATGGGTATGGTTAGAAGTGGAAAGCCACCAGGTATGGATGGACTAACTGGAGAGATGTGTAAAAGCATCTGGAAAGTTATACCTGAGTACTTGGTGGGAGTGTATGGCAGGTGTGTGGATGAGGGTTACTTTCCATGTGAGTGGAAGTTTACCAGGGCGATTGTGCTTCTGAAGTTACCCAATAAGTCACGGAGTAATCCTAGGTCTTATAGGAGCATTAGTCTTATGCCGGTGCTTGGAAAGGTATTGGATAGGATAACGGTACATCGGCTACAATAGGCTGTGCAAGGGGATTTGTGTGAATGGCAGTATGGCTTCAGAGAGTTGCTGATGGGCAAATTTTTCTTTGTTCTGTTTTTGATAATATTTGGAGAAAATATTCGCTAAATACTTGCATATTAGAACGACAGTGCGTATAATGAATAAATAAGACATGTAATAAAATTACTCATACGACCTGTAGTTTCAACATACAAATATTATAATATTGGGTTCATATTTTTGAATTCACTGTCATATAAATTGTGACGTCATGATATAAGCAATAGGAATTTAACACTACAAAATCGCTGAAAAATATATCTAACCTGGAACTCCAGATTGACAGCCGGCAGCTCTACCATCAGAGCTCTATTAGCATGTTATATTTGAAAGATAAAACCTTAAAGGCTTTTTACAAAAATTAAAAATATGTGTTACAGGCTCAATATAGTCTGTAGTTAACTGCACACAGAAAAAAATTATGCTATTTGCCAACTGAAATTTGGTTTCTGTGACTCAAATTAGGTTATTATGAAATTCAGTCGGTTGGTACAACTTAACATTATTTTTTACACCAAAGTTCGGTTAATTCAACTGATTTTTAGTTTCAACACCCAAAACATTGTGACATCTAATGTAAATATTGTTATACTAACTGAATTTTTAAGTTGTTACCATTAAAATACACTATTCCATTCGGTTGGCACTTTATTTCTCTGTGTGTGAAAATTAAATTTAAAATAAATAATAAATCAATTTAAACCAGGTCTACTTATTCCTGATTTAAATTGAATTTGCTGAATTTCTGCTTAGGATAATGGCAAACATTTTTAAAGGAACTGACAGGACAGCTCTAGTCTACAAAATCTACTTTATCAAATTTTATTCTGGGACCACAAACTGTTCAAGAGTGGTGTAGGGTATAAAAATAAACACTTTAGAACTACATGGGAATCTCTGTTAATACTATCCAATTGAATTAATTTCTTTCAGGGTTCCAAAAAAAAAAAAAAATAAAAAATAACAAGTCCATGAACTAGTTTAACTCATTAGTTGTGTAGTAGTTTGTATTGTATAATATTTAACTTTCAATAAAATTGTATTTAACATTCATTGTTTTACTTGCATCATAAAAATTCATTGTTTTACTAATCGCCATTTTTTTTTTCAAATTTTTTTCTTCTACAAACTTTTTCCTTCAGGCAACAGCAACAAAACAGACAAAAAAAAAAAAAAACTAAATAACTGGTGAATACAAAATCAATAAATTGAATTTTTAAATAAAAAACTAAAACTTAAATAAAATAAAAATTGTTTAAAGTGTAACAAAAATATAGAAAATTTATTTGAATTTAAAATATACAAAATAACGGCTTGAAGAAGAAAAAACCCAAACGCAAAAAGAAAAATAATTTCATAATTAAGAAGTTAACATAATGTTAAGTTCGCTTGATGCTTTAGCTAGTAAATTATCACCTGGCTCAGGAAAACCTACTCCGTCCCAGCAGCAAACAGCACAAAGCCCACAGCAACAAAAACAGTTGTCAAATACAAGCTTTCAAAAAATATTGTTGAAACAACAGAATTGCATAGACAATCAGCAACAACAAAAGCAGCTCGTACAACAGCAGAAGCTGCAACATCAACAATCAACACATTCTTTACGTACAAACGGTAATCATTATAATGGTGGATTGGATAGCAATGGAAACAAATTATGTCACATCACTCACAGTACCATACATCCTTATCAGAAACAACCGAATTCACCAAAAAGTAACAACAACAGTAGCAGCCAACAGTTGCAACTGCAAAAGTTGGCAAACTTTACATCATCATCTACCCCACCTACCACACCGCTCTCGCTATCATCATTATCACCCCAAGAATGCCAGCAACAACAGTTGCAGCAGCAACAACAACATGAATTGTTTCAACAGCAACTGCATCTACAACGTCAACAGAACTTACAGCAACAACAATCATCAGCACCCCTATCGCCGACAACAACGTCCTCCCAGCCATACGATGAAAATGATTCCCAACATGATTTTGGCAGTTGTCTGAAGGAAAAGTAAGTAAATTTTGTTGTAGTTGTTGTTTTTTGTAATTGGATATAAAGTTGTCGTTAACACACTCTTTTTTTGTTGTGTTTTTTTGGAAATCTTTTACCAAACTCTCATTTTTGATTAAGTTTTCATCCGGTATGTAAGAACGTGTGCATGAATGGATGAGTGTTATCTCGTTTCCTGGGTTTCCTTTATATTTCACTGTAGTAGCTGATGAGCTCATAACAATTTACTAATTTTATTATTTGTGTGTTTTTCGTTTGTTTTTTAACTATAAAAGGGGAAATTTATTAAATTTTCTTTTTTCATCATGAGGGGGGCGAAATGCCAAGTTGGGAATGTAATTTGTTTGTTAAGAACTAAGAATCTTCATTATAATGTTAGTGGTTTGATTTTCAACAACTAAAAGTTTAAATTTATTTAAAAGTTTAATGTGTTTAAAGAAATTCGGTCACAAAAATAAATACTGTGGCTTGGATAAAATACACTAGTTTACAAGTATTTGGTGCAGCTTTACTCAAAAATTGATTAAAAATAGTTTATTAGATAATGTAATGAAACTAATGTAAAAAAACAATGAACTCTTTTGTAGAATAAAAAATTTTTGTATACATTCTACTAAATTTTTATTTAAATTTACTACCACAATGTTAGGTAACTTAATGCCAACCTTTGAAACTTTAGAAATACTAAAAATTAAAATTTAATTCCATTGATTTTTGAAATTTTGTGTGGATATATTATACTAAAATCGAAATAATAATGTAAAACGTGTTGCGCTAGTTTTATCATATCGACACTTCATCTGCTGCCATTTCTCTTTGTATAAAAATATAGTATTTTTTTCGAAACTTCAAGATCTAAAACAAGAAGTTATAGTTAATGTTTACTTCCCCTGTTTTGTTTACAACTAAACAAAATATAAAAAGGAGAGAGAAACAAAAAAACGTGTATTGAATATCCACCAGAGGTGGATCTTGCACATCAAACAAGTTTTCAATTTATTTTTTGATCAATGGTTATAATCTTTAACTTCAAACTCATATGTATATTAGTTCTCATGTAGTGAGTAAACTAGTTCATATGTATGTTTGATGTTTGGCATGGGATTGTTACCGCTTTCAAAACGTGTTCTGATGATGGGAACCTAGAAAATTGCCGAAATAGATCTATCAACACATTCCTGAAATTGTCAAATAATAAATTTGAAAACAAAAAACTCTATAGATTATTTGTTAGGACAATATCCTAATGAAGAAATATAGAGTATGGCCTCGAACTTGAATAATTTTCATTTCATTGCACAATTAAAGGTCGAAAAAAACATAATTTTTATTTTTAATAAAAATTATAACAATCTTGGAAAAGTACATAAATGTTTATAATTTTCTAATGATTATGAGAATTTTTTTTTCGAACTTGTGCAAAATTTGTATAAAAAGTAAAAAAATAACTGAATGGCTGTATATATAGTAAATCGAATATTATTTAAATTATATAAAAAAAAATATAAAGCGATCTTTTGGGGGGGCCATCTTTTTTAAAGTTTGTGCGAAATCTGGTAAAAATAAAAATTTGTTTACGGAACATCCAAACTGGACCCTATAAATTATATAAATTGTCACACATTGAAAAATAACATTTGATATTGGAAATCCACAGTTGGCCTTTAAATGGTAGCGGTAGGAGATTAATATTTGCTGACCTCGCTCTAGGTGTACAAACTATGAGTGAAAAAGGTGAAAAAATTTTAATTTTACATTTTTTGTCAAAAGTTAGCGTAGAAGTGGCATGGTCGATGAAAACTATACTACGATCTAAGTTGAGGTCCGAGGATTATAATCCGTTAAAAATTGCAAATTTGTATAGAGAACAAACAAACAGAAAATGAGTTTTATATATATAGATTATAAAAAAATATTTATGTATTAAAAAAGATGAATTTTAAATTTTTTGGAATTGATTTAATATGAACACTATGCGATTTATGTGCCAGACAACTAAAGACCTGAGAGTTTCTTTATCATATTTCCATACTTACCAAGGTGATTCTCCTTCGAATTTTACGATCTTATTGTTACTTGAATATGTAACACAGGCTTAAATAATAGACATATTCGGAAAGGCTCATATTTGAACATGGATTTGAAATTTTTTAGAAACTTTTTTGTGCAGGAACATTTTAATAATTGTTTGTCCCATTGAAAAGAAATTTCAAAAGCTGACTTATAGACCTTTCTAAAGGCACCAAGATCTTTAAAATCGGTTGAGCCATTCTGTAGTAATCGCTGCTTAAAAGTACCTATTACCGTCATTTTTCAAATATTTCAATACCTTACCACGCCCACAATATCAAAATCTGAGAGGGTCGTGTTCAATGCATATCGGTTTTGATATAAAATTCTTCATATGTATTATCATTGTAAGAGTCCTTTTGTATGAAAAGCAGATATAAAAATCTTCCATGTTTGATTTTTTATATATCTTACAAGAGTTGTACTTTTTAGTATAAAAAAAAATCTGCTATTCTGAAATCAGCTATCAAATATTTCTTCTGATTTTAGAAAAGCTTGCTTTTATTTGAATACAACTAAAATTATGCTGATATTACAGTTTTCGTATTGTGTTTTGTCTACAAATATTTATCAAAATTTTTAGCTTTTTTCAATTTACGAAAATTCAGTTTGAATTTCACTAAACATTTGTAAATATAACAGTTTTACCTTTTCTGTTCTTATTTTACTAATGTTTAGCAAACAGTTGTTCAGTAATTTAAAGGCTGGGTTAGCCAACCGTTGTTGTAATGTAACCTCAACGTACCCGCACCGCTAGCATTAAGTGCAATTATAGAATTAAATGCAATTATAGATTTGATAACTTATTGTAAATTTCTTAAAGAAAATATTCAATAAATACAAATATATAAAAAAAATATATTGAAGTTAGGAAGAGTACTAAATTTGAGGAAAAACATTGGGCAGAATCAGTAATGTAGTAAAAGATATAAGCAAATATCAGTGAGTAGCGGACGCTACAAATATAGAAGTTATTTTTATGCAGTTATAAAAATATACATAAGACAACGAATTTTGTGAAAAAAAAAAAATTTTTATGCATGTGGAAATTACGGTGAAAGAACATCTTTTATGTGAGGATTTATGAAATAAGAAAATTTTCTTTTAATTTTTTTAGATTGGGTAAAGTACAAATACGGACGCGAGAATTTTTTCCAAGACAGCAAAACACACTACATTTGGTAATAATAATGATTCAACTTTAATTAAAAAAACCAAAAAAAAAAAAAACCATAACAAAAAGTTTACTTCAAGTAAAGGTAATAATTATAACAAAAATGAAATCGGTAAAAAGTTCCATATTCTCAGTTAGGTACTTTAGGATATATAATCGTTAATAGAGTTGGATTTTCTCAGTTAATTTTATTTATAGATTTTAATGAATAAGAGGTCCGAGCAACCTCAATGCTTTCGTTGTCGAAATACGAAAATCAATTCAGGCTTTTTACCAATTTAATATTTGGAACATTCTGTCACAGCTCAGCCAGTTCAAGGAAAGAACTCTAAATTTGTTCTGTCGATATATAAAAAAGCTTAACTACATCAATGTCGTTAATTGCACATTGATAAAACGATAAAACGATCTTTGGGAGCAATATTTTTTGAGGTAAAGTAATTATTAGTAGGAAATTTATAAATTACAAGAACAAAAATAATATTACTTTAAACACTCCTAAAACACATAAAAAAATTTATATAAATCGCAAAAAAGCTCAGAAAAAAAAATGTTTTTTTGCAGTTGCATATTTCGGCCAAGTAATGAGAAAAATTCAAAACGCTTTTACATTTATAAAGCACACCTATCCCTCGATTTACACGATATATACATTAAAAAAAAATCGTGTAAATAGAATTCAAAAAAGTTTGTATTGAAAATCGTGTAAATCGAAAAAAAGCAAATGTTGTATATAAAGTAATTTCTTAATATATATATTTATTTGTTTTATAGCAATAAACGTAAACCAAACAAAAAATAACAGAATGAGTTAATTTCAAAAACAAAAAATTAGTTATAAAATTCATAAAACTAAAAAATTAATTTTAAATCATGGAATAACATAAAAAATCCATAAAACCAGGTATTAGTATAAATTAAGCAAAAAACCAATAATATCAGTCTGCTATTTATTAATAAAAAATAATAGTTCAGTTCATAAAAGAGAGATTAGTTCATTTCAAACTAATAGTGCCAACTAATCTTACACTGATAATAATCCATGGATAAAAAAACCAATAAGTGTCAAAATAACAAAAACTTTTGTAAAATAAACCAATATTTCTTCATTTTACGAAAGTTTTTGTTGTTCATTATTTTGGTATTTTTAGCATGTATTATTATGTGTGTATCTTTTTGATTGGTGACGAATCACTTTCATCACTCGATAGTATTTCAAAAGTTTATATTTCGCGATATTGTGCCAGGCCTTGAGAAATATATCTCTGGAACTTTAAAGCATTTTGGTCATGTTGGACGAAGTGATTTCCAAGTTTTCGTCCTAATTCAATTTTCAAATTAACTAAATCATCGTCATCCAATTCTTTGTTTATTACTAGCTCCAAAATGTTTTCTTCAGAAAAGTCATCAAAACCTTCCCCTTTAAGTGTACGCCCTTATTTAATTATTTGAGAATATTCCTACATATTCCATGCATACTCCTTGTCACAATTTTTTCCACCATCCCCTGAGTGTTGATTTTTTGATTTCGGTATATGACAGTGAATCATACTTTATACAATCCTAGATTGTAAATTTTTTCCATGCTATCATTACTTCCAAAGATTCATCATTGTCAATTTGATTTAAAATATATGTAAAAGCACGCTTATTGTACAATGCTTTGAACGTTGAAATAATTCCCTGAGCTAAGAGCTGTATGAAAGAAGTGGTATTCTTTGGTAGGAATATAAATTGGACGTTTTCGTATTCTAAATCTTGAGGATGACCTGGCGTAGTATCAATTGTTAGAAGCCCTTTAAAAGGCAATTCCTGTTTATTTAAATACCGTTTTGCATTAGGAATAAAAACATTGTAAAACCATTCACGAAAAACAGTAGTAACCCTAGCTTCCTTATTGGCCATCCAATGAACGGTCAAGTTATCGTTATTAATTACTTTAAAAGCACGAGGCGATTTTGATTTATTTAAATCCACTGATTTATTATATAATCCCCTGAAGCAGGTATTTTTTCCAAAATAAACCCGACTCGTCAGCATTGAAGACTTGATCAGGAGTGTATGAAATAATTTCGGAAAACTCTTCTGGATATCAACATCAGCTCATGCTTGTTCCCCGTTTAGTTTTAATAATGTAAAGAATGTCTTTTTTTTTAACTTTCAAACCAACCATGGCTAGCTGTAAAAGATTTTTTTGCTGCTGAGAATGTTGATGGTAGCTCATCCTTAAGTTTTTCATAAATCCAAAATGCCTTATTTGTAATTGCATCGATAACAATAGGAATTCGCTTTTGGGTTTGGTCTTCAATCCAAATTATTAATGACTTCTCCATTTTTTTCAATTATAGTGTCCCGAACGTACGAAGTTGTACACTTTGAAGCACCAGACCCAGCTGCTAAATTTTTTCTGACAGCATTTTCATTCTTTTTTTATAGATCTAATTGTGGCTTCATGAATGGTATATTCTGCAGAATATACCATTCATGTCTCCTACGTGGAGACAATACAAAATTTAAATTTGGGTTTCTAATGATATAATTTTCTTTTACCTGATTCTTTACATTTTTTTTCGGCTTATTTATTTTTAGAAAACATCGAGCGAGTTATAAAAAAGCTTTAGAGAAATAGCAGTGTTATTATATATAACCCGATTTATTTATATAAATTTTATATTTTTTTTTTTGTGTTTCCATACACATTTATATTTTGTATGTACGTTTGCATAAACGGAGAATACCCTTTTTAAATGTATTGTCACTGAACTTGTGTGTAATTCCAATATTTTAGAAAATCAATTAAAGAAGTAAAACAAAGAAGTTATTAATTTTTTACTAACGTTAATAGGTATAACATGGGTTTTAATTAAATAATCAAAAAAAAAAAAAAAATCGTGTAAATCGAAGTAATTTCCATATTCCTCGATTTACACGAGAAATCAAAAAATCGTGATAAAGCGGAATCGTATAAAAAAGTATCGTGTAAATCGAGGAATAGGTGTATAGACCTTTAAGCTTTATTATTAAAAACAAATAAAAAGTTCTGAGCATTTTTAATTTTTCACTCGTGGTTGACCTTTTTCTGGAATTGCCCAAATGTCATTGACACAAACAAACAAAAAACAAGTAAACAAATCAAACTTTTCCAACTTACCAGTCAGCTGTTTGCAAATTCCACATAAATATAACTTAGAATTTATTTATTAATTTTTACGTTCCGTTTACGTGACATTTAAAATGGATAAAGACTTTTATGCCTTACACAGAACCATTTCGAACAGCTGATTCGTTAAGTCAGCGTTACGTAAAGTTACGTTTGGCTAACCCAGCCTTAAGGTTTCTGCAACTTAATTTTTAACTTATTTTTAGTAGATTTTTCTGCTTTTATCACAGGCTTATTTCTTTCTACAAGAGTATAACTTCATCTCCATCGATGTATAGCAAACAAATATGATAGTTAAATAAGGGTATGTTGAAAATAAGTTTTTAATACTCAATATTTTAAAAGCTTCTTCACATCACCATATATTTTTTTTTAGTTCCATCCTTTTTAAGTTTTTCTTATTGTAGAAATATGCATTTATATTATATGCAAATTCCTTTAAATAATGTTTATTGTTTTATTTTTATGACTATTTGCTCATGTTGTTTTCGATTTTGCACATTGTGCAGTATTGTTTTGTAACATGAAAACAAAAATTTTAAGTTTTTGTTTTTTTTGCATTGAACAATTTTTTACGTGATATTCATAATATAGTTTATAAAATATTTGTTTTGTAAAAAATGCTCTTTTGACATGCTTATTCATGCATTCATATTTGCATTATTGTTATACAATGTCGTGACTAAAACAAGGCGTAATTTCTTAATTTTAATGTTGAATTTAGAGTCAGTGGAAATTATTATTAAAGTCAGATGACAACTGATGGAATTTAGTGCTTTCACGAATTAAATATAAACTCTTAAATATTTGCTACAAGTTTTCAGCATTGGTTTTAAAAATAATTTAAACGGGAAACTAAAAACAGAACTTTCGTTACCGTTATGGCCAAAAGCCGGTTGAATCATTTTTTCTTCCAAATCGGAATTTTTATTAAACTTTAATATTTTATCTGAAAATCAGAAATTTTTTTAGCAGAGTGAACACATTTTTTTTAGCCGAAATTGTTTATGAAATGTCTTTTTTATTCTCTCTTACTGAAAATAAGAAGGAAATTTCGATTGGAAAAATTTCGTCTCCACTGCAAATTTATGGTTTAATCCTACCCAAAGTGCTAAAAATGTAATGTTTTGAGAGACTGAAAGTGAAAATTTTTTTCTTAATAACCCAGCAAAACTTTGGTAATGGGTGCGATAAAGTTATGCATTACCGTGTAAAGTGTACTCCTTACCTGTATAACTATTTTCCAACAAGAAGTAATGAGTTACCGATAATTGAACACTCATGGATTACCTTGTAATGATACCTCATTACATTTTACTTTACTTCAAAACATAAAACAATTACATAATGCTTGAATTATAAACGAAAAGTAATTATTAATATATATTTTTGAAAGTCTATTTATAGACACATTACTTTGTGATTTTGTAAGCATGAGGGTAAGGTGTATATTTTTGATATCACGAACGAAAACACAAAGCACAACAACTTATTTACATTTTAAGCAATAAAATATTATATGTATCGATAGCTCAGTTGGTAGAGTTCTCTCCTAACTAATTGTTAAATACCAGAGACCCTAGGTTCGAATCCCAGCATGACCACGTTATTTATTTAATAAAAAAAAAAAAAGTTATTTATTTAATTAAAAAAAAATAACTGTAAACAAAATTTTTTATGCATTTTTTTTATGAAAATCTATTTATAGACACATTACTTTTTCCCACCATGTAACCATATAAGTAACCAGATACTTTACCCCCTACAAGGTAATGAGTCCACCCATTACTTTTAGGCTCATCGCCTGTAAAATTCATCAGTGAAGTAAGGTGTAATGTAATGCGTGAAGCCCTATGGCGATACATTACTTTACCCATTATTTGGTTGATATACCATTCAATTGTGGCTCATAATGACAACTGGTTAGACAACGATTTTGTAGTGTGAGATCTTAGAAATGGTAACAGAAGCTTTTTTTAAGCATTCTTCTCTATAAATTTCACCATTTATTGTACCAGTTGTAAACTTTATTTGCTCCCACAAGAACAAATTGCTTGCCAAAACAGGTACTTATTTTTGGAAATTTTGACTTAATTTTCTGTTTACATTGATCTGGAGCATCACCACGACTACATACTTTATAAAAAGACTTGCCCTGCAATGTACAATTTTGCAATTTCTTTATTTTACACGCGACTGCTCGAGTTTCTTTTTAAGAGCTTATATTATCGTACCTTTTTCGCTGCTTAAGATCACTTCGGCTATGCTCACCACCACTTCCACGCTTCCTTTCACTAGAAATCGCCGATTAAAAATGGTTCGATTCTGGTTATTTCAACCTTTAAGAGGAAATTAATTAAAATTTTTGGTAGAAAAAAAATAATATATTTTAAAAACTATCTTTCCTCTACTGTGTTTGAATTCGTTCCGCGGTAATATTCATATCACACGCTACAATTAATTTTTGCATAAACTTCCGCAATCATATTAAGAAACTGAACTCTTACTATAAATTGGATTCGTTTACTCTGAGTGTGTAAAGAAAATTAGAATATGGTGTGGGTAGCATATGTGTCTTTCACTTGCCCTGGTTTCTTTCTCATATAGTCGACCACGTTATGAGCACGAATGGCGGTATTTGGTGGTGCAACTTTGCTCCATCTCGTGCCATTTTTAGATGCACTCACAAGAACTTTTCCATAAAGTTCAACAGTTATTTAAAAATTTAGTCGGCAAAGTTGTTTCAATGGAATATACAGGTAAATTACCAAAGAAATATATTTTTTAACTTTCTGTCTGTTATTCAATAAACAAAATAAAAAAAAAAAACGGATTCTCGGTAATAGTTAACATATTCAGTTAAAATTTGATATTTTAAACAGAAAGTTGTTTCATTATATTGAGTATTGAAAGAAAAGAAAACAATCCATTGTTTTTATCGATTTTGTCGATTAATTTTTCAACAGTTGAAAATAAACTAAAACATACAATTGTTTTAAACGAAAAGTAGGTAGTTCTTTTTTAACTGATTTTCAATTAATTTAATGTGTATATTCAGTAGTCTTTCAGAAGTTTCCGTAGTGGCAGGATCATGTTCTAATTCATCTTCGTCGTCTTCATGTAGTTCCTCATTGATTTCCACATGCGGTTCAGTTTCGGCACCCGGCTCATGAATGTCAAGGTTTGGGTGATATGTTAGGTCTTCATTATCTTAAACCTCGACGTTAAATGCAACGTCATCATTGTCTCTCTCCTCGTCGTTGAAAAATTCTGCAAATCTATCATCGATAACACGTCTCTCCTCCTCAGTCATATGCTGGTAGCGTGTACTGTGACGTCTCGCCATTTCCGCAGCATCCAAATTTAAATCTGCCATTTTTCTTCATACGTATATACATACATAAATTTAAAAATTCCGCACTCGATGTTCACTGTTCAATATATAAACGTTACATGGTTTGGTTTATGAAACTTAGGAACCTTTTATACTGTTTTGTTACTGTTTGATGTAGGAAATCTTGTTTTGGCATACAAATCGCTGTTGTAAGCAATCAATTGAAAAAAGAAGTACAGATAAAAAAAGCACAATTAAACAAAACTCATTAGCGATTTCTTCTGATAATGATATACGGTCCGTAAGGAACACTAATGCACTTACTAAACGTCATTAAACCTCAATAAAATGTAAACTATTACTAGTATCGCTTCAAAACCAGCTTTTGTCGATTCAGCACACTTTTTTCTTGCAATACATGTTCGGTTCGGGTATCCAACCCATACAACATTAGGGAGCTGTGAGAATTTGACGGGGACCACCAGGGCTCTTCTCACAAACAGAAGAGTTAAACACAAAATATTTTAATTCACACTGACAATGTGTACACAATTTCCAGAAAATATGTGTAATTTTACCACTTTCGCGGGTAAAAATACAAAACAGAGAACTAAAAAAGCTTTTAAATATTGCATTAAAAGAAAGGTTTGTTTACCAACTATTTGTTGCAGACTAAGATTCTGGGATTTCTTAACTGTAGAAAAGTTTTTAGATTCCTATTTATTCCTATTTCCCATTTAGAAAATCTCACATTCCAAAACTTTTTGGAACTTCTAACTTCGGATTCTTCTTGTTACAATTGTAAGAACTTGTGAGTATTTTATTCTATTCCATAGATTCTAAGAATTTTTTTTTCATAAAATCCGCAAATTCTGATATATGTTTCCTTCTTATATTATTAAGGTTTGCTTGCTATGGAAAGTGTTTTAAATTCTAAAAACTTTCTCTCACTGAAAACGTCTCAGATAATGTGAACTCTTTTTCTTTTTAAAGATCCTTCGATTTCCTAGCAGCAAAAAGTTTCAGTTTTGTTTCAGGCAAAAACTTTTCTTAATAAAATTTTTTTCCGATTCTAAAGAAATGTTTTTAAAATAGACTCAGATTTAAAGGACTAGTACAGTCTAATTTTTTTTAAGGATAAAGTATATAGATTTTGAGTTATTTCAAGAGGAAAACATCATCAGAGCCTGAGGTACATGTATCGGAAAAACTTATTAGAATCTGTTTTTATTTTACCGAAAAAAATTGCACAATGTGAATAGTTTTCTGAGTAGATTTTGGATAGACAAATTTTCAGATTTCAAAGCCCATTTCATATTAAAAAGTTAAGAATTTGTTTTCTGGAGAAACTGTTGAGGTTCTAATATTTTATTATGTAAGGCTATTTTCCCTATTGTAGCCTGTTTTCTAAAGTGGACTTTTCGGCTTTTTTCCTATTGTTTCATGAATATGTCAAAACTGTCATCAACTTTAATTTCCACTATCTCTATTTTAAAACCTTTCGACGAGAATGCATACGTATTTTCATATATCTTGATTTTTTCAAAGTTTTAGTCTTCCTTAAATAGTTTACGATTACCTAAACAGTTCTTGTGTATTTTGAATAATTTTTCAGAAGGTTTTACACAAAAAAATAATGTATTTTGTTTATCGCATTGCAATATTCATACAAACTTTTATAGACTTTACATCACTTCCTAACAATTGTATATGCTTTTCGAGAGATGTTAAATTTCGGTTCACTTTCGGGTGGTGTTGAAAATTGTTATATGACTTTTTTAAATTAATTGCCAAAGGCAAATTATCTATAGCCGCAAAATGCCCAGGAGTTGGCCTATAAGCAGATGTACTTGGATTTGAGATATTTGCACTTACAAGGGGAGTCTCCCAATATGTTCTTTTCGATCTTAATGAAATTTGGATATGTGATAAAGAGAACAAAAATAAGAGACGCGTATTTTTTTTTGCGGACCAATCTCATGTTTAGGTGGTAAAAAGAGGGGACCCAATTTTTTGTTTTTCGGCTTATTTCGAATTGTTTTAGAAACATTTTAGACAGATGTGGTATGAAATGAAAGAGGTTTTGGAGGCTCATTAACTGTTATGTGAAACATGTCCGATAATTTTCAAGTAGTTTTGTTATTCCAAAAAATGTGTTTTAAGTGTTATTAAAACTTGAGTTTTGTTAATGAGTTAACGTATGCGGAATGAAATTGCAACAAAATGTAATACGTTGTATTTTTTTCTAAAACTAACGTAAATTTTATTTCACTTTTAAAAAAACAATACATACTATTAATTTAATGTAAAAAAGAATTTGGTCCCACCCGATCCGCTTTGCGGCAGTTTTGGGGATATTTTTCCATAGCTGTTGAAAATATCGATGTTGGCCTTTTGAGGAGTTCTTTTTTAATTTTTTCGACCAGATTTTTTGTATTTTTCGGTCTAAAGACGCCAGCATAAACTCTTCGCTTTAAGTTAGCCCAAAAATCTTCGATTGGACGTAGTTGAGGGACATTTGGTTGGTTTTCCTCTTTATGAGCATATGGTATATGAAGTGTGTCCATAGCTTCTACGGTTTTTCGAGCGTAATGGCTAGATGCTAAGTCTGGCCAGAAGATCACATTTAGGCCTCGATGCATCTTTTCTATGAAATCCTTCATTTTTGCAAACAGTGGTCAATATATCGTTCAGAATTGACGGCCAACCCAGATTCAAAAAACAGTGGTTTCGACATCCCTTGCGGAATAATTGCAAGCCATAGTAAAACTTTTTTAGGGAACTTTGTATGCTCCAAATATTTTATTTTGTTATCAGTAGGTTTCTTTCCTTCGAAAAAGTGCCTTCCCTGCCATTCATTGCCATCTAGCGTAAAATATGACTCATCATCCATGATGAATCCATGATGATTATTAAAAAAATTACAAATTGTTTCTCGACGTTGTTCTTCTTTTGTCGACATTTTAAAATAATTAAATGTCAATTTATTGATAAAATTGTCAAAGCAACATGAGAAACCATGTGGTTATTCAAATATAACGGTAAAAAATTAATAGCTTTAAGGCCATTATTACAACTTGTCAATAGCTAAAGTTCGGATGTTATCTGACATATTATTAGTTTTTCGTTATTATAAGTATAATTTAAGCTAAAAGTGACCCATAAGCTAAAGGGAAGACATTGTTGCCTTTAACTTTAAACGTAAGGTTTATGTGTTTAAAGTTACCACATTTTCTGCTCTATAAAGAAAAAGAAGAAAATACCGAATTTCACAACCGAATTTTACAAATTATTGTTTGTTTGTAAACAAATAAATAAAAGTACGTTGCCACTACGTTTTTTTATAAACCAATTTATAAACCAATAATCGGTTTTTAGTTTGGTGCTGCCATATTATCAAAAATATTAATTTTATTTTATTGGGAAGTTGTAATAACGAAAAACCTTATAGCTCACTTTATTACTCACTTTAGCTAAAGTTACCTTTTACTAACATTTACTTTAAAGGCAAGTTGTAATAATGGCCCTTAGTACTTTTTTTCCAACGTAGCAAAATTTGCTGCAATTTTTTTCCGCATACGTTATACTTGGATTAAGCAAAAAAATATGTGTGTTAATGCATATTAAATTTTGTTTCCCTTTTTTTTGCGACATTCGTAATTGTTCTGCTTTTATGCGACTTTTTCCGAAGAGCTTTTTTACTTATATTTTAAATATTTGAAATAAATAGCAACATATCGCACACCTAGTTCAAAAGAGACACAACTCAAAATTTTAGTTTTTCGGGTTTATATTTTTAAACTATGTACGATGCACTTGTTTATCTATAAAAATAATATCAGTGTATTTTGTTGTAGTTAACTGTTGATGAAAAACAGTTATGTCTTTCATTATGCTTCAATTGGCATAAAGTTGCAAATATTTTTTTCCGATTTCTGAAAAATTAAAAAATTTGAGTTGAGTCCCTTTTGAACTAGGTGTGCGATATGCAATATTGGGTTTCTCGAGTACATCAATGCTGCTTTCAAAAAATTAGTAATTTCATTAGTTTTAGACATATTTAATTATAAGAATATACTAACTTTCACCCCATCTCTTAACTTAAACGTGAGATTAGGCCGTTAAAAAAATACTTGTTCCTTATTTTTTCATTCTTTATCACATATCCAAATTTCATTAAGATCGGCGAGAACACAACGGTAGGCTCGCCTTTTTAGTTTATTTAGATCAATAACGAGATGTAGGGTCACATTAGCGAACATTGCCTTACACAAAAACTAATGTCCACAATAATTTCTTCATATTTATTAAGTTAAAAACAAAGTTGACATCATGCAATCGTTGCGTATATTGCTATTTTTGTATTCCTAATGATAAAATGCCTAAAAGCAGACTATGTATTATACATGCATGTTCTACAACTTAAATAAATGATTCATTTGAAACACCTTAACCCCACAAGACACATCATAAGTTACATACATATGTAAAGAATAATACAATAACAAACAAAACTCTCAGCCTAATACATGCACAATGGGAGTGAATGTTACAAAAGGTGAATAAGATGAAAATAATAATATGATTTATTGAAACCTTATAGGACGCAAATTCAGGTACATATTGCTTTTCTGCTTAACATAAATGCCTAAGTTTAATTCCATAATTAAGAGACAAAAGACTCAGTTTTTTTTTTTTTGACTTTAGCAAACCTTTTCAAATCAATTTCTAACAGTTTTTGGATTACGTATAATAGACATAGTAAACAGAGTAAGATGCTTTCAACTCCGCAGTTATTAATCAGAAAACTAAATATTTTCCTGAATATGAACAACGAGGACTGTTTGAAATATCGAAAATAAACTTAATAATTAAAACATTTAATAATTGATTTTTATTATCTATATCCATGACCTTGAGTCGAACGCAACATATCGCAATCTTAAGTATTATTACAAAACTTAATTTAAAAAATAAGACCCGATTTGTCACCCATAGTGCAAGTGATATAAATTTAGGTTAAACAAACTAAAACATTAAAATACGAAACCACAGCAAAGGTAAAAGTAAAAATGTCACTATATATACAATCTAACAATCTAACAAAAACAGCTTACGTGACAAATTACCAAACGCAATAAAAAAAAAGCATATAAAACAAAATATAAACTTGGAAAAATCCTTGCAAATACATTGACATTCTCTGCCACTTGTTTGGATTTGTAGTGGTGTAAAGCACAAAAAATAATCCAATTCAAATGAAACTAAATAAAAATCTCTATTTTTTGTTTTATTTTACTTCTTTCTAAGTTAGTAAATCCTATCATGGTTTCGCTTTTAAGGACAGGGTGTATAAGTTCATGTATTTCAATACTTTTTTTTTTTTCAATTTCCGTAAGGTGAAAAATCATTCTTTACTGACTTACCGTTTTTCAAACTTAATATATTTATTTATGTTTATATATCGCTTGACTAATTTAATGTTTTATAGCTTTTGACATATTGTTGTGTTTAATATATGAATGTACCATTATTTTACCAGTCAAGCATAGAAACTGCCAGCCTGCCTGCCTGGTAGGCGTTCCAGTTAACTTGTCTTTTGCCATTTCTCCTCCCTTAAGAAGTTTTATGCTTTTTGATTTGTTTCAGTGTACAAACATTGATGTCAATAACACTAAACATTACGATATAATACATGTGTACATTTTATGATATTCTAACAATAAATCATACATTATTTTCAGCTCAGCCCCCTTCATTTACAAACAAAAGGTGTAAAAACAAAGTTTGTTTTTTGGTTTTGATTATTAAATTATTTGTTCCTTGTTAGATTCAGAAGTTTATACTATAGCTCATTGGAATAAGACAAAGGTAGAAAAGAATCTAATTGGGAAATTCTTCTTACCCGGACCGTAAGCTATTGATAAAAATCTATACACAGGAAATTAAAAAAAACGTGTTATTTTAAGGTGCTCCATTTCATGTTTTGGTGTTATAAATGGCTCCGTTTTTGAAATCTGGAAATTAAAATATATGTGGCTTTCGAAACCAGCTGTTAGTAAGAACCACGCTGCGTATGAAGAATCATATTATACATAGAATATGATTCATCATACTTAGTGTGGTTCTAACGTACGAATGTTTGAATATTCAGAAAATGTTTTGTCGAAAACTAAGCCGAGTAACACGATATAACTTTTTGGATTGATAGAAACACATCTGAGATTTCTTTATAGTAAAAAACAGTTTTCCAGTTTTTGTATAAACTATGTTATAAAAAAAAAAATCTTAAATTTATTTTTTAAAACTCTTAATACTACTATGAAAAATTTATTTTGTAACTTTTTAAAAATTGAAAAATATACAATTTTTTTAATCGCAATATATAGGGGGATAAAACCTATAAATTCGACTTTTTCATGTATCGGGAAATTGGTTTGGAATCACCACATGTTGGCAAATGTTTTAATAATAAAATCAATTCATTTGTATCCACAGGAAAGCAATTTATAAAATACACCTTCTTACAATATTTTTGAACAATTAATCCTTTCACGACCAATAGTTGATATATGTCTGCTTTTGCTTTTTGTTAGTATAGAATCATTTTTCTTGTGGTCGCTGAAAAACTCGGGAGTTTTCTTTCTATTTAAACTTGACTTATAATTGAGTTTTTAAACCCTCAGCTAAAATTGTTTAAGAATTTGGAAAATGTAATATTATTTTTGACTACTAGATCAAATCCAAATTTGGCATTCCCCGAAATAAATTTCTGGCTACAGCCCTGCTTTCATATACCATATTCAGTAAATCGCACAAAAAAAAATAAAATTAAACATTTAAATATTTAAAAAAACACATTACATATCACATTAAAATATTAAAAAAATTAAATATATTTTATACAAAAATCAGAAAAATTCACACAAAAATGCACCTAAAACCCGGAATTCACACAACCGAATGAAATTTAACCCAATTTAAGTTTTTATTCTATAAATCTAGTAATTCTTGAAATTTATAATTAAAATGCGTTAATTTAAAAGAATTGATGTTGTTTATAATAACAAACAAATTTGGAACAAATAAATTTTAAATCGATGGATAGGAACTTATAATTTAATTTAGTACGATTTACGGATTATGGAATTTAAAAGCAGGGCTGAACCCAGTAATTTATTTTCAGTAGTTTAAATCTGAATATTTATTTATTCTAGATTGATGTATACAGTCTTGGCAGATACTTTTTTTGCGGTATCCCGAAACAAATCATAACAAATCCCCAAAAACCCCCAAATTATTGATGCGTAAAAACCAATCGAAATTTGATAATATTTCTGAAAGTCGTAAACAACCCATCATGTTTAAATGATATTTTCTCAAACATAGCACAGAAATTAATTAGAATATTAAATTTTGTGAATCTATACTATCTATATATGTCAATATATGTCAAGACCGGCAAACAGTTGCATACGGATTCACAAAACCCCACGTTAGGCCAGCCTGAATGTGTATATGTATATAAAGGATTCCGACAATGCAAACAAAACTATAAGAACTCACCTAACGTACGGACAGTGGTCTGGTGGGTGGCACTGTTATTTAATAGCCAAAAGGTTCCAAGTACGAACCCTGATGGACTTTTATTTATTATTTTATGTGTAATCATGGCTGCCAGATGATTTTGTTAAAAAAAAGCAATTCAGGCAACCCTGTATGGACTATAAATACAAATTTTAAAACGCACACACACAGAATAAATTGATTGGAACTCCATTGTAATCAGCAAAATGTAATCAGTATTTAATAATTTTAATTGTAAGTACTTAAAATTCATCATCAGAATAATTAAACTATATTGTAAACAGAAAATATATAGAATAAACCAAAACACAGTCACATCATTCAAACTCTTGATTTGCCTTATCAATATTGAAAAAATATTATCTTCCACATTACCTTTAATACCAACAACCAACCACTTTTCGGAGATTTTATCCCTTGAATAAAATATTTGCAGTTAAAATAGAATATTAGTTTCGCCTGCAAAAAAACAATCACTATATCTAAAATATAAGTTTTCGTTAACGATTTTAAAATAATATAAAGTTTTTAATAGCTTTGGTAATTCTAATAAAATATTAAGATTAGCAACCAAATTTCTTTTGTACATACAAATCTATTTTTAGACATTAATATTTAAACATGAAAGAAAAAAAATATTCAAGGTAAAATTTTGAAAACAAAAATTAAGTTTAGGCTAGAGGTAAAGTAATCGACTGACAAGCAGAAGGTCGTCGGTACGAGCCCAGTGCGCGGAGAAGAATTTTTTATTAATAAAATAATTTTAAAATAATATCATTTGTTTTTATAGTCTTGGTAACTCTAATATAATATTGATATTAGCAACCGAATTTCTATTGGACATACAAATCTATTTTTAGACAAATATTTAAATTAGAAACAAGAAAATATTCAATGTTAAAATTTAAAAAAACAAATTTATTATGGAAGCTCTAACTTTTCTAAAACTTCGGGTTCTGATGAGATCTTCAGCCAGATCGAAATACTAGTACCAACCAAGCTAATATGTTTGATTTGCTTTATTTTTCAAAATATATGGAGGTTTAAAGCTCGTTATAAATTGAAAATAATCTCGATGTATATAAAAACAAAAAACTAATATAACTGTAAAAAATTTAAATTGGGTTTAGGCTAGAGGTAAAGTAATTGCCTGACAAACGGGAGATCGACGGTTCGAGCCCAGTTCGAGGCATATAATTTTTTTATTAATAAAACAAATGTTTATCCATAAACTTAAGATATTCAATTGTAACAATACAAATTCGAAATTTGTAAATAAATGTCGGTTGTTACAATAGTATTAAAATTTAATAATAGTGATAGTACGTGGAACCACAAAAATTCGGTTGCAACTAAAAAACTGTTTTCTGTGTGCAAATTTGAAATTATTTTAATGAATAACTCCGAATGTGTTTAGCATATTTTAAAACTATTGTATTTCTTTGCAGCGATGTCAAAGTTGATAACATCGTACTTTTTTGACACCCCGAGAAAAAAAAAATTATATATGGTCTTATGTTTTCGATTTTTAAAATGTATTATAATATATGATTTTATTTGCTGATAAGGAGTGAGATCGAATAAATCCTAACACAAATTATCACTTATAACTTTTTTATGTTTAAAAGTGAATTTTTTTTCGAATCAAGTTATCTTTTAAAAAGTCGCCAGATAATGTGTATAAACTATTAGCGAAATCGGATCATTACTTTGTTTTACAAATGGACTTTGAACAAAAAGTGAAAACAAATAAAGTAGCATTTTTACAAAAAACCTTAAATTTCGTAGAAAAAAAGTATGCTTAATTAAATTATATTAAGATTCTTTTTAAATTATTGATGAACGCTACAAAGCAAGTTCCCAATACTGTCACTTTTTTTTAAATGGTCTGCTCCTATCACTTCGGGCACTAAAAAAAAAAAAAAAAAAAAAAAAAAGCTCCTTTACTCACCCTTTGTTCAGCTTCCATTTGTAAACAAAGTAATAATCCGATTTCGCTAATAATTTATACACATCATCTGGCGACTTTTTAAAAGATAACTTGATTCAAAAAAGTTCACTTTTAAACATAAAAAAAGTTATAGGTGATAATCTGCATAACGATTTATTCGATCTCATTACTTAGACGACATATATTATTATACTAGCGGGCGTTGCCCGCTACGTTGTTAGCGTGCCTTAGACATAGTTTTTGGCATGGTGGATAACTTTTCAGTTTGCCCACTATCTGTGTACCAAAATTTAATAAAATATAAAAGATAACAAAAAGTGGGCGTAAAACTGCCACGCCCACCAAGTCTTAATCTATTATAGCAAATAGTGCTTATGAGTCATCCCAATATCTGTGTACCAAATTTCAATAAAATCTGTTCAGCCATATAGAAGATAGTGAAGATGTGGGCGTAAAAGTGCCACGCCAACAATATC
Organism: Delia radicum; assembly: GCA_021234595.1. NCBI lineage: Eukaryota > Metazoa > Arthropoda > Insecta > Diptera > Anthomyiidae > Delia > Delia radicum. The sequence goes on from CM037854.1 coordinate 136,310,355, forward strand.
TAAATTTGATATAACTTATAGAGCTTATCTGTGACATCTCTTTCTGGGTACCAAATATTAATTGCATCGGTAAAGCCATATCGAAAATAGTGAAAAAGTGGGCGTAAAAGTGCCACGCCCATCATATAAAAATTTCATATAGCCTATAGTTCCTTCCAGACTTCCCACTATCTATGTGTCAAATTTGAATAAAATCGGTTCAGGCGTTTGGACGTGATGCTCACACAAACAAACAAACAAACCAACAGTCATTTTTATAATATTAATAAGGATATTTCCTATGTGGTAACATATATAACGATATATTTTTAAATATTAACCTTTATAAAATATGATATTAAACATATATGCTATAAATAATAAGATAGAATTGATATATTGTCATATACAATAATTATACAACAATTATAATGACAATTTTATTCATATAATGAGAAAATCGATTTATTTCGTTATAGAAAAATTCCAAAAAAAAAAAAAATATTTTTGTAGAATAGTTGAGTAAAACAAGCCAGAAACTGTTAATGCTCCAAATAATAATACTCATATTTCAAAGGTTTTTAACTCGAATTTTTCCAACTTTCATATAAAAACTTATGACACAAAAAATGTCAACGATATTGATACCTACTTTTTTATTTTATTTGTAACTCATACACTATGGCGTATGAGTTATATTATTAAAAATAATACCACTCATACGTAACTGACCAATTGGTTTACATCAAAAGCTTAGATTCGTTGGACGAAAATGCGTAATTTTGGGGGCAATGAGCAGATTATTTAAAAATATGTGTAAAATTTAGGATTTTTATAAAATTTGCTGTTTGTATTGTTATTTCTATCAAAACATGTTTTTTTTTTCTTCAGAAAATATTTTTTGTAAAACAAATTCCAGAGTTAAATTTGAGTATTTCAGTATTTTTTATGAAAAGTATTTGACAGGCATTTTTATAAACATTTCTCAAACTTGTATAAAAGACAAAGTACCGTCTAGTTTACTCCCCCTGTGTTGTTTATAAACAAACAAATATAAAAAGGAGAGAAAAACAAAAAACGTGTATTGAATATCCACCAGAGGTGGACCTTGCACATAACAAACAAGTTTTCAATTTATTTTTTGATCAATAGTTATAATCTTTAACTTCAAGCTCGTATATTAATTCTCATGTAGTGAGTAAACTAGTTTATATGAATGTTTGATGTTTGGCATTTGATTGTTACCGCTTTCAAAACGTGTTCTGATGATGGGAACATAGAAAATTCCCGAAATATATCTATCAACACATTCCTGAAAGGGTCAAATAATAAATTTGAAAACAAAAAACTCTATAGATTATTTGTTTGGACAATATCCTAATAAAGAAATATAGAGTATGGCCTCGAACTTGAACAATTTTCATTTTCATTGCACAATTAAAGGTCGAAAAAAACATAATTTTTATTTTTAATAAAAATTATATCAAACTTGTATTTCCAAAATGTGTTCGAATGGTTTTAATTCTGAATCTTCCTTACAAAAGTTCAGGAGAAAAATACGATGGACAGCGAGAATTCAACTATGAAGAAAATTTAGTATATAAAAACTAATTTTTTTTTTTTAACTTTTTCTTTTACCTTCTTTTTGGTGTCGTAAATTAACAGAGTATCCATACAAACTTTAAGATTGAAAATTTTTATAGATTTTAATGATGAAACAGCTTTAGTTTAAATTTGATAAAATTCTTGAAAATAAAATACCAAAATTTCTGTATATTTTATACTAATTTTTCGCAATTGATTTGTAATTTTTAATATTTTTATTTTAAAAAACACTTAATAAAATTTACTTGTAAAAACACTTTTAATTTGCGTATTTAGACATTATTTCTCTAAAAAAAATCAAGAAAAAGTCTATTTTTGCTCATGGAATGGCCATTTTTGTACATCGATTAGGCACCAATATAATTTCAAAATCCTTCAATATATATCTGATTACTTTGTTTGAATTAAAAAACTGAAAACTGCTGTTTTATTGCTTAAGAAAAGTATTAAGACCTTCTAAAATATAAAAGTGGAATTTTGGTTTAAAAAAGGGCAAATGTTTTCAATGCGGGATCAGCCTTTAAAAAGTAGGATAATCCCTCCTAAAGTGGAATGATTGGTTTATTTACTAATTTGACAATTAAAAATATTAATTTTTAATACACATCCATTTTACTTTACTCACTATATATGACGAATTTCAAAAATGTTTGACAATTTGAGCTAAAATATTTAAAAAAAAATTTTTTTGTATGACATAAATAACCTTTTGTTTATATGTTTAAGCATTGCTAAAGACATTCTCGTTAATCATTTATTATAAATGGCGCAAACATTATGTCGGTTGTAATCAAACTAAATATATTATAAGTACAGCTTTTGCTTGGATTTAATTAAAGCTACATCAATTTGTAGTTTTAATTGAATTCACCACATTTCAAAATATATTTTACACCACCAAAAAATATGAAAATTAACTCAATACATTTTTTTCTCATACATGTATTAGAACTTAAAAAGAAAACCGCGACTATTTTACAAAACAATAATTTTTTTTTGCCTATTTTATGATATTTAATTGGTCTAAGGCTGACCTACTTACGTGAAATCATATTAAATACTTCCAAATTCGCAAAATTAAAAATTCTATATAAGGATGCTTTTTGAGGTTATGTAAATTTTGTTTGCCCCAAAAAATTTAAAATTGAAATTGATAAGAAAGAAAAGGAACTAATAAACAATCCATTTATCCAATTACTAGTATTTTCAAACAAAATGCGGTTATTAATTGTATACGGTAGAAGAAACCATTTATTTAATTGTAATACAAGAAAATTGGTACCATCCATCAATTTTTTTTAAAAAATTGTTGGTAATCAAAAGTGGTAGCTGAAAATACGGTACTCGCAAACAAATATGCCACTAAACTAGAGGTTCAGTTGTACTAATCGTATTGTGGATTGCATTGTCTATAAAAGCAACTAGTTATTGCGATTTGTAAACGAATTTGAAACAATGTTTGTTTTCCTAACAAAAAATCTAAGTTTAACACTCAACATTTAGAAGTGTTTCTGGTGTAGAGGGTAGAGAGTTTTAAATTTATATTTTAATTTTAATTTTAATTTTAATTTGAATTTGAATCGAAATTAGTTTTGGAATTTTTTTCGAAAATTATGAATTTAATTAATACTCCCTTACCTTAACAAATATATTTATAGGCGCTACGAAATAACCCCCAATGAAATAACACCCAAACGACAAAATGAAATAACCCCCAATGAAATAAATCCCAAAAAAAATGAAATAAGTCCCAACAAAAAAAATTAAATAATACCCAAAAGAAATGAAATATTCCCCAAAGGTGAAAATGAAATAACACCCAAAATTTGGGGGTTGTTTCGTAATGAAATAACTCCCAAAGGAAGAAATGAAATAACCCCAAATGAAATAAGCTCCAAAGAAATGAAATATGTCCCAAATTTTTTTTATTTTTTGTTTTCATATTTTTGATTCTTTTGTTACACTGTTCAGTTTTTCTGCGTGGCGGCCTGCGGCCGATCTCAGGGGTTTTCTCCTCCATAGGACTCGGTAGGTGGCTTCGCTGAATACAGTTTTCCTGCGCGCGTCTCATTATCTTCCCTAGTGTGACGCGCGCAGGGAAACTTTATTCAGCGAAGCCACCTGCCGCGTCCCATGGAGGAGAAACCCCCTAAGAGCGGCCGCAGGCCGCCACGCAGAAAAACTAACAAATATTAAAAAAATTTCACTTTAAGCAAAATGAAATATCCCCCAAAAAATATGAAATAACCCCCAAAATAATTTCATATGAAATAATCTCCAAAGAATTTAAATTTTGGGCTTTATTTCATTGGGGGTTGCTTCATAATGAAATAATCTCCAAACCGTAAGATGAAATAATCCCCCAAAAAAAATGAAAAAAACCCCAAACAATTGTACACAATTTTTTTGGGGGTTATTTCATTTTTGGCCGTTGGGCGTTATTTCATTGGGGGTTATTTCGTAGCGCCATATTTATATACTAACTATATAAAAAGTTTTGAATTGAATACTGTAAAAAAAAATATGGAAAAGCTAAATTTCTCTAGTGCAATAATTTCATACAATTTCTGCACCAATCGATTCATTAGTTTAAGTATTAATGACTCCTTTTTTGCTATCTGTGTTTATTGTTTATACAAAAAAATGCCAATTTAATCAATAAGTGTTGACATAACCTAAAATTTGGATAAATGCATAAACAATCGTACACTCAGAAAAAACCTAAAATGAAATGATAAATAAAGTTTTAGATAAAAGTATCTACAAAGTTTCATGCATTTTACGAAAACTTTTTGTTATTTTGACAATTTTTTTTCGTATTCTTTGGCATGGAGAATTATACTGTGCTGCACACAAAATTCACTCGTCAAATGACCTGGTATAAGTTGTAAGTTTAGCTGAGTGTATTACAAAACCAGTTTGCGAAGTAGCAATATACCCTCAATTTTTCGAGATTAAAGTAAAAGAGTATTTTTTTTCGACTGACGTATTTAAAAATTTGATACTCAGTTATTTGTTTTCCGCTTTCAATTTTTAAACGGTATTTAAAAGAAAACTATCTCGTATTCCTTAAAATATATATTGTCTTCTTTTTAGTTTAAAACGAGCTTAAGATGTTTTATTTATTTATTAATTATTTATTTCCAATATTTCGTCTCCACATTGGGTGACTTCTTCAGGGAACAAACATTACAATTTGAAATAAATAGTTTTAATGTTTTTTTCATTAAAACTGTTTTTTAAAGGATTTTTTTTTTTATTTTTAATTACAAAACAAAACACATACACACACAACTCAATTGTTTGTATGTTTGAATTTCTTGTAAATTCAATTGATATAATTTTCAATTTGTGTAAAAAATATTATGGGGATTATTAGACCATTTTTAAAAGAGAAAAAAAAAATTCAAAATTTAACTACCAGTATCTAACTACAACCGAAAGGGCTTATATTTCTGTAGTTTGTTTTTTAAACTACCTATAGAAAAAGTTAGATATGTCTAACTTCAAACTTTCAAACTTTACGTATAACTTCAAAAATAAACGTGAATCAGTAACAGAAAATATATTGTAAGTGTACATACAGTAGTGGTCAAAATATTGGGATTTGTTGTTTTTATTGATTTATTTTCTTCAAATCACACTTCGTTACTAAAATTTATTTTTTACATATTCTTCATACATTGTTTTATGTTAAACAAATAAAAAAAATTAATTTCGTTAAATTAAAACAACAAAAATTAATAATAAAAGATGTATTCAAAATGCAGGTGTTCAAAAGCACTTGCAACTCTCATTATTCTTACTCTTAACGAAACAATTTATACTAACAAATGCTAGGATATAACGGTAATCGCATTCCTTTTTAATATGAGATTCAGGCCGTTACATTTTTTAAACAAATTTATTATAATTATTGTACTTTAGCAGTTGTAATAAGATGTTGGTAGCATAAACATCGTAAGAATAACTTTTGTAAAAAATGGCAGGAGTATATGATTTTTCGAAACCGGTTAAATCACTAATCAATGTTACGAGGCTACACAACAGCATTATTCGGGGCTCAAAATATTAGTTAAAGAGTAATTTTGATGATCTGTCTAAGAGAATTTCTAAAATTCAAACGTAAAAAAAAAATTTGTTAGATAGGTCTTCTAAATAACTTTCATTATCATGAAATTTACATAGTCAGTATGTAAGTTTCAAAATTGTCAAATTGTATGTGAAATAAGTATACTCAGGGAACTTCTGCTTTAAAAATATGTAGTTGTTTGGGTTGTAATACAGTTTCTTTATTTTTAATGTAAATGTCCGTCATTTGTAGAACAAACTGAAATTGTTACTAACCTTGTAGTTAATTTAAAAAAACAAACCACATCAAATGACTGTTTTATGATTTTACATTAATTTTTTAAAGTCGTTTTTTTGTTATTTAAAAAAATAAAAAAGTAAATTAAGCATACTTTTCTAAAAATCATAACTATATTGTAAATTTTTATTGAATTAGACTGCGCAGTTTCTGGTAACACAACCTTCATCAGTAAACCTTTTGACAATACTGTAATTATTTGTTATGGTTTTTATTGTTTGATTGCATCTATATGAAATTTTTATTTTATTAAATGCAATCCTGACCGTGGCTTGAACCTGCTTTTCATTTGCCACATGCACTTCGCACTACACTTTAGACAGACGTTTTATCCGTCTGAGCTAAAGTCAGGTCGATTTTTGCTGTGGCTTAAAACCAGTTTCAATTATACGGGGTCGATTTTTACATTTAATTGTAATTGCAAAAGACAGCTAAGACAAACACCACAACAATTCACAATTGTTAGAAAATCATATGTAAATTTACAATGTAGTTATGATTTTTAGAAAAGTATGCTTAATCTTCTCTACCACGCCTATCTCAAACAATTCAAAATATGTGCATATTCATTATAGTATTAATTGCACACCGTCTAAGAAGACGATGAATAAAAATTCAAAAATCCCCAATAGTAAATGTTTGTTTATTTTCTACTAGCATATGTGGTTCATTTTCACTACAATTGTTAATAATTTTTTTAACAGTAAAAAGAAATGACAAATGTTAGTTGAATTTAATGAAATGTTAGTCGTCCTTTCTTCAAGTAAAATTTCATTTCTTTTTGACTTCAATTGCTGTCATCTTTAGTATTCTAAGTGTAGAGAAAACTAATTTTGTTTTGGTTCTTGTAATATATTTCTTCTAAAGCGAATGAAAAGTATTTTGAAGACATTTTTAACAAATTTTATTTAACGTCCATACATACATAGCCTATTTTAGATGTTATAATTTGAAAAATTCAGAGTTTTTAATTTTACGATCATAGAACTAGAAACTTTTTTACGCCGAAGAGTTTTTTAGTACGCTCGTGATGTATCTAGTTTTGTGAAATCCAATCACAAGGCACAAAATGAAATATATATATTAGGGTGGGGCGATTAGTATGGAAGGAAAAAATCTTAATGGGCGCTTCGCGTTTCTGATTCTTGGGATTGTACTGAGCAAAAAAGTCCACTAGACCATACGTCTACGTATATTAATTAATAATCATAAATTTATTTACAAATTATATACTATTACCCTAACCGACCACTAACTACTGTGGCCTTCGGCGCGTTGTAGCGAAAACAGACCAGTGCCTCTGGTGGGAATCGAACCCCGCACTAATAAGCCAGCACGCTACCAACTAGCCTACCTAGGCGCACAATATTATTATATATATATTACTTGAGCCAGAGTAAAAACTAAATTTTTTTTTTTATAAATGGAAAATTTTTGGTCTTCAAAGAAAACCCTAGCGACGTGCTTAATAACTAAGTAGACAAGAATGGAACAAAATTTATGAATAATTGGTTTTTTTGTTAAAGCTTTGCCTATTCTAAAATTTCGGGTTTTGATGAGATCGAATTACTATTATCAACCTAGGTTATATGTTTGATTTGCTTTATTTTTGTAAATATGAGGAAGTTAAAACCTCCTTTTAAATTAAAAATATTGTAAAACTAAGCGGTATGTATATAAAACAAAACTAATCAAAATGTAAAAAATATTCCTTGAGCCAGAGTAAAAACTAATTTTTTTTTTATAAATGGAATAGTTTTGATCTGCAAAGTTCATTAACGTCATGATGCTTGTTAGGAAAAGACCGTAGAGACGTGTTTGATTACTAAGAAAAGCAAAAGGTTTTTTGTTAAAGATCTGCTCTTATTTTGTTAATATTAAATTTTTTCACACCTTGCCATAACAAGTCCTTTTCCAAATTTTTTCGACTTTTCTTTAGCAAATTGACCAAAAAAAGTGTATTTTTTGACCTTGGCTCTTTTGATTTCAATTAAAATTATCATTCAGAAACTATAACACTAAACACTTTCGTTTTAATCTTTCACTTACAGAAAAAATCTTGTGTTTAGTTTTTAAAACAGAGTAGTTTGAAGGGGGGCTTTAACAGTACATTTTAAAATTTAATAATACTTATAAATCTGAAAAATAAAAAAAATTATCAAAGTGTCGATGTTTCTATGTAAAAATGTTATAAGATTTTTTTCAAGAAATCATTAAAAACAGTTTAACCACGGGACCTAAAAATTCAAAGTTTAAACTTGTGGAAAAATGTACATATTTTGCAAATATGCATTTTTTTTGTCTTAATCGAGGGTGGCCAAGTTTTAGAAAAATGCATTATAAAAATAAGTTGCATAAAAAATGCTTTTATTTTTGATGCTGGAAAATTATTTTAATCCTCAGTAAAAAAGTAGAGGAGAGATATTGGTCAATAAAAATTAATTATTATTAAAAAAAAAAAAATAATAATAATGATCCGGTATATATTGAAGAAACCACGAATGTTCCAACATACACAGTTTTTGCATATTTTGTATTTAAAAAAAAAAGAAAATCGCGAATAAAACCATGTTTCTTTCGATTTTCAAGAAAATATAAATGGCATTCTTTAAGTGGCTTCATATAGCTTGTGCGTGCAAAATTTAATTCGGAGAAGCCAAGGTCAAACTTTGGTCGATTTGACGTGAAATAATTTTTTTATGTTTGCAGATATTAAATTTCGGAAGACTTTCTTTTAGCAAAGAAAACTACGATTACACTTTAGTCCTTTTAATGTAAATTCCTTTATAACTGTTTTTTTATTAAAAATATTATACAAACGCAACTTATATCAATTGTTACTTAGCTATTTTAGAAATTGGCATGCCATTTTTCTTGACAAATTGTGATATTATATTTTTTTATTCAATTTAGGGAGGGATATATCAACCTTATCCCCCCTCCTGGTGTAACTTAACTTTAGCATACTTAGCCTTATTTTCACGATGTCCCGTTAGCTACTAACTGGGACTTTAACTGACATATTTGTTGTTCTTTCCCATATAAATTTTAAATTTAACTGTTTGTTAACCATCTAACGAGTAAGGCTGCCTCAGGGCAGTCTTCATAAAATTTACCACAAATGCGTCAAATGAGCGTTTTATACATAGAAATTAATATATTCCGATAGAAAACAAAATTTTCTAAATATTTTGCGAAGAAATTTTTCGTGTGCCGTCTGCTGTTTGGAAGCAAGAAATCAAAATTTCGTAAAATATCAAAAACTGATTATTTAAAAAAAAATAGTGTTAAAAAATCTGAAAACCCAATTTACGTTGACCAAAATCTCTTTATAATAAAATATAAGTAACAATGAAGCTTTGTCTTTAATAATAAGTCCTTACTTTAGTCCAAGGACACACAGGATTTTATCAGAATTCCCCTAAAGGACATCGTCTTAACTTATAAACTAATAGACGGGTTTTTATGAAATTTTGCAGAAAGAAGACATTTAGTATTAACAGCAAAGCGTTGAAGTTTGAATAATATACATTGAAGTTTAGATACTTTTTCGCCTAATATCGCTTTTTCCAAAAAGCTAAAATAGCGACATCTTGTTAAATAAAAGCAGAAAACAATAGTTTTTCGAGCGTGGTTATATATTGGTAAGAGAAATATTTTTTGTCCAAAACTTCTCTTTTATATGCTTTATTTTCTAAAATGCACCCTAAAATATTTCGGCTCATATCGCCTAAATTAGGCAACGATAAACAATTTTGTTGAAGAACTTATTATTTGTTTTTCGAGTGGAGCACCTGGTATGAATTTCGTTGCAAAACATCGTTTGTCAGTTAGAGGGTTAAATTTTAACTGTACATTTAGTAAACGGGCCTTAAACAAAGTAGAGACGGAATTAGAAATCAAAATCGGAAAAAATTCTGCTGCTTACAAATTTTTGTTTACTTTAGGAAATTTTATAACTTTTTAGTAAAACTATATTATATTTTTTTTAATTTCATTGAAAATAATGTTTCTTTGAGAAAACATTTTCCCAAATGTTTTATTTGACTAATTTTGATTTTATGAGTGTACTGTGTATACAAAACTGCTTTCAATTTTTAAAACCCCATCTCTATAGTTTACAAATAAATCGTTAAAATGTGTTCAATATGTGCGTTACGGAGGCATTTTTTTTTCAACTTTCAATTTTTATCAATTATTGTTGATATGATTGCAATACTAGCTCTAAAAGTTAAGGGCTGCGAATTTAAGCAAAATCGAATAGCATTAACCCGCGACCAAAGTTTTCAATTTTTGACAATCTTTCTTAAACTGCTTTAATAAAAATATTTCTTGCTACACTTAATTTTTCATTAATGTTGACATGCTTAGCACGAATATTAAAAAATGTTAAAATTATACTAACAGTTTTCGAGATATTGCGACTTGATGTTAACTAAAAATTTAGTTTTTTTTTATCAATTCTAAAAATTTTTTAAAAATAATTCTAATTTTTTTTATTTTTGCCCTTGCAAAGTAAATCAAATTTCTTTTCATTTGAATATAACTGTGCTAATATTAGTTGACGGGCAACTTGCAAGTTTACATTCAAATATCTCGACAAAACAGAAAATTTTCATAGCTAAATTGTTATGCTTTTGAATTTTATCCACATGATTATTAAAGGATTATTTAATTTAACTTTTGATTTTCATTAATTAATGTTTTGATTGCTGTACCACTAGGTACAATGGTTTTGTGGTGCAAAATTTAAGAAACATTTACAGACTTACTCCATGAAAAAAAATTAAAAAGCAGTTTTAAAAAATGTATTTTGCGCTATGTAATCTCTAATTTCAGATATAATTATTCTCAAATAAAAGCGTATTTTGTGTCGTATTTGAGTGCAATAAGAAAAAGTTCTAAATTAGTTTTAAAAAATATCTAGAATAGAGTAAAAATATGCCATTTTAAGTAAAAATCAAATCGCAATATCTCGAAAACCGTAAGTACGACTTCAAAAACTTTAAAATAAACGTGTTCGCCATGCCAAAATTAATAAAAAAAATGATGCGTCGCAAGACATATTTTTATTAAAGTAATTTAAGAAAATTTTTCGAAAATCTAAAACTTTGGTAGCGGGCGCTATCCGATTTTTTTCAAATTTGCAACAAATAACTTTTAGACCTAATACTACAATTATCTGAGCAATAAATTGAAATTAAAAAAAAAAATATTTTTTTCATACAAAAAAAATGCCGCTCTAATGTACATATGTATTTGTCTAAAAATGATGGAACCAACGATTGGAAAATATAAAAAAAAAAAAAATTAAAATTATATGACCATCCAACATGCCACAATTTTGTGGTTAAAAGTTCCATGAAAAAAATTGTGAATAAAAAATTTTTTTTTATAAAAATAATCTAAACTAATAAAAAACACGTTTTTAGTACTATTTATGTACTAGAGTGTTTTTTTTTGTTTTTTTGTTAGCAAATTCTCGTTTAAAGTTTTTAAAATAATTTTTTTTCGTTTTTTTTTTTTGAATTAATCCTTTTTGGTTACTTGTTTAAACTTTCTGTTTTTATGCTAACATTTTTGCTAACAACCACCAAAAACCATGGAAACTCTGGCATACTCTATTGAATATAGATTTTTGCAAAACTTTTTTTAACATATTTTTTTATTTTTTGCCATCTAACTAGTGTTAGTGTATTGGCTACTTACCACCCTCGAGACAGCAAAAATTTAAGAGGTCTGTTTAGTGTGTTGAGGAAAAATGCAGTTGTGACCAACATTTTACACAAAATGTAGAAATTGAATGAATTTAAAAGAAATCACTGAAAATAATGAATTATAAAAAAATTCAGCAAGATCACTTCGATTTAAATGAAAATTGGTTATATGATAAAGCGTACTATACTAATACACATGCGCAGTTCTTTCTTAAAGATATTAATCGTACCTTTAAGGATTAGAAAGGTCAGATATCTAAATTTAATAAAAAATTTGGAAGAGGCTTTTCTGTATATTTCCTAGTGGGTATTTTTTTTTATTATTCAAATTATATAAAAAAGAACCTTTTTTATCAATTTGAAAGCTAATTAAATTTAAGTGATATTTTGTAGAAAATGACAAGATAATAAATTTTTATAAAATGTTCTGAAAAGGAGTCACTGCTCACACAAACACGAATTATCAGCTTTATACCCTCCCCACACTGTGATGAGAGTATATACCAGTCTGTCATTAAGTTTTTAACGCATTGATATACACGTCGTAGACCCCATAATGTATACCATGCGTTCCATGATGCACCACAAATGAAATTGACCGAGGGTCTTTAAATATGGTTGATGTTTTTAAACACGGATAAATCGAAAATTTAACATTTTTTATATAAAATTAAATTTCGCTTTTTATGTGATGCAAATCTGGATTTTTAAAATAAAATCTTATCCATTATTTCCGTACAAAAAATAAATGTATTGCATAATTTGAAATTTTATATTTAGAACAGATTTTTAAAAAGCTTAAAATTCGCACTACATTCTTGAACCTTTAGGTTTATCTGTCCAAGAAAAAAATTTATTGAAAAATATTATTTGCGTTTGTGTATGGCAATCTGCATTGCATTTTATGAAAATTGATTATTTTGTCAAAAGTTGAACAAAATGTTAAGTTTTTATCAAAGTTTGCATAGTCTTTAACAAACTATCACTTAAATTTGATTAAACTATAATTATCTTTACTTCTATTTAAAAAAAATATTTAACTCTCAGTTTCTTGAGAACAAAATAGATCCATAAAAAGTACGAGGGCGGATCAATAAGTCCGTGACTTTTCGAACTTTCCTCATGCACACAGATAAATAAAATGCCAACTGAATTGAAAAGTGTATTTTTATGTTAACAACTTATGAATTCAGTTAGTATAACGATATTTACATTAGATTTCTGAATATTTTGGGAGTTGCAACTAAAATTCAGTTGAAACAACCGAACTTTGTTGTAAAAACTAATGCTGAGTTGTACCAACTGAATGAACATCGTAATAACCGAATTTGAGACGAAGTAGACGAATTTAAGTTGGCAAACAGCTAAATTTTTCTCTGTGTGTGTTTATATGAAATGCAACACTGCTCCCATCAAGTACCACCTGTTAGTAGACTACTGCCAAATTTTGAGCAAGTTCCGTCATTTACTTTGCGTTTAAAAGCTGTTCAAAACATACAACTTCGTGGATTTTTTTAAAAATGGAAAAAAGTGAATTTCGAGTGCTCATTAAACATTATTTTTTGCGAAAAAAAACCGTCAATCAAACTAAGGAAAAGCTTGATAAATACTATGGGGACTCTGCACCATCGATTTCAATGGTCGAAAAGTGGTTTACTGACTTTCGTTATGGTCGCAAAAGTACAAATGACGCTGAACGTGCTGGACGGCCAATTGAGGTCAATACACCCGAAAATGTCGAACAAATTCACGATATGGCGTTGGCCGATCGAAGAGTAAAAGTACGTGAGGTTGTTGATGCCATAGGCATTTCATATGGCAGTGTGGTTTCGATTTTAAATGATCAGTTGGGTTTAAGAAAGCTGTCCAGAAGCTTGACCAGAACTTAATTGTGGCCAATAAGGTGATGGTAACAGTTTTTTGGGATGCAAGCTGGATAATCCACATCGATTACCTTCAAAAGTGAAAAACAATAAACGGTGACTATATGCAAACTATTGGACCGATTTAACGAGGATTTAAAAAAAGACGGCCCCATATGACAAAGAAAATTTGAGAAACGTTGGACTAAGTGTATTGAGCTAAAAGAAGATTATGTTGAAAAATTAATTTTTGCAAAAAAAAAAACTGTGTTTCAAGTCACGGACTTTTTGATGTTTATAAAAATGTTTAAAAGCAGAGAGCAATTTCAAAGATGTGTCAAAAAATCATCAAAATTATGCAAGAGTGCAAAATTATGAAAGAGGGCTACGATATGAATGCTTTCTGAATCAGAGATATCCGATAACAACTTTCTAATTTTCTTAAAAATTCAAACCTTGACATAATTACGATATTTAGTAAAAATGAATATGAATGAATGAATGTGTAGTAGGCTTTATAGAGAATATATGATTAAATATAAAGAAAATCGGAAAATATAAGGTCAAAAATGGCAATTTTTTTTATTGTGTTTTGGGTTGTAATACCGTTTCTTTATTTTCAATGTAAATGTCAGTCATTTGTAGAACAAATAAAATTTTTTGCTAACCTTGTAGTTCATTTTAAAAAGCAAACCACATCAAATGACTGTTTTATGATTTTACATTCATTTTTTACATGAGTTTTTTGTTATTTAAAAAAAATTTATGTTTGTTTATTTTTTACTAACATATGTGGTACATTTTTACTACAATTGTGGTTAATTTTTTGAACACTAAAAAACAAATGACAATGTTAGTTGAATTTACTAACATGTAAGTCGTCCTTTCTTTTAGTGAAATTTCATTTGTTTTTAACTACATTTGCAGTGGTCTTTACTTATATAGTATTCGCAGTGTATATATTCCTTATACTTATTGAATTTTAAGCTGATTTCGTATTGTTTGTCCATCTGTGTGGCTGTTTCGCGATCAATAAGCGAACACGCAATTGGGGGCTGCTGATTTTTATCTACATTGGACATCGTTGTCAAAATTTTGCATTAAAAATCAGCATTTGTAACATACACTGCGTTGCATATCTATAATTATAAATAATTTTAAAGGGACAAAGTCTCCCCCTTCGCTCACTGTTCAAACCCCTTCGGCAATAAATTGATAATTAAATATATATATTCACTTGAATATGACCTGACTCACTAATACACTGCGTTACATAACTATAAATACAAGGATTTTTGCTATATTTTTTTTTAATATTACAAACATGTTTTTAATACTTATAATCGTTTTTAAGACTGTGATAACTGATCTCTTGTTGTGTAAAATTTAAACGATTACTTAATTGATTTAAGAGAAAAATTGTGTAATAATAGTGTTGCTTAACTCTAATCAGATATAACGGTAAACAAAGAAGAATGGCAAAAAAAAAGGAAAATTAAAGAATTATTGTGTTTTTTTATGTAATTTTAATCAATTTGAAATAAAATGCCGAGTGGTTCTTATCTAAGTGATTTTTAAAAAGGTCAAATTTCAGCCAATTTAAAAAGTGGATTAAGTTTTCGGGAAATCGCTAGAAAAATAAACCGTTCAGATGTGGTTGTGGCAAGTTTTCCAAATAGTCCGTGTGCTTATGGTAAAAATAAAGCTGGAGGTTCAAAATAAAGCTAGCTAACTAGGCTCTTAAACGACTCCAAGAGAATTATTCGCCAACTGGAGAAACGTAGGTCAATAATCGCTGTAGCTGGTTGGACTGTTTAAATATAACTTTATTTTATAGGTGATTTTTTTGATCATCAACTTCAATCTTGATGGTCCAGATTTTTACAGCCACTGGAGATACGTACGTAAGGAACCATGATATTTCTCAAAAATAAATTTTAAAGACGGATCCGTTATGGTATGGGGAGATTTTTGTTTCGACGGTATGGTCAATTTGGCATTTCCAAGCACCAGAATGAATCCTTTTGAGTACAGTACAGTATTAGAAGACAAATTAGAAATTTTTTGAAAATAGCAAGAAAGAAGAATTCATTTTCCAACAAGACAATGCCTCAGTTCGTGTAAGTCGTCTGACGATGGAATGGTTATCTTAAAAAATATAAGAGTGTTGGAATGGCCCGCATATTTTCCGGATCAAAACCCCATTGAGAATATTTTGGAACTTTGCAACCAAGTTCATACACTGTGGAGGGTATAAAAAATTTTGCTGCAACTAAATTTAATGCATATATCTAACTTGGTTAACTTGTGAGTGCTTTTGTTATGACTTCTCATCTAACTATTGATATTTTTCGTTATTTGACTAAATGGATTGATTTTACTTTTTGCTGAGCCAGCAACAATATTGGCTGCATTTAAGTAAACAGTTGTGTCCATCAAAATAGTTTAAACAAACTGTATAATTAGTTTAATCATAATGTCTGTGATAGGGTTCCCGGGATATATTTTAAATTTAATGGCGAAGTAAAAAGTATTTTATCATCATGTTTTCTCGACAATATAGTTGGTCTATATTATTACTCCCGTCTGTATATTTAAGCAAATTTAACAATTTCTTTAGTATTTCTTCTGGAAATGTTTTTAATCTGATGTTGTAGTTGATGATTTTGAATTTTTTTCTATACCTTTTTGCAATACAAAATATAATACTTTATGGATTTTTTGCCAGTTTTACCCGTTTGATTTTTGGTTTTGGGGGTTTGTTATGCTGTTATTGAATTTCTAGCAATATATGAATAAATGTAATAAAGTGGGTTGATTTTTTAAGTTGTTGATGGTTTATTTTGTAATATTTTTTATATTTTTCCAATCATGGTGTAGCATTTGTTGTTTATTTGGTTTAATATAACCAACCAGAAGAAAAATAGATGAAAAAAGATGAAAAAAAAAGAAACGACAAAATATGTTTTAATATATTACTTATATTCAATTTGTACATTTATTACATTGCTGATGGTAAACAAGTCAATAACAGTAAAAATATTCAAAAGTTTATTAGATAAGAAATTTCTACCCGATCAAAAAAAGGGTTTTCTTAACGACAATATCCTATCTTATTTGGGATAACCAGTAATATCAAATTAGATTCCCCAAATAGATTACTGGATTAAATTAAAAATAGATTACTGGATTAAATCGATTATATTAATACTGGGATCATGACATTAACTTATTGCCAAGAAAAATAATATTTCAAAATCAAGAAACGTGCACGCAGAGAAAAAATATGGTTGCAAAATGATTGCGGCCACAAAACTATGTATACTACAGCAATAAATGGTGGTTTCAATTAAATTATTATTGTGTCAATCATATTTCAATAATAATATGGTTGCTTTTATCATGTTCTAGTAAAAATTTCTCTTTTTTTCAGTTATCATATTATTGTATTATCTACAATCATACTATAGTATTTATTATCATATTCCTATATCTAACTGCAGCCATATTATTTTTTTATGAGCGTCTTCGCTCTTTTAGTTTCATTCTTGTGTGAGATTTTGTGAACAGAAGTTGTGAGAATCAGTCAGCCACAATAAATTAAATAATATTAAACAAAAAGACATTAAAAATTAACAAACGTAGTGGTGTTAATTGTAATGGTGATCTGTTTTGCGGAAGAAGGAATAAGTTTGTAGTCTCAACCCGGTCTACCCTGGAAGTCTAGGCAAAAGTGTGATTTGTTTTGTGGAAGGAGAAATAATTTGTAGTCTCAACTTGGTCTGCACTTTAAGTCTAAGCAAAAGTTTAATTGTCGGGCACCCGTTGAATAAAGTTATTGTTGATTATAAAAAAGTTATCAAAAAAGTGCTATATTTTTAATTGCTTGTAATTACGCAAATATTGTTAAAGGAAAAAAATGTGAAAGAAAAATTTAAACAAAATGCACGTGCTTTTAAGTATGTAGTGCGAAATAATCATAATATGATTGAAATAATCATAACATGGTAATAAATGATGACGATAATTCGTGTCTATGATCATAATATGATAACTAGAACTATAATATATTTATAATGCATCTATTACGATTGCTGCAAACATGGTTTCATCATTATAAATGTATTGTGAATTGTATTCTTAACAATATTTTTATGCGTGATTTATTCTGTTTGTATAGCTGACACAATATTTCACAAAGATTATTCTTTAGCGCAAAGACAATTTGATTACTTAAATTATGTTAAACCTAAGTTTATTTAAATATGTGATTTATTAAATAAATATACTATTAAAAAACAAGCTTCAACAGAATGCTGGGAGAATACTGTAGGATTCATATTATGACAATTCATACAAATTTCCAGAACCATAATATGAAAATATTGGGATATATTTGGAACCATAATATGACAATATAATTATCATATTATGATACAGAAGCAGATATGAGTATGGTTGTCATTACCATAGTAACATGGTGTCGCAATCATAAATGCAAAACTGTATGATGCTCTTCGAATATGGTGCCCTCAACCATGTTTTTTCTTTACGTGTGGGCATAAACGACATGAAGTGGTCGACAAAAGTCTACGTACGACCCCTATTTCAACGACTTATGCCTTCTGAAACCATAATTAACCAAAGTAATGATACAGTTTTCTTTCAAGTGTATTTTTATTAATATATTAAAAAAAAAAAAAAAACTCTTATTCACTAAAAACTACAGAAATGGTTCACAAAAATCTACATACGATATGTGCACTACCATAAAGAACTTTGTTACAGTATTAAAAGCTATTACTTTTCATTGAAATTAATATTTCGTTGGGCCACCACGGGCATCTAAAACTGCCTGTAATCATTTGGGCATCGAAGCAACTAAATTTTCCAGCTCTGCGGACGTAATGTTCTGCCATTCTTCTTGAAGCTTCTCTTTCAGCATTCGGGCACTAGTAATATGATTTTTTCGGATTTTTCGTTATAGAATCTGTCACACCTACTGAATTACATTTAATTCCGGGCTTTGAGGTGGTGTGTGCAGCTGTCGTGGGGCATGGCAGAGCAGCCAATCTTTGACAATTTGAGCCGTGTGCTTTGGATCGTTGTCTTGCTGAAAAATCCAACTCTGGCCAAGATTTAAAATGTCAACCGATGGTTTAAAATTTTGTTCCAAAATGGATTTGTACAAATAGCGATCCATATTACCCTCAATAAATACTAACTTTCCTACTCCAGAAGCAGCGACAGCATCCCAAACCATCACGCTGCCTCCACCATGCTTAACAGTGGCGACTAAGTTCTTAGGATCCATTGCTGTATTTTTTTTTTCGCCATACTCTATCTCTACCATCACTAACAAATATGTTATATTTCGACTCGTCAATGAACAAAACTCTTCAATATGGTTTTTGGCGAATTCCAATCGAAGTTTGTGTTTTTTTCGCTAATTAAGGGCTTTTTGCGATTAATTCTGCTGTGGTAACCATTATTATGTAAAGTTCTTTGTATGGTTCGTGGATGTACAATTACTTGCGATCTTGTTGCGAGGTCTTGGGCCAATATTGTGGCAATTACTTTTGAATCTTTGTCCACTTCTTTTAAAAGTAGCTAACGACTTAGTTATTTTGGGCGACTACTACGCGGTTTTTCCATTAGTAATAAATCACGGCTTTTTTCTGTTATTATTCAACAACAAAAGCCAATACATGCTGGTCGTATGTATAATTCATGAATAATTTTTTAAGTTTACATTGCAATAAATATATTTATATCAATAAAAATAGATTTCAAACAAAACTGCTTCATTACTTTTTTTCTTTAATGCTTTTGATCTCATAAAATCAGCAAAATTGTGGTCGTACGTAGACTTTTGCCGGCCACTGTAAACGTTAATGATACGAATTGTATTAATTATTCACATTGTAAGTCCTTAGAACCGTAATTAAAAAGTTATACTGATATTAAAATTGAAATTACATAAAAGTTTAAGCAATAAAAAGTAAAGTATTAACAAATTATAATAAAATATTACAACTTTTAAAATTTAGTCCAGCAACATGTTCTTAGTGGATCTACTTAGATACAAAGATATATGTAGTATTTGGTGGATTGAACAAAACCTTAAATCCAATACAATTTTAATTTTGATTTAAATTTAAATTTAAAACGACAATTTTTTTTCGACATATTAAAAAAAAAATAGTCATCAGGCTCATATATAATTATGTATGGGATTATATATAGCACTAATTCTTATATGTGTAGAAAATATTAATGATTTGTACCATATATCATACAATCATATCACATTTATTATCATATGAATCATATATAAACATATTTTACATCACATGAAAAAATGTTTGTTATCAGAGAAGGCAAATTTGCGATTTTCTGGCATTCTCGGTTAAACAAAATAAAAAATACAATAAAAACAGTTAAAAAAAATATATATAATAAAAATGGTTTTAAATAAATCTTTAAACAAAAAAATTGTTGCCAACTTTTCTGTTATTGTTGCAATTTTTCGCAGTTTTTTTAGTTTTTAATTTTGCTACTTTTTGTGTTCTCTGCCATATATAATTACATAATATTGTATGATATATTTTCATATCTTAATATGTATAGCATATATTAGCACATATAACATTAATTTATATCAAATATTACATCAAACTTTCAAAAATTTTTTCAAACTTTCAAATTTTTTGAAAATTTATTAATTTATTTATTTTCCTGAAGATGCTACACAAAGGAGTAGCGAAATATTGAAAATAAAAAAACTTTTATATAAAAAACAAACCTTAACTCAAATAAGTGAGACAATTTATTTTACTGATTTGGTAATTTTTTGTATTTAAATCACCTTTTTCACCATACGAAATCAGAAAAAATTCCGACTGAACCTGTTCCAATTATAAAATTCTTTTAGCTTTGCATTTTGAAATATAATTCACTTTAGTATAGCAACTCCAAACCAGTTTCGAATAAAGGCTGAAAATAGGCGTCCATGTCGTTGTGAATACTTACCAATATATGTATATAAAAAATGGGCTAAATCAAAGAGGGTAATGCAAAAAACTCGGTGATTTCATATAGAATGTCCCATGTACACAAAAGATGTCATAAAAAAAAAAAAAAATGTAAATTGTTTGGTAAACAATGTTTACCCAAAAGTGTCGAAAATTATTGACGTTCGCCATATATACATTTTTTTATTCGGGCACATAAAAACTAAACAAGACGAGACAAAATGTCTAGAGTAGTTCCTTTTTTACATTTTTTTATACAACTCATTTTTTCACAAAAAAGTTGTTTATTTTAAAGTGAATTTTGTTTTTTTTTTGGTTTTTAATTTGAAACATGCATTATTAAAAGTTTATTATAGTACACTTTTTTTTTTTGTTTGTGTTCGTGTTTGAAAATTATATGGCAGTCATAGTAGAAGTGGCTTAATATGTATGTGTGTTTTCATAAATAACAATTTATATAATTTTGCATAATCATATACGTAAACACATATTTGCCTGTGCTATTTTATGTGCTATAATTTTCTTATGTAAAAATAATATTTTAACTATATAACGGGTTTTTCAATAAGGACTTGACAACTTTTTTTAAAATAAAACGCAAACCATTTGAGATATTGTGAAAGGCGTGGTAGAGAAGAATGCGTGTATTTTCTAAAAATCATAACTACATTGCAAATTTTCAATTTTTTCTGAATCAGACTGCGAAGTTTCTGGTAACGAACCTTCGTCAGTGAAACTGTTTTTTGAATTTTTTGAATTTTTTGAATAATGTAATATTTGTTATATTTTTTATTTGTTCGATTGCGTCTATATGAAATTTTCTGTGCAATCACTGACTGTGGTATAGATAAACTGATTTCTAATGCCACATGCACTCGCACTACACGTTAGACAGAGCGCTTTAGCCCTCTGAGCTATCGTCAGGTCGAGTTTTGTTGTGATTAAAACTAGTTTTATTCAATACACGGTGTTTTTGTTCTTGCATACATAATCTCAGAAGTACAACTCCATCAACACAACAGTTCTATTTTTAGAAACTTACCTCACTCTAATGTCCACTGTTTTCCCATATGTTGCAAGTTATGCCATATCTATGATATATTCTTTGTATATTCGATAGATGGCGCTTACGTAGTTAGGGAAGAATTGAGATATTTCCAAAACTTTATTATCGCTTGAAATATAATCAAAACATTTATGAATGGAACTCGACTTCTTTCATATGGCCACCTCGGGCACGTCGGCAGCGTTCGATTCGTTGAACCCTATTTTCGATGTGTGACCGAGTACACATTTCGGCCGTAACGGCCGCTATATCGCGTTCAATGTTGGATGAGAGTTCTTCCAACTTCGTCGGCTTGTTGGCATAGACCAATGATTTGACGTAGCCCCAAAGAAAAAAGTCTAGAGGCGTTAAATGGCACGAACGATGCGGCCTATTTACTGGGCCATTTCTTGAGATAACACGCTCACCAAATTTACTCTTCAATAAATTGATTGTAACATGGGCTGTGTGGCTTGTGGAACCGTCCTGTTGAAACCACATGCTGTCCTAGTCCATGTTTTCCAATTCGGGCTAAAAATAATCGGTAATCATGGCGCGATAACGATCGCCATTCACAGTAACGTGACGATCGTTATTTTCGACGAAAAAATGTGACCGGCCTGCAATGCAAGCCGCACCAAACAGTTATTTTTTGTGGATGAAGTGGTGATTCATGGAGCACATGTGGATTTTCACTAAACCAATAACGCATATTTTGCTTATTGACGAACTTGTTATTGCTTGTCTACTAGGGCGAGAATAACGACCGAAAATTGGAGTTAACGCTCTTAAAGTTGCGGTCACCGACTCCGAATTTTGGTAGTACATTTTTATAATTTGCATACGTTGTTCGTCCGTGTACTTCACCATGATGAAAATGTTGAGTTTACTGAAAAAAAGGAAAGTAACAGTTAGATGATCAGTGAAATAGTGCGTTCAAAAATTTAATTCAAAGTTGTCAAGTACCTATTGGAAAACCCTTTATTGACTGCTTTTTTAGCTTTAACCTTTAAGTGTGTGGTGGGGTACTTGAATAAATAATTTCAAAATGTGGACCATTTGAGATCTAGCATTTGTTATGAGAGTTCGTGAAGACAATTTGATTCTGGGATATCATTAGTATTTTTTTAAACCTCATAAACGCTTTTCTAGGGTGCCTTTCGCTACATATATATACAATTTGGACAGGGCAAAAACAATTGTAAAAAAATATGTTTTTCCTGTTTTAAAGTGCACCATTTAGGAAATAGAGCGGTCGGAAAATATTCGTTTTTAAAAACTTTTAAAAATTATTTGTTTAGTCAAACGCAATAAAAACGTATACCCTACTCAGGAAAATAGCATACAAATTTTTATATTTCGCGATTTTGTTAAAAATAAAAAAAATATTTTTTTTTTTTCACACACACAATGAGTAAAGACAACATTTTGAAAATTTAATAACTTTTTTCTGGGTTAACAAAAATCGAAAATTTTTCAGCAGTTTTCTCATTTTTCCTGCTTTTTGATTGAGTGTTGTTTTTAAAGAACAATTTTTGTGAGTGTATTAGAGAGCAAATGATAGGTAGCAATATTTTTTTTTAAGGAATTTGTACTGGTGATGGTATTATTTTTAATAGTACACATGAGGGTTAACAGCTAAAAGGTGTGAAGAGTTTAACGTTTTAGTATTTTTATGCTAACATACAATGGTTGTGCATAGCAGAGTTGGATTGGTTTTATTACTAAACTTAAAATGACAAATCGGTAAAAATTGTAAATAAAAAATGAGTTTAAATAATTTTTTTTAAACAAATCGATGGTCATAAGCAAGGACATAAACTTCATGTACTAAAAAAGTGTGTTTTGTGGTCTTATAATATGCATAAACTCACAATATATTTTCTGTTACCTCTTCAAGTTCATGTATAAAGTTTTACGTAAAGTTTGTTTTCAAATGTAAAATCAATTGAAATCCATAGAAATATTTTTCGAACTTTTTCTATCGGTAATTTAAAAAACAAACTGAAGCCAATATACGTTTTTTCGGTAGTAGTTAAATATAAGCAGTTAAATTTTGAATTTTATTTTTTGTCTTTCATAAAAAAAGTCCAATAATTCCCATAACATTTTGTACAAAAAAAAATTTGTTTACATACAAAATTATTTCAATTGAATTTATAAGAAATTCACACATGCCAACACAAAAAACATACAAACATTGGCTTGTGTTTATGTTCTGTTTTGTCATCACAAAAAAATTTTTAAATTTCAAAAACAAAGTTTTAAAGTCGTTATATATTAAAGGTTGTTTTAAAAGACTTTCAGTTATTTGTACTACTTGTATCGGTTATTTACACAATGTTTTAAAATAAACATCAAAATGGGTTGAATATGCAGAAAAATCAGTAGTCATTTTTTAATTGTGTTTTCAGTTAATTTAATAGGTAGTTTTTAACATAATATTGTGAGTGTACACAATTTTAAAACTTGCTCTAAAAATTTGGAAAATATGCATATACAATTATTTATTTTTTTATTTTATTAAAATCAAAATAACGTTTTAATTCAGTCTTATTGTATTGTTAAAACACAGAAAAACTTAAATTTTTTCTTCAAATAATGTTTTTTATACATAAAAAAAAGTTGTTGAACATGGAAAATGACCGCTCAACGTCGGAGGTTATGATAAGTACATGTTTAAAAGATGTTAATTCTTTTGTTGTGTAACGGTTTTGTGAGTTTGTAACATAATGTGTTGAGGTAAACCAAGGCGTATCCTCGTCGCTCTTCTAAAAATCTGTACTCGGATTTTCAGAATTTCAAAGACTAATAACAAAAAACATGCGAAGGGTGTCATTTTAAATTAATTATTTTTTATAGTTTTTAGCAATTTTAATTAAATTTTTAAGTTAATTTGTATTGTTGAAAATATGCTCTGCATATATTTTGTAAAATTATCACCAAATTTAAATAATTTATTTAGAAAAGCACGCGTGAAAAAAAAACATCAAAAACAATTTTTCTCAATTTGGGAGAACTTAACAGGGTTTGAATAGCTTGAATCCTCTTTGGCCTATAACCTCGTTATGATATAAAAATAAATTGGAAGTTATTCTTTTACGAAAAACTATGACAAATGCAATAAAAATATGCATTTACAGAAAAATAAATAAAAATATGCATTTAAAGTAAAATATGCAATAAAAATATGCATTTTCAGTAAAATATGCAAAAATATACATATCTAGCAAAATATGCAAAAATATGCTTTAACCAATCGTCGCCATTTAAATGCAAGTTCTTTGAGTCGCAAAGATATTCTGTTTACCCTGTTCTCAGACTTAAGGAAAAAAAAAGATGTATTGAATTTCCTGTCTCTGGTCATTACATATACTGCTAACACTGTACAACAGTCCGAAGCTCAATAGGGTTTCATGATCGGTTTCAATGTTTTCGAAGTCGCTGAATCCGAATATAAATCCGTATTTTCGGTTTAAGTCATGTTTTTGTGCTAGTCCAAGTGATAACAAATTCAATATCTCCCATTTTGGGTAGTGTCGGCGAGGCTTAATATATATGGCCGACCCCTATTACTTTTTCAAGAGGAAATATTTTTCCTCTTTAACCTATCCTCTGCTGACCCACTTTAGGGTTGCTCCCATACATACGGGTATGGAGGAGGGTATTTATGCAAGGATGAGGGTAGAAGGTCCCAAAGGAAAACATTTTATAAGTTTGATATAATTTTTGTTAAAAATTAAAATTGTGTTTTTTTCGACTTTTAATTGTGCAATGAAAATGAAAATTATTCAAAATTATTTTCATTGAAAAAATTTTCCCCTCGAAAAAATAATATTGATCGTGCATATATATTAACCCTCTATGGCCCTCCTTAAAATGGGAAATACTGATTCAGTTAACAGTATGGGACTTATGACTTGATTAGTCCTAACCTCTCCCCCTGCAACACAAAAACGTGAAGTGACACGAAATACTGACTTCAGATTAGGATTCAGTGACTTTGAAAACATTAAAAACATTAGATAACAGCAGGGGGTTTGGAATTGTCCCGAAACGTTTTGGAAACGTTTTTGGTGTAAACAGTGATTGAGCACAAGTTCTAAAAAACAAAAATTTTAGAGTTGTTAATTACTCCCAACTGTGATACATGAACACATTATAAATTATGGCTTCATATTAAAAACAAAATTATTATGCAGCTAATCACGTTGCTCATAATCACGTTAGATTGTGCATTTTTAGTTTAAATATTAGGTCAAACTAAAACATATTGACCATTCAATGAAAAATGTGCCAAACTCTGGAGAAGAATTATAAAATTTTATTAATATCAAAAATACGAATTTTTTGATAATAAAACAAATATTTATAAAGTTTATCACTGCCTATTTTTTTTTTTGTACTTTTTGAGACATTTCCTAAAATCATTTTTGTTGTGACCTCGCGATTAGAACCGCCATTTTGTCACCTGTTTCTTTCTATTGGTTTTGTGTTTCATTCAAAAGAACTATATATAAATGATATATTTTTGGTTGGTTGTCTTGAAAGACCTAAGTCTATTTAATACTGAAGTCCATTTTGGTACAAAAGCTTTCCATTGACTTCTATCTTCGGCTAGTCTTTTTGTTTCTCCCCAAGAAGTTCTGGCTGAAAGCAGTTCATTTTTTATTTGGCGCCTCCATGTATTTGCGGGTCTTCCTCTACGTCGGCTGCTCTGCAGATGGTAATCAAGAGCTTTTCTTGTGACGTCGCCATGGCTTTTTCTAAAGGTGTGAAACTTTAAACTTTTTCAAGCGGATATCTAACATGAATTGATTTGGTTGGGTTTTTCGCCATAGATCATTATTTGAAATTGTTGTAGGCAAAAAAACACGTAAAATTCTTCGCAAACAGCGGTTAACAAAAACCTGGAGTGCATTTGAGTCTTCACTTGTTATGTTCCATGTTTCACATCCATATAGTAAAACTGATTTTACATTCGAATTAAAAAGTTGTATTTTCGTGCGAAGTGTTATACGATTGGACTTCCACACTTTAATTAGTGAGCCAAATGATTGATTTGCTTTGACAATGCGGTAAGCTATATCTTCTTTGCTACCACCGGATGTAATTATTATAGTTATTATACTTTCCACAATATATCTTTCTTACAATAATATTTTTCTCGATAACATTTATTGGAGTTTGGTTATAACGAACTCGTGAATATTTTTCTATACAGCAGAGTTTAGTTATAACGAATTAGCAGAAACCGAATGTTTTGGTTTATTATTTTCGTACTGACTTGTACGAAAACTCGTTGATGAGAAGAAAAATTAAAATAAACTCATTATGGCAATAAATTCTTTATAACCGACCTCCACTCTGTATGCATTTTATTCAGAATCGGGGAGTTTTACATAAGACAACTTTCTTGTATTAGCATCTGTTAACCTTCCTGTCCTCACACTGGGGTATAATACACCCCAACAGCAGTGTGAAATGCGTGTAGCAAAAAATAGGTGTGAGTAAGGAAGGTTAAAAAGATATAAAAGTCCAAACCCCATGTCAAAAAAAGGATTTTTAAGTGATCTCTCGTGAAATGGAACGACATTATTTTCTATTTTTTTTTTTTTGAAAATGTAAATTTAATTACTGTCGTAATTTTTTAATCACCTGCGGTTCACATCGCTCACCTAGTATTTTTATTAAAAGATTTTGCGTTCAAATGAATTTTTTTTTTTTATTTAAGACCTAAAAAATGCAGGTGATAGATTTTACAATTCAAGTGATTGAAATAACGCTCTGGTGATTTAGAAAATACTATTTTTCATACAGTTTCGTTTGAAAACTACGTAAGCCAACGCAGACAGTCACCGCTTTCATCAATGATGAAAACGGTGATATAAAATATTTAAAAATTAAGGTGATGTGAAGCGTTGCCTATACAAGATTTAAACTTAAGGTAAACAAAAAAATAAAATATTCATGTAATGGACGATATTATAATTGTTAAATGAAATTTTTAATTAAATGCTATGCAGTGAAAGTATTGTCCCCAAAGCGGTGTTGTAAAATTAGGCCAAAAATGTTGAGTTAAAATTTGAAATTTAAAAATTCTATAAAACACTTTGATATCCTACAGCGTTTTTTAAATATCACTGTTCGTGGGTAAAAAGTCATGATATTTTTAAATTTATTTTCATCGGGATAAACATTAATTGCATTTATAGTAATTAAATGTGCTAAAATCCCAAAACTTATTTAACAAATTGTGAAAAGCAATCTGATGTAGGCGTGTCCCTATCCGGATTTCATTCCTGCCTAAGGAAATCTTCAGGGGACTTTGTTATTAGAATTTCTAGAGATATTTGTTATGTTAAATCACAAACTCAATGAGAATTTCTTGTCCTCGTCTAGGAGCGAGATTCAAATTTAAAATATCAAAGAAAAACCAAAACAACAACAAAAAATTTCACAATTGGCTTTGTCATCTTCCAAATACTACTCTGTTTTTTTGACAGACCTAGCAATGTAGTGACGTTTATTCAAGTAAATCAACAATAGAAAATCATATGTTTTCTATTAGTGTCAGTTACATTTAAATTTGCACAAGCACCTGCATATTTGTTATTTAAATTTATTTTCATCGGGATAAACATTAATTGCATTTATAGTAATTAAATGTGCTAAAATCCCAAAACTTATTTAACAAATTGTGAAAAGCAATCTGATGTAGGCGTGTCCCTATCCGGATTTCATTCCTGCCTAAGGAAATCTTCAGGGGACTTTGTTATTAGAATTTCTAGAGATATTTGTTATGTTAAATCACAAACTCAATGAGAATTTCTTGTCCTCGTCTAGGAGCGAGATTCAAAATTTAAAATATCAAAGAAAAACCAAAACAACAACAAAAAATTGTCACAATTGGCTTTGTCATCTTCCAAATACTACTCTGTTTTTTTGACAGACCTAGCAATGTAGTGACGTTTATTCAAGTAAATCAACAATAGAAAATCATATGTTTTCTATTAGTGTCAGTTACATTTAAATTTGCACAAGCACCTGCATATTTGTTATTTAAATTATTTTTCATCGGGATAAACATTAATTGCATTTATAGTAATTAAATGTGCTAAAATCCCAAAACTTATTTAACAAATTGTGAAAAGCAATCTGATGTAGGCGTGTCCCTATCCGGATTTCATTCCTGCCCAAGGAAATCTTCAGGGGACTTTGTTATTAGAATTTCTAGAGATATTGGTTATGTTAAATCACAAACTCAATGAGAATTTCTTGTCCTCGTCTAGGAGCGAGATTCAAAATTTAAAATATCAAAGAAAAACCAAAACAACAACAAAAAATTGTCACAATTGGCTTTGTCATCTTCCAAATACTACTCTGTTTTTTTGACAGACCTAGCAATGTAGTGACGTTTATTCAAGTAAATCAACAATAGAAAATCATATGTTTTCTATTAGTGTCAGTTACATTTAAATTTGCACAAGCACCTGCATATTTGTTATTTAAATTATTTTTCATCGGGATAAACATTAATTGCATTTATAGTAATTAAATGTGCTAAAATCCCAAAACTTATTTAACAAATTGTGAAAAGCAATCTGATGTAGGCGTGTCCCTATCCGGATTTCATTCCTGCCCAAGGAAATCTTCAGGGGACTTTGTTATTAGAATTTCTAGAGATATTGGTTATGTTAAATCACAAACTCAATGAGAATTTCTTGTCCTCGTCTATGAGCGAGATTCAAAATTTAAAATATCAAAGAAAAACCAAAACAACAACAAAAAATTGTCACAATTGGCTTTGTCATCTTCCAAATACTACTCTGTTTTTTTGACAGACCTAGCAATGTAGTGACGTTTATTCAAGTAAATCAACAATAGAAAATCATATGTTTTCTATTAGTGTCAGTTACATTTAAATTTGCACAAGCACCTGCATATTTGTTATTTAAATTATTTTTCATCGGGATAAACATTAATTGCATTTATAGTAATTAAATGTGCTAAAATCCCAAAACTTATTTAACAAATTGTGAAAAGCAATCTGATGTAGGCGTGTCCCTATCCGGATTTCATTCCTGCCCAAGGAAATCTTCAGGGGACTTTGTTATTAGAATTTCTAGAGATATTGGTTATGTTAAATCACAAACTCAATGAGAATTTCTTGTCCTCGTCTAGGAGCGAGATTCAAAATTTAAAATATCAAAGAAAAACCAAAACAACAACAAAAAATTGTCACAATTGGCTTTGTCATCTTCCAAATACTACTCTGTTTTTTTGACAGACCTAGCAATGTAGTGACGTTTATTCAAGTAAATCAACAATAGAAAATCATATGTTTTCTATTAGTGTCAGTTACATTTAAATTTGCACAAGCACCTGCATATTTGTTATTTAAATTTATTTTCATCGGGATAAACATTAATTGCATTTATAGTAATTAAATGTGCTAAAATCCCAAAACTTATTTAACAAATTGTGAAAAGCAATCTGATGTAGGCGTGTCCCTATCCGGATTTCATTCCTGCCTAAGGAAATCTTCAGGAGACTTTGTTATTAGAATTTCTAGAGATATTTGTTATGTTAAATCACAAACTCAATGAGAATTTCTTGTCCTCGTCTAGGAGCGAGATTCAAAATTTAAAATATCAAAGAAAAACCAAAACAACAACTATTTTTCTATCAACTTGGTAAACGGATTCGTTTTGGCATCCTAAATATTTAATAAATATATTAATATTATTTCTAGTAGCACTGTACGTATACGTAATGTTATATTAGTTTGATATTAGTGATATTAATAATACAGTACGTATACATGTACTGCGTACACTAGAACAAACATTTGATTTTTTATTGAATATTTTCGATTCACAATATTGAATAAAAACTTTTCACAAAACGAAGCCAGAGTACCACATTAACATGTTCTTAGTTGATAAAAAAATCGTAACTTTACTCAGAAAATTAAAAAAATGTAGTTGATTTTTAAATAAATTTCGTAAGTTGTCTTGAATGGAGATTTGCTAAAAAAAAATATAATAAATTTTAATTTTTGTTCATATTCAGTAAAAAATTTATAAATGAAGCACTGTTCCTTATATACGCAAAGTATGGCTGAAAAATTCGTAGTGGAATTACGATGTGCCCTTAGTGAGTTAATAGTATTTAAGACAAATTTAAATTTCTACTTTCTTTAAAATAAAACTTTACAGCTACTCCTCCTAAATGGAAAAAAGCTCTTATTAAAAAAAACTAAGAACGGTGAAGCTACACCCATTAAAAACTATTCCTTTAAAAGTGTAAGTTGTGTGTGTTGTTAAATTTTTAAAAACTGGGTTAAAAATTTAATTGAAAATCGATTGTTTGATAGAAGTTTTAAATAGGTAGAAGAAATAACAAATATTCTCTTTCCGAATGCCATTTGTATTCATTGTCTATACAATTTATACTTGTACCTTATTTGCATAGTAAAACTTTTTTCAACTCGATAGTTTTTTAAGGTCATTGAAGTTTTCAGTTTTTAAATGCAAGAGTCGTAGAGTGGGACAAAACTAGAGAAACAAAATAAATTTTAAACTAACAAGGAAAAATTTTAAAAAAATACAGGTTTTAAAACTGATTAACAGTTAAACAGAGCATTTTCGGAACGTTTAACTTCTTAACTACCCAGGCAAAAAAAAAAAAAAAAATAATCGGCACAGTATCTGGAAAACGTTGGCGGCGGTCGGTTGTGCGTTGCCAGAACGTGGAGTAAATAATCTTCACAGTATCGCCCTGTTATCCGATTGATAACAGTTTCCAAACATTGGTTTGATCGAACTTGTCACCGTTGGCATAACGTTGGTAATTCAAAAAATGTTGTGCTTTTAAAATAGCTTAACTTTTATGAAATTACTTTTGTGAAATATGTTTAATATAATGTCTTTAAAAACCAGCAATACAGTTCGGTCTTATGTTAGTCTTGTACATCCCCAGCAAAAAATAGAGCTTACCCAGAAGCGCTTCCGGAAGCCATTATTTAATTACGAAGCGCGTCCAAAGCAAATCCAGAAGGCATGATTTTTGTTCGCGATGTCACACTTGGTATGTCTCTTGTAAGCAGGTGAAAAGAGCTTCTTTTATGTGCTATTAGAAGCAATATATTCATGCCTTTTAGGCAATAAGAAGCGCTTTTTAAGCATGTTGACAACATTAATGCTTCATGGTATGCATACTTTATTGCTTCATTGTAAACATTATTCACTGCTTCAAAGAAGGCAAGCACTTCAGAATGCCTTCCCTAATTGCTTTATAGTATGTAAGGCGGTGAAGCGCTATTTTTTAAGCATACAAATGTTGTTACTGCTTACAAAATCCAGGTTATTTTTCGCTGGGTCATATTTAAATGTGTAATATATAATACATTACTTAAAAAATGCTTCTAATTGGTGGTAATAGTGATAAAAACAATATTGGCAAAGAATATTGCGGTAGTCCTGGCAAAACACATGCTTTGCGAACAAAATTGTGTTTTCCTAGTGCAATATTAGTTGTATCTTTAGTAATTTTTTATGGTGGGTTTTGCAAGAATATCCAGTACTATTTTTTTTTTGGTACGGTTGGCAATTTCGACCTATGCGGTTTATTAATTTAAAAATATGCAACACTACCCCAGTGTTTAAAAAAAAATCAAGCTCTGGTACACTGAGAGAATTAGCGTTCATGATATTAATGAAACACTTCACAGAACTTTTTTCGTAGATTCAATGAACAATTTCATTATATCCAAGAAATTTAATTAATATTTAGAAATTTTTGATAAATTTGTTTTCATTAAATTTCATAGTTTCATAAAAAAAACTAACTAATGTCATAAATTATCTCTTCACAAATCTAACGAAAATGTTCTTTGGAGGTATGAAATTGTTTCAAAGACGTTATTTTTTATTTTTCATAAAATTTCATAATTTCATAAAATTTTTTTTATATTTCAAACTTCAGTTTTAAGATTTAATTTTCAAGTGTTCAGTATATGTTGTAAAGTGCTGTATTATTTCAATGTAGCTTTTTATGAATTTGGACTCCGATGAAATTGTTTAAAACTCATATGATGTGGTTCATTGGCTTAGTTTCAATGAATTTTTCCAGACATTCATGCAGAGTTTTATTAATTCAAAGAACTTCTTAGTATTGAAAAATGTAATGAAACTTCTTCATAAATTCTGTAAACGCTGCGCTGTAGTAATGATTCAATAGTTTTGAGGTTAATTCTCTCAGTGTATACCACTGGCTGTCCAATGAATTGTTAATACACGACTAGCAGACCACTTGTTTGATACGCTATTCCAAAAAGCGTTTTGCATTAATTGTTTCACAATAATTTCCAGTGCTATCCAACCAGCAATTACCAACGGGCTCAAAAGTCTAACCACTGGAATTTGAAAAATGATGATGATCTGTTTAAAAAAAATTTGCAGTCGGAAGATTCCGATTCGAGCCAGGTTTCAGCCAAAACATTTTTTTGTGATTTTTTATACTTTTTAATATATTTTTCATATTAAATTATTTTTTTTGTGTCTGTAAAAGCTGTTTTAAGACCAACTTTTTCTTTGTTTTCCCAACATTGACAAGTTGTTTCCATTAAACACTTTATGCCAGTGCTGACGTATTTGAGAGGCCAACTGTCTCCCAGCAGTTATTATTTCCTTACGTTTTAAGCTATTAGTTATTATATCGGTCATTTACTTCAATAACGTCATAATTCAAAAATTTAGATTTTGTATAAAACGAATTTAAAGTTTAAAGTGAAGAAAAAATAACGACATAATTTCTCTCAAGAGGGGAGAATACAAGATATCAATACGACTTTTTTACACAATATGATACGTGATATAACGAATAATTCTGCGTCATTAACTCAAAAATCATGTTTATTGAGTTGTAACGTTCTTGAAGTAAATGAGCGATATGTCTTGTTAGCTCAGTGGTTAGAGTGTCGGCCAATTTTTAAACCACCGTTTTCATGGTTTTACCAACATTTTTCCAACGTTGGAAATTTAGTTTCCCCAGGGCTCGTCAGACACTTTTTGAACAGATGGACCTTTTGTCTGATGATGCTATCATTTTGGACATTCTAAAGCACTTGTAGTACTTGTTCCATTGCCTTACCAGCGGTGGTACGTTTTTGTTTTTCTAATTGGGAAATTTTAAAAACCTTTTCATAACTTTTGAACAAACAGTCCAAAATTCAAATGTAATGGCTCAAATGAAAGATAAGAATTTATAATATTAAAAGCATCAAATATCAAAGTACCATTATTTCATGCCAAAACATACATATTATGTAAAGTTAGCTTTTAAGTTTTTTACTGCATCTGCATATGCGGCAAAACCAGCTAACCTGTTCAACGCTTTATATGGCCATTTCCATAGTCATATACATTGCAGTTGTACGTAACAATGAGGTGAAATATACGGAAAAACATAACTTCTTTGACTTTACGAAAACGCAAAATTCCGCGAATTGCGAAGGAGTTTTTGATAATATTTTTTTTTTTTATATGATATGTAAAAATTAAAATTTTTTTAGAATTTGCTAAATTAATAACTTTTTTTGAATTGCTTTTACAACCCATAGTGTGGCATTACGTAGTGTGATGTGATATACATTTCTTATTAGGGAATTGTTAGCAATTATTTAAAAAAAAAATGTTTTTTATTATTATATTATAAAGGGTCCGCCAAATAACTTTTTTTTTTTGAAAATGCTATAAACAAAAACTACTGAATATTTTCTCAAATTTCTTTTTTATTTGAAAGCACAATAATTCCGGTTAATAATGGAATTTCATTCAAATGGCTGCCTCGGCTGGCCATGCAGCCGAGATGAAAATGAGCGTCATCTGAAAAGATGATTTTTTTGGCAAAATCGGCATCTTCTGTAAGTCGATCGCAGGCCCACTTAGCGAAGCGAAAACGCATTGGATGGTCAGTTGGCTTCAACTCCTGAACCAATTGGACTTTGTATGGCGTCATACCAAGGTCTTTATGCAAAATTCGTCTCAATGATGTCTCCGAAATGTTCAATTGTTGAGAACGACGGTGAATTAATGTTGATAGCGCTTCACTCACACTTTCTGCCACAGCAGCAATATTCTCGGGTGTACGCACTGTTTTTGGCTTTTCACGCTTTGGTTTATCGATGAGGATGTCAGTTTCTTTCACTTTTTTCACAAGATAACGAACACACATAGCTGACGGTGCTTCTCTTCTTCCAAAATCCGTACGCAATTTTCGCACACATTCTGTAACATTACCATGATTTTCAAAGTAATGTCGCAATATTTTCCAGCGTTGTTCAAGCGTATACACAACCATATTCGCTCAGCGGAAGGATAAAACTAATTATCTGTCAAATCAGACATGAGCTAAG
Source organism: Delia radicum (assembly GCA_021234595.1). NCBI lineage: Eukaryota > Metazoa > Arthropoda > Insecta > Diptera > Anthomyiidae > Delia > Delia radicum. The sequence goes on from CM037854.1 coordinate 136,345,386, forward strand.
TGTTACCATTCACGAAATAACCACTAGTTGAAAAAAAACGTTAGATGGCGGACCCTTTATATATAAAAAGAAGTGTACATTTTGATTGTCACTCTATAACTCGAGAACGGCTGCATAAAATAAAAAATGGCTGAATACGTTTTGTAGAACATGCAATGAGGATGAAAGGTTTTGTGTGAGCTGAATCCGAACAAACAGGACTTACCGATGACAAATAAGGTTAATATAACTAAAGCGAAGTCCCGGGTTGTTTAAAGTTTTATGTTAAGATATCTAAAAAAGTGTGGTGTGAAATTCTGAGGTCAGATTCAGCGTACATCAAACCTTTAGAAATCATACTCAATTCTCAAGATCTTGACTTATTTCAGAGTTTGTTGGCCTGTGTAGTAGAATATATAAAATATTATTTTTGGCTTAAGTGAGTCTGTTTTTAATTTTTCTCGATGCCGTAGTTCATTTTCCTTCCTCTAACCAGCTAAGGATGCCATCTACAAAAACAATAAATAATTTTGAATAAAAGTATTTTACTACTCAAAAGTAAAAAAATTGGCCTGGTGACGTGCAAAGTTTGAAATTAAAAAAAAAGAATTCTACTTGATATGTGCCAGCAATGCAGAAGTTATGACGAACGTGACATTAGAATATCAATGAAGGCAAATCAAAAATTAAGCGTTTCCTATTCTTTACTTACTACGTTTGCATTTTTTGGAGTTAAATTTGGTTGTAATAAACATTTTGTGATAGGAGTGTAACTTGCATTATTGCTCTTAAAGAAGTAAATATTTAAGAAAAAATGTAAATGAAATTAAAAAAAAGGTGACCAGAAACATGAAGGGTGCTTTGCAGTCCATTTTATATTCATGGCTTGTTAGATAAAATTTGGAATTTCTAATTTAATAATATTAACTACAAGTCAGTTTTAGTTTTTCGGTAACGGTTGACCATTCTTTCTATGGAAATGACCTTACACAGAATTCTGGTAATTTTTGTGAATTTTTTTAAACAAATTTCTTAAACGTATCGTCTTTTGAAAAGTATCCATTTAATTCTGCTAAGACTTATATTTATTAAATTTCAGCCCCCTCTAGAGTATAGTGTTAGTTTTCTACTTTTTTGGTGTTTTTTATATCTAGTTTTTTGTTGTTAGGACCGAAAAGCAAACTAGTTTAAAATGTTTGATTAAATACTAGGTAATTGCAGTTTATTAGTTTATTATATTTTTTTTTCTTTTGTTCAACAAAAACTTTTTATGCATTTTAGTATAATTAGAGTTATTTTTAAGGGGCATTAGTGGATTATGGTAATTAAATATAAAAGTTTTTAGTTTAATAAAAACAAGGATTCAATTAAAAAAATTTAATAATACCTAAATGTTGGAAATAAAGTTAGTTGAGTAAAAAGTTTTGCTTAAAACGAAAATATTGCTTTAAGAATTTTATGATTTTAAACAAAAATCAATAAATTTAGAATACGCAAAATTTTAATAAAAAGCTCTAAAAATTTTTTTATGACTTCCTTAATAAAACACATAAAAAATCATTTTATGATCACCTACTCAAAAATAGCAACAAAATTTATACATAAAAATATCCTTTTTGTAAAGAAAATTCAATAAAAAAAAACAAAAAATTAAAAGGAACCTTTTTTTTAACAAAAAAAAAAAAAACATAAAAGCAGTTGGGAGGGAAATGTATAAAAAAATACCACCATTACGCTTAACATAAAAAAAATCTTGTGGAAAAAAATAATACTTGATACGAATATAATTTACCATTTAATATGGGACTGTATGTGTTCACTAGGGTGTCCCTTAAAATGTATTTGTCATTGCACGCCTCCACACAGCTTTATTGCAAATGGTTAGAAATGGATGCAATAGATTTTTTTAACGTTTATCCGTTCTGAATTAAGGCCGATAGTGGAACAATTGTGGGCAAAGTGTATTTCTACTAAAAACTCTCAAAACTCAAAATTTAAAAAAATTAAATTTTTTAACTTCAATTATTTTTTTAATACGCTCAGGAAACTTCTGCTGTAAATATTTCTAGTTGTTTAAGTTGTAATGAAGTATCTTTATTGTTAAGTGAAAAAACAGTAATTTGTATAAGAAATTTAATTTTTGCCTGCAATTGCAGTTTTTTTAAAAAACAAACCACATCAAATTACTGTGTTATGATTTTACATTCATTTCATTCACTATTTTTTTTTGTTTTTTAAAAAATAAAACAATTAAATGTTTGTTTATGTTTTACTACATAATTTTCACTTTAATGTGGTTCAATTTCTGAACATTAAAAAGCAAATGACAATGTTAGTTAAATTTACTGAAATGTAAGTCGTCCTTTTATTATGTGAAATTTCATTTGTTTTCAACTACATTTGCAGTAGTCACTATCTACATAGTATGCTATATTCAAAATTATTCAGATGTGGAATTTTGACTTGATCGAATATAATTAATCCACTTTTATCGGGAATCAAAATTGAGCCAAGAATTTGATAAATATTCAACAACTTTTTTTTTTTAATAAATTTAAAAAATTTTTTAAAGTGCCTAATTTTGAGGTGTGGATTGATATTTTTTGTAATATAATAATTGTAGTGAAAGCAGAAGAAAATTAATTGAAAAAACATAATTCGTGTTTGTGTGTGGAAATTTGCATTGCATTTTATGGAAATTGATTATTTTGTCAAAAGTTGAACAAAATTTAAAGTTTTCTTCAAAGTTTGCATAGTATTTAAAAAAATAGCACTTAAATTTGATTAAACTATAATTATCTTTAATTTACAAGTTTGATACAATTTTTATTAAAAATAAACATTATGTTTTTTCGACCTTTAATTGTGCAATGGAAATGAAAATTATTCAAGTTCGAGGCCATACTCTATATTTCTTTATTAGGATATTGTCCTAACAAATAATCTATAGAGTTTTTTGTTTTCAAATTTATTATTTGACCCTTTCAGGAATGTGTTGATAGATTTATTTCTGGAATTTTCTAGGTTCCCATCATCAGAACACGTTTTGAAAGCGGTAACAATCCCATGCCAAACATCAATTTTAATTTTATTTAAAAAAAATATTTAACTCTCAGTCTCTTGTGAAAAAATAGACCCATAAAATGTACGAGGGCTGATCAATAAGTCCGCGACTTTTGGAACTTTCCTCGTAGTAATATGAAATGCAACACTGCTCCCATCAAGTACCACCTGTTAATAGACTACTGTCAAATTTTGAGCAAGTTCCGTCATTTACTTTGCGTTTAAACAGCTGTTCAAACCATACAACCTTGTGGGTTTTTTAAAAATGGAATTTGGAATGCTTATTAAACATTATTTTTTGCTAAAAAATCCGTCAATCAAACCAAGAAAAAGCTTGATGAATAATATGGGGACTCTGCATTATCGATTTCAATGGTAAAAAAGTGGTTTACTGACTTTCGTTGTGGTCGCACAAGTACAAATGATGCTGAACGTTCTGGATGGCCAATTGAGGTCAATACACCTGAAAATGTCGAAAAAATCCACGATATGGTGTTGGCCGGTCGAAGAATAAAAGTGTGTGAGATTGTCGATGGCATAGGCATTTCATATGGTAGTGTGGTTTCGTTTTAAATGATCAGTTGGGTTTAAGAAAGCTATCTGCAAGACGGGTGCCGTGTTTACTCACAATTGACCATAAACGTAATCGTGTGACAACTTTAAAGGATTGTTTGGAGTTATTTAACTGTAATTCGAATGACTTTTTGCGGCGTTTTGTAACTGTGGATGAAACATGTATTCATTACAACACTCCGGAGACCAAGTAACAGTCTAAAAAAACGGGTGAACCGGCTGCGAAGAAGCCCAAATTAAGGTTGTCGGCCAATAAGGTGATATCAACAGTTTTTTGGGATGCACGCGGGATAATCCACATCGATTACCTTCAAAAGGGGAAAACAATAAACGGCGAATATTATGCCAACTTATTGGACCGATTTAACGAGGATTAAAATAAAAGAGACCCCATATGGCCAAGAAAAAAGTTATTTTTCATCAAGATAATGCACGGGTGCACACGTGTGCAGTCTCAATGGCAAAATTCCATGAATTGGGCTACGAATTGGTACCTCATCCGCAATATTCTCCGGATTTAGCCCCCAGGGACTATTTCCTATTACAAACCTATAGAAATGGCTCGACGGAAAGAGATTTAGCTCCAACGATGAAATTATTGATCCAACAAATGCCTATTTTATAGACCACGAAAAATTCTATTTTTTGGAAGAGACACAAAAATTGGAGAAACGTTGCACTAAGTGTGTTGAGCTAAAAGGAGATTATGTTGAAAAATATTTTTTTTTTTTGCAAAAAAAGCTGTTTTTCATTTAAAAAGTCACGGGCTTATTGAGACGCTCTAGTATATCACGTTTTGTATTGTTAATCGCGTAGTCTAAATCTTATAATGTTTACAAGAGTGTTAAGCTTTTTAACTGATAAAAAAAAACTCTACGTGACACTAATAATTATTTTATGTAATTTGGTATTTACAGGGTTAATGTTTTCCTTTTGGACCAACAATTAAACTCTAACAAATTTACAGAATTACTTCTTTCAAATTTTGATTAAATTTGGATATGTCGATACGAACAAGAGCAATTCTTTATCGTACCAATATTAATTTGAAGACTTAAAAATTTGGGGTCAAAAATGTTTCCAGTTTCCTTTTTTACGTTTTTTTCACAATTATTCCAAAGAAACTATACAAAAATGGGTATTAAATTAAAGGTATTTTAAAAATCTCTCTGACGATTTACCAACAAAAATTTGAAGGGTTACATGTGTATTTGTTCTTCCTATGTCCACATGGGACCCCACCTTTTTAACCCTTAAAAATAATATTGGTAGGATAAATAACTGAGCTTGTTCGTTAGTTAGGGGTACTAACCCCTTATCACATACACAGAGAGAATTTTCTTGGACTAGTTTTAAAGAAAATTTTTACAAATATAATTAAGTTTTCTTCACAAAGTGAATGAAGCATTTCTTAAAATTTATGAAAAAGCTTCATAGTTGTTATGAAATTGTTTTTAATGGAACTTTTTCATTTGGGAGTTTAAAATTTTTAGTAAATACAATGAATTATTGAAATACAGCATTTAGTTAATGAAAGTTTTCAATGTACGAGTTCCATTGACATTTTACAGATCTAAAGCAAACATTTATTGCTGTCATTCTCTCTGTGTATCCAAATTTAATGTGAACGAAATTCGAAGGGACATCCTAGTGTGCACGAGTGGCAACATTTTTTTCCCTTCAGTTTTTTTTTTTTTGTATTATAAGATTTACTTCCGCTTACCTCATTAAACACAGGACGATTGTTCAAATAAGAACAGCAGCAATAACAACAACAGAATTAACAAGGACGTTGTCGTCATCGCCGTCGTTATTGTCGACAACAAACGACGCGTCTATGGCATTGATGCCAAAAACTAGAAATGGTAGACGGTTTTTTTGTTGTTGGCATTTGTGCATTTAAAAAACATATCGTCATTATGCCATCGTTAAAAGCTCCCCAGGGGTAAATTTTATATATTATGACCCGGGTATTCTTTTATACGTAATTTTTTTTTTTATTTATGGTGAATAGAATAGCAAATTAAGGAAACATATTCGTTGTATTCCTACGTTTATAACTCATACATAAATATTTTTTGTGTAGTATAAAGCATACTTTCGGTTTTTGGCTGGCTTTTGTTTGATATCCTCAAGTCTCAATATGTGTGTGCAAACTCGTTTGTATGTTTGAGTTAAAATAATGAACAAAAAAAAAAATAGCGTCCTGATGTGTGGTTGTGTAAAATATTTGGTTGCCATTTTAAGCCAACAAAAAGATTGGTGGTTGTATGTTAGGCAATAATGAAAATGCAAAAAAAAATACGGTTCATTTGTTTGGTTAATAATAAAAAACGACTGACAGTGGGCTAAAGCATTTAAATTTGATTCTTTCTCAGCCTACTGTCCAAAAATAAAAAAGTTACAAAATTCAAAATATTAAGTGTAATAAATAACTAAATTTTTCTAAAAATCGGCCAAAAAGAAATTGTACTTGTAAATGAATGGAATTTTTATAACCGTTCAAAAAGTGCTGTTGTTTTGAAGAATAGATTCGTTAAATATATCGTATCGAAAAAAATAATAATGATTTGCGATATATGGAGTTACTTAAAAAATGTTCGACTGTCTTTAGATTTCCTTATTTCTCAACGTCTTATGCATTTAGAGAAACGATGGACAGCGTTAGTTTTGATGGCCATTTAAATGACGAAATATGAAAATAATGACTTGAAACTTACAAGAGATTCCGATTTTTAATTTATTTAATTTTTTTGATCATAGTTCTTTAACTTTCACATCCAAGCCAGTTTTTAAATGAGGTTTTCGGAGACGTTTAATTTAATTGATTGTTAACAACAGTATTTAACATTAATATTTGAAAATTGCTCGTTAAGGAGTTAAAAACACAACACACTTTGAATGCAGCAATAAAGTAGGATCAAGTGGATACCTAATCCACAAGGTCGGATCCAGTTTCTTCTTAAATTATGGCCATAGTGTCATATGAAATTAACAGAATTTAAAAAATTTCAATATATGATATTAAAAATGGCCCATAGCTTGGCTCCTGAGCACAGACCTGAAAAACTTTGAATGCAGAAATAAAGTAGATCAAGTGGTTACCTAATCCACCAGATCTGATCTCGTTTCCTCTTAAAATATGGCCACAGTGTCATATGAAATTAACAGAATTTAAAAATTTGAATATGTGATATTAAAAATGGCCCATAGCTCGGCCCCTGAGCACAGCCCTGAAAAACTTTGAATGTAGTAATAAAGTAGGATCAAGTGGTTACCTAATCCACCAGGTCGGATCTCGTTTCCGCTTAAAATATGCTTTATTACAAATTCAAAATTTTTATTTCATTTACACGACAAAACACAAATATTGTTTTATTCATGTTTTGATATTTTTTTTTTAATATTTATTTAACAGCTGATGGTAAAATTGACTAAGAATGAGAGAGAATAGAAATTACTAGTGCTATCATTCCTCGGTGAATTTCAATAAAATGAAATTTAACTATGGAATTTATCTTCACACACATCAAATATATTAATTTTTTTTAAAGTCGGATTAGCAACAAAAAAAAAAGGTTTAATCTCGATATTACGTCACTTCAATCGTGTACCAAATTTCATTGCAAACGGATATATCCCACTGTTCATGGCTTTAGAACACAGCTATGTATCTAGACCGAATTTTTAGTTTTCTCATTTCACTTTGTAAAACCTAAGGCGCAGAATCAATTCCTCCAAAATGTACATCAAATGAAAGCTATTAATTAGCTTAATACTCACATCGAAAAGACATCAACAAATTTTGGGGACTTTAAGTTTTATGGAGCAACCAAAATGTTCATAATCTCAAAAACATCCATATGTAAAATATATAATATTGCAAATTTAAAATTATTTAATGCGATTTTCTTCAAATAAGTACCCCTAAACTTTATTTAGTCAAAAGACCTCCAAAAAATTCATGGTTTGCTAAATAATCGTGGTTTTATTTTTAGGTTCTAATATATAGCAAACAAAACGTTTGATTTTGTTTTTATTTTATATACATATTTTGATATGTGATAAATGAAAATGTGTTTTGATTAACGTGGCTACCTGCCGTTTGGCTAAACTCCACGGTGTATTCAAACACTAGGTGAATACAGGCGTCCAACCAACGCCCCTTACGCTGGACACTGAGTATCCAGTTTGGGTTCCAGTTTTGAAGTATATTGTTCGGACATATCTCCAACCACTGGTGAGGTCGAGGCCTACCTAAACCTCTGCTTGATCTTTGGGTCACAGCACCCGGTTGAGAGTGCAACTCCACATCGAACACCGAAGTGTTCTTCCTGCTTAGGCATAACCACAGCCACCACGAAACTCCTCGAAGGGCCTTTCCCAATAGCCATTACCGTTATGGTCCATAGTAAGAGCATGTAAATAATACGAACACATTGACATGTCACTATATATATAATTACCAGACAAATGACCAACCAACATTCTTCTTGTATCGCCCTTTTTATGCCTTCCGATGCAACATCACTACTTTTATGAGAACATTCTGCATACCCAGATACAACTCAAATTCCATGTGAACATTTTGTTCTGACATCCATCCAACATCCAGATGTAGAAACCCTTCTTCAAACAGCAAACAGCCAGACAACGAACAACCCAAACAACGCCTGCCGCCAGCTCGACATCACAACAGCACACTCCAGATTCTTTCTGCTTTCTACGACGGTATTAAGAAATTAAGGAATCTAGAGCTTTTTCACCCTTTCACAACATCACTCCTTTTTGGTTTATTTCGTCTAGTCCATCGACTGAGATTATCGTCAGGCTTCACACCTTTCCGTTATTTTTCTATCTTCTGGTATCACATGTATACCTTGGACATGTCTTAATTCATATTGATTTACAACAGAGGATCCCTCTAGGTACCTTCACGGAGGGTCAGTGGCTCCCGTGGTACCAATTTAAAGGAAACCAAGTGAACCATCTACCAAAGTAGAAATGACAAAAGGTAACCCATTAAAATAGCCATGATCGTCAACCGCCAAGAACGTACCTCTAGTGTAAACCAATAGAGGCCTCGAGCTTGTCGTTGCCCAGGTGAGACCAACGTGTAGGTGATCTTAGTCACTTGTTGCTAGCAAGCTATATTGACCTCATTGATAAATACAATGAGGTCTATAAATCATGTTACTATAATAAAATACAATAGAAACTGTAACCTTGATATTTTCAATTAAACCGCCAAAATGTTAAATTAAACGTTCAATATAAATGATTTACGCTATTGGCTTTAGCATGCTTAAATAAAAAGTAATACAAAAGAATAATGCTGAAAATATTTTTCCTCAAAGTGTCGAAAATTTTCTAAATTCAACAATTACCATTGACGATTTCCAGGATACGATTATTTTCAATTGAAAGTTAATCTAATATAGAATTTAAGCCGATTAATAGTGAAAGATTTTGAAGTTATTCTCTGCCATATTGCCATATTGTATCTTTTTGAGGATTTATGAAAAACAATATATTGAAGCAACTAACTGTTGTTTTTCAAGGTCACAATAACAATACATTGATATATGTTTAGCCCACTGTAAACATTTTTTTATTTAATTCAAATACATATAACAGTGAGAGTGAAAAAATTTCACCAGCATTTAACTAGACAAACAAAATAACTTACACATACACATTCATTTACAACACTGTTTCTCATACAATCAAACAATTTATAAATTTGCCAGGATATAAATGAATTCATCCATAAACAAATGGGTATTGTTAGACTACAATAAAAAAAAAATAATGGAATAGGAAACTAAAAAGTGAACGTATGTATAAAATAATGAGGCTCTTAGTCTTTTAAACGAGTTAAATTTTGACGTTTATTATACGCTATTGTATTGTATTTTATTTTTTTATTTTTTTTTTTTTTGTTTTTTTTGCACTTTATAAACAAATTATTATGTGGTAAAATGAGCCTTTTTGTTATTGTAACTTTTAACGGGGCAAAATTAAACCATTGAAGACACATCCCTTCAAAATATAAAACAAGAGTACCGACCATTGTAAATAGCTTAAAAAATTACGTTTACCAAATTCCGTCAAAAAGTTAATATTAGCGAAAGTTAGTTTAACAAAAATTTTCACTAAAGTCGACCAAAGTCTACCAAATATTTTAAAATGTTAGTTTAAAAATTGTTCACATATTTATTTGATTTCTAAAATAACATTTTAAAATATATGGTAGACATTTACTGTAATGAACTTTTTATTTAATTAACTTTCGCAAATATTAACTTTTTTGACTGAATTTTGATACACATACACTCAGGAAACTTCTGCTTTAAAAATATGTGGTTGTTTGGGTTGTAATACAGTTTCTTTATTTTTAATGTAAATGTCAGTCATTTGTAGAACAAATTAAATTTTTTACTAACATTGTAGTTCATTTAAAAAAACAAACCACATCAAATGACTGTTTTATGATTTTACATTAATTTTTTACAGTTGTTTTTTGTTATTTAAAAAATTAAAAATAAAATAAATGTTTGTTTATTTTTTACTACCATGTGGTTCATTTTTACTACAATTGTTAGTGATTTTTTGAACATTAAAAAACAAATGACAATGTTAGTTGAATTTACTGAAATGTAAGTCGCCCTTTCTTTAAGTGAAATTTCATTTGTTTTTAACTACATTTGCAGTGGTTTTTACCTACATAGTGTAGTTTTTAACCTATTTACATATTACACTAAAAGATAAATCTTAGGCACATTTCGCGTTTTTCCGAAGAACAGACCTTTTTTCTATTTTACACGAAATTACTGTTGAAATTTGTCTTTTTGCTTATGCACAAAAATTCTTTGATCCATTGTGAAATGGGTTGATAAATTTAACAAAAATACAAAAATAAAGTAAAAACTGACTAGGAAACTACAAAGTGGTGAACCCGCATATTATAATGAAACTTGGATATTTTGTTGAGGACAAAATAATATTAGACAAGTTTTTTTTATGTGCGCAATCGCTTATCTAAACTGTAAGAGATTCGAAAAAACAAAAATTTTGATACCCATATTGCCTATGTTGAGGGCCCAAGATTGATATTTATTTGAAATTCAAAAAAAGGGATAAAAAAGCTCTTCGGGAAAAGTCGTGTTAAAGCCGTACGATTACGACTATTGAAAAACAGTTACCAGACAACCCCTCGATTAAAAGCCAATTGAGCCAACTCGCTTAAAATAATTTCCCTGCTCAATATCAACTAAAATTAAATATACAGTGAATCACAGCTTATTTCGTGTGACACAATATTTTTACTTCGTGTTAAAAAAAAAAACAACAAAAATGCAATTTAACAAAAATTTTATTTTTGCATTTTATTCTCTATTCACTTCTTTGTGTAACAAGTCAAAAACAATATTTGAAAAATGTTTCAAAAAAGTAAAAATATCACAAAAACAAAAATTCATACAAAATCAAAGTCACAGCTTATTTCGTGTATATACAAAACTTAAACACAATTCTTATCTAAAGATTAAAAAAAAGGTGAATTTATATTTGGTGGGGTAACGTTTTTTCTTCATCACATTACTTAAACAATAATTCATCGAAGCAACCAATTTTTTCGTGGAATCCGGGAAATCTTATACCATCCAGCTTTTATGGCCTCTATTAGGTCGTTTACGTTGGATATGTTATAAACTCTGATTTTTGTTTCAAGCAGATACCATAAATTTTCAATTACATTTATGTCTGGTGATTATGGTGGCGTTTGGAGCACATGTGGAGAATTCCAAATCAACCGTGTTTCAACTTCACCCGACTTGTGCTTTGGGTCGTTGTCTTGATAGAAGCTGAAATTCTCTCCTATGCCCAATTTTTCCGCACTCTGAAGTAAATTTGCATCAAAATATTTAGGTATTGCATTTTGTCTATATTCCCTTCAATAAAGGGCAAATTTCCAACTCCAGATGCCGACATGCACCCCCAAACCATCACATGACCACCGCCATGCTTTACAGTACCACGTAAATTTTGAGTTTGGATCTCCGTATTTGGTTCCTTCCACACGCAAACCTTTCCGTCAGGCCCACATAGGTTATATTTATGTGCAAGGTCCGCCTTTGGTGGATATTCAATACACGTTTTTTGTTTTTTTTTCCTCCTTTTAATGTTTTTTGTTTTGTCTATAAACAAAAATAGGGAGAGTAAACAAGTTTTAATTTTTTTTTTGATCAATTGTGATAATCTTTAACTTCGAGCTCATTTCAAAAGAAACTTAGGTTTTTTATTTTAAATTGAGAAATTTCCAATACAAATTGGGATTTTCCATTACAAATTCAGAAAATTCGAAATAAAATTATGATTTTCTATTTAAAATTGACAGAATTCTAAATGAAATTCAGATTTTCTTTTTCTAATTAGGAAACTTCAAAATTAAAAATGATATTGAAATTTTTCATTTGATTTTGAGAAAATACCACTTGGTATTGGGATTTCAAATGTAAAATCCCTTTTTCTAGTTTTCTAATTTCAATTTTTCTAATTTTAAATGAAAATTCTTAATTTAAATTGGACTTTTCCCGATTTAAAATGAAAAATCTGAATATCAATAGGAATTTTCTCAAAATCGAATGGAAAATCTCAAATTAATTTTGAATTTTCTTAATTTAAAATAGAAAATAACAATTTTATGTAGAATTTTTTAAATTTGAACCTTAATTTAATTTGGAATTTTCTCAACTTAAAATGGAAAAATACAATTTAATTTCCATTTTTCTTAATTTCAAATGTAAAATCACAATTTCATTTGGAATTTTCTTAATTTCATTTGAAAAATATCAATTTAACATGGAACTTTCGCAATTTCAGTTGAAAATTTTGTATTCTGAAAACTTTTCTACAAGGTATTTACCATAAAAATTATAAAAAAAAAGATATATTTTTTTCTAAATTTTATGTATAAAAAACTTCGCTAAAACTTGCAGAACTTTAATGCAATTTTGTGGAAAATCTGGCCCACAAATGAAAAACTGGGTACTCCATTTAAATCAGCGTAGCCAAAATATTTAAGATAAATGGTCGGTATTGCTGTTTTCGATATTAGCGGAAATTTGTAGCGCTGTGTAATAGAAATTCAAGAAAAAAATAAATTATCTTTGTTAATTTTTATAAACACAAGATATTTAATCATCTAATTTAAAGTCAATCCTTATTTGTCTTTGAATAACACATTGATTTAATACTATAGCATACTGAACATAGAGTAGAGGAGTATAAAACGTTATTTTACCCTATATTTTTCCCTAAGGACCTGTTGTTAAATCACAAACTCAATGAGAATTTCTTGTCCTCGTCTAGGAGCGAGATTCAAAATTTAAAATATCAAAGAAAACCAAAACAACAACAAAAAATTTTCACAATTGGCTTTGTCATCTTCCAAATACTACTCTGTTTTTTTGACAGACCTAGCAATGTAGTGACGTTTATTCAAGTAAATCAACAATAGAAAATCATATGTTTTCTATTAGTGTCAGTTACATTTAAATTTGCACAAGCACCTGCATATTTGTTATTTAAATTTATTTTCATCGGGATAAACATTAATTGCATTTATAGTAATTAAATGTGCTAAAATCCCAAAACTTATTTAACAAATTGTGAAAAGCAATCTGATGTAGGCGTGTCCCTATCCGGATTTCATTCCTGCCTAAGGAAATCTTCAGGGGACTTTGTTATTAGAATTTCTAGAGATATTTGTTATGTTAAATCACAAACTCAATGAGAATTTCTTGTCCTCGTCTAGGAGCGAGATTCAAAATTTAAAATATCAAAGAAAAACCAAAACAACAACAAAAAAATTGTCACAATTGGCTTTGTCATCTTCCAAATACTACTCTGTTTTTTTGACAGACCTAGCAATGTAGTGACGTTTATTCAAGTAAATCAACAATAGAAAATCATATGTTTTCTATTAGTGTCAGTTACATTTAAATTGCACAAGCACCTGCATATTTGTTATTTAAATTATTTTTCATCGGGATAAACATTAATTGCATTTATAGTAATTAAATGTGCTAAAATCCCAAAACTTATTAACAAATTGTGAAAAGCAATCTGATGTAGGCGTGTCCCTATCCGGATTTCATTCCTGCCCAAGGAAATCTTCAGGGGACTTTGTTATTAGAATTTCTAGAGATATTGGTTATGTTAAATCACAAACTCAATGAGAATTTCTTGTCCTCGTCTAGGAGCGAGATTCAAAATTTAAAATATCAAAGAAAAACCAAAACAACAACAAAAAATTGTCACAATTGGCTTTGTCATCTTCCAAATACTACTCTGTTTTTTTGACAGACCTAGCAATGTAGTGACGTTTATTCAAGTAAATCAACAATAGAAAATCATATGTTTTCTATTAGTGTCAGTTACATTTAAATTTGCACAAGCACCTGCATATTTGTTATTTAAATTATTTTTCATCGGGATAAACATTAATTGCATTTATAGTAATTAAATGTGCTAAAATCCCAAAACTTATTTAACAAATTGTGAAAAGCAATCTGATGTAGGCGTGTCCCTATCCGGATTTCATTCCTGCCCAAGGAAATCTTCAGGGGACTTTGTTATTAGAATTTCTAGAGATATTGGTTATGTTAAATCACAAACTCAATGAGAATTTCTTGTCCTCGTCTATGAGCGAGATTCAAAATTTAAAATATCAAAGAAAAACCAAAACAACAACAAAAAATTGTCACAATTGGCTTTGTCATCTTCCAAATACTACTCTGTTTTTTTGACAGACCTAGCAATGTAGTGACGTTTATTCAAGTAAATCAACAATAGAAAATCATATGTTTTCTATTAGTGTCAGTTACATTTAAATTTGCACAAGCACCTGCATATTTGTTATTTAAATTATTTTTCATCGGGATAAACATTAATTGCATTTATAGTAATTAAATGTGCTAAAATCCCAAAACTTATTTAACAAATTGTGAAAAGCAATCTGATGTAGGCGTGTCCCTATCCGGATTTCATTCCTGCCCAAGGAAATCTTCAGGGGACTTTGTTATTAGAATTTCTAGAGATATTGGTTATGTTAAATCACAAACTCAATGAGAATTTCTTGTCCTCGTCTAGGAGCGAGATTCAAAATTTAAAATATCAAAGAAAAACCAAAACAACAACAAAAAATTGTCACAATTGGCTTTGTCATCTTCCAAATACTACTCTGTTTTTTTGACAGACCTAGCAATGTAGTGACGTTTATTCAAGTAAATCAACAATAGAAAATCATATGTTTTCTATTAGTGTCAGTTACATTTAAATTTGCACAAGCACCTGCATATTTGTTATTTAAATTTATTTTCATCGGGATAAACATTAATTGCATTTATAGTAATTAAATGTGCTAAAATCCCAAAACTTATTTAACAAATTGTGAAAAGCAATCTGATGTAGGCGTGTCCCTATCCGGATTTCATTCCTGCCTAAGGAAATCTTCAGGAGACTTTGTTATTAGAATTTCTAGAGATATTTGTTATGTTAAATCACAAACTCAATGAGAATTTCTTGTCCTCGTCTAGGAGCGAGATTCAAAATTTAAAATATCAAAGAAAAACCAAAACAACAACTATTTTTCTATCAACTTGGTAAACGGATTCGTTTTGGCATCCTAAATATTTAATAAATATATTAATATTATTTCTAGTAGCACTGTACGTATACGTAATGTTATATTAGTTTGATATTAGTGATATTAATAATACAGTACGTATACATGTACTGCGTACACTAGAACAAACATTTGATTTTTTATTGAATATTTTCGATTCACAATATTGAATAAAAACTTTTCACAAAACGAAGCCAGAGTACCACATTAACATGTTCTTAGTTGATAAAAAAATCGTAACTTTACTCAGAAAATTAAAAAAATGTAGTTGATTTTTAAATAAATTTCGTAAGTTGTCTTGAATGGAGATTTGCTAAAAAAAAATATAATAAATTTTAATTTTTGTTCATATTCAGTAAAAAATTTATAAATGAAGCACTGTTCCTTATATACGCAAAGTATGGCTGAAAAATTCGTAGTGGAATTACGATGTGCCCTTAGTGAGTTAATAGTATTTAAGACAAATTTAAATTTCTACTTTCTTTAAAATAAAACTTTACAGCTACTCCTCCTAAATGGAAAAAAGCTCTTATTAAAAAAAACTAAGAACGGTGAAGCTACACCCATTAAAAACTATTCCTTTAAAAGTGTAAGTTGTGTGTGTTGTTAAATTTTTAAAAACTGGGTTAAAAATTTAATTGAAAATCGATTGTTTGATAGAAGTTTTAAATAGGTAGAAGAAATAACAAATATTCTCTTTCCGAATGCCATTTGTATTCATTGTCTATACAATTTATACTTGTACCTTATTTGCATAGTAAAACTTTTTTCAACTCGATAGTTTTTTAAGGTCATTGAAGTTTTCAGTTTTTAAATGCAAGAGTCGTAGAGTGGGACAAAACTAGAGAAACAAAATAAATTTTAAACTAACAAGGAAAAATTTTAAAAAAATACAGGTTTTAAAACTGATTAACAGTTAAACAGAGCATTTTCGGAACGTTTAACTTCTTAACTACCCAGGCAAAAAAAAAAAAAAAAATAATCGGCACAGTATCTGGAAAACGTTGGCGGCGGTCGGTTGTGCGTTGCCAGAACGTGGAGTAAATAATCTTCACAGTATCGCCCTGTTATCCGATTGATAACAGTTTCCAAACATTGGTTTGATCGAACTTGTCACCGTTGGCATAACGTTGGTAATTCAAAAAATGTTGTGCTTTTAAAATAGCTTAACTTTTATGAAATTACTTTTGTGAAATATGTTTAATATAATGTCTTTAAAAACCAGCAATACAGTTCGGTCTTATGTTAGTCTTGTACATCCCCAGCAAAAAATAGAGCTTACCCAGAAGCGCTTCCGGAAGCCATTATTTAATTACGAAGCGCGTCCAAAGCAAATCCAGAAGGCATGATTTTTGTTCGCGATGTCACACTTGGTATGTCTCTTGTAAGCAGGTGAAAAGAGCTTCTTTTATGTGCTATTAGAAGCAATATATTCATGCCTTTTAGGCAATAAGAAGCGCTTTTTAAGCATGTTGACAACATTAATGCTTCATGGTATGCATACTTTATTGCTTCATTGTAAACATTATTCACTGCTTCAAAGAAGGCAAGCACTTCAGAATGCCTTCCCTAATTGCTTTATAGTATGTAAGGCGGTGAAGCGCTATTTTTTAAGCATACAAATGTTGTTACTGCTTACAAAATCCAGGTTATTTTTTCGCTGGGTCATATTTAAATGTGTAATATATAATACATTACTTAAAAAATGCTTCTAATTGGTGGTAATAGTGATAAAAACAATATTGGCAAAGAATATTGCGGTAGTCCTGGCAAAACACATGCTTTGCGAACAAAATTGTGTTTTCCTAGTGCAATATTAGTTGTATCTTTAGTAATTTTTTATGGTGGGTTTTGCAAGAATATCCAGTACTATTTTTTTTTTGGTACGGTTGGCAATTTCGACCTATGCGGTTTATTAATTTAAAAATATGCAACACTACCCCAGTGTTTAAAAAAAAATCAAGCTCTGGTACACTGAGAGAATTAGCGTTCATGATATTAATGAAACACTTCACAGAACTTTTTTCGTAGATTCAATGAACAATTTCATTATATCCAAGAAATTTAATTAATATTTAGAAATTTTTGATAAATTTGTTTTCATTAAATTTCATAGTTTCATAAAAAAAACTAACTAATGTCATAAATTATCTCTTCACAAATCTAACGAAAATGTTCTTTGGAGGTATGAAATTGTTTCAAAGACGTTATTTTTTATTTTTTCATAAAATTTCATAATTTCATAAAATTTTTTTTATATTTCAAACTTCAGTTTTAAGATTTAATTTTCAAGTGTTCAGTATATGTTGTAAAGTGCTGTATTATTTCAATGTAGCTTTTATGAATTTTGGACTCCGATGAAATTGTTTAAAACTCATATGATGTGGTTCATTGGCTTAGTTTCAATGAATTTTTCCAGACATTCATGCAGAGTTTTATTAATTCAAAGAACTTCTTAGTATTGAAAAATGTAATGAAACTTCTTCATAAATTCTGTAAACGCTGCGCTGTAGTAATGATTCAATAGTTTTGAGGTTAATTCTCTCAGTGTATACCACTGGCTGTCCAATGAATTGTTAATACACGACTAGCAGACCACTTGTTTGATACGCTATTCCAAAAAGCGTTTTGCATTAATTGTTTCACAATAATTTCCAGTGCTATCCAACCAGCAATTACCAACGGGCTCAAAAGTCTAACCACTGGAATTTGAAAAATGATGATGATCTGTTTAAAAAAAATTTGCAGTCGGAAGATTCCGATTCGAGCCAGGTTTCAGCCAAAACATTTTTTGTGATTTTTTATACTTTTTAATATATTTTTCATATTAAATTATTTTTTTTGTGTCTGTAAAAGCTGTTTTAAGACCAACTTTTTCTTTGTTTTCCCAACATTGACAAGTTGTTTCCATTAAACACTTTATGCCAGTGCTGACGTATTTGAGAGGCCAACTGTCTCCCAGCAGTTATTATTTCCTTACGTTTTAAGCTATTAGTTATTATATCGGTCATTTACTTCAATAACGTCATAATTCAAAAATTTAGATTTTGTATAAAACGAATTTAAAGTTTAAAGTGAAGAAAAAATAACGACATAATTTCTCTCAAGAGGGGAGAATACAAGATATCAATACGACTTTTTTACACAATATGATACGTGATATAACGAATAATTCTGCGTCATTAACTCAAAAATCATGTTTATTGAGTTGTAACGTTCTTGAAGTAAATGAGCGATATGTCTTGTTAGCTCAGTGGTTAGAGTGTCGGCCAATTTTTAAACCACCGTTTTCATGGTTTTACCAACATTTTTCCAACGTTGGAAATTTAGTTTCCCCAGGGCTCGTCAGACACTTTTTGAACAGATGGACCTTTTGTCTGATGATGCTATCATTTTGGACATTCTAAAGCACTTGTAGTACTTGTTCCATTGCCTTACCAGCGGTGGTACGTTTTTGTTTTTCTAATTGGGAAATTTTAAAAACCTTTTCATAACTTTTGAACAAACAGTCCAAAATTCAAATGTAATGGCTCAAATGAAAGATAAGAATTTATAATATTAAAAGCATCAAATATCAAAGTACCATTATTTCATGCCAAAACATACATATTATGTAAAGTTAGCTTTTAAGTTTTTTACTGCATCTGCATATGCGGCAAAACCAGCTAACCTGTTCAACGCTTTATATGGCCATTTCCATAGTCATATACATTGCAGTTGTACGTAACAATGAGGTGAAAATATACGGAAAAACATAACTTCTTTGACTTTACGAAAACGCAAAATTCCGCGAATTGCGAAGGAGTTTTTGATAATATTTTTTTTTTTTATATGATATGTAAAAATTAAAATTTTTTAGAATTTGCTAAATTAATAACTTTTTTTGAATTGCTTTTACAACCCATAGTGTGGCATTACGTAGTGTGATGTGATATACATTTCTTATTAGGGAATTGTTAGCAATTATTTAAAAAAAATGTTTTTTATTATTATATTATAAAGGGTCCGCCAAATAACTTTTTTTTTTGAAAATGCTATAAACAAAAAACTACTGAATATTTTCTCAAATTTCTTTTTATTTGAAAGCACAATAATTCCGGTTAATAATGGAATTTCATTCAAATGGCTGCCTCGGCTGGCCATGCAGCCGAGATGAAAATGAGCGTCATCTGAAAAGATGATTTTTTTGGCAAAATCGGCATCTTCTGTAAGTCGATCGCAGGCCCACTTAGCGAAGCGAAAACGCATTGGATGGTCAGTTGGCTTCAACTCCTGAACCAATTGGACTTTGTATGGCGTCATACCAAGGTCTTTATGCAAAATTCGTCTCAATGATGTCTCCGAAATGTTCAATTGTTGAGAACGACGGTGAATTAATGTTGATAGCGCTTCACTCACACTTTCTGCCACAGCAGCAATATTCTCGGGTGTACGCACTGTTTTTGGCTTTTCACGCTTTGGTTTATCGATGAGGATGTCAGTTTCTTTCACTTTTTTCACAAGATAACGAACACACATAGCTGACGGTGCTTCTCTTCTTCCAAAATCCGTACGCAATTTTCGCACACATTCTGTAACATTACCATGATTTTCAAAGTAATGTCGCAATATTTTCCAGCGTTGTTCAAGCGTATACACAACCATATTCGCTCAGCGGAAGGATAAAACTAATTATCTGTCAAATCAGACATGAGCTAAGTGTTACCATTCACGAAATAACCACTAGTTGAAAAAAACGTTAGATGGCGGACCCTTTATATATAAAAAGAAGTGTACATTTTGATTGTCACTCTATAACTCGAGAACGGCTGCATAAAATAAAAAATGGCTGAATACGTTTTGTAGAACATGCAATGAGGATGAAAGGTTTTGTGTGAGCTGAATCCGAACAAACAGGACTTACCGATGACAAATAAGGTTAATATAACTAAAGCGAAGTCCCGGGTTGTTTAAAGTTTTATGTTAAGATATCTAAAAAAGTGTGGTGTGAAATTCTGAGGTCAGATTCAGCGTACATCAAACCTTTAGAAATCATACTCAATTCTCAAGATCTTGACTTATTTCAGAGTTTGTTGGCCTGTGTAGTAGAATATATAAAATATTATTTTTGGCTTAAGTGAGTCTGTTTTTAATTTTTCTCGATGCCGTAGTTCATTTTCCTTCCTCTAACCAGCTAAGGATGCCATCTACAAAAACAATAAATAATTTTGAATAAAAGTATTTTACTACTCAAAAGTAAAAAAAATTGGCCTGGTGACGTGCAAAGTTTGAAATTAAAAAAAAAGAATTCTACTTGATATGTGCCAGCAATGCAGAAGTTATGACGAACGTGACATTAGAATATCAATGAAGGCAAATCAAAAATTAAGCGTTTCCTATTCTTTACTTACTACGTTTGCATTTTTTGGAGTTAAATTTGGTTGTAATAAACATTTTGTGATAGGAGTGTAACTTGCATTATTGCTCTTAAAGAAGTAAATATTTAAGAAAAAATGTAAATGAAATTAAAAAAAAGGTGACCAGAAACATGAAGGGTGCTTTGCAGTCCATTTTATATTCATGGCTTGTTAGATAAAATTTGGAATTTCTAATTTAATAATATTAACTACAAGTCAGTTTAGTTTTTCGGTAACGGTTGACCATTCTTTCTATGGAAATGACCTTACACAGAATTCTGGTAATTTTTGTGAATTTTTTTAACAAATTTCTTAAACGTATCGTCTTTTGAAAAGTATCCATTTAATTCTGCTAAGACTTATATTTATTAAATTTCAGCCCCCTCTAGAGTATAGTGTTAGTTTTCTACTTTTTTGGTGTTTTTTATATCTAGTTTTTTGTTGTTAGGACCGAAAAGCAAACTAGTTTAAAATGTTTGATTAAATACTAGGTAATTGCAGTTTATTAGTTTATTATATTTTTTTTTCTTTTGTTCAACAAAAACTTTTTATGCATTTTAGTATAATTAGAGTTATTTTTAAGGGGCATTAGTGGATTATGGTAATTAAATATAAAAGTTTTTAGTTTAATAAAAACAAGGATTCAATTAAAAAAATTTAATAATACCTAAATGTTGGAAATAAAGTTAGTTGAGTAAAAAGTTTTGCTTAAAACGAAAATATTGCTTTAAGAATTTTATGATTTTAAACAAAAATCAATAAATTTAGAATACGCAAAATTTTAATAAAAAGCTCTAAAAATTTTTTTATGACTTCCTTAATAAAACACATAAAAAAATCATTTTATGATCACCTACTCAAAAATAGCAACAAAATTTATACATAAAAATATCCTTTTTGTAAAGAAAATTCAATAAAAAAAAACAAAAAATTAAAAGGAACCTTTTTTTTAACAAAAAAAAAAAAAACATAAAAGCAGTTGGGAGGGAAATGTATAAAAAAATACCACCATTACGCTTAACATAAAAAAAATCTTGTGGAAAAAAATAATACTTGATACGAATATAATTTACCATTTAATATGGGACTGTATGTGTTCACTAGGGTGTCCCTTAAAATGTATTTGTCATTGCACGCCTCCACACAGCTTTATTGCAAATGGTTAGAAATGGATGCAATAGATTTTTTTAACGTTTATCCGTTCTGAATTAAGGCCGATAGTGGAACAATTGTGGGCAAAGTGTATTTCTACTAAAAACTCTCAAAACTCAAAATTTAAAAAAATTAAATTTTTTAACTTCAATTATTTTTTTAATACGCTCAGGAAACTTCTGCTGTAAATATTTCTAGTTGTTTAAGTTGTAATGAAGTATCTTTATTGTTAAGTGAAAAAACAGTAATTTGTATAAGAAATTTAATTTTTGCCTGCAATTGCAGTTTTTTTAAAAAACAAACCACATCAAATTACTGTGTTATGATTTTACATTCATTTCATTCACTATTTTTTTTTGTTTTTTAAAAAATAAAACAATTAAATGTTTGTTTATGTTTTACTACATAATTTTCACTTTAATGTGGTTCAATTTCTGAACATTAAAAAGCAAATGACAATGTTAGTTAAATTTACTGAAATGTAAGTCGTCCTTTTATTATGTGAAATTTCATTTGTTTTCAACTACATTTGCAGTAGTCACTATCTACATAGTATGCTATATTCAAAATTATTCAGATGTGGAATTTGACTTGATCGAATATAATTAATCCACTTTTATCGGGAATCAAAATTGAGCCAAGAATTTGATAAATATTCAACAACTTTTTTTTTTTAATAAATTTAAAAAATTTTTTAAAGTGCCTAATTTTGAGGTGTGGATTGATATTTTTTGTAATATAATAATTGTAGTGAAAGCAGAAGAAAATTAATTGAAAAAACATAATTCGTGTTTGTGTGTGGAAATTTGCATTGCATTTTATGGAAATTGATTATTTTGTCAAAAGTTGAACAAAATTTAAAGTTTTCTTCAAAGTTTGCATAGTATTTAAAAAAATAGCACTTAAATTTGATTAAACTATAATTATCTTTAATTTACAAGTTTGATACAATTTTTATTAAAAATAAACATTATGTTTTTTCGACCTTTAATTGTGCAATGGAAATGAAAATTATTCAAGTTCGAGGCCATACTCTATATTTCTTTATTAGGATATTGTCCTAACAAATAATCTATAGAGTTTTTTGTTTTCAAATTTATTATTTGACCCTTTCAGGAATGTGTTGATAGATTTATTTCTGGAATTTTCTAGGTTCCCATCATCAGAACACGTTTTGAAAGCGGTAACAATCCCATGCCAAACATCAATTTTAATTTTATTTAAAAAAAATATTTAACTCTCAGTCTCTTGTGAAAAAATAGACCCATAAAATGTACGAGGGCTGATCAATAAGTCCGCGACTTTTGGAACTTTCCTCGTAGTAATATGAAATGCAACACTGCTCCCATCAAGTACCACCTGTTAATAGACTACTGTCAAATTTTGAGCAAGTTCCGTCATTTACTTTGCGTTTAACAGCTGTTCAAACCATACAACCTTGTGGGTTTTTTAAAAATGGAATTTGGAATGCTTATTAAACATTATTTTTTGCTAAAAAATCCGTCAATCAAACCAAGAAAAAGCTTGATGAATAATATGGGGACTCTGCATTATCGATTTCAATGGTAAAAAGTGGTTTACTGACTTTCGTTGTGGTCGCACAAGTACAAATGATGCTGAACGTTCTGGATGGCCAATTGAGGTCAATACACCTGAAAATGTCGAAAAAATCCACGATATGGTGTTGGCCGGTCGAAGAATAAAAGTGTGTGAGATTGTCGATGGCATAGGCATTTCATATGGTAGTGTGGTTTCGTTTTAAATGATCAGTTGGGTTTAAGAAAGCTATCTGCAAGACGGGTGCCGTGTTTACTCACAATTGACCATAAACGTAATCGTGTGACAACTTTAAAGGATTGTTTGGAGTTATTTAACTGTAATTCGAATGACTTTTTGCGGCGTTTTGTAACTGTGGATGAAACATGTATTCATTACAACACTCCGGAGACCAAGTAACAGTCTAAAAAAAACGGGTGAACCGGCTGCGAAGAAGCCCAAATTAAGGTTGTCGGCCAATAAGGTGATATCAACAGTTTTTTGGGATGCACGCGGGATAATCCACATCGATTACCTTCAAAAGGGGAAAAACAATAAACGGCGAATATTATGCCAACTTATTGGACCGATTTAACGAGGATTAAAATAAAAGAGACCCCATATGGCCAAGAAAAAAGTTATTTTTCATCAAGATAATGCACGGGTGCACACGTGTGCAGTCTCAATGGCAAAATTCCATGAATTGGGCTACGAATTGGTACCTCATCCGCAATATTCTCCGGATTTAGCCCCCAGGGACTATTTCCTATTACAAACCTATAGAAATGGCTCGACGGAAAGAGATTTAGCTCCAACGATGAAATTATTGATCCAACAAATGCCTATTTTATAGACCACGAAAAATTCTATTTTTTGGAAGAGACACAAAAATTGGAGAAACGTTGCACTAAGTGTGTTGAGCTAAAAGGAGATTATGTTGAAAAATATTTTTTTTTTTTGCAAAAAAAAGCTGTTTTTCATTTAAAAAGTCACGGGCTTATTGAGACGCTCTAGTATATCACGTTTTGTATTGTTAATCGCGTAGTCTAAATCTTATAATGTTTACAAGAGTGTTAAGCTTTTTAACTGATAAAAAAAAACTCTACGTGACACTAATAATTATTTTATGTAATTTGGTATTTACAGGGTTAATGTTTTCCTTTTGGACCAACAATTAAACTCTAACAAATTTACAGAATTACTTCTTTCAAATTTTGATTAAATTTGGATATGTCGATACGAACAAGAGCAATTCTTTATCGTACCAATATTAATTTGAAGACTTAAAAATTTGGGGTCAAAAATGTTTCCAGTTTCCTTTTTTACGTTTTTTTCACAATTATTCCAAAGAAACTATACAAAAATGGGTATTAAATTAAAGGTATTTTAAAAATCTCTCTGACGATTTACCAACAAAAATTTGAAGGGTTACATGTGTATTTGTTCTTCCTATGTCCACATGGGACCCCACCTTTTTAACCCTTAAAAATAATATTGGTAGGATAAATAACTGAGCTTGTTCGTTAGTTAGGGGTACTAACCCCTTATCACATACACAGAGAGAATTTTCTTGGACTAGTTTTAAAGAAAATTTTTACAAATATAATTAAGTTTTCTTCACAAAGTGAATGAAGCATTTCTTAAAATTTATGAAAAAGCTTCATAGTTGTTATGAAATTGTTTTTTAATGGAACTTTTTCATTTGGGAGTTTAAAATTTTTAGTAAATACAATGAATTATTGAAATACAGCATTTAGTTAATGAAAGTTTTCAATGTACGAGTTCCATTGACATTTTACAGATCTAAAGCAAACATTTATTGCTGTCATTCTCTCTGTGTATCCAAATTTAATGTGAACGAAATTCGAAGGGACATCCTAGTGTGCACGAGTGGCAACATTTTTTTCCCTTCAGTTTTTTTTTTTTTTGTATTATAAGATTTACTTCCGCTTACCTCATTAAACACAGGACGATTGTTCAAATAAGAACAGCAGCAATAACAACAACAGAATTAACAAGGACGTTGTCGTCATCGCCGTCGTTATTGTCGACAACAAACGACGCGTCTATGGCATTGATGCCAAAAACTAGAAATGGTAGACGGTTTTTTTGTTGTTGGCATTTGTGCATTTAAAAAACATATCGTCATTATGCCATCGTTAAAAGCTCCCCAGGGGTAAATTTTTATATATTATGACCCGGGTATTCTTTTATACGTAATTTTTTTTTTTATTTATGGTGAATAGAATAGCAAATTAAGGAAACATATTCGTTGTATTCCTACGTTTATAACTCATACATAAATATTTTTTGTGTAGTATAAAGCATACTTTCGGTTTTTGGCTGGCTTTTGTTTGATATCCTCAAGTCTCAATATGTGTGTGCAAACTCGTTTGTATGTTTGAGTTAAAATAATGAACAAAAAAAAAAATAGCGTCCTGATGTGTGGTTGTGTAAAATATTTGGTTGCCATTTTAAGCCAACAAAAAGATTGGTGGTTGTATGTTAGGCAATAATGAAAATGCAAAAAAAAAATACGGTTCATTTGTTTGGTTAATAATAAAAAACGACTGACAGTGGGCTAAAGCATTTAAATTTGATTCTTTCTCAGCCTACTGTCCAAAAATAAAAAAGTTACAAAATTCAAAATATTAAGTGTAATAAATAACTAAATTTTTCTAAAAATCGGCCAAAAAGAAATTGTACTTGTAAATGAATGGAATTTTTATAACCGTTCAAAAAGTGCTGTTGTTTTGAAGAATAGATTCGTTAAATATATCGTATCGAAAAAAATAATAATGATTTGCGATATATGGAGTTACTTAAAAAATGTTCGACTGTCTTTAGATTTCCTTATTTCTCAACGTCTTATGCATTTAGAGAAACGATGGACAGCGTTAGTTTTGATGGCCATTTAAATGACGAAATATGAAAATAATGACTTGAAACTTACAAGAGATTCCGATTTTTAATTTATTTAATTTTTTTGATCATAGTTCTTTAACTTTCACATCCAAGCCAGTTTTTAAATGAGGTTTTCGGAGACGTTTAATTTAATTGATTGTTAACAACAGTATTTAACATTAATATTTGAAAATTGCTCGTTAAGGAGTTAAAAACACAACACACTTTGAATGCAGCAATAAAGTAGGATCAAGTGGATACCTAATCCACAAGGTCGGATCCAGTTTCTTCTTAAATTATGGCCATAGTGTCATATGAAATTAACAGAATTTAAAAAATTTCAATATATGATATTAAAAATGGCCCATAGCTTGGCTCCTGAGCACAGACCTGAAAAACTTTGAATGCAGAAATAAAGTAGATCAAGTGGTTACCTAATCCACCAGATCTGATCTCGTTTCCTCTTAAAATATGGCCACAGTGTCATATGAAATTAACAGAATTTAAAAAATTTGAATATGTGATATTAAAAATGGCCCATAGCTCGGCCCCTGAGCACAGCCCTGAAAAACTTTGAATGTAGTAATAAAGTAGGATCAAGTGGTTACCTAATCCACCAGGTCGGATCTCGTTTCCGCTTAAAATATGCTTTATTACAAATTCAAAATTTTTATTTCATTTACACGACAAAACACAAATATTGTTTTATTCATGTTTTGATATTTTTTTTTTAATATTTATTTAACAGCTGATGGTAAAATTGACTAAGAATGAGAGAGAATAGAAATTACTAGTGCTATCATTCCTCGGTGAATTTCAATAAAATGAAATTTAACTATGGAATTTATCTTCACACACATCAAATATATTAATTTTTTTTAAAGTCGGATTAGCAACAAAAAAAAAAGGTTTAATCTCGATATTACGTCACTTCAATCGTGTACCAAATTTCATTGCAAACGGATATATCCCACTGTTCATGGCTTTAGAACACAGCTATGTATCTAGACCGAATTTTTAGTTTTCTCATTTCACTTTGTAAAACCTAAGGCGCAGAATCAATTCCTCCAAAATGTACATCAAATGAAAGCTATTAATTAGCTTAATACTCACATCGAAAAGACATCAACAAATTTTGGGGACTTTAAGTTTTATGGAGCAACCAAAATGTTCATAATCTCAAAAACATCCATATGTAAAATATATAATATTGCAAATTTAAAATTATTTAATGCGATTTTCTTCAAATAAGTACCCCTAAACTTTATTTAGTCAAAAGACCTCCAAAAAATTCATGGTTTGCTAAATAATCGTGGTTTTATTTTTAGGTTCTAATATATAGCAAACAAAACGTTTGATTTTGTTTTTATTTTATATACATATTTTGATATGTGATAAATGAAAATGTGTTTTGATTAACGTGGCTACCTGCCGTTTGGCTAAACTCCACGGTGTATTCAAACACTAGGTGAATACAGGCGTCCAACCAACGCCCCTTACGCTGGACACTGAGTATCCAGTTTGGGTTCCAGTTTTGAAGTATATTGTTCGGACATATCTCCAACCACTGGTGAGGTCGAGGCCTACCTAAACCTCTGCTTGATCTTTGGGTCACAGCACCCGGTTGAGAGTGCAACTCCACATCGAACACCGAAGTGTTCTTCCTGCTTAGGCATAACCACAGCCACCACGAAACTCCTCGAAGGGCCTTTCCCAATAGCCATTACCGTTATGGTCCATAGTAAGAGCATGTAAATAATACGAACACATTGACATGTCACTATATATATAATTACCAGACAAATGACCAACCAACATTCTTCTTGTATCGCCCTTTTTATGCCTTCCGATGCAACATCACTACTTTTATGAGAACATTCTGCATACCCAGATACAACTCAAATTCCATGTGAACATTTTGTTCTGACATCCATCCAACATCCAGATGTAGAAACCCTTCTTCAAACAGCAAACAGCCAGACAACGAACAACCCAAACAACGCCTGCCGCCAGCTCGACATCACAACAGCACACTCCAGATTCTTTCTGCTTTCTACGACGGTATTAAGAAATTAAGGAATCTAGAGCTTTTTCACCCTTTCACAACATCACTCCTTTTTGGTTTATTTCGTCTAGTCCATCGACTGAGATTATCGTCAGGCTTCACACCTTTCCGTTATTTTTCTATCTTCTGGTATCACATGTATACCTTGGACATGTCTTAATTCATATTGATTTACAACAGAGGATCCCTCTAGGTACCTTCACGGAGGGTCAGTGGCTCCCGTGGTACCAATTTAAAGGAAACCAAGTGAACCATCTACCAAAGTAGAAATGACAAAAGGTAACCCATTAAAATAGCCATGATCGTCAACCGCCAAGAACGTACCTCTAGTGTAAACCAATAGAGGCCTCGAGCTTGTCGTTGCCCAGGTGAGACCAACGTGTAGGTGATCTTAGTCACTTGTTGCTAGCAAGCTATATTGACCTCATTGATAAATACAATGAGGTCTATAAATCATGTTACTATAATAAAATACAATAGAAACTGTAACCTTGATATTTTCAATTAAACCGCCAAAATGTTAAATTAAACGTTCAATATAAATGATTTACGCTATTGGCTTTAGCATGCTTAAATAAAAAGTAATACAAAAGAATAATGCTGAAAATATTTTTCCTCAAAGTGTCGAAAATTTTCTAAATTCAACAATTACCATTGACGATTTCCAGGATACGATTATTTTCAATTGAAAGTTAATCTAATATAGAATTTAAGCCGATTAATAGTGAAAGATTTTGAAGTTATTCTCTGCCATATTGCCATATTGTATCTTTTTGAGGATTTATGAAAAACAATATATTGAAGCAACTAACTGTTGTTTTTCAAGGTCACAATAACAATACATTGATATATGTTTAGCCCACTGTAAACATTTTTTTATTTAATTCAAATACATATAACAGTGAGAGTGAAAAAATTTCACCAGCATTTAACTAGACAAACAAAATAACTTACACATACACATTCATTTACAACACTGTTTCTCATACAATCAAACAATTTATAAATTTGCCAGGATATAAATGAATTCATCCATAAACAAATGGGTATTGTTAGACTACAATAAAAAAAAAATAATGGAATAGGAAACTAAAAAGTGAACGTATGTATAAAATAATGAGGCTCTTAGTCTTTTAAACGAGTTAAATTTTGACGTTTATTATACGCTATTGTATTGTATTTTATTTTTTTATTTTTTTTTTTTTTGTTTTTTTTGCACTTTATAAACAAATTATTATGTGGTAAAATGAGCCTTTTTGTTATTGTAACTTTTAACGGGGCAAAATTAAACCATTGAAGACACATCCCTTCAAAATATAAAACAAGAGTACCGACCATTGTAAATAGCTTAAAAAATTACGTTTACCAAATTCCGTCAAAAAGTTAATATTAGCGAAAGTTAGTTTAACAAAAATTTTCACTAAAGTCGACCAAAGTCTACCAAATATTTTAAAATGTTAGTTTAAAAATTGTTCACATATTTATTTGATTTCTAAAATAACATTTTAAAATATATGGTAGACATTTACTGTAATGAACTTTTTATTTAATTAACTTTCGCAAATATTAACTTTTTTGACTGAATTTTGATACACATACACTCAGGAAACTTCTGCTTTAAAAATATGTGGTTGTTTGGGTTGTAATACAGTTTCTTTATTTTTAATGTAAATGTCAGTCATTTGTAGAACAAATTAAATTTTTTACTAACATTGTAGTTCATTTAAAAAAACAAACCACATCAAATGACTGTTTTATGATTTTACATTAATTTTTTACAGTTGTTTTTTGTTATTTAAAAAATTAAAAATAAAATAAATGTTTGTTTATTTTTTACTACCATGTGGTTCATTTTTACTACAATTGTTAGTGATTTTTTGAACATTAAAAAACAAATGACAATGTTAGTTGAATTTACTGAAATGTAAGTCGCCCTTTCTTTAAGTGAAATTTCATTTGTTTTTAACTACATTTGCAGTGGTTTTTACCTACATAGTGTAGTTTTTAACCTATTTACATATTACACTAAAAGATAAATCTTAGGCACATTTCGCGTTTTTCCGAAGAACAGACCTTTTTTCTATTTTACACGAAATTACTGTTGAAATTTGTCTTTTTGCTTATGCACAAAAATTCTTTGATCCATTGTGAAATGGGTTGATAAATTTAACAAAAATACAAAAATAAAGTAAAAACTGACTAGGAAACTACAAAGTGGTGAACCCGCATATTATAATGAAACTTGGATATTTTGTTGAGGACAAAATAATATTAGACAAGTTTTTTTTATGTGCGCAATCGCTTATCTAAACTGTAAGAGATTCGAAAAAACAAAAATTTTGATACCCATATTGCCTATGTTGAGGGCCCAAGATTGATATTTATTTGAAATTCAAAAAAAGGGATAAAAAAGCTCTTCGGGAAAAGTCGTGTTAAAGCCGTACGATTACGACTATTGAAAAACAGTTACCAGACAACCCCTCGATTAAAAGCCAATTGAGCCAACTCGCTTAAAATAATTTCCCTGCTCAATATCAACTAAAATTAAATATACAGTGAATCACAGCTTATTTCGTGTGACACAATATTTTTACTTCGTGTTAAAAAAAAAAACAACAAAAATGCAATTTAACAAAAATTTTATTTTTGCATTTTATTCTCTATTCACTTCTTTGTGTAACAAGTCAAAAACAATATTTGAAAAATGTTTCAAAAAAGTAAAAATATCACAAAAACAAAAATTCATACAAAATCAAAGTCACAGCTTATTTCGTGTATATACAAAACTTAAACACAATTCTTATCTAAAGATTAAAAAAAAGGTGAATTTATATTTGGTGGGGTAACGTTTTTTCTTCATCACATTACTTAAACAATAATTCATCGAAGCAACCAATTTTTTCGTGGAATCCGGGAAATCTTATACCATCCAGCTTTTATGGCCTCTATTAGGTCGTTTACGTTGGATATGTTATAAACTCTGATTTTTGTTTCAAGCAGATACCATAAATTTTCAATTACATTTATGTCTGGTGATTATGGTGGCGTTTGGAGCACATGTGGAGAATTCCAAATCAACCGTGTTTCAACTTCACCCGACTTGTGCTTTGGGTCGTTGTCTTGATAGAAGCTGAAATTCTCTCCTATGCCCAATTTTTCCGCACTCTGAAGTAAATTTGCATCAAAATATTTAGGTATTGCATTTTGTCTATATTCCCTTCAATAAAGGGCAAATTTCCAACTCCAGATGCCGACATGCACCCCCAAACCATCACATGACCACCGCCATGCTTTACAGTACCACGTAAATTTTGAGTTTGGATCTCCGTATTTGGTTCCTTCCACACGCAAACCTTTCCGTCAGGCCCACATAGGTTATATTTATGTGCAAGGTCCGCCTTTGGTGGATATTCAATACACGTTTTTTGTTTTTTTTTCCTCCTTTTAATGTTTTTTGTTTTGTCTATAAACAAAAATAGGGAGAGTAAACAAGTTTTAATTTTTTTTTTGATCAATTGTGATAATCTTTAACTTCGAGCTCATTTCAAAAGAAACTTAGGTTTTTTATTTTAAATTGAGAAATTTCCAATACAAATTGGGATTTTCCATTACAAATTCAGAAAATTCGAAATAAAATTATGATTTTCTATTTAAAATTGACAGAATTCTAAATGAAATTCAGATTTTCTTTTTCTAATTAGGAAACTTCAAAATTAAAAATGATATTGAAATTTTTCATTTGATTTTGAGAAAATACCACTTGGTATTGGGATTTCAAATGTAAAATCCCTTTTTCTAGTTTTCTAATTTCAATTTTTCTAATTTTAAATGAAAATTCTTAATTTAAATTGGACTTTTCCCGATTTAAAATGAAAAATCTGAATATCAATAGGAATTTTCTCAAAATCGAATGGAAAATCTCAAATTAATTTTGAATTTTCTTAATTTAAAATAGAAAATAACAATTTTATGTAGAATTTTTTAAATTTGAACCTTAATTTAATTTGGAATTTTCTCAACTTAAAATGGAAAAATACAATTTAATTTCCATTTTTCTTAATTTCAAATGTAAAATCACAATTTCATTTGGAATTTTCTTAATTTCATTTGAAAAATATCAATTTAACATGGAACTTTCGCAATTTCAGTTGAAAATTTTGTATTCTGAAAACTTTTCTACAAGGTATTTACCATAAAAATTATAAAAAAAAAGATATATTTTTTTCTAAATTTTATGTATAAAAAACTTCGCTAAAACTTGCAGAACTTTAATGCAATTTTGTGGAAAATCTGGCCCACAAATGAAAAAACTGGGTACTCCATTTAAATCAGCGTAGCCAAAATATTTAAGATAAATGGTCGGTATTGCTGTTTTCGATATTAGCGGAAATTTGTAGCGCTGTGTAATAGAAATTCAAGAAAAAAATAAATTATCTTTGTTAATTTTTATAAACACAAGATATTTAATCATCTAATTTAAAGTCAATCCTTATTTGTCTTTGAATAACACATTGATTTAATACTATAGCATACTGAACATAGAGTAGAGGAGTATAAAACGTTATTTTACCCTATATTTTTCCCTAAGGACCTGTTGTTTATGTTTAATGTCATAAACAACTCGATATAAATTAAAGTATGAGTGTGCGTTGCGTGTATGTGTTAGAGAAAATTTATCCTTTTGTAAAATTTAATTTACACCTTTAAAACATGGTAGAAACTCCCTAATGCATGTTTAGCAGGAAACCATCGTAAAAACACACAAACATACGTAAATTAGGTTGCCCCTCAAAATAACGAATTGCTGATTTTCATTCATTTCAACCCCTAACCCACAGTTTTAATGCAATCTTATATCCAAGTTTAATCAGAATTTAAAAGAAGTAATTTTGTAAATTCCCTAGTGTGTCATTTTTGGTCAAAATAAAAACATTAACTTATGATGTGAGCAAGATTATTCAAGTTCAAAATAATTTTTTTTTTTAACAAAAACTCGTGCACTGTTTATTTATTAAAAAAAAATTTTTTTTCATCCCCTAATTTAATGCAGACTTTATCTACTGACAGGTCCTTACATGTTTCATGTCGCGTCACCAAAAATCTTCCAAGGAAAAATGTATAAGGGTTAGAAGACTTACTCAAATTATAGTTTTTGAAGGAAAATCATCAACGCGTTAACCGATGAAAATCAAATCATTTTTAGCTAATAAACATTATTCGTGTACACTGTGCATGCTAGAATCTCTATTCATAATACACTGTGTTGTTAGTGTCTATTAAATAAACAATAACATTATGGCTCTAATTCTATGGTCAGAAAGTGTTATTGTTTATTTAATAAACACTAACAACACAGTGTATTATGACTAGAGATTCTAGCCTGTACACAAATAATGTTTATTAGCTAAAAATCTTATACACTCTTGTAGTTAAAAATATAAATTAGATGTATGGGTATTTTTTGTCCCCATGCCACTAAGGGTTAAGGATTTTTTGAATATAACTAAATATAATTGTAATCTAACAAAATTTAAATGATATCTTTTCGAAAATTATGCAAACTTTGATAAAAACATTAACATTTTGTTCAATTTTTGACAAAATTATCTAAATTTATTTTCATCGGGATAAACATTAATTGCATTTATAGTAATTAAATGTGCTAAAGTCCCAAAACTTATTTAACAAAATGTGAAAAGCAATCTGATGTAGGCGTGTCCCTATCCGGATTTCATTCCTGCCTAAGGAAATCTTCAGGGGACTTTGTTATTAGAATTTCTAGAGATATTTGTTATGTTAAATCACAAACTCAATGAGAATTTCTTGTCCTCGTCTAGGAGCGAGATTCAAAATTTAAAATATCAAAGAAAAATCCAAAACAACAACAAAAAATTGTCACAATTGGCTTTGTCATCCTCCAAATACTACTCTGTTTTTTTGACAGACCTAGCAATGTAGTGACGTTTATTCAAGTAAATCAACAATAGAAAATCATATGTTTTCTATTAGTGTCAGTTACATTTAAATTTGCACAAGCACCTGCATATTTGTTATTTAAATTTATTTTCATCGGGATAAACATTAATTGCATTTATAGTAATTAAATGTGCTAAAGTCCCAAAACTTATTTAACAAAATGTGAAAAGCAATCTGATGTAGGCGTGTCCCTATCCGGATTTCATTCCTGCCTAAGGAAATCTTCAGGGGACTTTGTTATTAGAATTTCTAGAGATATTTGTTATGTTAAATCACAAACTCAATGAGAATTTCTTGTCCTCGTCTAGGAGCGAGATTCAAAATTTAAAATATCAAAGAAAAAACCAAAACAACAACAAAAAATTGTCACAATTGGCTTTGTCATCCTCCAAATACTACTCTGTTTTTTTGACAGACCTAGCAATGTAGTGACGTTTATTCAAGTAAATCAACAATAGAAAATCATATGTTTTCTATTAGTGTCAGTTACATTTAAATTTGCACAAGCACCTGCATATTTGTTATTTAAATTTATTTTCATCGGGATAAACATTAATTGCATTTATAGTAATTAAATGTGCTAAAGTCCCAAAACTTATTTAACAAAATGTGAAAAGCAATCTGATGTAGGCGTGTCCCTATCCGGATTTCATTCCTGCCTAAGGAAATCTTCAGGGGACTTTGTTATTAGAATTTCTAGAGATATTTGTTATGTTAAATCACAAACTCAATGAGAATTTCTTGTCCTCGTCTAGGAGCGAGATTCAAAATTTAATTTAATTATCAATTTTTATAAAATGTCCACGAAAGAAGTCACTCTACACACATTCGCGAATTATGAATTTTTTAAAAATTTTTTTTGTTTTACAACAACTATTATTTTATAAAAACAATAATCGGCATCTCCAATTTAGACATTTTAAAAATCTTTAAAATTAATTTTAAAAAAACACTTTGAATTTTTATCAAATTCATGGCTAATTTTTTATTCCAGAGGTTAGTAGTTTAAAGTGGGTTAATGACATTCGATCACGTCAAAAGTCAGAAGTCATTTAACTGTTTGTTTATTTTTATTAACATATCGCTCATTAACTTCAATAACGTCATAACTCAAAAATTTTAATTTTGTATTTTAATTTTGTATAAAACGAGTTTAAAGTTTTCAATTTACTCCCACCTTGAAGAAAAAAATAACGACATAATTTCTCTCAAGAGGTGAGTATACAAGATATCAGTACGACTTTTTTACACACTATGATACATGATATAACGAATAATTCTGCGTCATTAACTCAAAAATCATGTTTTTTGAGTTGTGACGTTCTTGAAGTAAATGAACGATATTTGTATCATTTTTACAACAATTGTGGTTTATTTTTTGAACATTAAACAACAAATGACAATGTTAGATGAATTTACTGAAATGTAAGTCGTCCTTTCTTTAAGTGAAATTTCATTTGTTTTTAACTACATTTGTAGTGATCTTTACCTACATAGTATTCTAAGTGTGTGCTGAATGAAGCGAAATATTAAATTTTTCAAAATTTCGAATTTGGGGAATTTTTAATAAAAATACATATTTTTCACAAATATACCAAATTCGGACGAAATTCGGCACGGATTAACGATTTCTAAAATAATCGATTATTTTCCATTTACAAGCATTTGCAATAAAACTGTTTGGTGTAGTGAAAAATCTTTTTTTTAAGGGACACCCTAACGTACATAAATGAAATAAATACAAACTCTTGCTACTATCATTTCCGTCTACAGTTGAATGGTGTTTTTCTTTTTGCTCCTTTTAAGTGAGTTTGATATGTAAATGGTTTTACTACTTTCATTTGTAGTTAAAGTATTGTGTATGGAGAGTGATGTACCCGTATATTTTAATATAATCAAGGGTTTGGTTATATGTTAATGCAGTCAGCCAGTCATCTGTAGTAGTAGTACCTTATAGTAGTTAGTATATAGACACGTTAAGAGGATAGAATAACATTAGCCCCAAAAAAAACAGAAAACTTTCTACACAAATGGAGTATGTAGTACATACTCTAGAATTGACTGACTAAACATTAGACTCTTACATGTGTTTTAACTTTCCCTCGTTTTGTATATTGTTGGACACCTTTTACTACCTTATATGTTTGTCATATTCCCAATACACTTTGTGTAACGTCAAAGACTACTTATTGCAATTTTGACTTCTGTACACTCGAAAATTAAAGTTTGTTAACAATTTTCAGAAAACTTTTCTTATTGTGTTAAACTCTAATCAAGGCAATACCGCTAAAATACTGTTATCGATTTAAAACCCTATCTATAAAATACCGTTACCGAAATAATTAAAATGTCGTTATCCGTAAACTACCGTTACCGATATAACTCATATACCGATATACATTAAATACCGTTACCGAAATAACCCAAATAGCGTTATAGCTAAAATAACGTTAGCGAAATAATTGAAATAGCGTTGCTTTAAAATAGCGTTATCCTTAAAATATCACTTTCTTTATTTTTTCATAAATGTGAGTACATGTAAGTACTTTATACACCTAAAGAATCAAGCCGAAAAATATTTGACACACTAAAGTATGCCTTTCTAAAGGTTTAGGGTACGCTGAATCCCAAATTGGTCTCAGAATCACTCTCCTACATCAGGCATTGGAAATGTATTAACAGGAAAGGTGTCGTTTTTGATCAAAAATCTTCCTTTGTTCACCTTCCTGGAAATATATATTTCTTAATACTATATAGCCTTTTTTTATATTGTTTTATATTTTACGTCAAATATCTTTATTCAAAGGCACGGAAATTAATTATGAATAAAATATTTCTAACTTCAAAATATATTAATAAGTTCAAATTTATAAAAACATACAATTTGAGTAATTATTTTAAGACCTAAAGTATACTTTTATAAAGGTATAAGGTACGCTGAATCCAAATCTTTTCTCAGAATCATTTTCCGACATTAGACGAGCTATATTAGTGGATTTTTTGATAAAAATACTAAGATTTTTCACCTTTTCTGAAAATATTTTTTTTATTATACTTTTAATGGCACCTGGAGAAATTACGCTTACCCATTTCTTCGCCACCTGATGTATAGTTGGCGAATTTATTGAAGCTTTTGGTTTCATAGACCTGATTCATTATTTTACTTCGGTAGGGTTAAATGCTATGGAAACACCGAAGGTGGGCGCAGCGATACATATAAGTGATAGAAAACTCATACATATTATTTTTCTAAATTGATGTTGTCGTCACCGGGAATCGAACCCGCGACCATCTGTGTAACAGTCCAACGCGCTAAGCATTACACCACAACGCCCACAAAAAACAAAAAAAGGTAAGCGTAGTTTGTTCAGGTACCGTAAAAATTATTATAAAAAATATATTTCCAGGAAGGTGAAAAAACGAAGAATTTTGATCAAAAACGACACCATTCCCGTTAATATCGCTTGAACGCCTGATGACGGAGAGTGATTCTGAGACGAGATTTGAATTCAGTGAACCGTGCTAGTGTCAAATATTTTTCGGCATGAATCTTTAGGTATCGAAACTACTTACATGTACTCAAGAGTACTCCCCACTGCAGATGTATTTTCTCAATAGAATTCTGGTATGATGGAGTTAGAAATATTGTTTTGCATTTGCGTTATACTTAAAATATCGCTACCGATATAACGAAAATAACGTTACCCTTAAAATAGCGTTACCGAAATAACTGAAAACCCGTTATCCTTAAAATAACGTTACCGACATAACTAAAATACCGTTACCGCTGAAATACCGTTACCGAAATAACTGTATTTAATTAAGTTATAGCTAAAAAAAACATTACCGAAACAACTGACATATCGTTACCCCTAAAATACCGTTACATAAATAAAAGAAAATGGCGTTACCCTTACCGATACCCGCATTTGAATCGGTTACCATACATGGCTCTAATCACTGATTAACTTTAGATCAATAAGCAGTCTCCAATTCAATAATACAAATTTGTTAAGGTTTTACTAGTAAAAATCAAATAAAGTTTAATATTTTATATTCATAAATTTAATATAAAACATTTTAAACCATTTTTTGTAAAAAAACGAAATGATCTTGAACATGAATAATCTTGTTCACATCATAATTTATAATAAAAGATCGAAAAATAAACTTTTCATTTAAATTTTTTAAAATTTAAAAGTAAAACATTATGTATTCTTGTAAAATATTGTTGTAATTTATTTTCTCGAGTGTACACTGTTAAAATACATATAGGTAAAAACCATTGCATTTTAAGTGGTCCTTGAATGCATTAATGTATATTTCATGTTGTTGTCTTTTTTTTTCTTTTGTAAAAACTTACGTTTTTTTTGGAAATTTTTTTACAAACCTCTTAAAGTTTTCCACAAGTGATGTTGGTGTTCTAGTGTAGGTTCCATTTTGCATCGTAATAAAGTTCTAAAAATGTTAAACTAAGATGTACTATATTCTATAAAGAAAAATGTTTTGTAACATTTTAATTGAAAACATCTCCTACAAGCAATTTTATACATTTATCTTTTTTAACTAATTTTTTAACTAATTTTATAATGCGTATTAAGTATATGTAATTTTCAGCTAGCGCACTGTAACTTATGAGTGTTATTCAAACTATCAAATTTTAGTTTAAGTTGCTAACCCATTTTAGATTTTTTTGTTATTAATTTTTTTAAATTCACATTTCAATAGTTTGAACTTTTTCTAAAGTTTTATATTATTTATGAAAACTTTCATAAATATGATGAAAGCTTCATTGTTTTTCATCCAATGAAAGTGATTTATGAATTCACACACAATATTTTTTCCGTAAAGACTACTGAATATACACATTAAATTAACTGAAAATCAGTTAACAAAAGGACTACTTACTTTTTGTTTAAAACAATTGTATTTTTTAGTTTATTTTCAACTGCTGAAAAATGAATTGACAAAATCCAGAAAAACAATAGATTGTTTTCGTTTCAATACTCAATATAATATACGAACTTTTTGTTTTAAATAGAAAGTTTTAACTGAAAATTTTAACTAATACCGAAAGTCGGTTTTTTTTTGTTTATTTTGTTTATTGAATAACAGACAGAAAGTTAAAAAAATTATATTTATTTGGTAATTTAACTGTATATTCCATTGAAACAACTTTACCGATTATACTTTTATTTTTTTATTAAACTGTTGATTTTTTATGGAAATGTTCCTGTGAGTGTTCTAATGAAACTTTTTCATACAAATATTTCTAATGTGCTGCGTTTAGAAATTACGCTCGGATCTGACTTAGTTTCGATAACAACGTTTTTTAGTACTACACTAGACGAAGCAATTTATTCGTTTTGCCCTATCTCTTTTGGTTTTCAAGATATATTTGACTAAATTTTTTTATTCATACATATTTATATAAACATCATATATATGGCAATTTTTCATACACTTAGAATACATTTTAGGTAAGGATCACTACAAATGTAGTTAAAAACAAATGAAATTTCATTTAAAGAAATGCCGAATTACATTTCATTAAATTCAACTAACATTGTCATTTGTTTTTTAACGTTGAAAAAATTAACCACAATTGTAGTAAAAATGGACCACAAATAAACAAACATTTATTTTTTTTTTTAAATAACAAAAAACAACTGTAAAATCATAAAACAGTCATTTGATGTGGTTTGTTTTTTTTATGAATTAAAAGGTTAGTAAAAACTTAAATTTGTTCTACAAATAATTGCCATTTACATTAAAAATAAAGAAACTGCATTACAACCCAAACAACTACATATTTTTAAAGCAGAAGTTCCCTGAGTGTAGATTTTCGTCCAATGAAACTGTTTCACAAATATGGTGATGCTTGTTTCACTGAGTGTTGTTGTAAGCTAAATTATAATTTTTACTCCAGGAGGTACAAGATACCATCAGGATACGTTTTGGAAATATATTTCTTACTCAAAAACTAGCTAAGGAATTTCTTTCAAATTAAGTATACTTGATATATTTAGAGTTTGCAATTGCGTATACACCTGACGAACAAATTATAACATGTATAGTTATTTATGCGTCTTTCACGGAAACTTTGCTTCGCAATAAATATGCATATCCATAAATATGGAAGGTGTTTTTTAGTTATTGAAAAACTGTAACACAACTTCCCTTTACTTATTAGTAGTATTTTATTTTTCAAAAAACCAAAGGTCCCATTTAGAGAACAGGCTACATTGGGGATCATTGCCTTCTATAAATTAATACATTTTTTTTTATAAAAAATAAGAAAAACATTATTAGTATCAGTTTTAAAATGTAAAAGTAAAATTTTGTTTGGGATTATATCTTAAAACTGAGATATTCGTAATTATATTTTACATAGTAGTAATATTCTCTCGCAAAAAAAAACAAAGTTTAACCCTTGTGTGTGTGGACAGGTACCTGTGTACCTATTGCGTTCTTAAATCGAAATTGTTTATATAAGATTTTAGTCTACAATTTCATGAGAACTCCTAACTCTTTGTTATTATTTTATTTTCATAGGTTTTTATATACAAGATCAGTTTGGGGCGGCGTGGCATATCAATTTGCTTGTTGCATCTTTAATAGGGTGAATAGGTATCTGGGTACCTGTATGCGTTTTACATGGAGGCACATGAAAAAAATTAATTAGTAGCTTTATAACGTGTGATAATTTATATTATTTGATTTGGTTTTTAGAAATAAAAGAAAACTTTATTTGATAAAAGAAAGATTGTTTTACAATAAAAAAAATGTATTCAAGGTTTATTTTTGTTAAAAAAAATTATTTTACATAAAAAAAAACTATTTCAAAATATTTAAATATAAATAAAAGGCAAGAAAAATAAATCCAAACAGTTGTTGCATATGGGACGATTGATTAAATGCTCGTTACAAATCGGCTAGAAGCAATTTTTGCAAGCCTTTCGAGTTTTTTCTGCTTCTTTGTAAGCTTCGAGCATAGGTAACAAGTTCCCACTGCAATACTGCCATTCTTATCTCGATTTTCTATGTTTGCAACAGCTGTTGTTGAAATGTCTCGCCCCGATACAACCTGTATTGCTGATCGAGCGAAATCGATGTTTGTTACATTTGAATTTTTGGCACGTCGTTCAATGTTGTCCTTACATAGTTCAAAACTTAAATCTTCCAAAAATAGTCTGCGAGGGTCAGTTGAAATAAATTGTGCATTGTACTCCATGTAAACAATGTATGCTGCTAATGCTGCTACATCGATAATGTTACCTCTAATCTTAATGAAACTCGTTTGAGTGATATTTCTTTCAGCGGCTCAATTTCATGTTTAAGGGTAGAAGGTGGTGTCAAAATTATTATTTTTTGTTTGGAAACATGTCTGAAAATATCGAATTTTTTGAAGTAATCGAAAAAATAAAAATTTTCTTACCCATACTGAAATTACGGTTGCCATTTATTTAACATACAAATGCAAAATTTTATCTCAAGTGACCGGACTTTTAAAACCGATGTCTTGCGATCGGAATTGGTCAAGGACTCTTCGAGTTGGAGGGTGTTGAATTTTTACATTTTCGTCAAACAGCCCTTTTTGCGGATACATATAACTAATTACTTATTGTAAAGGGTGTTTTTTATGGAAGTATAGAATCTTGAAATGGAATAAAACAACGATGAATTTTTTAAATTGACATGAAACTTACTTTATTCGAAAGATAATCTTCTGGCATTATAATTTAAATATGACTTCTGGCATATGACCGCCACGGCTGACTCGGTAGTAGTCTAATCTGGAGGTCCAATTTTCTATGACTTTTTCCGACATTTGTGACCGTATATTGGGAATAACGTGGCGTATTTTGTCCTCCAGGTGGTCAATCGTTTCGGGCTTAACGGCGTAGACTAGCGACTTCACATATCCCCACAGAAAATAGTCCAGCGGCGTTAAATCGAACTATCTTGGAGGCCAATTCACAGGTCAGAAACGTGAAAATGTACTGTTACCAAACGTTTCCTTCAATAAATCAATTGTGGCACTAGCTATGTGACATGTTGTGCCGTCTTGTTGAAATCACAGCTCCTGCACATCATGGTTGTTCAATTGATGAACGAAAAAGTCAGTAATCATGGCTCTATAACGGTCACCATTGACGGATAGACTGATTGGGGTCTTTCTCTACGCTACGCTCTACAACAGCAATGACTTCTTCTGTACACAGAAAAAATTATTGCCAATAAAATTTCAATTAAACTTTTGTTTGATTTCAAACTCACTTTCAATTAAAAGTTTAATCATATCTATTAAATGTTTAATTGAAAATGAATTTTGTGCACACAAAATTGCGTGTTTTTGTAGCCACTAATGACAACACATTAGAAACAAAAACCGCTTAATATGTTTTGAGTAAAATTATATTATTTTTTACTGTTTAAAGTTAAAATTGTGTTATATGTTTAAAAAGTGTAAAATTATTAATAAGTAGTAAAAAAAAAATCAATACTACGTTTTAAGAAAAAGCCTTATAACCTTTTTTTTTTAAGTGAGAGTGCTACACTTGTGCAGAGTTTGTCAAAAAAACAAGATCAAGTTTTTAGTTTTGCTTGGTATTGAAGGTGAGAAGTCGTGACGCGAGTGAAAAAAAATTTTATAAAAAATATAAAAGGAAGCGTCATAAATTTAAAAAGACTTTTTCCCTAATTTTTTTTAACAAATTATAGTGAACAATTTTGTATTTTATTTAAAATTGTTCGTGTTAAGAATTTGATTGTGAATTGTTAGTAAAACAATGAGTAAACAGTTTTTTAATGACGC
Source organism: Delia radicum (assembly GCA_021234595.1). Taxonomy (NCBI): domain Eukaryota; kingdom Metazoa; phylum Arthropoda; class Insecta; order Diptera; family Anthomyiidae; genus Delia; species Delia radicum. The sequence goes on from CM037854.1 coordinate 136,388,537, forward strand.
TTCCGTTTTGTTTCGCTTTTATTTTTAGAACTTTTTTTGCTTTTTATTTCGGATTTCAATTAAAATTTTAATTGATTTTTACATCGGGTTTCTATTAAAATTTTAATTGATTTTTTACATCCAATTTCAAATAATATTTTAATACGGTTTTGGTTAAAATTTCAATTAAAGTTTTAATAGTATCTATTAAAAATTTTATTGAAATGGAAAACAACATTCAATTAAATTTTTAATATATATAATTAAAATGTTAATTGAAAATGAAATCAATTAAATAGTTACAAATTATTTTAATTGATACCACAATTTATTTAATTGGACCGAATACAATTAAACTTTTAATTGAATCAACAAATATTTTAATTGAAAGTCGATTTTAGTTTTTTTCTGTGTACGCACTGTACGACTTCTCTGTAGATTAATATTACCATTTAGAGCAGCTATGCCCACTCCATATGCCCGCGAGCGAAAACAGCTTTTTGTGCTTTCACATGTACACATAAAGAGCTTTGTGCTTTCACACATACGCGAAAACTACACCGATAAAATTGAATAGTCGCATAGTTAAATTAATTTTAACTATCTTGATCATTAATAACTATTTGTTTTTTGTGTCAAAAATTTTTAATTGTCATAATAAATATAACGAATTTTCGTAAGCATAGAAAATTTGACTTTTGTTTTAAAAATTGTAAACTTTAAATTTAAATTTAAAATATTTTAATTGAAAAAACTTAAATTTTGATGAAATTATAAGTATAAAGTTTATACTTATCTTATACATCCATTGTTTATACTATAAACAATGGATGCAACATTTAAATGAGTATTTGTTACTACTAGTATGGTTAAATTGTAAATCAACTAAGAAATATTTTGGGTGTAGTGATAAACAATAGGATGGGCCGAAATATACACATAAAGAGCTTTGTGTACGCGAAACCTAGTAATCAATCGGGTCAGCTAGAAAACATTTGTGCAATGCTTGCGTTTGGTTTTGTTTTTTAACGACTGTTGATCAGTTGTCACGCAGACTTCATGCGAGAAGGTAGTACACGCAAATCAGAAAGTGAAGTACAGCACTGCTCAAAATGTTTAATGAGGTTTGGGAAAATGATTTTTTGTTTACACAAAACAGCGTTGGCGAGCCAGTATGTTTGGTATGCCAACGCAATGTTAAGCGTATTCATAAATTTAATGTCGAAAGGCATTACAGGTCTTGCCATAAAGAATATTTCGATATTGTAGATGCGGAAAGAGAAATTTTAATTGCTAATTTAAAAAAAAACATTTGTTGCAGGAAACATTGTAAATAATGATGTTGAAAAAGCGTCTTTTATTGTTTCGCTTGCGTTATCAAAACGCTGTCGTCCTTTTGATGATGGCATTTTTTTTAAGGTGCTCGCTGAAGATGTGCTGGGTTGTTTTGGAAGTAAGGGTAGAGATATGGCCCAAATTTTAGAAAAAGTACCATTATCAAGGAACACAATTACCCGTAGGACAGAACAAATTAGATCGTATATTTTTTCCCTCACCAAGAACAGACTTAAAAATTGTAAATATTTCGCTCTATGTTCTACAAAAGTTCTACAAAAGCGGATATTTCGGCCCATCCTAATAAATAAAAGTAACAATAAAAGAGCTTTTACGCGTACCCAACACACTCGAACAAATCGCATACATTGACGTTGGGCATAGCTGATTTAGAGTAAACGTGGTGTGAAAACGTTTAATAGTTAATCGAATTAATTGCTCTGATGGACGATTATGTTGACCGCAAAATGGATGTAGTGCGCGATACGTATTTCGAACAAAACCATGATTTTTAAAATAGATTTGCACAAGCATTGTGCATTGTGTCCCAACTGTTTTAATAGCTTTTTTTCAATATTAAAAATGTTTTTCTTATTTTGAAAAGTTAAAAAAGTTTTTGACTTTGTTTTTTAAAATAGAGTATTTTTTTTAAAGCTTAGGTGTTTTCCTTTAGGAGCTTTTCTTCCAAAGTAGACACTTTTTTACAGCGAACACTTTCAGTGCTCTTCATTTTGTTGCTTTTTATACGATTTTCATTAATTTAACACATTTCTAATCTGCTAGTAAGCCGCTTCTAAAGTAGACACATTTCTCAAGCAAATATCAATTTTAACCCACAGTTCCAAAATTTGCACACCTTAATGGCCTGTTTCTCGATTTCGAAAGAATGCTTTCTTTCGCTTTCTAAGCGAAAGAAAATTGATTTGGGTTTCTCTAACTAAATTTCTATGCGAACGATGACTTGAAGTACAAGTCGAATGAAAACGTAACAGTTTTCATACAAAATTTGGTTTCTCTATTTCGAACGAGTTGTCAACAGTGCGAACGTAAATGTCAAAACCAGTCACTTGCTTTTTTGATTTCGAGTAACAAAATATTTTCAAAAAAATATATCATTCATTCCATTAGAAAATGAAAAAAATCCGAACACGGGTCCTCTGATTTTGTTTATTTTTTGCACATGAATATTCTATGGTCCCATTTGTACATTTCCTTTTTCAGAGCTCCAAATTTGTAAAAACTCGTGGTTTTATGCACGTTTTTAGTTCTCATAAATATCAAAAAAAATGCTAAAAGAACTTCACTTTGAAAATCGTAGGGGGAGAAAGTTTTGAAAAATACATAAGAAAACTGCATTTGCATTTCTTATGCACTTTTTTTAACAATAATTTTGTTTAAAAACCTCCAGTTATAAAGTAGACAAGTGCATATTCCAAATATCTTTTAAATTAATAACATGCGATATACAATTAAAAAGATATGGCACTTCAAAGTGAAGCACTTTCAGAATTTTTATCAAATTTATGAAAATTGAAAACGTGCATAAAATCGCGAGTTTTTACAAATTTCGATATCTGGGGAAGAATATGTGCAAGTGGGACTATAGAGTATTCATGTACAAAATATAAAAAAATCGCAGAACCTAAAAAAAAAAATCCTCATTTTTCAATGTTCCTTGCTGGAATGAATGATATAATAAAAAATTATAAATACTTAAACAAAAAGAATGGATAACAAAAGGTAAGAATAAAATAACACGAATATTTGTAGTTTTTAAGAACTTTAAATATCAGCTTAATGAAATCCACAATGGAACAGCTGAAAACGCTGGTGTACTTTTTTGATTTTTTTCTTTTGATTTATTAATTTTTCTTTTGTTTTATTTATTTGTGTTATTTATTTATTTGTCATATACAGCTGATCACTGTTAAGTAATGTTGTATTTATCTTCGAACAATTTAGTAGTATGTTTGGTATTTTTAAAGGAAATTGTAATAGAAGTTTAAAATATCCGGTCTGGCACCACTATGATTTGTAAATACGTAAAACACAAAAATTGACACACGTAAGTATAGGCGAACGATAATAGCTTTTGAAATAGAGAAACCCAAATTGATTCGAATTCGAGTGACTAGCTTGCGTTCGCTTAGGTTTTCGTTCGAGATCGTGGAACAGCTCATAAATTAAATTTATTGGATTTCAGTTCCCGCTTAGATATAGCACCAAGAAATTTAAAAATAGCATTTTTGAAAATTTTAATTTTATGTTTTGAATTGTGGGATCATTGGAGTTAATCTATTAATAAATATTTTATTGAATATTTAACATTTACATTATGACAAAACCCATAATTTTTACCTTCCTATTTGGACTTCCCAAGTTTTTGTTCTAGCAATAATATTAAATTTCATAAATATTATAAATATATGAATAATTGGTAAATTCTAAGGATTTCCTGTTATGGAGTTGCAAACATGCGCCAGACGCAAGTTGGGTGGTGTGCAGCGCTGCCGGCCTTACCTTTTGCAAAACATTTTTAAAAACTTTTTGTATTCCACTTGATGCATTAGCATCACTAATTTAAGAAGTACTAATTTAAGAAGTACTGTCAATTGCTTATTGTTCATTAAATACAATTTCTTGGGTTGCGTGATTATCATACCCTAAAGTCGGTTTGTTAACATAAAACATAGATTAAATATATTACATAGATATCGAACTCTATGACACTTGAGAATGTGTTGGACATACGTCCTATGGCTGTACAAAAAATATTTTAATGTATAAGGAAAAAGTGTTTGTTGTTCAAATAAGAAGAGTTTGATATCTATGTGATCTATGATATAAAATTTAAATTTGTTATATACTGTTTACCTGCAACGCATTTAAAATTTTCCATCTCCATCAATACTATTCACGTCCGCACTATAATAAAGAATACACAAATAATGTTTACAAACGGTGTCAGTGTATATATGGTTTTTTTGAGAATTGCTTGATTTAATCAGTTAATTTGTGCGCCATTACCTGACAACACTTAAAAGTGAATTTCTTACATTACAGTTAAATTAGCTATTAAAGAACCTAAGGACTCGGTTATGTAAATGAAGAATTCATAAAAAAAAAACTGAAAAATGCCAATACTGCCAGCGCTGCCAACTTTGACGATTTGTCTACATTTTTACGATTTTTGAAATGATTTTACAAAATTTATTGTAAGGAAAATGACGATTTTTAAAAATTTGCAATTTTTATCGCAATTTTTATCAAGTTTCCTGTCATTAACACATCTAAAGAAAACGTGAAAAATTATATCAAATCGAATAAAAATTATTCATTTACCCATTTAATGATCAACTAAATACAAACTTAATCATTTTGAAAGATTTATTTAAATTTTATTGAAAAAAATATCGAAAACCGAATATACAATTTCATCATATACAAATTATAAGAAAGGACAATCCAAAAAGTTAATTTTTTAATAATTTAATTCATTTAGCTTCAAAATCAATGATAAAAGTATGATTTTCCACGATTTTGATTCTTGCTAAATCAATATTATTCTGGAATGCCATTTTCTTGTAAGTCCAAATTTTGTGAAACCAAATATCGGGAAAAAAAATCCAAAATTAACATTTCGTCATCGGATTTTGCAGATAGGTTAAAATAGGTCGATGATTTTAAAATTGTATTTCGCGTAATGAGCTTTGGGATTTGTGTTCTTAAGACTCGAAGACGTTTGTAAAGAAACTAATAATAAAGAACATCAAAATAATAAAATAAGTAAATAAAATAATTATAAATAAAACGAAATTTTGAGTAAACTTTTCCCTTTGTTTTATTGAAATATTATGAGTTTTGGGAATAACGATTTTTGGGCCATTTCTCATCCTCAAAATGACGATTTTGACGATATTTTCCACAAAAATTGACGATATTTTCCACAAAAATTGACAATTTTTTAAAGAATTGAGTTGGCAGTACTGTCCGATACCCATATTACTGTGATTACCACTCCACCCAATGGTTAGCTCTTTTAAGGAAAATTGGTAATATATATTTTAATGTCATTAAACTTATTTTATTTTAATTTAATCATTTACATTCTGAATAAGTTTTTAATAAATTTTTTTCTTTTCTTTTTTAGGTAAGTTGAAAATTTTTGTGATTTTTTTTGTCAAAAATGTAAGTAAACAATATATAAGAAAATGGATCACAATTTTAAACAAACAAACAAAAGCTCTAAAATCTCTTGGCAATTTATGACACCCAACAACAAATTTCCTGCAGTAGAACGACTTAAAGGCTGTAAAAAGTGTAACTTTTACCATAAAATTTTTTTAAAATTTTTAAATTTTCAATTCAATTTATTGCGAACAATATTCTCATCCCTGCTACTCACGGTAAACGACAACATTTAATCATTCCATTCTTAATGAGTTATAAATATACCACCAACACACACACACATATCTGAAAAGCAAAGTTAGTTGCCTGTTTAATGTTAATGTTATCGCTTCATTACTCACGTTTTCCAACTCAAAACATTTGAAATTAAAGAAAAAATTCTCTACTATCAACAGGCACAAAATGTATTGAACAAAGAGTCACACTACTTACGATATATACCCAACATAATATATTTTTAAAACCAACATATTTAGCTACTACACAGAGAGAATTTTCTTGGACGAGTTAAAATTAAGTTTTTCACTAATTTAGTAAAGTTTTGTTAACAAAGTGAATGAAGAACTTCTTAAAATTTATGAAAAGTATGATAAATTTTGCAAAATATAAGTAGAAAAAAAAAAATCATAACAATTTAATTTTTTTATTTATTAATAATCGTATAATTACAAATTATATCCTATTACCCTAACTGAGGACTAGCTACTATGGCTTTCGACTCGTTGTAGCGAAAACAGACTAATGCCTCTGGTGGGAATCGAACCCACGACCCCCGCACTGATAAGCTAGCACGCTACCAACTAGCCTACCGGGGCGCATAAAATTGTTTTTAATGAAACCTATTCATTTAATTTTATTAAAAACTGCATACAGATAATTAAATATTTCAATGGGCGAATTCCACACAGAGAGAATTTCTTTGACGAGTTTTAATGAAATTTGTTCACTAAACTAATGAAGTTTTCTTCATAATGTGATTATAAAATTTCTTAAACTTTATGAAAATTTCTTAAACTTTATGTCAGAGTTTTACTGAAACCTTTTCATTAGTCGTATGAAATTTTTAATAAATGATATATAATTTTTTATTAAATTTTATAAAAAACTGCATTAATTGAATGAAAAGTTTCAATGGACTATTTATAATGCAAAAATGCATTGATATCACGTAGATAGTTCTATCAGTACAGTGATATTTCATAGATCTAATGCAAAAATTCATTGATATCATGCCGATTATTCTTCCAGTGTACATCGATGCCTCCTTAAAAGGTTCTTCTGCATTATACGAATACAGAAAAAACACATTGCCTTTAAGCCATGTGAATGTTACAATGAGTGTATGTTTTTGTCAAGGATATGCCTTGTTAGTCAAGTTAATGGAGCAAAATTTCCGACAAGAATAGTACCAGAAGGAAACAAAAATATTGGCTCAAAAAACAACAACAAAAATGTTATAAACACATGCCTAATTATTGAGTGGTTGTTTTCCACAAACTGTTACTTTTACTCATAGTTAGTATGCCAACTGACTGTTGTATACATATACTTTAAATTACACTAATCAACCTGTCTTTAAAACGCATATTTTGCAGTTTTTGAAATATCGCGGTTTTTATATTTACATCATTCACCCCATTTGTGCGCATAATTTGTTTAAATTTTCGAAATATAACCGCAAAAGCATGAAATATATTTCAAGTACGTAAATCTACACGAAATTATCTTTCATTTGAGTATAATCATGTCGGTGTTTGTTTCATGATATCTTACCGGTATTGCAAGGAATTTGAAAATTTAGCATGTTTAGTCTTATTTTTGATGTCTGCAGTCAGGGAATAAAGTGTCATCATATTGATGAAACTGTTTCATAAATCTTTTACAGTTTTGTTAGTTTTTTGTTTTTATATACATCGAGATTATTTTTATGTTATTTTTAATTTTTAACGAGCTTCCAACCTCCGTATATTTACAAAAATAAAGCAAATCAAACATATTAGCTAGGTTGATACTTGGTGAGGGCAAGAGGTTTTTCTTGACCCTTTTAATCGAACAATTCAAAAAAAACTAACTTTATTTCTAACACAATTTGAACAATTGAAAAACTCACGGTTTGTTTTATTACTTCATAAAATTTCACTTTATTATTTTTTATATTACTTCACAAAATTACATCGACTGTACTAATTCACGGTCACAAGCTAAGTGATCGTTGTAAAAAAAATCAAAATTATATTATACATTTTTAGGTATCCAAAAAAAAATTAAACGGTATCAGAAACTACAATTTTTTATTAATATGTTTAAGTACTTGTGGCATCTAACGGTAGTGGCCTTTTGTTAGTTATGTTAGTATAGCTGAATTCAATGTTTTATTGTTGTTGAACATTAACACGAATTTAACAAAACAAACAAAAAATAAAGGATTTGCCCCGTAGGAAATTAAGCATTGACGTTAACTACTTAACATTCTCCCCCCTTGGAAGCGCAGCTTTCAATTTAGGACTGAGCTGGTGATTCTATTGGAAGTTTGCATAGTTTTGCAACAGCCCTTTTAAAAACACCTTCAGCGGTCTTTATTGTGACTACTCGAACTTGGCCATCATCCCCAGGATTTGTTTCGACTATTCGTCCTAGTGGCCATTTTAGTGGGGGAGTTGAGTCTTCTTTTATTAAAACAAGATCATCTGGTTTAAGATTTGGCTGTGCAGTGGTCCATTTTGTTCGTTGTTGAAGAGTTTTTAAATACTCAATACGCCAGCGATCCCAAAATTGTTGATGGATAAATCTTAAAACGTGGTACCTTTTTAATGAAGCCGGATTAATGTTGACTGTTGACGGTTCTGGGAATGTGGTTAAAGGTCGTCCAACTAAGAAATGTGCAGGCGTGAGAGGACTCAAGTCATTTGGATCAGATGAAATGGGTGTTAGGGGTCTGCTATTGATAATGGCTTCAGCTTGGCAGCACACGGTGTGGAGTTCATCAAAGGCTAATATATGGGACCCTATTGCTCGTCGTAAGTAGTGCTTGGCCTGTTTTACTGCACTTTCCCACAATCCCCCAAAGTGTGGGGAACGTGGAGGTATAAATTTCCACTGTATACCTTCTTGACGACAAATTTCATACACCAATTTGTTATGTTGTTCCGATAAAAATGATTGTAGAAGATCTTTTAGCTCTCTATTAGCACCAATGAAGTTTGTTGCGTTATCCGAAAAAATTGTGGAACACCTACCCCTTCTCGATATAAATCTCTTCAGTGCTGCGATGAATGCATTCATTGTCAGATCTGGCACAAGCTCTAGGTGAACCGCCTTCACCGAAAAACAAATAAAAACTGCAACATAAACCTTTATAGGTGATCTTCCACGTATCTGTTGTGTTATGTAGAAGGGACCGCAGTAATCAACACCTGTTATTGCAAAAGGGTAACCCTGGCTAACTCTGGCTGTCGGTAATGCACCCATTACTTGCATCTCTGTCACGGGACGATATCTGTAACATAGAACACAATTATGTATTACTTGCCTAATTGTTTGCTTAGGGTTAAGTATCCACAGGCTTTCTCGAAGGATGTTGTGAAGAGTTTGTGCCCCAGCATGAAGATGTAGACGATGATAGTGCCTGATGATCGTGCGAACGAATTCGTGGCATGAAGGCAGCAATATTGGATGTTTAACGGAAAACGGCAAATTTGAATTTGTGAGGCGGCCACCCACTCGTATTAAACCACTATGCAAGAATGGTGACAATTTTGACAGTTTCGATTGACGATCAATTTGTTGATTAGACTTAAGTTTTCGAATTTCCTTTGAAAACTCTTTATTTTGAATGAGGCGACACACGAATTCTAATGAATGTTTAAGTTCTTCAGCCTCTATAGGCCCCATTTTTGGCTCTCGTTTATGTATTATAGAAAAGGCATAACGGCATACATAAACAAATATTCGTAGCAGCTTTTCGTAGCTGTTGATGTATTTATGATTGTGCAACCAATCAATATTACGTTTGGTTACTGCAGATATAAGAGTGACATTTGTTTTTCGCATCTCTAATTTTGCATCATCAGGACAAGGAAATGAGGACTTGGGCCAAAGCTGTTCATCTTCACACAGAAAGTCCGGTCCTTGAAACCACAGCTTGTTGTTAATCAACTTAGAAACTGTTGTACCTCGAGACAAAATGTCGGCTGGGTTAAATTCTGAAGGAATGTGACGCCATTTGGCAGTCGGTACATTTTGTTTTATTTTTTCCACTCTGTGCTTAACGAACAATTTCCACCGAGATGATTCTCCAGCTATCCAATACAACGTAATCGTTGAATCGGACCAACATACAATATTTTGAGGTGATGAGGGAAGCATCTTCATCACAGAATTTAATAGTTGAGATAATAACACAGCCGCACATAATTCCAACCTGGGCAGGCTGGTAGGTTTTAGAGGGGCTACTCGTGACTTGGAACATAAAAGTGATGACTGAATAGTGCCTAAACAATTAGTGACAGCATAGATACACGCACCGTACGCCTTTGTACTGGCATCTGCAAAAGCATGAATATTAGTATGAATATTAAAGTTAACAAACCTTGGCAATTTTATTTGAGGGACCATCATCAGCTGGTTACGTATTTCTTCCCATTGCAAAATCACGTCTTGAGGAACCGACTCATCCCAATGTAGCTTTAAAGACCAAATACCTTGCAGCAACATTTTACATCTTACTATGATGGGGTTTACTAATCCAAGGGGGTCGAACAGTTTAGCGGTGTGTGAGAGAATTATTCTTTTGGTGACCTTTTTTGATAAGTGTTCCCCTTGGTTATATGAGTAGCTAAAAGTATCTTCATCTGGAGACCATTTAAGACCAAGTGTCTTAATATATTCGGAATCATCGACTTTAACAGTTTCCTCCCTTTCAGAGTTTGGAACATCAGCAATAATTTGTTCACAATTAGCTGCAAACTTACGTAGTGGAAAGCCACCCCTTTTTAGCAATTCTGTTACTTGACGTTTAATTTCTGCTACTTCTTCTATGCTATTACCACCAGTCATCAAATTATCTACGTAAAAATCTCGTAAGGTTACTGCAGACCCGACAGGAAAGTTTGATGCTTCTTCTTTTGCTAATACTCGCAGGCTTTTGACAGCTAAATATGGTGCACTACTAGTGCCGTAGGTAACTGTTTTTAGCATGTACGTTGACAGGGGCTCCATAGGAGTAGACCTCCATAAAATGCACTGCCATTGTACGTCACGATCATCTACCAGAACTTGTCTGTACATTTTGGCGATGTCAGCTACCAGTACAAATTTGTGAAATCTAAACCTTGTCAAAATGGAAAATATATCGTCTTGGAGGGTGGGTCCAACGCGCAAAATATTGTTTAAAGATAGACCGCTAGCCGTACGACATGATGCATCGAAGACAACTCTAAGTTTTGTTGTCGAGCTGTCTGGCTTTACTACGCAATGTTGCGGTATATAATTGACGGAGGTTATGTTAGGTGCAACTTTGACCATATGTTGTAAAAAAATATACTCACTAATAAAATTACAATATTCTTTGCGAACATTTTCGTCACGACACAGTTTTTTCTCCAAACAGTAAAACCGCCGTGCTGCAATTTCAAATGAAGAACCCAATTCTGTTGGATTATTTTTAAATGGTAGTCTTACTACGAATTTATTTGTAACTGGGCACCTGGTAGTGGTTTTTTCGAAAAATCGTTCACACTCCTCTTCGTCAGCTGTTGGATGATTTTTTGTATCATTTGGACACTCTTCTAATTTCCAAAAACGTTCCAAAATAATTTCCAACAAAGGTTCTGTTGTTACAAATAATGATTTATACGACGGGTTTGTTGCAATGTGCAAACAACTAAACGTAAATAAAACAGCTGACGTTTGGTTTGATACATTAGTACTCAGTTGATGGTTTGTATTTGTTTCTTTATTCGTTGACCGAGGTGAGGTTAAAGTTGATGACGTCTTACAGGGTGATGATTGTGATGTGTTTATGCTAATTTCATTTGAGGTTAGTTCTTGTTGATTATTGACAATTGAGCCAGACACTACCCATCCTAATTTAGTTTTTTGTATAGTTGGTGTGTTTTCTTTTTTAATTTGCCCGACTAACAACAACTCATAAAACAGACCAGCGCCAATAAGTAAATCTATTGGTCCGGGTATGTTAAAGTTGTTATCTGCCAATTTTATATTACCTGGTATATTCCAGTTGCTGATGTTTATTGAAGTTTGTGGTTGATATGATGTTATAGATGGAATGACTACGGCTGTGATGAGAGATGAAAAATCAGTTGTAGGTGATTTCACAATCAACGAACACGTGTTAAAGGTGTTTGTGGTGCTTAAGCCGATACCACCAACTTCCATGTTAATTTTGTCACGAAAAACTCGTAAGTGTTGTGCAATGCTTTCAGTTACGAAATGCAATTGAGATCCTGAGTCTAATAGTGCGCGTATGATTCTAGATCTTCCATTTGGTGCTTGTAAAATAATTCTGGCCGTCCCCAAAATTACTTGGCTATACTGCTGAGATGTGTGTAGTCCAACTGGTGGTTTTGTTGCCACATGTGAGGATACTGAAAGCTGGTTATCGGTGCTGCGATGTGATGAGACTGATGGTGGTGTTGGTGGTGGTTGTTGCTGAGGCTGAGCTGTAGATGGTGGAGAAATTCTATCCTTGTGCAAGAGTGTGTGGTGTGATGAATTACAATGTTGACATCTGTTAGACGATGGGCATGTGGTGGCTATGTGGTTAAAACCTAGGCAATTTAAACATAATTTGAGCCGCTTAACTGTACGGAATCTTTCTGAAATATTCATTTCAATAAATTTGTCGCAATGAAATGCATTATGTGATGGTGTGGTGTTGCAAAAGCAGCACTTAGTTGTTTGATTTGAAGCTACAAATGATGAAAATGATCGCTTTTTCCATGACGCTGATTGGTTGTGACTTATTGACCGCCCATGCGGTGCTGCAGATTGTTTTGGTGGTTCATTTTTAGCCATTATATTTTTAGCCATTATATCCAACGTTTTACATCTTCTTTCTAAAAATAACGATAAATCTTTCCATTGTGGTAGTGAAAGCGTTTGCGATGAAGTACCTTTGTCCCAATTTGTAGATATTTCTTCCTCCCATTTTGCTTGGGTTTCAGAATCTAGTTTAGAAGTCATCATATAAAGCATAATCCCGTCTGAAATTTGATCTTTGGAAGCTATAGACTGCAATGCTCGAAGATTTGCATTTACAGAATCTATAAAGTCTCTTACCATTGATACAGTTGGCTTAGTAAAATCTTTAATTGCGCAAATTCTTTCTATATGAGACTGAAAAATATACTTTTTATTGTCGTAGCGTGACTTAAGAATTTCCAGCGCCTGGTTGTAATTTTCTGGGGTGATGTCCAATGACTCATTAATACGGCTGCTTTATCAGTTAGGCAAGACCGTAAATACTGAAACTTGGATATTGAAGACAGATCTGGGTTATTATGAACCATCACAGAAAACACATTGTAGAATTCTGTCCACTCATTGTATAGTCCGCTAAATTCTGTCAACTTCAATTTCGGAAGATAAGTACGTAATGGTTGTTGTGCTGATGACGTCATATGAAGGGTACTGCTCATTACATTATCTGTCACGTTAAGACGTAACAATGACATACGCTCCAGAATCTGTGATTTGATATTAAAATATGCTTCTTCAAATGTCGAGCGATGATCTTGATTAAACTGTGACTCATCTAGATACTCAAGGTCGTTCTGAGCATTTTCAAACGACTTCAACAGTCGTTCCAATAATGACAGTTTAACCTCTAGTTGATGAAGCGAAAGAACCCGTAACTCGGATATTTTGTTAGCATCTTCTATTATTCGATGGAGGAAATCGTATTAATACCGGCTGGTGGAGGAGTTTGCACCTCTTCCTCGTTTTCTGTATCACTATGGCCCGACATACTTCACTTAGCTTGTTCAATTATTTGAAAATATTACTCGAATTAACTATATAATCCGGTTCGAAGGACCGATGGTGAGGGCAAGAGGTTTTTCTTGACCCTTTTAATCGAACAATTCAGAAAAAACTAACTTTATTTCTAACACAATTTGAACAATTGAAAAACTCACGGTTTGTTTTATTACTTCATAAAATTTCACTTTATTATTTTTTATATTACTTCACAAAATTACATCGACTGTACTAATTCACGGTCACAAGCTAAGTGATCGTTGTAAAAAAAATCAAAATTATATTATACATTTTTAGGTATCCAAAAAAAAATTAAACGGTATCAGAAACTACAATTTTTTATTAATATGTTTAAGTACTTGTGGCATCTAACGGTAGTGGCCTTTTGTTAGTTATGTTAGTATAGCTGAATTCAATGTTTTATTGTTGTTGAACATTAACACGAATTTAACAAAACAAACAAAAAAAAAAGGATTTGCCCCGTAGGAAATTAAGCATTGACGTTAACTACTTAACAATACTAGTATTTCGATCTGGCTAAAGATCTCATCAGAACCCGAAGTTTTAGAAAAGTTAGAGCCTCCATAATAAAAAACCTAGAACTTTAACAAAAAACCTGTTAATCATTAATTATGCTCCATTCTTGTCTTCTTAGTAATCAAGCACGTGGTTAGGGTCTTTTCCTAACAAGCATCATGACGTTACTGAAGACCAAAAATGTTCTATTTATATAAACTTTGAAGACCAAAAATGTTCTATTTGTCATCAATTATTCCTCATATTTATAAAGTTTTCATAGATATGATGAAGAGTTTCATAAAAATGTATGTCAAATGTTTCACCAGATCATAAAAAAATTCCATACACCGTGTAAATATATATTTTTTTTTGGTTTTAATATCAACTGAAATTCAGAATTTCCATTTGAAATTTAGTAATCATCACAAGAAATTAAGAATTTTCATTTGAAATTAAAAAGTGTAATATGTAGTTTAGATTTTCTATTTAAAACTATCATAACATTAATTGAAAGTCAGAACTGCCAATCACTTGATGTGTTCTAAATTTTGCATGGAATTTTGTCAATATAAATGTAATTGTTGTTAAATTTCAGTGGAAGCAAAAATTCCTAAATTTTAGGCGAACGTGAGGCTGACGGACGAATACGTAATCAAATGAGCTTTTTTAAAACGTTCGTCCAGCTTGCGTTAAGTTACGATATTCGGTTGCGATGTGTCAAACAACAATATTGCCATGATGTTTATTTTAGTATTTTGTTTACGTTTTTTCATACAAAAATATGTTTCAGATGGTAACCCTTTCTTAACAAAAGAAATAAACAGACAACAGCTGGTTTTTGTTTACACATGAAACAGCCTGTTAAAGAAAAGAAACTTTATTGTGGTAAACAAAAAAAATCTTCCCAAAAAAAATAAAAAAAATAACAATTAAAATTTATTATTAAATGCTTTATTTTATTTATTTTTTTATCAAATTTTGTTCCTTTTTTCCTGACGAGTGCTATTTTGTGAACGTCTGTTTTTGACATTTCAAATTGCAATACAAAAACCAAAAAAAGAGAAAGAAAATGACTACACTTACGTTTTCACTCAATATAAAGTGACGTTTGCGATAAAAAAAAAACCCAAATAAATTTCTTCACTCATTTACACGATTTTTTTGAGTGACACGTCATACCATTAATTCATATACTCAGTTAAAAATAAATGTTCGTCGTTGGCCTTAGCAATTATTGTGTTTGTACGCTAAGAAAAAAAAATATTTCAATTTAAAAATTTTTTGAATTGCCTTCATGTTAATAAAACGCCTTACCACATTTATGAAACATTTCATGAACAGCTATGAAACTTCTTCATATTTATGACACATTTCATAAACATGATGACGCTTATCTTCAATTTGAACAGCTTTATAATAGTTAGTTACCTAGCAAAAAATTTCCAAAAAGATAAGTGGGTTTGTAATCAAGCATCAAGAACGTATTCCTTACTAGATTATCTACTCGATTCTTTTAACAGGGCGTGAGACTAAAATAATTGATTCTTTAGAATTGATTATTTTTTTACCGAAGAACCATTTACTTTATATTTTTAAGAACTACATACATTTTTTAATAAAGAAATAGTTCCATTGTAAAACTACAAAGTACTTACACAAAAAAAAAAGTAAATAGTTCCCTAGAAAAAAATAAGAAGTACTTACATTTAAAAAAAGAAGTAGTTCCATAAGTAAATTCAACTTTTACTCACACTTGATTCTCCTAGGTCACTCAAATATAACGATCAAAAAGAACAATTCAAAATTGAAAAACAAAAATATGACTCACGCACAATCACCCTCGAAAATTTTTTTTACACTCACTCACGATAACGTCAGTAATTTCAACTTCCACTCACAATTTTCTGCTCACGTGCGCTTCCCTAATTTATACCTAACCACAGTTTAATAAAATTTAGGCAACATCCAATTTCTGTTTTTAGTATTATTTTCCTGCAAGTAAAAATTTGTTTGAAAAAATATATGAGATAAATTCTTTAAAATTGTATAGCTTCTTTTTTCAAAATTATTAACTATTTCCAATAACGTCCTTTTATTAAAAAAAGTATTTGATTACTTCTTGAGTACAAAAAGTTATACATATAAATTAATAACATTGTTATTTTCTTTTAAGTAAATAATTACTTTGTTATTGAGTTCATGCTTTCTGGTTTAAATTTAAAGAATTGATTACAATACTACTTGCTTTTTTGACTCTATCGTTGGAATGAGTTTGGTATTGTAGTTAATTGTTCTTTATTTAAATTTCAAATTTCTGTTTTCTGTATTACAAAGTTTTATAAGTTTAATAAAACAGAACATACGACTATGACTTAACGTCGTCATAATATTTATGAAGTGTTACATTGGACGAAAATCAATTCTCAAAAATATTTCAAATTGGGTTTAAAATATTCTTTATACCTTAATGTCACATTATTAGGACTTGCTTCGATAATAAACCACAGTTTAACCCTCTAACTGGCAAACAATGTTTTGCAACGAAATTTATACCATGTGCTCCACTCGTAAAACAAATAATAAGTTCTTCAACAAATTTGTTTATCGTTGCCTAATTTAGGCGATATGAGCCAAAATATTTTAGGGAGCATTTTGGAAACGAAAGCATATAAAAGAGAAATTTTTGAAAAAATATTTCTCTTACCAATATATAACCACGCTCGAAAATCTATGTTTCTTCTGCTCCTATTTAAGAAGATATTGCGATTTTCGCTTTTTGGAAAAAGCGAAATTAGGCGAAAAAGTATCTTAACTTCAATTTATATTGTTCAAACTACAATGCTTTGCTATTAATACTTAATGTCTTCTTTCTGCAAAATTTCATAAACATCCGTCTATTAGTTTATAAGTTAAGACGATATCCTTTAGAGGAATCCTGATCAAATCCTGTGAGTCCTTGGACTAAAGTAAGGTATTATTATTAAAGGCAAAGCTTCACTCTTACTTATATTTTATTATAAAGAGTGTTTAGTCAACTTAAATTGGTTTTTTAGATTTTGGAAATCTTTTTTTTTTAAATAATTAGTTTTTGAAATTTTACGAAATTTTGATTTTGAAGCTTTCTCGCTTCCAAACCGTGGACAGCACTCAAAAAATGTCTTCGCAAAATATTTAGCAAATTTAGTTTTCTATGGGAATATATTAATTTCTAAGTATAAAACGCTCATTTGTGGAAAATTTTATGAAAGCTGCCCTGTAGCATTACCCGTTAGAGGGTTAAGGACTTCTAATCAGTTTTCGTGAATTACTTTCAGCGAGGGATGTAAAAGTTAAGGCGGTTTCAATTTTAAATATAAAAACAGTGATATTTTAAAAACTGCAAACAAAAAAAAAGTTATGTCAGAATCAGCGTACATTCAAAAAATGTACCGTCTATTAAAAAAAAAACTATTTAAAAGCAAGTTTCTTTTTGTCGTCGAGTAGTGTTATTTTTTTCGAATTCTATTTCTGGTTTTCTACTTATATTACTTTGCACCATCATATTTCTATGAATTTAAAAATGATTATTTTTGTTGCTTTTGTTGTTAATGTTGTTGTAAGTGTTTGTGTGTTGTTTGATATGCTAGTGGTAATGGCAACATTTGTACCTCATCTGGCACAATTTCCTTCTGACAGGATATTGACATTTTGTTATGAGTTCTTGAAAAATAGTATTAAAAAAAACAAGAACAAAAAACTATTTGTGTGTTTATCATCATGCAATTTTGATGAACATGTTTCTATTTTCCTGAGAAAAAAAAGGAAATTCTTTTAACAAATTGGGCTGATGTGTTTCAGGTTTTTTTCTTTTTGTGTCGTATTTTAATTAATTAAAGTTTGGAAAATTTAATTAGCCAAACATCAAACAAATGTTATTTTAGTGTTTTACACAAAAAAATATAGAAAAAGTTTACAAATTTTTAAACAATTAAGACTTTTATACCCTACACTAAATATGATCTATACAATATTACAGCAAGCGGTCAGGATTTCCGGAATAGGCTTGATTCTTATTTTATAGGCGGGGAATAACATTTAAGTAAATATTGGGTTAATAGGGGCTGATTCAAATTTTAGACTAACGAGGAAAATCTAGAATGTGGGGTTCCTTCTGATTTCAATGAAATTTGGATACGAGATAGAGGTGTAAAATTGTCAAGAAACATACCTGTCCAATCGCATATTTAGGGATAGAAATGGGTTTCTAAGTTGCTCGAAACTTTTTTATTCTAAAACTTTTTACTTTTTTTTGTATACCACTGAAAAGGTCATAAAAATACCATTCATCTCCTACACAGAGAGAATTTAAGTGAACGTAAATTACTGAAAATTCAGTAAACTAATCAGGGAACTAATTAAAATTTTCTTCATAAAGCGAATAAAAAATTTCTTTAAATTAATGAAACTAGTTTTTTTATGAAACTTCTTCATTGAGTGAACGAAATGTTTCATAAATAAAATGATATTTTTTTATTTTATTTTTTCATAAAATATTCTGAAACTGAAAAGTTTCAATGGACGAATACCAGTGAAATTTTTTTTACATTCCAATGTAAAAATTCATGAATAGAATATTCAGAAAATTGTCTCAGTGTTCCAGATTATATTTAGCTTACTCCCTTACAACCCTGCTTGCAGGGAAGCAGCGTTTTTACTGGGTATTAGGTAGGTAATTTAAAAGAAAATCGACAAAATACACGTTGATCCACATGGCTGCAACAAATAAAACAATTTATGTAGGTATTCGGAATATTTTGGGTATTTTGACCATTCGGCCGAAAAGCAATATTCAGCAGAATATTTCGTTTAAAAGAAAATAGCTTAAAAATCTGTATTTTGAGAAAAATCTTGTTTTTTATACTTTTTCTTTAAAATGCAGGGTTGGCATTCAATAATGTCTAATAATAACGGCAGTTGGCTACGACAGTAACATTACGACCCAATTGAAAATTTTAAAAATGCGATTCCATTAAAGACATGTTTCTTCTTTTATTTTGCTATTCTACCTGTTGGATTTTGAAAAATCTTGAATGGGTGGGGGAGTGGGGGTAGAGATGGGAAAAAGCTCCCCCAGAGCGTGCTGGTCAAACCACTATTACGAGTAGGCATCTGTAAAAACTTGGTCTTTGAATGCGGCCCGGTGAAACCCCTTTGGCCAGACATTTTGAAGTTTTAAGATACTATACCTAAGACCGTGGTAAAATAGGGGTTAAAGAAAGTACAACTATCGCTACTTTAAACGCTTAAGTTAGGATTTTGAAATTTGGTATTTGGGTTCATCATCAAAAAGGGGGTACTGTCTTCCCCTTCTCAGCTTGGCCAAACCGCTGAAGCGAGAACATGTAAATTTTGTTGTGTGGTTCTTCATTTCAGCGTAGACATCCGCTTAGACGGTGTTTTTTTAAATTCCTACCGGTAAAATTTTGAAAAATCTTCTTTCCTAGAATATGACCTAATTAGATTTAAAATAGCCAAATGGATGTTGAAATAGGCAAATAGATGTTGCAATTTGCAAAAAAAAGATGTCTGCAAAATTCTCCCCTCCTAACGGCCATGCTACCGCTAATCCAGTGTGAAGTGATGCCCAAAACGACTACGCTCTTAATCACTGTTAAAGTTCTTTTAGAACTTCCACCAGGAACGTAACATAAATTGATATACAAAATCAAGAAATTTAATTTGATTAGTTTGTTCTGCCATCCCCTTGAGGTGATTTTTTGAAATTCCTGGTTGGAGGAGTGAAAAGTATCCCCACTGACGGCTTCCAATACCCTATTAGTCAGAAATCTTACATCGGAAATATTTGTTCCCTGTTGTACGGGCTAATTCACTGAAAAGTCAGTAATTTTTAAAAACTTCAGCAGGAAAGCCGCTAAAAAGCGCAAAGGTATTCGGCTTATGCGCATAACGAGATGGATCTAGAAACTTTTATTTTGGTATAGGCATTGCCTACAGGTGGCCCATACAAAAGTTTTACGGAGGGGACAAAAAGAGGAAGACTTCCCTTAACTTCATGCGCAAAAGTTTTGAGCTAAAACTCTGAAATTTAAAATATAATTTTTTGGGACATGGATTAATTCGTTATATATACCTATTGAGTTTTTATAAAATCTTGGTAAAGTGTGTTTTTTTATATAGGTATAGAACTTAAAGTTGGCAACACTTTTTTAACTGGAGGCCATTTTGTCAGCTGTCAAGTGATTTATGTTTAGTTTGATTTGTCATTTCAACATGAATAGACTGACGCCTGAACAACGCTTCCAAATTGTGCAAATTTATTTTGAAAATCATGGTTCTCTTCGAAATACGTATCGCGCACGAATTTTGCGAGTTTTGTTTAGCTATGTAGCTCACTTTTGGTTAATTGGATACGTCTATAAACAAAACTGCAGTATTTGGATTGATGATAATCCTCAAGTGTATGTTGAGACACCGTTAAATACAGAAAACTTTACTGATTGGTGTGCTTTATGGGCTTGTGGAATCACTACCAGAAGATTTTCTTTCGAATAAAGTAAATTTCGTGTCAATTTTAAAAATTCACCTTTGTTTTATTCCATTTCAAAGTTCTATACCTCTATAAATAAACACCCTTTATAAATGGGGTTTGAAAGCAACTACTTCTACATTTAGGTCATTAAATTCGTTTAGGGTAGAAATCTGAAACATGAAATCATAAAGATATCCGCTTAAATAGGTTAAATAAATTTATTTAGAAAAATAAAATCCTTAAGAAATAATTAATTTTTCATCTTAAAATATTCCGATATATAAATCTGCCGGCAACTTCGTGCTTTGAAGCTCGTTATATTATAAAAATATCAATTGAGATCTTCAAAATATGCATTATTTAACAAAAAGAAGTTAATTTTTCTCAAATTCGTGTATAATTTTTGATTCCAGACTAAGTTTTGTTAATGATATACGATATAATGAAGTCAGAATTTCCTATATTACATGAGTATATTAAATTAATAAATAAAATTAAATTTTCCAGCATTCCGATTTTTGGGAATTTTTTATAAAAATATTTTCGATTTTGCTTTCCAAGAAAAAAAAAATCTAATTCTTCCAATTGGCACCATTTGAAATAAATTGGGGGGTTTAATGTATGAAACCCGACATATAATTTTTAATGTTCACCCTAATGTGCACATATTTTACACTGTTGTTAGCTTTAAAATTGTTTCGAGTTTATAAAAATAAAATAAAATATAAATTCTTAAACACCTTTTGTTGATATTTACAAACAAAATCTTTTCTTTTGAACAAGTGACAAGCACCAAAACCATAACAATAAATGTAACTTCATCGTAGAATAATACAATATGAACCACTGAAACATATACGCAGACATTAATACACCCACATACATGGCAACTCATATAAACACTTGTTAACAACACACACCAACATATTATTAAATGTGATCGAGACAGACTCCTACAATATTTATTAAGTTACAAATACTAAGGAGTGAGATCGAAAAATACCCGACATACATTTTCACTTACAACTGCTTTTGTATAATACGCTGAACTTTTATTTTATCAATTTATCCTTAGGAAGGTTGTCAGACCGACCGCTTTTACTTACAAATGCAATCTGAACAAAAAGTTAGTAAAATATTGTGTTTTGGCATCTTTAGTATCATATCCCTATGGGGAATGAGGAGTCAATTGGCCTAAAAGTGATTGGTTAAAGAAGGACTTACCACAGGACTGGCATAATTTAATACAGAAGTGGGTTAAGCAGTGTCAACTGTCCTAAAATTACCAATCCTGTGTCTGGTAAAGGGAGGACATACCACTTAACCAGAATGCTTATTAACAAGAAAAAGCCAGTTGGCCAAAATTTTACCCAATGGAAGCTGTTTAGTTTTCGTTTTTTTTATGCCCATCTCTGGTTAGTCCTGTGGCATGCCACTATGTGGTTTAAAGCAGAACAAATGACCCCCTCCTATTACAAGCTCATGTTAAAGTTGCCAGTTGTTTACATAGGATACGGTTTAGCAGAGGACCAGTCTCTGGCACGAAGGGACCGATCCTTTGGCACACGGAGGACCGGTCCCATTCCCCATAGGGATTTGCTAGGAGCAGACCAATTTAAAAAAAAAAGTGGCAGTATTGGCAATCTGTTTTGTAGCCTTCATCAGTAATTTAAAAGAATCTCAATATCATTTGATTGTTCTAAGTTCTTGGCAACAAATCCAATTTCTTTTTTTTGTAAAAAATTCAAGATTTTTTAATAAAAATATTTCTATTTTTGCATTTACTTTTTGTTTAAAGTCCATTTGTAAAAAAGTAGTAATTCGATTTTCCTAATATTTTGTACACACAATCTGACAACTTTTTAAGAGATACCTTAATAAAAAAAAAAACTGTAGCGTTGTTCACAAAAGCGGCGGTAAGTGAAAATGTGTGTCGGGTTTTTATCGATCTGACACCTTATTACAGCTTGTTATCATATAACACGGCTAATTCCTTACACACAAATTATATGTTTTGTGTATGCACCAAAAAGTTTTATTTTGGGAAAGAGAATGTTATTTCTTCAGTAGACCAATATCATTGAGAATTTAAACAACATGAAATTTTATATATCTTGTTTGCCTTCTGTGGAATGGACCTGATGCTGTAACATGGCGTTGTCATATTAGGGAAAACTAAAATAGTATATTAAGTTAGAAAGAAATTGCATTTTAAAATGAACTTAGCTTCATTTGAAACTCGGACTATTTCAAATTTCAATCAAATGGTTTTCGTTATCTGTTTTTTAGTGTTGTTTTAACAACTGGCAAATCAGTAAAAACGGCTCTATGCAATAAGTCCCAATAGAAAAGCTCCCAATGAAATAAATTCTAAAAAACTGAAATAAGTCCCGTCTCAAAAAAGTGAAATAAATTCAAAAAAAATGAAATAATTTCCAAAACAAAAATGAAACAAATCCTAGGTTTTGGCTGTTATTTCATCATGAAATTATTTCAAAAGAATAAAAATGAAATAACTCCCAAAAATAGTCCATGCAACACAAAAAAAATAAGGCCCAAATTAATTTTGCCAAATAAGAAATATATGAAGTGTAAAAAAATGATAATCACGCACAAAAAACTTTATTTCGCGAAGCCGCCTGCCGCGTTCTACGGAGGAAACAAACCCTTAAGAGCGGCCGAAGGCCGCCACCCAGAAGAACTTGTTTTTCAAATCAGATGTCAATTCCGTTAACATCTTATATAAAATCTCATAACTTTTTATGTCCCAAAATACCAACCCACACCAAGATTTATTGTTTTTTAATAATTATTTTTTAAAAGTCTATTTTATTAAAAATTTTACGTATATATTAGTGTCTAAACGCTAAATAAAGAGAAGGCAAATGCTCTACTCTTTTATTTAAGATAAAAAACAATCAATTAGATGTTTAAATGACAAAGCTATGACTGGTCAAATTTTATTACTTATTGTCTTAAAAATAAGATTTCAACGGATTCTACATTGGATATGTAAAAACAAGTTTTTCTGTGTGGCGGCCTTCGGCCGCTCTTAGGGTTTTTTTCCTCCGTAGAACGCGGCAGGCGGCTACGCGAAATAAAGTTTTTTCTGAGTGCGACACAAAAAAATAAAATTGAAGCAATTTTTTTAAGTTTCCTTAAAACTCCTTTGTTTGATTTCATGAATCAGCCTTGACATTTAAGGTCTTATACTATTTAAAAAAATAAATTATGATTTTGGGCAATAATAATAATATTTTGGCCAAACAAAAAACCGTCATAGCGCCCCAACAAAAAATATTAATAATGTTAAAATATAATGAATTTTTGAAAATGAATAACTGCCACTAAAAATGAAGTAACTCCCACAGCAAATGCAATAACACCGAACGAGAAAATAAAATGAAATAAGTCCCACGCTAAGTTCTGTTGGGACCTATTTCATTTCGGAATTATTGCATTATGATATAACACCTAATAACAAAAATGAAATTACTTCTAAAAAAATGAAATAACTGCCAAAGAACTGGGTATTATTTCATTTCAAATTACTCCCAAATTTGTATGAAAAATTTTTGGGACTTATTTCATTTTTTTTTGGGACTTTTTGCACCTGGCACTTATTGAATAGAGCCGTAAAAACAAATGAATATTTAGTTAAAAATAAATATTAGAATTTTGACTACAGATTTTGTAAAAGTAAATGGTCATTAGTTTTTTTTAGACTGTTTGAATTTTTTTGTATTTTGTCTGTATAATATACACAGAAAAAAAAATTGCGCCAAGTACACATTTTGTTGAATAAAAAAAAATAATCAATTACTTTTTTTATTGATTCAATTAAAAAGTAATCAATATTTTTGTTTATTTAAAGTAATCAATATTATTTAAAATATTGATTACTTTTTAATTGAGTCAATTAAAAAAGTAATTGAGTCAATTAAAAAAGTAATTGATTATGTTTTTTTTATTCAACAAAATGTTTACTTGGCGGAATTTAAGAAATATTTTTTGTGTGTAGCCACTCACACAAAGAGCACATTATTTTTAAACGGCTTTGTGTGTGTTCAAGTGCTCAAAGCTCTCGTAATTTGAAAGCAAAATGCATCATTATTTTGTTGTTGAAAAATAAAGGTCCGGGTCATATTACAAGTAATACATGAGTTGATATTTCAAAAGCAGCAAGCGTTTTGTGCGTTTTCCTGCATCAGTCTTAGATCTGTTAACTTATCTCAAAGGTAACCAAAGTAAAGATCTTAACCATAGTTATGAATGTAAAATTTATGTGAAAATATCTGTGGCTGAAGTTTAACTCTGGTTATTTTTTAGAAATTTTACTCGCCCATAGTTTTCGAGATAAAAGCTATTTTATTAAAAGGCTACGCTGATAATAATCCATGCGTACAAATACGAAACAAATGTCAAAATAACAAAAAATTTCGTAAAATACACGAAAATTTGTTTATTTTACAAAAAATTTCGTTGTTTTGACATTTTCTTCGTATTTTTAACATGGATTAGTATAAGTGTAGTTTTAATAAAAACATGAAAAAAAAAGAATTGAACGTGATGTAGAAATTTTTATATTGTAATATATATTAAAAAATTGTTTAAGCCTTTATGACCATACATTTTTTGTTAAAGCAAATTGAAAACTTTCACATTTTCGTGATCTCCGACCTAAAAATAGTTACGTAAAAAATATGTGGTGCCCTAGGCCATCTCCCTGACCTCAAGTCGGACGGCGAAAATAACTGTCATTTGACGACCACACCGTTTTGGCTGAAGGGATATTTATACATATATTTTTTTAAATTTCGTGATCTACAACTAAATAACAATTAAGTTATCAAAAATTATCTATATATACCCCCTTCTTTCCACTCATTTCCCTTGCAAAACATTTTTAGTTTTGCCACTTAAATATAGAATAGTTTATTAACAACTTTGAAAACAACTAGGTAAGTGTGAACAGATAGAGATTTTTCGCGTTTCTCATTTTTTCACTTCCCTTATAGATAACTATATATTAAGTGCTCATAAGAGGTTTTTACAAGCTGGTTTTTAAAATTGGAAAATCAATTTGTTAAAACTGCTGAAAATCAGTTTAAAATGATGTTTCAGGGAAAACTTCTAAAATTAACAGATTCTTTTTGCTAAATATTACACTGAGAAAAATATTTGTATGAGATCAATGAATTTTTGCATTAGGTCTATGAAGTGTCACTGGAATTCGTCCATTGAAACTTTTTTATTGAATGAAAAAAGTTTTTAATTAAATTTAATGAAAAATGTTATTGTATTTATTAAAAATTTCATATTACTAATGAAAATGTTTCATTGAATATCCCAGTAAAAAATTTTCGTGTTTTTAGAAGCACGATAAACAAATGCACTGATGTATGTACTTACTTTTACATAATATTGAGAAGCAGCAAAAGAAACGAATAATTTTCGTATAAAAACAAACAAACCAAAATGTTTTTTACTGTTTTCCCTTACAAGGATGCAGGTTGTAATGCAGAAAGTTTCATATCGTGGATTATAAACGATTTGTGAAAATTTTCGAATATGAAATAAAAAATAATTAGTCATTAAACTGTTTCTGAAGACCTAGTACGTGGAACGGTAAAAAAATAAAATAATTACATTATATGTAAAAAATTTTAACAACAAAAACCTAATATCTGTAGAGTTTTATGTGAAATAAATTGTGTATATTCATATTATTACTTTTAATCGTAATATTGTTGACATGAAATATGACTTTACTGAAATACATGAAATCACTGATTTGTATAAGCGCTGAAAGCCACGCTTATTTTGCCCAAAAGTAATGCTTCCAAGTGGGAATTCGCCATATAAAAATCATGGCATATGTAAGCAGGTTTGTCAGGGATTCTTTATTTTACTCCCTTACCTACCTGCTTGCATGTAAGCAGCGTTTTTTACTGGGTATTAAACTATCAATCTTTTTCTAAAACCATAGAAATTTTTCATTCATATTGAGAAGAAAACGTCATTTGTTTAGGGAACGAAATTAATTAAAACTCATTCGAAAAATTCTCACTGTGTAGATAAGAATAGCAAAAGCAAGACTGCTGAATTTAAAATAAGTTAGCAGCTTAAAAGCAACAAATTAATTTGCTAAGAACATCAAAAAATTTACTATACATTAGTAGACTAAAAAATTCGCAAAATCATATGCAGTTCTCAGAGATTTTTTCTGCGAATTAAATGTTGGCCTTCTGATATCGCAGTCTACAATTTTGTTAGCAAACATTTCTGCTTACTTTAGCAAAATAAACTGTTATTTGCATAAATATACCAACTAGTTTGTTGATATTGAAGTTTTTGTTTGCTGTTTTTTTTTCTACAAATTTTAGCAAAAGCTTTTACTAACATTAAACTAAACTTGTGTAAATTTAACAATTTTATTATTGCAGAGCTTATATTACAAATATTTAGCAAAAAAAAGATATTTTTACCAGTTTCTTCTGTGACTTTCATTTTTAGCAGTGTTTTTGGTAGTTTTGCAGGTTTGTTTCTAACACTTATACTAAGGACTTTTTTTTTTTAATTTAACCAATACTCAGGGGATGCCCCCTACTCATGCAGTGCATTGTATTGATCAGGAAAATAGGGTATGGGAAGGTGGAAAGAGGGAGTAGTGTTTGTGGATATTTGATTTAAATTTTTCTAAATTGTAAGTAACAGGGAAGACTTCTGCGGGAAGTTTGTTTCACATACGAATCGTTCGACTAAAAAACGAATTTTCTCTGTAATGCGTTGTGCGAAACACAGGACAATCAACTACAAATAAAAACTCGGTCTCGTGGGATAAGTTCACTTATCTCAGATGAGCATCTGCCATGGTAATATCGATAGAAAAGTGTCACACAACCCACATTCTGACGATGCTCCAATGAATCAATAGAGTTGGATACACTACTGTTATTGATAAGCTTCACCGCCCTCCCCTGAACACGGTTCAGATGCTTCAGAATAGACAGTGGACCCATATATGAGAGTTGTAATTCATTTTTGGCCGGATATAGCTGGTATAAATAGTAAGGAGATCGGATGGAGTGAAGTAAGTCTTGCACCGTTTTAGAAAACCGAGTCACTTGAATGCCTCTTTCGACACTTGAAATACGTGCTTATTCCAACGGACATCACACTGTATTCTCATGCCCAGAACATCAAGAGTATCCGATTCCTCAATACCTATACCATCCATAGTTACAGATGACAATGTTAATTCCACAGCCCGTCTGTGTGTTAACATACAATATTGGGTCTTGCGTGCATTAAAATCGACCTTATTCGCGCGACCCCACTCGGAGATTGTAGAAAGGTCTTGATTGAGTGTGTCATTCATGTTCTACCGCATGCCCTCTATCGCCAAAGAGCTTGGCTGTGATCGAATGAAAATGAATACATGCTGTCATCTGCAAAAGAGTGGATTGGATTGAAGGTCCGACCAAGAAGGTCATTAATAAAAATAAGAAAAAGGGTTGGAGAAAGAACAGAACCTTGCGGTACCCCAGAATTTAGCTGAAACTCGTTTGATGAGACCCCATCTAAAACAACACGTATAGTGCGGTCTCTGAGAAAACTCGTTATAAATCGAGAGATGACATTTCCGACACCAAAAGCAACTAGCTTAGTCACGAGTGCCCCGTGCCACACACGATCGAACGCCTTAGAAATATCTAGAGCAACCACTTTACTCTCACCAAAGCCGTGGAGCTTTGTTAAAATATCTCTCGAATTGTGAGTATTTTTACTTTAAACGAAGAAAGTTTTCGTAATGCAAAACACTTCCATTAATTTTTATAATAATATTGTTATAACCGCGTTTTAATTTATTGTTAGTAAATGTGCTAAAATCCCATAACTTATTTTAGAAATTGTGAAAAATAATTTGTTTTAGTCTGGTTCCTATCCGGATTTCATTGTTGTTTATGAAAATCGTTAGGGGACAATGTTTAATAATTCACACGATTTCTTTAAAACTGGGACATGCGGAACATGAAATAATATAAAATTCCTTAGATTACAAAACGTCAAAAACTTCATTAATTTCTGTTGTTTATTTAATAGTTTCAATCTTTATTGTATCTAAATACATTAAATTTGATACTCATAAACTTTTTTTATATAAACTAAGAAAGAAAAAGTGTAATTTCTATATGAAAATAATATAAAAACAGACGATGACATATGATAATATCTAAATTTAAATAGAAAATGAAATACAATGTAAAAATATAGAACTATGACCTCGCTAAAAGATTAAACATTACTTTCTCTAACATACATTTATACAACCTCACACATACAAATAACACACACATCCTTGTATAGAAATCAGCATAAGAATAAGAATATGTGAACTTTCTCCTACATTTGATGATATTATTTTGTACACAAAACTAAGCTTGTAAACATGTCACGTGTTTAATTATTTACGTGACTTGGCTGGGGTTTTTTAATGTTCCTTAAATTTGTTTTGTTGTTGTTGTTGTTGCTAGTTTGTTTGCCTATTTGAGTGTATGTTTGTGTGAGTGTGTTTATGGCGTATTTATCACGCCTAATTTTATGTAACTATCACTCTTAAATGTTCATACCACACATACAAATACAGCCATACACGCTCGTACAAATATGCACATACTGTCACATGCTCTTACGCCTTACAAATACAAGCATTAGCAGCGCAACAGCAGTAGCTACAGCATTAAAGCAAAATAACTTTTTTATGAATATTTTACAAATAAACTTTTTTTGCGTTCGTGCTGTTTATATTTGGGTTGTCTAAGGTTGGGTTTTGTAAAGAAATATCTTACTGAAATTTTTAAAGAATGCAAAGAAAGAAAATTTCGTTCACATCTTGAAGAAAATCTTAAACTCTGAACAATTAATAGGTTTCGAATCTTATTGCTCGCAACTAAATTGTGAAGAAGCGCTTTTAATTTAAAAATTGTAAACGGAAATGTTTTGGGACATTACTAAAATTTATGACGAAAAAGGGAAACTGAAAAAAAAACGTTTGTAATATAACAAAAATGGTTTTTAGCATTCCACCGAAAAATAGTGGTTAAGTTTACAGCGAGTGTGTAAATAATATAATTACACTTATTATGTGCAATTTGAGTACACACAAAATGTGTGTATATGTATTCACATTGACAATATGTAAAAAAATTCAAAAGTTAAGTGAAATTGTTTATGTTTATTTATGCACTGATAGTAACTTATTGCAGTTTATTTAAAATTTAATCAGTAAACTTTGTTTTTTAAGGAATATACATTTAAGCAACAAACCAATATTTTTTTAAAATTATTTTACCATTTATTAAAAAACAAACTACACATAAATACAGATTTTCTGTACCAGTTATTATTTTCATTTAAAATTTTCTTTTAAAAAAAAATCTTTACTTGAACCAAAAATTTATATCAAAAATTATAGAAAAACTGTTGTTTTTAATAACTTGAGAGTTAATTTTTGATAGTTAATAGAAAATAAAATCGTTAAAGAAAATCTGTTATTTTTACGTATTTTGAGGTGATATTTTGTGTCAACATAACATTTTTTTGTGTCAACTAAAATAAGTTTTTACTAAAAAAGTTTTATATTTTATTTTTGCCTGCATCTTCAATTTATCAAAATATTCTTATGTACTGTAGCACCAAAGCGTATTTTATTTTTGCCTGTATCTTTAATTTTCAAATTTTCAAATTTATCAAAATATTCATTAGGTAAATTTCTGAAATTAGTTTATTTAATTTATTTATTGTTTAAAATGAAACACGGTTGCATTTTGTGTAAGTCTCATAATGGTAGTGTTTGTTTGCATCTTTTCTCTTTTCTTTACTTCGTCCATACAAGCGCGATATCTACATATATTCTGTTTACTTGTTCTCCATGCTATCAATATGTTTATCTCTATGCTATCAATATGTTTATCAGAACAATTTTGCTAGCAACATAAATTTGTTAAACAATAGTTCAAAATTAGTTTTTTTGATAAAGGCGTTTAACTAAAATTTTAGTTAAAAACGTGATGTCACCAAAAAATCCTGAAAGTTAGTTAAATATTTTAAATATACGTTTAGCATAACTTGCAATTAACTTTTTTTTGTGCGTTTTAAGAAAAATTACACCTTTATTTTTCATAAAAACTTTTAAAAGCTAAAACTAATTATTTCCATATAAAAAAGTTCTTTGAAATTTGTATAAATTTCTAACAAAGAAAAAATTATTGTGTTTAAAATTTAAATAAAACTTGTATTTCATTTAAAGCTCTCTTTCAGTTATAAGTTTAATAATATCTACTAAATGTTTAGTGAAAAATTATTTTGGTGCACTACTAATAACAAATCAAAAAAAAAAAAAAATACCAAATTCAAAAAATCCCCCAAATTGAAAAAAATCTACTAATCAGAACAAAATAAAAAATCGATCATATTAAAAAAATCGCTAAAATTTGAAAAAATTTCCAACATTACAAAATAACATAAAAATTAAAACAAACAAACGAAATAAGAAACTGCAGAAGTTAAAAATTTTTCGACAGTTTTTTAAACTTTACTTAGGTAATTTTTGCAATTTTAGCGATTTTTTTCATTTTGTATACATTTTTTAATTTTAATATTTTTCACAATTATTTCCACAATTTTTTTCTTTCTATGGTTTTATTTTTATAAGTTTTTTCAATATTAAAGATTTTTTAAATTTTTATAAAATTTAGCGATTTTGACAATTTTTTAATAAATTTTTTGGGGCTTTTTTAATTTTGACGCTTTTTCCCATTTAAGCGACTTTTTTTAATTTTAGAGATTTTTTTTTAATTTTGACATCTTTTTTTTAAATTTTGTCTATTATTTCCCATTTTTGGATTTTTTTTAATTATTGTGATTTTTTAAATTTTTGCGATTTTTTTTATTAAAATTTTTGGCAATTTTTTAGAATTTTTATTAAAGTTTTAATAGTATCTACTTTAAATTTGATTGAAATTAAAATAATATTTAATTGGGTTTTAAATAGATATGATTAAAATCCTAATTGAAACTAAATCAATAGTTACATATTATTTTAATTGATACTACAATTTTCTTAATAAAAATAACACATAAAATTAAGAGAAATGCATCAAATCTTTATTTGAGTCGATAGAACAATCTATATAAATCAAGTTTAAAGATGATTTCATGTAAATGTTGACCGCTGCTACGCCTTAAGTGGTTCATACACTGGGTCCAATTTTGGCGTACTCTCCAAAACATATCGGCCGGTATCTCACGAATAACCTCTTCAATATTGGCTTCCACTGCGTCAATCGTTGCGGGCTTGTTCCCATGAGCCTTAACATAGCCCCACAAAAAATAGTCTAAAGTCGTTAAATTCATGATCTAGGCGGCCAATTGACCGGCCCCAAACGTGAAATAAACTGTTCATGAACTCTCCTATCAATTCCGCCATTGTTTCGCGTGCTGTGTGGCATGTGGCACCGTCTTTTTGAAACCATATGTCACCCAAGTCCAGCTCTTCCATTTTGGGCAAAAAAAAAAAAAAAATTAATCATTGCACGGTAGCGCTCGCCATTCACAGTAACATTTCTGTTATTCTGTCAGCACTCTACGTATGGGGTTGGTGGCCACAAAATTCCGAATAGCCGCCTCAGAAGGTCGCCCAAACTGATTATTAATTGGAAGAAGTGCACGATGCACTTTCCTAACCGAGCATGAACTTTGATAATAAAATTCGATAATCTGCAAGAGTTGTTCGTTTGTAAGTCGATTCATGGTTAAATTATAAATCAAACTGAACATGTTTAACGGTAACATGTTTCGCAAAAACAGCTAAGCTGTCAAAAATAGTGTTGCCAAAACGAAAGTTGCTAAAAAATCAGCCTAACCTAATATAATTAAACTTTTCATTGAAATAACATTGAAATATGTACATTCTCTCATAAATAGTCGATTTGATTTAATACAAAACGGAAAGAATTACAACAACAAAAATTTCGAGCATACCAATAGTTTGGACTGAAAAGTCTGATAATGAGGAGCTTATTTTTGGCAAAATATTTTTAAAATTTCCATAGATTAATTTTGATCCATAGTTTGTTTGTTTTTAGCCATAATCGACTCAATAATATCTACACTCAGGGAACTTCTGCTTTGAAAATATGTAGTTGTTTGGGTTGTACTACAGTTTCTTTATTTTTAATGTAAATGTCAGTCATTTGTAGAACAAATTTTTTTTTTTTTTTTTTTTTTTTTAATTTTATTGGGTCTTTATTCATTTGAAGTAATAATTCATTATAATATTGTTGCCTCTGCGCCTTAAAGGCATTGTAGAGGCGAGTTGGCAATACAAATATTACAAACATATTTAAACTAATAAAAAAATAAAGTAATTAAAAAAAAAAAAATAAAAAATAATAATAATATATGTATATATGTATATATCTTTACTATACATTAATTTAACATTTATAATCGCTAGAATAAGATCTCTTCTATATGTTGAGATAAATAATCTTTAACATTTTTTTTAAAAATTGAAATTCTGTTTGTACTTTTAAAATTTGGAGGCAAATTATTGAACTCACGACTACCCATGTATTCTATCCTTTGTTTCGTTGTTTCCAACCTACACCGGGCAACTGATAAATTCATATTGTTTCGTGTATTAAACGAAGACTGGTTTCTCGAAAAACTTAGTGTGTGATGACCAATATTGTGAAGACATTTGAAAACATAAATTAATAACTGCAACTTATAAATTCCGTGAATAGGTAGAACATTTTTAAAGACATTTCTATATAATAACACCGTAGAATAGGTTATTGGAAGGTTAGCTACAACTTTTAACGCTTTATTTTGCATTCTTTGTAACGCTTTGAGCTCATTGCTTTTTTTATATCCATACGATATAGCCAAGTAATTTAAATGGCTTTGAATTAAAGCATTATAAAGTAATAATTTCGTTCTTTTATCAAATTTATTTTTAAATTTATAAAGTAGACCTACACCGTGAGCAGTTTTTGTCTTTAAATTACGAATATGCTGACACCAAGACAGATTACTTTGGAGTTCGACGCCCAAATACTTGATGGAACTAACTTCCTGAACCTCATTACCATCCACAAATACGCTAAAGTGACTGCGATCACCATGTGGCTTAAATCTTATTAATTGAGTTTTAGTTGGATTTAAAACTAGTTTGTTAATTCTCGCAAACTCCGTTAATAACGACGCATCCCGTTCCATATAAACCTTGGCGACTGTTTCGTGTTTGTAGGGGTAGAATAAACAAATATCATCAGCATACATGAATAGTTTTCCAGAAAGTTGAAGATTTATTATATCATTGAGGTAAATGATAAACAATAATGGCCCAAGTACACTACCCTGTGGCACACCGTGTTCAACTGCACCAAGTGAACTTTTATGACCTTTTATATAAACAAATTGTTTGCGGTTCATCAAGTAACTTCTTAAAAGAGACATTTCTCTTCCACAGATACCATAAAATTTCAATTTTTCCAACAAAATATCATGATCTATAAGATCAAATGCCTTGGTAAAATCATAAAAAATACCTGCTACTCCACTAAATCCATCATCTAGGCCTTTACAAATAAAGTTGACGACATTCACTACAGCTTCCTCTGTACCACATCCTTCCCTAAAACCAAATTGGAAATCATTCAACAGGTTATGAGTTATCATATATCTTGAAATTTGACTGTGCAAAATTTTTTCAAATACGTTATCAATAACAGATAAAACAGCAATTGGCCTGAACTTATCCGCAGTGCAAGCATTATTTACCTTTGGAATCGGGACAACCTTATGGATTTTTAAAATATCCGGATAAATGCTAGAGTTAACCATGTTATTAAATATATTAACCAAATATGGTGTGAAATCATTTATATTATTTAAAAGTATCTTCGGCACTATATTATCATGGCCACCACTTTTATTTTCCTTCAAATTTAATATTGCATTTTTAATATCATTCGTTGTTGCATAATCAAGATGAAATCTAATATTGAGTTGTCCTATAGTTCTTAAATAGGTAAAAGAGTCAGTAGATAGTTCTTCAATTTGTACCTTTAAATCTTTTACAGATTTCAGAAAATATTCGTTTAAAACTTCAGCTTTTTGAAAATCGTCAATAATTAGTTCACCGTAGGAATCCTTTACATTAATACTTCTGCTCGTAGATCTTCCAAGTGTTTCATTTAAAAACTTCCAACATTTTTTTGGATCATTCTGAAAACTTTCTAAATTGCTTCTGTAAAAATTATTCATTGACTCTTTACTTGCTTTCTTAATTATGTTGCTGATTCTTCTTAACCTTGCCTCTATATCACCATTGCCAGGTTTTTTTCTCCGTTGTTTTAAAAGGTTCTTCTTAAAAGATATTAGTTTAAGTAAATTAGCGTTTAACCATGGAGTAATTTCTCTTCTTATGATTCTTTTCTGCCTCTTTTCACTTGTAGAGTTTTTAATAGCATCATCAACACACAATATTAATGCAGATGTATCAATTGACGGGTCACCAGTTTGGATTAATGTAGGTAGATTTCTACAAATGTGATTTGTCACACGATTGTAGTCACAGTGGATACGAATTTCATCTGTGAATACTTGGTTACGTGTTTCAAATCTGACACCACACGAAATTAGGTTATGGTCTGATAAATTACACACCACGGATGCAATGTACAAAAAATTGTGCACGTTACTATAAATGTTGTCTATAGATGTACCACTTTCTGGACGAGTAACCATTGAATGACAATTTTGAAAATCATAATTTGCAAGTAAATTTAACAAATCTTCAGACGAATGGACATCTAATACATCAATATTTGAATCTCCGGCAAAAATACAAGGATTACGACCATAGGAATCAAGCAAATTTTCCAAAACCAATAAAAATCTATTTGAATCACACTTTTGCGATCTGTAAAATGATACTATTTTCATAGGTTTCCCACATACTTTAAGGTTATTTAATGTTATGACTATAATTTCATTATAATTTTCACTCTGACAAACTTCAACTTCATATTGCATATTCTCCTGAATAAAAATCGACGTACCTCCAAACCCATCACGCCTGCAACAGTGCACACTTTTAAAACCAGGAATATTATATAATTGAATTAAATCTTTACTAAACCACGTCTCCTGAACAGCAATAACACTGGGTAGCCGCGGTAACCTACAAACAAAGGCTTTAAACTTATTAAATTTATCTATAGAAGAGATACTTCTTATGTTTACAGATATTATTGTAACATATGAACTTGAAAAGTTGTTAACATAACTGCCAAAAGATTTTAAATTTAAAAAATATTGATTATTAATCATGAAAAAAAAAAAAAATGTATATACATTTAAAAAAGTAATAACAAATGCTTAAATACTCAAAAATTAGGGTGATAAATAAACATCATCATCATCAGCTGTTCCACGCTGATTAGTTGCTCGAAACGATCTACGAGATCTTTCCTGGGTTGTTGTTGCCTCAAACAAAAGCTTATCAACTTCATCTTCATTAGCAATAAATTTAGGTTTAGATAGCTCACTTCTTTTTGCAAAAATTTTACCACCAGCCGCATATACTGCACGAAAACCTACTGTTTTCAAGGTCCTAGCATGATTCAACAAACTAAGCGCCTCTCTGCTCAAGTAATCATTAACAAAAACTTTAGATTCTTTTTCTTTTAGCACTGGTTTTACGGACATCAATTTGTCTTTAGACTTCTTGGAGTTGAATTTAACTACCACTGTTTGCTTCTCAATACTCTTATCATTTTTATCATCTTGGCTATACTTCTTCTTTATAAAATATGCATCATCAATACTCTCGGGATTTAACACCACACCAGCATCACTTGTTAATTTAACAACTGCATCCACTGCTGACGATCCTTTTGGTACTTCCACACCGCTAACTAAACAATCATATTTCACTCTTTGATCATTTAAAAATTTAACTGAGTTTTTAAGGGTATTTACTTCTGCTTTCAAAAGTTTATTTTCTTTTTGTACCATATCAATTTTTTTTCTATTTTCTGCAACGCCCTTTAATATTTCATCGTACTGTTGAGACATAAAATTCATGGTTTCTTGTAAACCAGCCAGCTGATCTAATTTTCTCAATTCTGTTTTGATTTCATTTAACTCTGCTTTGATGTTACCACTACAATCACACAGATGACATGCAAATTCTTCCTTCTCATGCTGTAACAAATATTGATATTTGCGTTTATCCAAATTAGTGCAGCAAACTACATGGAATGTTTTTTCACATTTGTCACACTCAATAAATTCTTCTTTTTTACTGACTTTGTAGTTCATTTAAAAAAAACAAAGCACATCAAATGACTATTTTATGATTTTACATTCATTTGATGCAGTTGTTTTTCGTTATATAAAAAAAAAAAATGTTTGTTTATTTTTTACTACCATGTGGTTAATTTTTACTACAATTGTTAGTCATTTTTTGAATATTCAAAAACATATGACAATGTTAGTTGAATTTACTGAAATGTAAGTCGACCTTTCTTTAAGTGAACTTTCATTTGTTTTTAACTACAATTGCAGTGGTCTTTACCTACATAGTAGTCTATGTGTATGGTTTGAGTGCTGTTACGTGACGAAATTAACAAATGTTTGACGATCGGCTCAGGCAATATATAGCTTTATCAAAAAGAAGAACTACACTATTCTGGTATGGAACGATATATCCTTAGATATAACTATGGGGTGTCCCAAGAAGAGAAAAATTTTTAAATTTTAAATAAAACACAGATATTTAAAAAAAAATCGTGAAACTTTATTATATCGTAAAGTAGACAGAATGAGGTTATGTATGGAACAATATATCGTGCAGATGGCCGCCGCGGCTTTGCTGGCATGCACGCGATCTTTTAATGAAATTTTCAATGACCGTTTTGCATGAATGCTGCGGTATTTCATTAATGCAGCGTCCAATTTCCTCTTTTAAGGCTTGAGTCGTCGTCGGCTTATTCGCGTAAACCATCGACTTCAAAAAACCCCAAAGAAAAAAATCTAATGGTGTTAAATCGCACGATCTAGGCGGCCAATTCTGATCTCCAAAACGCGAAATAACACGACCGGGAAATGACTGATGCAGCAATTGAATTGTTTCTCTGGCTGTATGACATGTGGCACCGTCTTGTTGGAACCACATGCCCTCCACATTCATTTCTTCAATTCTAGTCAAGAAAAAACTGGTTATCATTTCACGATACCGAACACCATTAACTGTTTGCGCTTGACCTGCCTCATTTTCATAAAAAAAGGTCCAATGATTCCTCCAGCCCAAAAACCACACCACACAGTGACACGTTGAGGATGCATTTGATTCTCGTGAATCACTCGAGGATTTTCCTCACCCCAAATGCGACAATTCTGCCAATTGACGAAGCCATCAAGATGAAAATGGGCCTCGTCACTGAAGATGATTTTATCGGCAAAATCAGCATTTTCATGTTGTCTCTCCAATACCCAATTAACGAACTCCCTTCGCTGTCCATGGTCAACTGGCTTCAGTTCCTGAGTCAATTGAACTTTGTATGCATAAAGATGCAAATCTTTCGTCAAAATTCGCTGCAAAGTGGATTTGGAGACACCAATTTGCTGAGCTCGGTGTCGAATTGAGGTGGATGGATTTTGAGCGACATCATCACGTACAGCTGCGACATTTTCGGTCGATCGACCTGGTCAATGGCGCGTTGTTGTCTTTACATCACTAACAGACCCAGTTTCAGCAAATTTATCCATTAATCTCTTTACAGTTGACTCTTATGGAGCATTATTGTGACCCCAAATTGATCGCAATTTGCGAACTGTAGCCGCAAAACTTTCACCATTTTGGTAAAACAATTTCACAATTAGAATGCGTTGTTCATTCGTGTAGCGCTCCATTTTTACTAACCTCGTACCTTCTACTAGCAAACAATAACAATTGTTCAAATGTCAAACAATGACACTTCGAATGTTGCCAGATTTAAAAATTGCGTTCTTCTTGGGACACCCTTTATATCGTTTAATCCAAAACGAAATACATTTTCTGGTATAATACACTATATGTAATAATATATAATTTTAAATTGTGTTATATCTAATTATACATGGATTTCGTATATAATTACATAAACCATATATAATTATATATGCCATATGTGGTCGATGTGTAATAAGATGTAATTTTATGTGGCATCGTACTAAACAATTAGCGGGATAAAATCTTATATATAAACATACATAAACTTGCTGTTACATATAGCATCATGCAGTAACGTACGAATTTGTATAAAATAATACATGATAATATTGTATATAAACGTTTTTACTCGCGTCTTTATGTTATCATAATGTGTATTCAAGAATTGTATGATTCTGTTTCTAAATTTGGGAGTTTTGCGTAAAATTACACAAACTATTACACATTTTATAGCGGGGAATTTACACAAAAAGACACAGTGTATAATGTTTTAAAAAGCGCTTTTTTACACTTTTTTTAATATTTCAAAATTAAAGGATGGCCGGGGGTGCTGCCAATTATATGCTGATTTGGATAAAATCATATTGTAAAATATTTAAGAAAATCAAAGCTTACGTTGTGCATGTATTTTTGATTTTTAATATCAAAGAAATGCAAAAAATACTAAATACAAATTTTATTTTTTTTTTTTTTAATAATTCCATTATTCTACAAGTTTTCCATAAAAAAAATCTCTTATAAATATACAAAAATTTAAAGTTCTGAAAATATTAAGCCTTTAAATGCCAATAAACCGTCAAATTTAGAATTTGAATTGCTTTAACCTGCACTAGAGGGCACGATTAAAACACTACAAATTACAAAATGACAGGTTTTGTCATTAAATTCCCACGGAATCCACGCTTTGTGAAAAATTACTTAAATACATTTGAAAATTTTTATTTGTCGGTTCAGTATAAACGTAGTAATAATAAAATTTTAATAATTTTTAGATTTACAAAATTTATAAGAAACCGTTTTAATTTCACCAGATTTAATTTTAGTTTACACATCAGATGAATTTATTTAATTACTGTTAAATTTTTTCAAGTAAAGAATAAGTTGTGTGACATTATTACAATAAAATTTAATTCATGGCCAGCCTTTATATAATTCAGTTGAGTGTTTTTCTACTTTCATATACAAATGTTACACATTTATTGTTGTTTCGTTATTTAAGAACGAACCATAAAAATAGAGACATTCCTGTCAGTAGTTTTTCAAAAACGTATAAAAAGCCAAGTGTAAAAAGAGGTTGAACACAAGAAACAACAAAAACAAAAAAAAAATGCAAAATCCTGTCACCATCATGTTAGTAATGTATGAATCTTTTTAACTTGTCCTGTTTTGTTGTTGGTTCTTTTTTTTCGCGTGTCTCAAGTATTTAGTCATTCTGTAACCAAACAACAGCTCATCTTTTTTTCATACAATCTTCTGCCCACTTTTTCAAAACCATAGAAAGTATTTTGCCCCAAGAAATAGCAAAAAAAAAAACACTGCAAACTAACGTACTATCTTTCTATGTCATTTTCGTCTTGGTGTTGTTACACTATGTCAAACTAAAATACAGTGATGTCAACTTATGAATGAATTCTTAGCTTAATTCCCAAAAGTTTTAAAAAAATATAAATGAACTGTTTTTTCTCGAATTCTTTTTTGAATGATTCAAAATTGTCTTAACCCTTTCACTACCCCTTGTTCACTACAGTGTGTACAGTTTTAAATAAATATCAAAAAGTAGATAATGCAATTAAACTTAGCATTTTTGTTTAAATATGTTCATTGGGATATTGGTCAATAAAAAAATAATTATATGGATAAACTTTTGATCAGGGCAATATAGTTAGTAATAAAATTGGTTAAAAAAGTCCAACATTTTAATGAAATTTTATCTGCGAAAAATTAGACTTTTGGTGTATCTCATTAACTAAAAATGCTAGAATCTCATAATTTGGCATGTAGCATCCTCTAATGACCACAACAAGATTATACAAAGTATTTTTGGTTATTGGAATGTTTTACTAGTAAAGCTGGGTTCAGTATTTTCCAAAAAAAAACGACTTGTGGGCCCATTTTTTGGTTCGCCGGAGGGGGCATACAAGTTATCCTTTTTATTTCTAATGTAAAGACCCCTAACAATAATCTAAAGTCAAAATATAAATTTATTCGCAAACAAAAAGTCGTTAGAGAAAGGGTTAATTCGTTTAATAAAATGGTGAATGATGAAAGTTTTGGAAAAAAATTTAAAAATTAAAGAAAAATCGCTAATATTGTAAAAAAAAAATCGCTAAATTGCAACAAATTATCAAAATTTCAATAAACAAAAAACGCTAAAATTAGAAAAATTAAAAAAGTTGCCAAGATATAAAAAAGCTAAAAAACAAAATATATCACCAAGATATTAAATAAAATCTCCAAAATTCAAAAAAAGCCTAAATTACAAGTACCCAAAATAATTATTATCATATTTGAAAGTTATTTCAAAAGATGATTTTTAATTATTAATTAGCAGCGTAAAAAATATTTCTTGTAAATAATTATTATTTTGCAATTAAAATCGATAAAAGTTATTTTGACATTTAATAAAATCAATATTAAAAGTGATTTGAACACAAAAATGCATCTAAAATGAAATTTTTCTATTAAAATTAAGACCAACTCATGCATGATTTCCCGACTAAACTCGGCTAGAGTGCGAAAATGTGTATTTTATTTTTTTACTCATAACTATTATTAACCCACTTGGAGCAGCCGTTCTTTTATTGTATTATTGTTTATGCTTTGTTATTTAGCATCGCAGCTCGAAAGCGTCAGATGGTGAAAGCAGTTCCGGGTATTTAAATTGCTTATTGAGTGCTTTGCGAATAGTGCGTAATGAAAAAAAACATGTAAGTAAATCACATACATCCAGTTAATTGTTATTTTTTTTTTTAAAATAATAAGAGTAACATCTTAGTTAAACAATTAATAAATGGAAAGCTTGCGTAATGCTGTATTGCAGTGTGCAAAGTGTACTGTCTTTGCACAGTTCTTTTAAAAGGACACCCGATTCCGGAAAATCTATAGGTTTGAAAAAAGTTATTATATAAAAAATTTTAAGTTTCGAAGTAAAAATTTAAGTTTTCAAAAAAAAAATTCCGGCGCTATCTGGGTTAAACAATAAAAAAAATATATTAATTGGACAGTGATAATTACATGTAAGGATACAAAATAAATATAGCGCATAATAGATATAAATTAAACATTTTCTCATAAAACTTATAACAGTTATGTATGTCCTTGCTAAATTAAAAATTAAAAAAATCGCTAAAATTAAAAATAAATACTAAACTTGGAAAACATCGCCAAAATTTAAAGTAAGCGTTTATAAAAATAATTGAATGTGCTAAAATCCAAAAACGTATTTAACATATTGTCAGGGGACAATGGTCTTAGAATTTCTAGAGATAATTGATAGGTTAAATTACAAACTCAATGAGAATTCCTTGCTATCGTCTAGGAGCGCTATTCAACATTTAAAATGTCAAATAAAAGCAGCAACAAAAAATTATCATAATTTGTTTAATTTTGGTGACTTTTTTTAATTTTGTGGATTTATTTAAATTTTAAAATTTTTTGTTAATATTGTCGGATTTTAAAATATCATTTAGAATTTTTGGCTTTTTTAAATTTTGAACATATTTTTAAATATTAGCGAGTTTTTCAATTTAATAGATTTTTTTTTTTAATTTGTTCATTATATTTGTTTTCATTACGGGTTAAAAACTGGACATTATATGTGAACCAAAATTAATTTTCAATTAAACGTTTAATAGATATTATAAAACTTTTAATTGAATGTGAGATTGAGATCAAACAAAAGTTTAATGAAATTTCACTGACAATAGTTTTTTCTGTACAGCAAAAAATATTAGTTTTAACTCGTTATAAAGGGTGTCCCAAGAAGAGCGCAATTTTTAAATCTGGCAACATTCGAAGTGTCATTGTTTGACATTTGAACAATTGTTATTGTTTGCTAGTAGAAGGTACGACGTTAGTAAAAATGGAGCGCTACAACGCATTCTCATTGTGAAATTGTTTTACCAACATGACAACATGAAAATGCTGATTTTGCCGATAAAATCATCTTCAGTGACGAGGCCCATTCACATCTTGATGGCTTCGTCAATAGGCAGAATTGTCTCATTTGGGGTGAGGAAAATCCTCGAATGATTCACGAGAAGCAAATGCATCCTCAACGTGTCACTGTGTGGTGTGGTTTTTGGGCTGGAGGAATCATTGGACCTTTTTTTATGAAAATGAGGCAGGTCAAACGCAAACAGTCAATGGTGTTCGGTATCGTGAAATGATAACCAGTTTTTTCTTGCCTAGAATTGAAGAAATAAATGTGGAGGGCATGTGGTTCCAACAAGACGGCGCCACATGTCATACAGCCAGAGAAACAATTCAATTGCTGCATCAGTCATTTCCCGGTCGTGTTATTTCGCGTTTTGGAGATCAGAATTGGCCGCCTAGATCGTGCGATTTAACACCATTAAATTTTTTTCTTTGGGGTTTTTTGAAGTCGATGGTTTACGCGAATAAGCCGACGATGAATGAAATACCGCAGCATTCATTCAAAACGGTCATTGAAAATTTCATTAAAAGATCGCGTGCATGCCAGCAAAGCCGCGGCGGCCATCTGCACGATATATTGTTCTATACATAACCTCATTCTGTCTACTTTACGATATAATAAAGTTTCACGATTTTTTTTTAAATATCTGTGGTTTATTTAAAATTTAAAAATTGCGCTCTTCTTGGGACACCCTTTACATCAGCTAGATATTTTTCAACCATACTTTGTAGATATAAAGAACCATGCTTCATTAATATATTTTGGTAATTTTTGCCTTAAAGCGGCCTCTAGTAGAAATATTAGCAACCAATATAAAAATTTAAATTTTGTATAATTTTGTGAACAAATATTTAGTCAAAAACATGAAAAAATTTTTTTTTTTTTTTTAATTAACCGGTTTTAAAATTTATTTTTTGAAAAATATCGTGTTTTTGTACCATTTTTTTAAAATAATCATATGTTAGCCCTGACGACATAATTTTTTTAATTTAAGTAGTTTTTTAATAAAAAAAAAATACATTGTGAAAAAGAAATACATTTTGGAATATTTTAAACTTTGTATACTTGAAAAGTTCATCTTCCGATCGGCCAGGTTTTTAGAAATTATATACAATCAATGAACTAAATTCTAGCAGAGAAATATATTTTCATATTTTTTCATCAACATAATTGTCAAAAATATACAAGATTAGGCATTTTTAAAAACTAAGTTTTCTGGAAAAAAT
Source organism: Delia radicum (assembly GCA_021234595.1). Classification (NCBI taxonomy): domain Eukaryota; kingdom Metazoa; phylum Arthropoda; class Insecta; order Diptera; family Anthomyiidae; genus Delia; species Delia radicum. The sequence goes on from CM037854.1 coordinate 136,432,540, forward strand.
TCCATCAAAAGGGTAAAAAATTGATTTGCCATTCCTGGATAACAATTTTCCATATTTTTTTTATCCACGATTCTACTCCGTATGTTGAATTATTTTATGATTTTATTATTTTATTTTTTTCGGAACATTTTAACCCCTTAAATCCCTGTTTTAATGGTGTTTTTTGCTCTTTTTTTAAAGAAGGAGAAAAAAGAACCTTACCTTGAGGAGTCAGAGGGTTAAGATATTTAACAAAAATGTTTGATTTTGGTGTATTCAGGGAATTATAGTAAAAGTTCACGGCGAATATTTTTGCGTAACTTTTTAACCCCTTAAATACCTGTTTTAATTGTGTTTTTTGCTCTTTTTTACAAGAAGGACAAAAAAGACCCTTACCTTGAGGAGTTAGAGGGTTAACATATTCTACAAAAATGTTCTCCGTAACATTTTACATAAACATACTTTAAACGTAAGCTTTACTCGATTTTCTATGCCGATTGACAATACAAAATTTGCCTTTTGGGGGGAAACTTTACCTCCCCCTAAAATGAAACCCAGATGTATACTTTCAAAACGCCGATACACGTGTCTTTTTTTTGTCTCTTTTTTTTGTCGTACCAACCGATTTCAGTCGTATTACCCGAATTGCAAAATTGTTCTCTGTGTCCCAAATATATGTAGACGCAGAGGCTAAGAAAATTTTGCAAGTAAAATTAAAAAAAATCAGAAAGCACGATTTTTGGAAAAAAAAGAACGTCTTCCAAAAAATTAAAAAAAAATAAAAAATTCAAAAATAATTTTCCCTATAAGCATTCATATTAAGCTCGAGCATAAAACCAAAATGTTTTTCGGTCATAACCTTTTAAAAAGTTCGTAAATTTAGCCACAAATGCTTTGAATGAATGTTTTATTCTTAGAAATTTAAACACAGAAATACATTTCAAAATTATATTTGTAATATTAATCATGCCTCATACATCATTTTTTGTAAATATAAAAAAAAAGATTTTTTGAATTGGCACCAGCAATGATGATTTGTAAATACGAAAACCATTTTGTTGATTCTTTTGTAATTTTGAATTTTTATATGAATAACTAAAATTTGCAAGCTATTCAAATAAAAAATTTGTTGGAAATAAATTTGAATTTGAAAATGATAGTGCTTGAATTTAAAAAATTCAATTGTTGGTCCCTAAAGCTTTTTCTGTGTATATTCCGATATAAAAAAAATACTATATGTTTTGGGAAGAAATTCCTCATGTCCAGTGCATTGTTTTGAGATGAAAAGGCGTCAAAATCATAATTTCGTTAAATTTCCAAAAATAATTATTTTTAAACAAACGTTGTTTTCAAAAATCTAAAATCAAATTAAAGTTGACTAAAACTCTTGATAATGAACTTTAAGTAAAATTGAAGATTTAACTTTAATAACAAGACCTTACTTGGGTCCAAAGACATACAGGATTATATTAGGATAGCTTTGAAGGATATCGTCTTAACTTATAAACTAATGGACTTTTTTTTTTTTTAATTTGTCGTTAAAGTTCTATTAATAAAATATATATATCTTTCGTAATATAAGCACAACAAACATAATTTTTGGACTGCGGTCTATTGGGGTTACACTCAAAAAAATAAGTTAGTAGAAAAGTTAGTAAAACATCTTGTAAATCAGGTATGCTATTTTTAGCAAATTTTTTGCTAAAATTATGTTTAAAGCTAAAATTTTAGTTATACTTAGTCAGCATTTAACTGTTTTGAACTAATGTTTTACTAATATTTTACTAATGTTTTACTAATTTATTTTTATGTGCTGATTAGCACATCAATATTGTGAACAAGAACCAGATTAAAAGTTATACGCCGAATGAATTACATGGCAAGATGTAGTAGTGAAGAGGAAAATTATACTAAAAAGTACAACTCTAGTAAGACACATAAAAAAATCAACCATGGAAGGTTTTGTAACTGTTTTTCATATATAAAACCAAATTGTGGATTGAAAGAACTTAAATTTTGAGTTTTCACCGGCTTGTGAAAGTAATTGTCTATTAATTAAATAAAAGACAAAATAAAATACTTAATTTATAACGAGCTTCCAACCTCCGTATATTTACAAAAAAAAGCAAATCAAACATGTTAGCTAGGTTGGTACTAGTATTTCGATCTGGCTAAAGAAGATTAAATTTAAAAAAGATTAAATGTGTATTTGTAGTCAAATTGTCACCAGGTAGACAGACTAAAGCGAAAGACAAAGACATACATCTTAGGTAAATTTTTATGTTTCCTTTTTCTTATTGCAAAAAAGGGTTATATATGTTATATTTTGTTATTTTTTCGTTTTGTTTCTATAATTCTCTGCGGCATTAGCGTTCCTTTAAAAGATAGCATCATTGAGACAACCATTGATGTAAGTAGTTGAAAGATAATTTTGTTTATGTTATACATAATTATTTCTATATATTTACAGATATTACATTAATTCATGTCGTCAATGTGGGAGTATGAAAATTTTTATATATTGTAACGTATTGTAAATTGTAAATTTTCTACAATATTTTTGAGTTTTTTCAGTCTACTAATATTCAGCAAAAATTATATTAATGTTTAGCAAGGGTTATTTAATTTCTAATCCACTAAGTTTTACCAAAACTTTTGCTGAATCTACCAATTTTGTTGCGATTTTGCTGATATTAGCAATTTTTTGCAATATCAGCAAAATCGCAACAAAAAATTTTGCTGACTCAGCAAAATTTTTTGCTGACTTTACTAACTTTTTTATTTGAGTGTACAGCAATAACTTTTATCCAAAACATTTCTTTTTTTATGCATTAGTTTTCGAGATGCACCCCAAATCTATTCTGGCTCATATCCCCTAAAGTATTACCATTTTCGTAGAAAAACGTCTTGTTTATTTTTCGAGATGAGTACATGGTATAAATTTCATTGCTAAACAACGTTTGCCCGGTAGAGGATAAAAAATCGCCAAAAGTCCTTCCAGCGTTGTTTTACAAAAACCAGCTTAATTGCTCGCACAGCTAAACTAACAATAACGTTAACAAAAAACCAACAACAACAAAACTGTGAAAAACATTATACAAAATCTTTCGCACTCTGTCACAAACAAAAAAAAAAAAAAACAAACAAGTACGAGAAGAAGACTGTTAGCAAGTGTTGAATTGTAGGTTAAGTGTTATTTTAAAAGTTTCTGTTTTTTGTTCTAACTTAGTTTGTAGCCTTCTTGGGTTAGATCATTCGTTTGCTTAACTCTACCAGTTTTTCCTTTATTATATTGAATTGTGGCTAGGTGTTGGTTGGAAAATTAAGAGGAAGTTTCCACTAAGATTAATTTTTTATGCTTTAAAAAAAAGAAACCAAAATGCACGTCTTTAATAAAAGTTTTTTTTTGCTTTAGCAAATTGAATAAAAATTAAGGCTAGTCTGATTTAAAAATGAATAGTGTTTATAATTTTTAGTGAAAAACATTTATTATCCTTCTTAACCTCAACCTTTCTAAATTTTATTTCATTCAAGCCATAATCCTTTTTTGTGAATAAAAATTTAAATACTAGTAGTTAAATATGATTTGACGAGAAATTTAAAATTTTTATTAAAATTTCGTTTCATAATTTAAGATACGAGTATATTTAAACTCAATATAAGTAGAACTTTTTTTTACCATTTCAATTAAATTCTATAATATAAAATATGTTTTTGATTTTCACCATATTTGTATGTGCATTACATTTACAACCACATTTTATTATAAAACATAAAATGAATGCGTGACCTATTTTATTATATTTACTCGAAATATATATTTTCTTCTATTTAGTTGTTCCATATTGTGGTTACAATTTAATATAATTTTCAATTTATTTCACTTCTGTTTATATACATAAAATTTCATCATAAACAAGTATTTATTTTCATTTTTATATGCCAACGTTATGTTTAAACTTCACAAACACACTCATACCTACAGTTGTGTTAAAATTACAAGCACAACCACTGTTGCCAGGTTTGACGATTTATCGTCATTTTGACGATTTTTAGTACCTAAATTACTAAATGACGATTTGACGATTTTTGCTTCCAAAATGACGATTTTTGACAAACGTTTAATATGTCAGCAAAACATGTTTATTTGGTATTATTAAAAAATCACCGGATCTATTTTTGAATTTTTATTATTTCGTTAAAATTAAAAACTATTTTTTAATGAAAGTTTAGCAAAAAAGTTATTTTATGGATTCATGTTAGGTTTATTTTAATTTATTTTCTGCACTTAATAACGGTAAAGACCACTACAAATGTAGCTAAAAACAAAGAAATTTCACTTAAAAAAAGACCGACTTACATTTTAGTAAATTCAACTAACATAGTCATTTGTTTTTTACTGTTCAAAAAATTAACTACAATTGTATTATTAATGAGTGGTTCAGTCAGTGCAGTAAAATATATACAAAAAAAATTAATTTGTTTTATTTTTTTAAATAAAAAAAAAAAAATACTGTATAAAACGAATGTAAACTCATAATAACTACAATTGTAGTCAAAAATTAAATTTCTTCTACAAATGACTGTTTTTCACTTAAAAATAAAGATACTGTATTACAACTGAAACAACGACAAATATTTAAAGCAGAAGTTCTCTGAGTATGTGCTTACTTTTTTCATGGTTGGCAAACATAACCTTTTCATTACAATGGTAGTTGCCGGCCACACCAATGCCGTTATGAACGTTTTAAAGTTACGGTTCCAATAGTGGCATGTATCTTTACAGGGTTTTTCTCAAAATTCTACCCATTAAATTTTGTTACATCAACAAAATAACGTCGTTTCGGTATTTTAGCGTCATTCAAGATATTGCAAAATCAAACAGGTTGAATAGAAAACTAAAACCGTTTACATAAGAAGAAACATGTCTTTAATGGAATCGTTATTTTTAAACTTCCATTCCGCTATTAGTGTTACTGTGAAAACAGACCAGTGCCTCTGGTGGGAATCGAACCCACGACCCCCGCACTTATAAGCTAACATGCTACCAACTAGCCTACCGGGGCGCACTATTTATATTTTTATAAAGTTTAATTAGTGTAAGATTGAGATAAAAATAAAATATTTTTTAAATTAAAAAAAAAAACATCCAAGTTTTTGCGAAACAAACATCGAGCTCGAATATTCTGATTTATAAATCCAAAAATAAATCCGGTGCTTAAAAAACAGGTGAAACTTCAGATATTCACAATTTATATTTGAAAATGGAAAAACATGCAGTAATAAACAATATTTAAATAAAAATAAATAATAATATAAATAATAAATAAAATAATAAATCATTTTTAGCAATATGAAAAATATGAACCGAACACAACCCAAAATGAAAAATATCAAATAATCAAAAATTTCACAATTTATTTTATTAAACTATGTCATCATTTCTAAACTATTTAAACGAATTTAAGATTTAAAAATTTTGCTACCGAAGTGGTGTTTACAGAACTATGTTGAAGGAATTAACAGTTAAAGTGGTAAAGTGCTATTTTTATTAAAACTTTATCCCACTTGTAACAAATATTTTTTGTTTTGACGATTTTTGAAAATATAATGACGATTTTGACGATTTTGACTCATAATCAGAAAGCACTAAACTAAAAATATTTATAAATTTTGTTCAATAAACCCCCCAACGATTTCGCTCTAACTAAGATATGTGGATAGCAGAATGGAAAATAATTTGCACTTTTATTACCGGCCCAATATCAAGTTTAGGCAGCGCTGCCAACTTTGACGATTTGTCTCCATTTTGACGATTTTTGAAGTGAATATGATAAAATGACGATTGACGATTTCACGAAATTTATTGTATGGAAAATGTCGATTTATAAAAATTTGCAATTTTTATAGAATTTTTCTCTAAAATTTACTGACAAAATTTGATCAAGTTTCTTTTTGTTTAAAACATCTAAGGAAAATGTGATAAAATGATCTCAAATCGAATAAAAATTCTTCATTTCCCCATTTAATGATCAACTACATATAAACTCCATCATTTTGAACGGTTTATTTTTTTTTAATGAAAACATAACGAAACTCGAATAGATTTTTTTATATATTTTAAAAGGGCAAATCCAAAATCTTTATTTTTTAATAATTTAAATCATTTAGCTTCAAAATCACTGATAAAACAGTGATTTTCTACATTTTTGATTTTAGGTAAATCAATATTTTTCTTTAATTCCCTTTTTATTGTATGTATGCCCAAATTTTGTGAAACCAAATTTCGGAAAAAAAAATTTAAAACTAAAGGAATTTTGCAGATTTTAAAATAGGTCAGTGATTTTAAAATTCTATTCCCCGAAATAAGTATTGGGAGTTGTGTTTTTAAGACTCAGAGTCATTTGTAAAGGAACTAATAAAAAAGAACTTCAAAATTGTGAAATAATTACAATTAAAGTGCTTAAAACGTAAAATTTCAATTTTTTAGTGAAATGTAAATAGTTTTCGGAATGACGAATCTTTGACGATTTCTCATTCTGACGATTTTGAATATTTTTTCTACCAAATTTGACGATTTTTGAACTAATTGGGTTGGCAGCACTATGTTTAGGTAGTAAAACAGTGCATTTTTTGTATTGGCACGAGTGTAAAATTAACGAAATTCAAAGTAATTTGTTTATAGAGCTAAAGTAATCTAGAATACCAAAATGTTGATATGTTTATGGTTTAATTCCAGAGTTTTGCTACCTATTCTAAATATGTAAATAATGAAGAAAATAGCGCCTCCACAAAAGTCGGCTAAAACCGGAACTAGCACGAATATCGAATAATACCGAAACACCCATTCGCTTTCATAAAATGCCCCGTACAACTTAAATTACAGCTTTCGCAACAATAACTTCTAAAAATGTATGTCTTCTTAAAAATAACATGAAACATAAAGTTTATGTTCTATACAATTTCAAATAACTCTATTTTGAATACACAATTTTTCTATAGTTTCTTTGAAAATAAAAACAAAAAAATTTCGCTTTTAATCTCGTCCTTTTTTGAGATTGGGCCACTGCAAAAATGCATGTTTAGTATTGCTCTTCAATCTTGTTTCACACATGCAAAAATTCAGCGAAAAGGCCTGGTAACTCCGGGGTTACCTACCTTATTAGTGCCATATAAGAAACTGCCAGTGGTATACAAAATAATGAATTGGTAGCATCATGTTATGATAGTTTCAGAGCATAATGTTATGATTGAAACACGTAACAATCATAATTCATGATTCCCATAATCAAATTGTGATTCTAGATGATGATGAAATAGTTGCCAGTGATCATAATATGATCAGCCAGAATAGTGTTTATGATTATTAAGAGCATAATATGGTACTTTTTTGTAGGCTGTCATGTTTAGTCATATTTTTTTTCTGCGTGCAAGGAATTGTAAATAAATTACTGGCAGAACACACCATTTGAAATTTGATTGACATAATTAAACTCAAATGAAAGATTCTTCCAAGTGAAATTTAAATCATGGATAGTAACCGATTCGATGCGGGTATCGGTAAGGGTAACGCTATTTTCGTTTATTGCGGTAACGGTATTTTAGGGATAACGGTATTTCATTTATTTCGATATCGGTTTTTAGCGTTGACGGTATTTCACTTATTTCGGTAACGGTATTTTACCTTTAACCGTATTTAAGTTGTTTCGGTAACGTTTTTTTTATTGAGGTAATGTAAGTGAACACCGATATTTTTAAGCTCAGTTGTGCCCGAATTCTAATGACTGGCTAGTTTATGATCAATTTTTCTTTTTATCTTGTGAAATTATTTCGGTAACGGTATTTTAAGGAAAACGCTATTTCAATTATTTCGGTAGCGGTATTTTTAGCGATAATGGTATTTTAGTTATTTCGCTAACGGTATTTTAAGGATATTGGTATTTTGGTTATATCGGTAACTGTATTTTACGGACAACGATATTTCAATTATTTCGGTAACGCTATTTTAGGGATAACAATAGTCAGTTGAAAGGGGTTTGAATCGATAATGCTACTTTAGCGGTATTGCCTGCTTTCTCTGATTTAAATTAATAAAAAATAAAATGTGAGTTCTTCTCCACAATATTACACATGAAGTATTTTTCTATAGTTAAGAAGTTAAGAAATGGACACAAATCGAAAGCGAAATTCGATGGAACTTGTTGGGATTTAGATTCAAAGGGCAAAGTACTTTTGAAATTTGTTATTACAAATCTTATTAATTGCCTTGTCGTAGAGAGAATTTTGCTGGACGAAAAATTTTTTAGTATATCAATAAAACTTTTCTTCACAATTTAATAAAACTTTCTGAAAATTTATATAATAGTTTTTTTATGAAAACTATTTTTTAATGAAACTTTTTAATAAATAAAATTTTATTATTCAAGTTCGAGGCCATACTCTATATTTCTTTATTAGGATATTGTCCTAACAAATATTCTATAGGGTTTTTTTTGTTTTCAAATTTATTATTTGACCCTTTCAGGAATATGTTGATAGATCTATTTCGGGAAGTTTCTAGGTTCCCATCATCAGAACACGTTTTGATATTCCATATTAGTTCTCATGTAGTGAGTAAACTAGATTATATGAATGTTTGATGTTTGGCATGGGATTGTTACCTCTTTCAAAACGTGTTCTGATGATGGGAACCTAGAAAATTCCCGAAATATATCTATGAACACATTCCTGAAAGGCTCAATAAAATAAATTTGAAAACAAAAAAACTATATAGATTATTTGTTAGGACAACATCCAAATAAAGAAATAAAGAGTATGGCCTCGAACTTGAATAATTTTTATTGGTAATAATTTAATAAATAAAAATTATCTCCATATATAGCAACAGCACCACAAAAACTCAAATTCATAGAAAATTCGTAATATGATATTGCAGTAGAAGAGAAGAGACCAACAGTGGGCGTTGTGGTGTAATGGTTAGTGGGCGTTGTGGTGTAATGGTTAGCGCTTTGGACTGTTACACAGTTGGTCCCGGGTTCGATTCCCGGTGACGACAATATCAATTTAGAAAAATAATATGTCTGAGTTTTCTATCACTTATATGTATCGCTGCGCCCACCTTCGGTGTTCCCATAGCACTTAACCCCACCAAAGTAAAATAATGAATCAGGGATATGAAACAAAAAGCTTCAATAAATTCGCCAACTCTACATCCGGTGGCGAGTAACAACTGTTCTAAGACGTATCACCTCGGTCAATTACAGTGTTGCCACGTTTGAAGCCCTTCATCTTTCACCACCTTTCATCTCTCCAGTATACTCTTTCCAATGAAAGCAACACATTAGTTAATAGGAAGAATTTCCTGAGTGTTGATTCTTTAAAAAAAAAAAAAATGCGAGAAAACGTTATTCCAAAAATGACAGGTTGTATATTTTTGTGGCAACACACTTGAGGGTTTAAGTGATAACTATTTTTTTAAAAAACGATTTGTACTTTTAAAAATTACTTATGCTTTTTAAATCCAAATTTATACCTGCCTTTTTTGTGTTTTAATGTACGAGTAATATGAAAATAATAGCATGACCTTTTTAGTAATCGAATTAGACCGAAAACGCGTTGGGGGAATTTCAACTAAAATACTTCAGCTATAACAAATATTTAAATATACATGTGTATAAATCTATATTTTTTGCACAATACATACAAATAATTTTGCTTATCGTCACCTACAACACAAAAGGGTGTAGCTAACAAAGTTTCCGGTTTTATTGATGATTATAATACATTTGCCTAAACAACATGCCTACCCAAAGTTTTGGACTTCGACGATAAAAAATGGTTGTTTTATAAATAACATTCGAATCTTATATGGTTTTGTTTTCGCTAATTTTTTTTGGTTGCCCTGTAAAATATTGAAATAGGGTTGAGTGATTATGGAGCACTGCATCGAATTACATATCTGTACAAAATTGTTTGGTTCTGTGATTAAAACCAGCAGCTTTATTAACGATATTGTTAAAATATCTGTGGACGTTATTTGATGCTCCTGAAAAAAAAGCAAAATTGATATTTACGTTCTTTTGCATTTTAGGTCACGATATACGCAAATAAATTTTTTTCCACATGTATAGAAATGGCACACGATCAAAAAGAAGATCAGAAACGAACGCGAAATACCTTGCTTATATATTTCAAAATTTATATAAAACTTTCAGAAAAATCTGCGATTAACATAATAAAACAAATTACTCGTTATAAGCATCAAAACGAAAGTATTCCTCTTCTATAAAATTTGAATATGTGGTAAAGCAAAAATATATAAACTATCATGGAGTCTTAAACTTAAATCGACCTACTTTCGATTTAAGCTTTCTTGACGATTAAGCTGAAAAAAATTATGGATATTCTGCATTATGTTAACATATTAATAATATTGAAGGTCTATCACCATGTACTGTAGGGTTCGAACATAAATCCACAAAATAAAAGGAAATCCACTTGTGGCGGCTTCCGTATTTTTTTAACAAAAGACAAGTATTGATGTGGTTTAAGTGATTTGCATGCATGAAACTGTTTCAGTTATTTTTTTTTTTTTTTGTCATACTTTTTTTCTGTTTGGGTAAAAACAATATTCAATATAATTTAAATCTGGTATGTGGCAATAAAAATGGCAAAATGAAGACGAAAAGAGAACACAAATAAATGGACACTGAGAAAAGTTTTTTTGTATTTTTTTTAAAGAGAAGCAACACTCAGGAAATTGTTCCTATTAATTAATGTGTTGCTTTCTTTGAAAATTTGATAGTGGAGAGATGAAAGGTGGGGAAAGATGTAGGGATTCAAATATGGCAACACTGTAATTGCGCGAGATGATAAGTCTTAGAACAGTTGTTGCTCGCCACCTGATGGAGAGTTGCCGAACTTATTGAAGCTTTTTGGTGCATAGCCCTGATTCTTCATTTTACTTCGGTGGGGTTAGGTGCTATGGGAACACCGAAGGTGGAAGCTGCGATAAATATGAGGGACAGAAAGCTCATACATATCACTTTTCTAAATTGATGTTGCCGCCACCGAGAATCGAACCCGGTACCATCTGTGTAACAGTCCAACGCGCTAACCATTACACCACACCGCCCCACTTGTGAATTAAAATTCGGTTACTACGACTTAAATTCATTTAATACGACTAGAAATCGTTTGGTAGAACTGAGTGAATATTGGTTTCCATGACAAAGTTCTGTTAATATAACTGAATTTGAGTTACAACACCCAAAATATTCAAAAACCAAATTTCAATATGTTTGAAGTAACCGCATTTATTGGTTGTTATACTTTTTTTGTTGCAAATATTAAAAAAAATGTTGTGATCCTTTTAAAAATGAACTAAATATCAACTCCTTCCTTGCAAAAAAAAAAAAAAAAAAAAAAAAAAAAAAAAAAAAAAAAAAAAAAAAAAAAAAAAAAAAACGAAACTTTCGCTTTAGTGTTTTTATCTGAACGTATATTTGTTTGCAATTTGACCACACTATATTAATAATCACTATAAAGATTTTGTTTACAAATACACATTTACTGTTTAAACAATTTAAATATTTCATTTTGTCTTTAAATTAATTAATAGACAATACTTTGACATGCCGGTGACAACACAAACTTTAAGTTTTTATAATTTATTTATTTATTTATTTAAGTCTATGGATACAATATCCTTACAGACTAGCATATAAAAATTAAGATATTTAAAATAAATTATTTAACAAAATTTTAAATTGGGAGTGAGAAACACTTATGTCTAACTTATTACAATAAATATTAAATAATCTCATAGATCTATTTAGTGGTTCGTTTAATACATATTCAGTTAAGTGTATATCAATATGAAAAAATTTACTTATATTTCTAAAACTTCTTGGTGGAACATATATTGAAATTAACTCTAATAGCTCAGGAGAATCAATAACACCACAAATAATACCATGTAAAAAAGTTAAACTAGCAATAATACGACGAGTTTCCAGAGTTTTTAAAGAAATAAACTCACACTTATCTGCGTAAGAAGGGACAGAAAAAGAAGGAATGTTAAAATGATTCGGATAGTTAAAACATGGTAGGGCAAACTTGACAAACTTTCTTTGAATTCTCTCAATACGACCAATATGAAGAGCAGCATTAGGACTCCAAATAAATGAAGAATATTCCAATCTAGATCTAACAAACGAAGTATAAACCACCTTCTTCGTTATGTGATCAAAACATTTATCCAAATTACGTCGAATAAATGCTAAAAGCGAATAGGCTTTCGGTACAATAAAATTTAAATGACTGGTGAATGATAATTTAATATCAAAAACTACACCAAGGTCCAAAATTTCATCAACAGATGACAATACATTACCAAACATTCTGTAATCAGAAATTATAATATTTCGACGTCTATGAAAAGACATACTATAACATTTAGAAATATTAAAGGGTAAACCATTACAATTTGACCAATGAACTAGATTATTCAAGTCCTCCTGAAGGTCAAAAACGTCCCTTACAGAAAAAATTGGCTTGAAAATTTTGAGATCATCAGCATACATTAAAAATTTTGAATTTTTAAAGCAATCACTAATGTCATTCATAATCACCATATGTATACACGTTGCTGGCGTCCTTTTGTTTGACAAACAGATTCAAAATCGTCCATGGTTGATTTTTGTATATATCTTGCAAGAGTTGAACTTTTTAGTATCATTTTCCTCATTACTGCTACATCTTGACATACCACGACACTACTACTTGATTCTGCATATATCTTCAATCTGGTTGTCATCCACACAATTAATGTACTTAATTTTTTTAGCAAAATAAATTAGTAAAACATTAGTAATATATCAGTAAAACTTTAGTGCTGAATAAGTATAACTAAAAGTATATCTGAAAATACAAAAAAATTTGCTGAGAAATAGTATACATACTTGATTTACAAGACGTTTTACTAACTTTTCTATTAACTTATTTTTTTGAGTGTACCAACAAAATACACTTTTCAATTCTGTTGCCACTTTTTTTCTGTGCGTGGTATTGAAACGAGCATAATTTCTGGGAGTATATACTTCTTTCGATTTTTTTTTTATAAAATGTAGGTCTGTCCTTATGTCTGTCCTTAAATAAAAAAATATCAAAAGTGCGCTAATAATACATTTTGATACTTGTACATGTTTCCAATGGGAATATATACTTTCATCCATATCTTTGTACTTTACTGTTTCCTCTTCAGCTTTAAATCTTTTTGTTCCTTTTATAACGTAAAATTTTGCGTTATGCGAAGCAGAAAAAGGAACGAAATCAGTTAAAATGCAGAGAAAATGAAAAAATTAAAGCATTACACACATATTAGGGCGTTTCAGCATTTACAATTTTTTGTATTTTTATTACTTTTGACGCGGAATATAAAATCTTATGGCACAAAAGATTTTTTAGATTTATTTCAGATTTTATGAAAGGGAAATTTATTTTATGTAAAAAAAAAAAGAGGTTATGAAACAAAAATGTTTTTAATTCTTATTCGTTTATACTAAATTTGTAGTTTTTATCATTTAAATCAGTTATTTAGCTAAAGTTATTTGTTATCGCATTCAAACTCAAGAACAAAGTTCATCCGCATTTGATCTAACTAGTTCGAAATAAACTTTAGTAATTCGTGATTCTCAAATTTACAAATTTTGTCAGTAAATTTAAATCATAATTGTTTTCATAACAATGCTTTTTGTGTCGTCGCTATCAGTCACGCTTGTAGATGGTGTTATTTTCTAGTAATTTTTTATTTTTTAAAGAAAAAAATAGGCTATATCTTGTAAACTAAGCGAGATAGAGCAAAATGTATAAAAAATCGTTCCTCCGTATCTATTAAGTACGCTTTATACTCTCAAACAAGAATTAGTTCAAAACGGGTTCCAATATAGTTAACTATTTTTCGGCTGTTATCGCTTAAATCAAGTATTTAAATAAAGTTTTTACAAATCTTATTTTACCTTACGAGAAAATGTCATCCGTATTTGAACTTCATTTTCAATCTAAAATTTAGTAAATCGTGATTGTCAAATTTAAAAATGTTACCAGTTTATACAAAAATTCTTTTCAAATTATTAATTTTTTTGCGTCTCCCCTGTCCATCTTACTTCTATATGGTGTTACTTTCTCGTATTTTTTATTTTATAATCATAAAATAGCCTATACATATCTCGGAAACTAAGCAAGATAGAGCTAAATAAAAAAAAATGTTAATCTGTGCCTATTAAGTTCATTTTGTTACTGTTACTTATATTTCTAAATATGCGCCTGTCTCTGATCAGATCCGGAAAGACTTTTTTTGCAGAAATTTTCTGTTGATTCAGCTTAAAAAATTTGTTGATTAAGCTAAATTCTTACACTGAGAGAATTATATGCATGATATCAATGAATTTTTTCATTAGATCTATAAATTGTCACTGGAACTTATTCATGAAAGTTTTCATAAAACGATTGCCGTTTTTCATAAAATTTAATGAAATATTTCATATTATTTATAAAAAATTAATGAAAATTATGAAAAAGTTTCTAATAAAGTTTCTATGAAGTGTTTTCATGAAGTTTAAGGAATTTTTCATTCACATTGTGAAATATTCTTTAGTTTAGCGAACAAATTTAATTAAAACTCGTCCAAGAAATTCTCTCTGTCTAGTTAATTTAACTACAACTGTCAACTCAAATTCAGTCGTCCTAACATGTAGGTCACTATTATATAGCAGACTCTCAACTTCATTGAAAATTTTGCTAGCTCAAATTCAGGGACTATTTCTGTTGTAGCTCAATTTTCAACTATTTGTATTGTTTTTTAGGAGTGTACATATATTCTTGGTACTGAATATGGACCTGCCTTTGGTCAGATACGGAAAGACATTTTGAACAGAAATTTTCGGTTGATTCAGTTTAAAAGTTCATTTGTTAAAAATTTACCAAATTTTGTACAAGTTTTTTTTTTAGAAAATTTTAGAATGATATAAAAAAAAAAGTTCTTACTTAGAAGCAGTTCTGGAAGGCATTTTTTATTTACCGAGTGCTTTCGAAACAATTCCAGAAACATGAGTTTTGTTTGCAATGTCCCATTTGGTATGTTTCTTTTTAGCAGGTGAAAAGCGCTTCCTTAATGTGCTCTAAGAAACAAAAAATGTATGACTTCGTAGGAAATGGGAAGCGCTTTTTTGCGTATTGACAACATTAATGCTTCAATGTATGCATTCTTTACAGGTTCATTGTATGCATTATTTGCTGCTCCAAAAGAATGCATTCAGTGAAGCACAGTAATATGCATTCACAAGTGCAAGACGGTTAAGCGCTTTCTTGAAAGCATACACATGTAGTTACTGTTTACCAATTCGAGGTTAGCTTAATTCTTAGTTAATTTAACAACAAATTTTAGCTAAAATTTAGTTATTCTAAAATTTAGGTCACCTTAATATAACACTGTGCTTCCCAACTTCAATGTAAATTCTTCAGGCGCAAATTCAGGAACTATTTTCTGTTATCGAGTTGAATTTTGAACTATTTGTAATGGATTTTTTATGAGCGTGGTCTACAAAAAAACTTATTCTGAATACAAATTATAAGTTCACATGATCGTAAACATTTTTCAAACATCAATAACTTATAAGAAATAAGCATCATATTGCTGTTCAATAACAAACTGGAAGAATATAAATTATTTAAAATTAATGATCACGCCTGCTCAATAAAAAGTCAGAATCTAGTCCAGTCTGAATTGAATATTAATAGTGTTTATAATTTTTTAGAAAAACATTTCTTCTTCTTCTTAACCTCAACCTTTCTATATTAAATTTGTCAAATTCATATTAATTACGAATTAATAGCTACTGTCTATATGACATTAAATAATGTAAGAAGAAACGTTGGTCCGATTCTTAGGGCCGGCTGGTTGTTAAAGACACAAATAATAATAAATTTTTGAATGGAACATAACTGATGACGCCGGTACAGTAAAAAGGCAGAATCTAGTCTCATCTGAAAATTAATATTAAATTATATTTGTAAAAAATATCACTGTGCTAAAATACATTACAAAATTTGCCTAGTGGCGATGACAACATAAACGCAAAATTGTCTACCCTGAACGTAAAAACCATACGTCAATCTGGTAACGTTGTAAAATAGAGACGGAGGAAATTTGAAAATGAACAAAAATCTAAAAATAGAATGTTTATGCTTGTCAGTGTTTGTCACTTCTGTGTATAATATACAATAATGGAAAGCAAAGTGCAATTTGAGACCATACTTGGGTGTACTCGTAATGACTTGGTATTGACTTGGTATTGTTACGTTTTATAATTTAAGAAGAACTGAAGGTTCGATTCTTATGACCGACAGGTTGTTAAAAAACTTATCATATAGAGACAATCTATCATTTATAAGACACAAATAATACAATTTAAATGGAAAATCATTGATGACTCCTGTCCACTAAAAAAGGAAGAAACTAGTCTATTCTGATTTCAAAATAAAATAAACGGTTTAGTGAAAACGTTTATTTTTCTTCTTAACCTCAGCCTTTCTCAATAAATCATTTTGTTTTAAATTTTTTTTTTTTTTTTTGTTTTATTAATTAATAATCATATAATTACAAATTATTACCCTAACAGAGTACTAGCTACTATGGATTTCGGCGCGTTGTAGCGAAATCAGACCAATGCCTATGTTGGGAATTGAACCGACGATCCCGCACTGATAAGCCAGCACGCTACCAACTAGCCTACCGGGCCGCACTGTTTTAATTTTTCAATTTTTTTTTTTTTTATTTCTCTAAGAGTTGCAAAAATCTAAAAACTGGAAATGTTGAAACGCCCTAATACACATGTAAAAAACGTAAAAAAAAACTGAAATGTAGTAAAGAACTACCAAAAAGATAAGTGGATAACCATGCAGGCAGACAGGCATACAATCGCCTTTCAAATAAAGTAAAATAAAAAAACAGGATATAAAAAGGACTTGGTAACCAACTCAAAAAATGTTTTTTTTCTATATTATTGATTGTTACTAAGAGTATAGTAGTATATCGTTTAAAAATGGATATTTTGGAATTAAAGTTTGTGTTGTATTTTACATGCCCTTCCATCTGTCCGTCCGTCTGTCAGTCTTTATTAAAATTTATATTTTGTTTATTTGTATGTTTGTATGCAAGGATAACTATTCTCGTTATCCTTAGATCAAAAAATATATATTCATAAAAAAAATCAAAATAAAACATAACAAAACATAACAAAACAAAACAAAAACAGTCTTATTGGTCTTGTCTTAAAAGAGTTGTGTCTTTTTATGATATTTTTAATATGCTTGTGGGTTTTTATTAGCGGTTTATATATTAAGTTCAGTTGTTGGAAGTATCTTTTCGATATATAGTCTTGGTAACATCTAAATGCTGATAAGAATTTTTTTGTGTGATATTTGCTACTTATTGTTAGTTTACTGAGGGTTGAAAATAAGTCAACTAGATTAAGATTAATATCAAGTGATGTTTTGATGATGTTTCATATTGCCAAAATAACTCGTACATCAACAACTGGATTTAGTTATTGTTAATTTAATAACAGTGGTTGACAATATCTAAACATGTCATAAATATTTCTTGAAATATTAAGTAAAGCAAACATTACTTACCTCTTTTCGGTATGTTTAATTAACTTATAAGAATTTAAACAAAATTTGTTAATCCAATTCACACCACTCAAAGATTCTAAGGATATCTTTTGAGGAAATTTGGTAGAAAGATATACTGGTTACTTAATTAGCTTAAATGTCATTTTTGTGCCTTTATCGCTCCCTCTTTTGGTGGTATACGTAACACTGTGCAATAAGAAATTGTATCCTTAATGAGACCTACAGGAAATTACAATAGACCTTCAGTAGACAAAATCCACCAAACTTAGCTCGAAATTAATTTGTTTTCTCTTTTCAAGTTTGACTATTGTACACACAGAGAAATAAAGTGCCAAACGAATTAAAAAGTGTATTTGAATGGTAACAACTTCTAAATTCAGATAGTACAACGATATTTGCATTAGATTTCTGAATATTTTGGGTATTGTAACTAAAATTCAGTTGATTAAACCGAACCGAATGCCAGTTGGCAAATATCTAAATTTTTCTCTGTGTGTAAACCCATTTTACCTTTACTTTCAGAAAAAAGTTTTACACGCAAAGATAATTTCTTGGACGAATTTTAAAGAAATTGGTCCACTAAAATAATGAAGTGAATGAAAAATTTATTTAACTTTATGTAAAATCGTCATTGTTTTAATTAAACTACTTTTAATGCAACTCTTTCATTAGTCGTATGAAATTTTTAATAAATAAAATGGATATTTTTCATATAATTTTATGAAAAATTGCATTCACTAAAAAATCATATCTATATGCATATCTTATCTAATGCAAAAATTCATTGATATCATGCAGATAATTGTGTCAGCGCAGTTACTATATGACAGTTCTTTGTGTAGTAATCAGTAGAAGTTATTTTTGATTACAATTACAGTTAATTTTTAACGAAATATGAAACAACTATTAAGACAGTTATTCAAAAAAAAAAAAAAAACTGAAGAAATTTACTGTGTTTTTAAACAGTTGTTTGAAGCAGATATTTTAGCATTTTAATAGACAACTACCAAAACAGTAATTTTGCAGTAAACTGTTAATTTTTGTTAAATATATAAAAATTTAAGATTATGTCGACTTCTTAAATATTCCTGTTTAGTTTATATTTGCTATTTTTTATGTTCTCTTAGTTTGCAAATAATAATTATGAAATTGCATTGTATCTACAATGCATAAAAAAATTTAAACTGGAGTACCGTTTGGTAGTGTCCGACCGAACAGTTCGGCCAAAAAACTATATTTGGTCGGTTTTTGGGTATCTAGATGCAATTATTATAAATCTTTTTTTGAAAACATGTTTGTTGAGCCAATTTAATTCGATTTTGTGTATAAAATTTAAGGAAAAAGCCGAAGTTTAGCTATAAAGTTGAAAGTTCAGCCGCCGAACTATTTTCGATTTGGCCGAACTTGTGAAGGCCGAACAGTGAATTTATTGCTTAACTACGGACTTTTATTTAAATTTGTCACTCAAAATCGTCTCTAATCAGCCCACTTAACATTTTGCCATTAGCCAAATTTGTCCATAATGTTTTAAAATAAAGAATACAGACCAAATGCGTTTTCTGGCCGAACTGTTCGGTCGGACACTACTGTTTCGATTTATGATTTGGCATTTTAAACAAGATGTAGAAATACAAATTTTTATTGTAATAGAAAGAAATAAATATTATTTTTATTAAGGTTACATATTATTTTCTCAGTGTATGTAAATTTCACGACAATGGATGTGGATATCAATTGAAAGGTATTTTAAAGACTTTTCTAACAAACTTCAAATTTTGAAAATTCTGAATTGTAACATTTAAGCCCCGAACACTTTTGTTGAATAGCCTATAAAATAACAATTTGTAAGTTTCATGACCTCATTTTTTGGATAAAATCCTTCTCGGTGTTTCCGTACCCCTTCAAACATACACCTAAAAAGCGTTGCAAAAATCAAAAAAAAAAGATTTTTGGTAAAACCTTCTATTACAATTTTTTTGGACTTTGAAAAGTTATCTGCTCTTAGTAACGTCGCAAATAACAGTCCTTGGTTAACATTTTTTTGTCTCTTTTATAAAATTTTAATTCAATTACTCATTGAATTTAAACGGAACTTTCATTAATTGGGCCTTAAAAATTGTATGTTCGTATTAAAAACCTCATTTAAGAATTTACTAAGTTCGAGCTTTTTGTGATTAAAAACGATTTAAATTTGTAAACATATTCAATAATATCCATGTTTCGGTACACCGAATAAATTTAAATGAACGGAAAGCTTAGTCTGGATTCACCACTTCTCTACCTCAATTACTTTTGAAATACAGACTTTCGATGCCCTAAAATTCAAAAAATATAACACTGCGCATAGTGAAGATTCACTGTATGTAGGTAAAAACTGTGTTCTCAAGAAATGTTTGAAAAAAAAAATGCGGCAAAAAATTTAAATTTCGCAAAATATTAGAGTTGTGTAGTTCGTGAATGACCTAGTTCAATTGAACTAGTCTTTTCTTTGAACTAGTGAGCTGGATCACAATCATCAGCTTTTTTAGGTCTTTCGCTCTTTTCGTTTTTTTTGTCTTTTGAGTAATATTTCTTTTCTTTATGTTGCCTTTGAGTTTTTTTTTAATGTTGCCAGCTGAATTTTTTTTAAATTTTTTTTTAAATAATTTAAAATTTTTATAATTACGTACCATTTTATGATTTAACAATCATTTTAAATATATTTTAAAATGTTGAATTATTCTCCGATAGTAAATTTAATAGAAAGTTACACATTTTGTTTCGCATCAGCTGATTCAATTCACTTCAAATAGTTCGTGTCGCACAGCTCAATTTTGGATAAAGAGCTGTTGAGAAGAGAGAAGAAAGAAGAGCGAACTAGTTCATTGAAAGGAGCTGAACTGTAAAGAGCGATCTTTAGAAAGACCTAAAATGCCCAAGCCTACAAAAAATGAATTGTGTATGTATTGTTGACCTTTTTTTTTAATTGCAATTCAGTTTTAATTGTCAGATTTGTGATCTTAACTAAAATGTTACTATTACAAATAGAAAACACTAATTGTTAATAAATGTTAGAGAGGATGAACAGCGCTAGAGGGAGTGCCGCACTCTCGTCCGAAGCGAATAGGTCATATTTAGCCTCATTCTAATTCACCACCTACAAGAAACTCACGGTTGTGATCAGGTGTATATATCAACCAACCACAGAAAATCGGTGATTACCCGAACAACATGAGTTATTTTCGTCTTTTATTACAAGTTTAGCCAATAGCTTTAAATCTTATACTAAAATCGTATACTAATATTTAAACACATCATATTCTAGTTGATTGTTTTACTTTTAGATTTTATATTGCATGGTACCTGTATGTTGTGTTTGAGAATTTTGTATATATGTATTATTTATTTTAAAAAGTTCATAAAATGTTTGCGTTTACTAAGAAACTCATTGAATGTCAGTCACAAAAACGTATATTTTCATAAAATTTACGACAATTTCTTATAAGCTTGTGATTTTTGTGTGACACTAATAGTGCACTGACATCAACTTGGTATTCCCCACACTATATAAAATAACACAATTTTTTTAAAACTGTTCTCAGAACTCAATTCCATTGAAAAGAGCAAAAACCTAAAGAAAAAAAATAAAAGTTTAAAAATCGAGAAAATTTGGTTCTGCTTTTATACCACCATTAGGGTTTGGGATTTCCCGGACTTTTTTATTTCCCGGGAAACGGGAATAAAAAAATGTGTTTCCCGGGAATCCCGGGAAATTTTTTATGATTTTTTTTTTTTTTTAACTACTTACAAGGTACATTTTTGGTAAAAATTTTATGGTTTATTAAACAAAAACAAATTAAAAATACACAAATTCACTCTGTTAAGCATTAAAACTAAAAAAAAAAATAATAAAAAATTAAATTTCATAAATTTGAGATCACTTAGTATTAAAGATATATACAGTGATGTAAAAACATTAGGTTTTCGAAAAACCAGCTTTTAAAATTATCAATTCATTTAACAAATCATTTGACATTCTGTTTTGAATCTTTGTTACAAGATTTCCAGCAACTGAGAAAACACGTTCGCTTTCCATTGATGTTGGCTTTATTGATATTAGAGCATTATACAGTTTATCCAAATTTTTGGTACGGTGGTTAGAAGTTTCAAAAAGAGCCAACTCCTTTTTGAAAATATTTTTATTTTTTCCTGCTGATATTTTGGGTATAGCTTTCGTATTATTAATTGCATTATTTAATTAATTTTTAGAAGTTTTATCAGCTTGTACTTTGGAAACGTCGTCATCAATATTAGATGATACTTCCTTATCACATTGCCCAAGCAGGCGTTTATACATTTGTTCGGCGAATATTTTTAAACAATTTTTATTTGAACAGTTTTTAATATATTCACAGTCTTTTAAATAATTAATTAGTGATACCATATTATTGTCACGACGATCATTAATTTTAGTTTTAATTGTGTCAACCAGCTTTCGGGAAAGTGAAGAATTGGTAGATAAAAGCTGCTCGTATAGCGTATTCATTATGACAGCTGCAATTAAAAGATTAGAGTCACGTCGACATCCTTAATTGGATTTAAAAATTCAAACAAAACTTCTTAAAGTCTGTGGAACTAAAATCTATTAACGTTTTTTTGATGGAATTTTTTGTTTTCAAAAAAGATTCTATCATTCCAACCATGCTATTCCATCTAGTTCTGACGTCGAGAATTAATTGAACTTCTTTATGATATGGTGGCAACAATATAAATTAAAATCTGCCGTTTTTATGAAACAATTTTGTTTTATTTTAAGAGTTTTTAACAAAAAAGTTTTAGTTTTGGTATTCAAAATATTTTTTATGACTAAAAATAAAAAAAATATGTTGTATAAACACACAACTTTAAAAAAAATTAGTTTTTTTAAATTCCCGTTTTCCCGGGAAAAATATTTTTTTTCCCGGGAATTCCCGCCAAACTTTTCCCGGGAAATCCCGGGAAGTCCCGCCCGGGAATTCCCGAACCCCAAACCCTAACCACCATACAACTTTTCAAGAAGCAGCGATATAAAAATTACTTTGAATGCTTCCCCCAAGTGTAGTCACTGCATTTTGTATTGCTTTGGATCTGAAATTTAAAAACTATGAGCAAAAAAATAAAATCATGAAAAAGCTCTTGTAAGTTACAAGTTATTTTTTTAATTTTTTGACTTTCTGTCCATCGTTTCTCTCAATTCAAAAAAACCTTGAAAAATAAGAGAAACCTTAAGTCAGTTTCAGCAGTTGTCAAATATTTTTGAAATAGCACATATAAAACATGTCAAAAACTTTCAAGTATAAAGTTGCAATTTTAATGACATTTAAAACAGATTTTTTTTAATTAAAAAAAAAATCAGTTTTAAATGACATTAAAACTTTAACTTTATATAGGACTTATAGTTAAATTAAGTAAAAAAGTATGTATTTTAATTGAAAGGGTGTCTGAGCTCTTCCGACTTTCCTAACTGTTCCGCTTTTATACAATTTGTCCCGAAAACCTTTTCGCCCCTATGTGATTAACTTTTAAAACACGTCGCCACGTCGTAAGTTACGTTTGTTTTATTAAACAATCAAAAACTTTTAAAAATCACAATTAAAAAACGGAAACACAAATATGAACATCACTCCCATTTTTATTATTTGCTATTTTATATGCAAAATTGGTACACTGCGTTGCAAATCTATAATTACACATTAATTTCACAAAGTAGAAGAGTTTAACCTGCATTAAAGTAAAACAAGTGGAAAAATAATAATATTTAACAATACCAAATTCATTTATTTTTTATTTTACTATTTAAAAAGAAATTACAAAATCAATTAGTGTTTCATAACTAAACTCTAATTAATTTTTGTTTAAAATTACCCAACTTATTATAGGAAACTGAACTTTAAATATGGTAAATTTACTCTATGTGTGAAAATAAAAATATTGCTCGCTTTATGTGTAAGTCGGTTAGCACAATATGCGTAAATTTACATTGCATGTGAATACACTTTTTACATTTTTTTTATATATTTTTTAATAAATAACTTTTATTTTATTTAAAAACGTTTATTGAAATTTAATTGCTTTAATTATGGAACACAAAATATTTAGCTAATTTAAAAAATAATATAATACCCAACCATCATCATGACTGTCTACATTGAATTTGAGACTTTTCCTTTGGACGGATATAAATTTCAATTCGTTTTTCGTAATAGTGAGAACAACTTAATTGTTTACTGCTTTTGTGTTTTAAATTTTTTTTCTTTATATTTTTTTATATTTTTATATTTATATAAATGAATGTCAATATTTTTATTACTACTATAACTTAGTAAATTTTCATTCGTTGTGTGTAACATTTGAATTTATCAACAAAAAAACTTATTTTAAGCACAACCTAAATAAGGTCTAATTTTAATGTGGTATGTTCATTTTTGTATATGAAATAGTGTAAAATTATCTTTACGCATTTGATGCTTATATTTACTCACTTTGTGTTGTTTTACACAAAAAACTACCTAATTAATAGTAGTAAATTTACAGAAAATTTTTAAAGTATATAAATACACTTAACTTAATATATCAAAATTTACAAAAAAATAAAGAAAAATATTTTAAAGCAACAGTTTTAATAATGTGTGAGGCATCCTTTTTTTTAATCTACTCGAACATACTGTCTACCAAATTTATTCGAAGTTCTTCCACTATAGATCTATACGCATAAATAACTGCTTTTTTTAGATGAAATACGCTTTCATGTTGAAGGCTTTCTGCGTAAACTAGACCGGTTAATACTCCCCAAATATTCTCAATTTGGGTTTGATCCGAATAACTTTCGGGCTATTCCAATACTCTTATATTTTTTGGTGATAGCCATTTCTTCGTCAGACGACTTACATATACTTAGGCATTGTTTTGTAGGAAAACTAATTATTTTTCGTTGCTATTTTCAATAAACGGTACCAATTTATCATCTAATACTGTAATATACTCAGAAGAATTCATTCTAGTGCTTGGAAATACCAAATCAACCATACCGTTGAAACAAACAGCGCGCCAAACCATTAAGATCCGCCTCTGAAATTTCGTTTTGAGAAATATCGTGGTTCCGTAAATTATCGATTCGGTGCCGTTCGCAGCAATTGGACCACTGTTGCGGTAGGATTTGGGTGTAAAACCTTTTTAAAATAAATGGCTCCAGTTTATCTTATAATACTGTAATGTACTCAGAAAAATTCTTTCTGGTCCTCGGAAATGCCAAATCAAAACCGCATCCAAAATTCCTTTTTTAGAAAATATCATGGTTACTCAAGTAAGTATCTCCAATAGCTGTTAAAATCATCTGGACCATCAATATTGAACTTTTTCTCATAAGAAAAAATTGCCTTTAAAATCAATTTGTGTCTAAACGGTCCTACCACCAACAGCGAATAATCACTGACCTTTCTCCAGTTGGTTTGTAAATTCCTTTTAGCGAATAGTTTTGTGGTGGCGCAGACATCAGCTTTTGGCGACTAATTCACTGGAAATCATTTAAGAGCCTACACTAAGAATATTATGTAGGTAAACTCCACTGCCAATGTAGTTAAAAACAAATGAAACTTCACTTGAATAACAGACGACTTACATTTCAGTTAATTTAACTAACATTGTCATTCGTTTTTTACTGTTCAAAAAATTAAACACAATTGTAGTAAAATTGAACCACATAGGCAGTAAAAATTTTTTAAATAAATAAAAACTACTGTATAAAATGAATGTAAAATCATAGTACAGTAATTTTATGTGGTTTATTTTTTTAAATGAACTACATACATATGTAGTCAAAAATTAAATTTCTTCTACAAATGACTGTTTTTTTCACTTAAAAATAAAGATTATTGTATTACTGAGTGTGCGTACTTATTGTTGATTTGGACACATGTACCTTACATTCATCGATTATCTGATTGAGGCTCTGCATTAAGTTTCTGGCACAGTGGATTATTTTACCCCGGTGCCGATCAGAAAGCTTTTTCTCGGGCCGCCTGTTTTATTTTTACCATAAGCACTCGGATCACATGTGAACGGTTTATCTTTCTAGCGATTTCCCGAAAATTTAAGCCACATTTTAAATAGGCCAAAATTAGCTCTTTTTCAAAATCACTGAGATACAAACCACGCAACATTGCAAATTGATTAAAATTGCATAAAACACAAAAATAATTCTTTAATTTTTCTTTATTTGCTATTCTTGTTTGTTTGCCGTTATATGTTATTATAGTAATGAAACACTACAAAATATTATTACACAATTTTTCTCTTAAATCAATTAATTAATCTCTTAAATTTTACACAATAAGAGATCAGTTAACACACTCTTATAAATTTTATTTATTTTTTTTTGTAAATTAAGAAAATATAACGAAAATCATTTGTAGTTATAGTTATGCAACGCAGTATATTTCTACCCAAACAGAGATTTTAATAAGGCCGTTCTTGATCTACTTTGTAGTATAATAAAAAATTGTACTTTATTTATATTTCAAAATGAGACTTGTGTCCTTCAAATTTTTGCAATGTGTTTAAGATCAAAAGCAGCCAATAAATTAAATATTTATGTAAAATTCAACAAAAATATTTTGTGACAAACTAGTTCAGGGTTAGCAATTGATTATCCAGGAGACTGGTTGCCAATAAACAAAATTTTTGTTACAGATAGAATTTACTTGGTGAAAAATGTTTACATGATATGAATTAACTCTTCTTTTAAGTCAAAACACATTTATCTTTCATGTTTATCTTTAAATATTTGCAAATTTTCTTTAAATAAAATTAAATTAAATGTCGATGGATGTAATCATCAGGGCAGCGACTTTTGTGTACTAAAAATCTAAAATATTCGCTTAAAATATGCAGTAAAATGTTCTAAATATGCACTTAAATCTAAAAAACCAAACAGTTTGCTCTAAAAATAAAAAGATTATAATGGATATTTTTGAATTTTTGAAATTTGATTTTTACTTGATAGCGTTTGTTTAAAAATTAAATCCAATATAAATGCATAACAAATGACAATAATTATAGCAAAAAAATGCATTTATAAAACAATATGCAACAACAAATCGATGCAATTTCGTTGCAAATTTTTTGATTCGGATAAGAATTTGTTAAAACCCGATTTTGCGCTAGTGACTATACAGAGAGAATTTTCGTGGACCAGTTTCGTGGAAAAGTTTTGCACTAAACTAATGAAGTTTTCTTCACACAGTTTATGAAAAAATTCTTAAACTGTATGAAAAATTATCATTTTTTTTATGTGAAACTAGTTTTAATGTTACTTTTTCTTAAAGCATATGCAATTTTTAGTAAATCAAATTGTTGATAAAATTTTATGAAAAACTGCATTAATTTAATGGAAAGTTTCAGTGGGAGAGTTACAGTGACAGTTGATATATTTAATGCAAAAATACTTTATGCAAATATTTCTCTCTGTGTACAGACATGTATTTGCATGAAAGTCTCTGCCCTGTTTATAATTATGGCAAGAAACTTAATGCAACTAAAAACGAAAGAAAATATTCGCTTATAAAATTTAAATAGTATTTTTCAAAACTTTCACATTTTAAAATATAAGAAATACAAAAATGTGAATTATTTCTTTATTTTCCCTATAGAAACAGAATATAACACTTTTCATCAGGTCAGCAAGATTTTTCAATATCAAAAAATGTATCAATATCAACAAATTGAAAAAAATAATAAAAATAAATGAAAAATACACACACATATGCGTTAACAGTGGTGGGATTTGGGGAGGTGGGATAATTTTTGAAAATGTTTGAATATTTTAAAGAAATTTTTCTGGGTTTTTGAAGTGGTACGGGAAGTCTGAAATCGATTGGTATAAGAAAAATTAGGATATGAAACATAAAAATTCAAAATTTTACAAATTAAAACTTCTTTAACTACAATAAAAGTATGGGTGTGAAATTCGGAATTTTTCAGGTCGTCAAAGTGATCATTAAACAAAAAATTTGTATATAGAAGAAAATCTGATTAAAAAAAAAATCTTATTAAAAAAACAATAAGTTCCGAAAATTTGTTCTTTTAAAACCAGAGAAAAGTAATTTGTCGTTTTTGGCTATTTTACAATTTTTGTATTTTCAATTTTCGAGCGCTCTTGAAATTTTTTGTTATGATTTTCTGGCTTTAAAAAATATTGTTTTTTTAAGTGTTTTTCAAACCTTTTAAACTTTATTGCAGAGTTAATTTTTTTTTTAATTTTCTGGCGTTTATTGCCTTTTCCTACCGAAACATATTAAGTTCTATAAATCTAACATTTTTAGAAGTTTTTACGAACTTTTGTTATAGAAAATATCCTCTATTTCAGCGCAACGAGTAATATGTTGTTTCATGTTTTTTTTCTGTGCGTCGTATTGAAAAATGAATGAGATATTTATCTTTTTTAAAACAATTGACGAATACTGACATTGAATTGTTATATCATATTTTTGCATTTTTTGCTCTTGTTTTTGCATATTTTGATAAAAAAAAAATCTTATTTTCGATAAAAAAAAAATCTTATTTTCGATAAAAAAAAAATCTTATTTTTGAGCATATTTTAGTGCATATTTTTATAGCACATTTTAGCAATTTTTTTTATTTAGTTTTTGTTATCAATTTTATGTTTCAATAAAAAATATATTTTTTTTTTGTTTTTAACACTGATTTCGAAAGTTTAAGCCATTTTTGCAAATTTAAATTTGTTGTTTTTGGTCTGTACCGATTTAGCTATATTCAATCTTTTATCTCCTTTTTTGTTGGCAATTAAAATAAATTTCCAGTTACTCTAACTAACTATATAATGAGAAATAATTTTTAAAATACGAATTCTTAAAGAAAATGTTTTCTTTAAGAGCATATTTCCGTTTTTAGTGCATTTTTGATTAGATAAAAATAGATTTTTTAGCGCATATTGCCGGTTGCTTTAGTTATTATACATTTTGAGAGGGAATTTCGACACTTTTGATGATACAAATTAAAAAAAAAAATATTTTTTATGTTCCGAAATTCTTGTAGGTTAGTTTTAGTAAACCGAATTTTAAAATTTTCCTACCAAAATTATTCAAAAAAAAATAGTTAAGACTTTTTAAGCTTTTTTTTACCATTTGTAAAGAAGATTTACAACAATTTTGTAAAATTTTATAATTAAAGGTATATATCACCCGCATGGTCATGTGACTAGAGCTTTGTGTTATGGACCTGTCCTAGTTTCGGTTCTGTTATATGAAAGTGACCGGTACTTTTAACATAGGCTTGTCATAGGTAGTGACAATTTGCTACCTGTGGAGCACTGTGTGACGTATCGACTAACTTGACCAAGGTAACCTATCACCATACAGACTGAAATGAATATGTTTGTTTGACTGAAATAGTTTTGAGACGTACCACTGCACTGGTCTAAGGGGTACATGTCGCCGGGCATGCGAAAAGTAATTAGCAAGTAACCTGTCAGTTTTTATTCAGCGTATGTCATATTATGCACGAGTTGCTAAATAGCCCGTCCGGAACCAATCACTACACTTTTCCAAAACAGTGTGTCTAACCCCCAGTTCAAAAAAACCTTAAAAAGTCACAACAAAAATCAATTTTATAATAAGCTAATTTTGTCTATACCCAACAAAAAACTAAGTTTAAGATCGGGACGCTTGGCAAGAAATCGCCAAAAGTGGAGTGTTACGTCTTCATTTCTACTGTCACATAGTCGTAACAGATAAAATTCCTTCAGTTATGTCTGCTGTGTAGCAATCAAGGGACTTTGGTACTAATTGCCATGTTTTCATACACTGCTAACGGTTTTGAACCAGTTCAATGACCAGTAATAGCTTTAACTGCAACGGCACTATTTGCTTCAGTACACTTTGATGTTATGTTACTTATTTTCTAGTTACATGATATATCTGGTAGCAACCAGTGAATGTAACTATATGTAACTAACCAGTAACTAATGTAACTAACCAGTAACTATAGTCACGTGATTGGTCACTTCACCAAAATTAACACTTTTTGGTGCACCACAATTTTGGTTTCACCAGTTTCGTGACGTGCCTCCAAATTATATATCACAGATTTGTCACTTTGGATCAATCGACCCTTCGTTTCCCGCAGGGATGTACTTTATGAAATTTCTTTACCTTGTCATCATTTCTTTTGTTAACTATTATTTTTTGCAATTAAAATTATTAAATATATTGCAAACATTTTTCTTATAAAATTTTGAACTTAAACTTTACAATTTCAGTTATAAAACCATCACAAAATTTCTCTTGCTTTTATTCAAAAATTTCAATTTTATTTTTAACTTCTTTTGTAACTTGTCAACAATAGAAATTTTTAAAATTTCTTTTATTAGGAAACAACTATTAACCAAAAAAAAAAAAAATAATAAAATCTAGTTATAATCATTATTAACCCTTATGTTTACACCAGGGCCTGGCCATGCTCTTTTTGTTTTTTGTGCGTATCTTTTATAATTCCTTAGAAGCTATATTAATGATATACCATGATATCCTCAAGGACACATTTTAGAACAGTTTAGTGCACATTTATTTCTTTTTTTTTTGCTAGGGGTGGTGTAAAGTTTAGAGTTTTTAAAACTCTAGTGATATCCGTAAAACCTGGCTCTGGCCAGACCCCCCAACATTTTCTTAATACTTTAACAGGTATTGCAACATTTTCTTCCGAAATTTTAAAAAAAATACTTCCAATTTGTAAAACAAAGTAAATGTGGCTTTTCAAAAATATTTTTTTTTTTCAACTGAAAAAAACTAAGTAGGCTGTAAATTGCAAGAAAAATTTATTTGAACTAACAATGTGCATGAGCTGCAAAGAAAATAATCAGTTCATTTGAAATTGAGATTCGAAATAATGGTTGTGTAAAGTTTGTGTTTTGTTGATATTTGTTAAAAAATGGAAAAAAATAATGAAGGGATAGAAGAAGTTGACTTACGCCCCGTTTCTAGAACACGTTTTGCTTCACGTTCGTCTAAAAACAGTAACAATATACATGCAATGCAAAAACAAAATACATGTAGTCACCCGTTCGTGTAGAGGCGAACGTGGTGTAGAAACCAGGGGTTAGTCTCTCAGTCGTATTCACACAAAACTTTTATATTAACTTAAACGTTTTCATATAAAGTCGTCCAGTTTTGTATCGGGTCTGGCTAGACCCTGGTGTTATGAAGGTGACAAATCAACTTGGTGCAAACATAAGGGTTAAATTCTTAAACAATTTTAGTATAAAAAATGCATTTTAAAATCCGAATAATACACAAATACAGACACAGAAAACGTTTATGGGTTACATTTTGAACTTGGAAGTTGGTTAAAAGTTTTCTACATAGTATATTTGAAGTTTTTATTATTGGATTTTTTCTGTGCTGAAATGCCCTCTACCATTCTCTTGAACTTTATAAACGAAATTCACTTTCATCATAGCAATACTTATAGTTACAACTGTTTTGTTGCTACTGCTTCTGTTGCAACGTTACCAACAACATAAACCATTTAACAGAACAGGAAAGGAGTGTATTATTTTCAAAATATATTTTCAAATAACTGTAATTTAAGGTTAGAAACAATTTAGAAATGCTAAATTTTGAAATAAAACACTCTAATAAGGAAGGTATACTGAATCGGACCCTCAGATCTTACTGGACTTTGGATATAGATGTCAAAGTCATGTGTTTTATAGCTGCCTAAACAAATTTGGTATCAATTGGAAGACACATCCGCTGGCATATAAAATAGGTTCTAACCTGTCAAGTAATTATGTTATACACACAGAGAGAATTTCTTGGACGAGTTTTAATGAAATGTTTTCACAAAACTGATGAAGTTTTCTTCACCATGTGAATGAAAAATTAATTAAAAGTTATGAAAAAGCTTCATAGTTCCAATGAAACTGTTTTTAATGAAACTTTTTCATTAGTCGTACGAAATTTTTAATAAATAAAAAGAAAATTTTTATAGAATTTTATGAAAAACTCCATTAATTTAGTGAAAAGTTTCAATGGACGTGTTCCAGTGACATTCCATATATCTAATGCAAAAATTAACTGATATCATGCAGAGAATTCTCTCAGTGCAAAGAATGTGTTTTATGAAATATTAAATCTGGAATTGTAGTTGGATTAAGCTAAAAATAAGGCATACACTCAGGGAAATGCTACTTTAAAAATATGAAGTTGTTTAGGTTGTAATACAGTTTATTTATTTTTAATGTAAATGTCAGTCATTTGTAGAACAAATTAAATTTTTTACTAACCTTGTAGTTCATTTTAAAAAACAAACCACATCAAATGACTGTTTGATGACTTTACATTAATTTTTTACAGTCGTTTTTTTGTTATTTAAAAAAATAAGAAAATAAATGGTTTTTTTAATTTTTTACTAACATATGTGGTTCATTTTTACTACAATTGTCGTTCATTTTTTGAATATTAAAAAACAAATGACGATGTTAGTTGAATTTACTGAAAGGTAAGTCGTCCTTTCTTAAAGTGAAATTTCATTTGTTTTTAACTACATTTGCAGTGGTCTTTACCTACGTAGTATTCTAAGTGTACAAATTGTTGCAGTTACAATTTATTATTACAATTTAGTATTAAACTTTTATTTGATTTAAAACTCACTATAATATCTTTAAATATTAATATAAATATATAATTATATCCATTAAATATTTAATTGGATATATATTTGGTGAATACAAAGTTTCCAGGTTTTGTAACCCATAATGACAATATTACAACATTTTTAAAAAATTACCCATTCCCATGTGAAAATTATTATATATAGTCATGTATGAATTGTCATATAATCGAAAGTTGAGGGCATATTACATGACCTTGTATTTTAGATCATATCTGTTCATATTTTGAACATTTTTCATATATTTCTTGATTTTAAATGTTGGTCTCTGAGGTCCGATTAAATTAAAAACGATTAAATGATTTTTATACTATGTTATTGCTAATTAAACATCATTTAATAATTTTTTATTTCATCGGAGCTCAGAGATTAACACCAAAATTCAAAACCAGTCATGACAAAAAATTATGGTTTTTACGTTCATGGCCTGTGGGGAGGACGAGGAGACCTTGGAACACTATCTCTGTGAATGCCCGGCATTTGCCGGGATCCGGGTCGAAATACTATCCAGTGACCCAATATCCACCTTAGGGGATCTTATAAGCATATGATGCAAGAGGTTGAGGAATTTCGCCAGTGCGACGGAGTTCCTGGTGTAGGAATATAATATAGGTCCGATTTTTTTAGAGCGCACAACAAGCCGACATTCTGGCTTAAGTGTAAGTCCTCAGGGACTTGAGTTGGATTAGGGAAGCATTTCCCTTTTTCGAATCCTCTTTTCGACCTAACCTGCAATTTTTTTTTTTTTTAATTTCGGCAATATTTTCATTTGACGATTTTTTCCACTTTTATCGATTTTTTCAGTTTGATCGATTTTGACGTTACTTTTATAGCTTTTGGGGATTTGTATTTAAATTTTGAAGACTTTTTTAAATGTTGGCGTTTTTTTTTTATTTTGTCGATTTATTTCCGTTTTTGTTGTTTTCTTTTTTTAATTTTTGGCGATTTTTCAAATAATATTTTTTTTTTTTAAATTTTAGCGTTTATTTTTTAATTTACCATTTTTTGTTTTTAATATTACAAGTTTTTTTCTCATTTTTTTATGATTTTTTTTATGATTTTTTTTTTTTTGTAATTTTTTTGTTTTTTTTTTTTTTTAATTAAGGTAATTTTTTAAAATTGTTTAATTTTTTTAATTTTGGCTATTTTCCATGAATTTTTGCATTTTTTTTAAAAGTTTTTGCGAGTTTTTGCCTTAATTCAAGTATTAAAGTTTTGATAGTATCATCTAAAAATTTATTAAAGTTACAAATTATTTGAATTGCACTACAAATTCTATAATAGGACCAAATTCAATTAAGCTTTTAACTTAATCAACAAACTTTAAATTGAAAGTATAATTTGGCTTTTTCTATTTAATTTAATCGAGATTTTGGTTTGGTTTTTATGCGTTTTTTTCCTAGATACCTTTCTACCCCTATATTTCAAATAATTAAAAAATGTGGCCACTGTGGATCAGCGATATAGGCAACATGAGTACCAACAATTTTATTTCCTTGGGTACTTAAAACATTTAATTAATTTTACGTAAATTTAAGATATTTTTTTATACAAAACAAAAAAATTATTATTTTCATCCCATTTTTTAAACCTCAAACAAAAAAAAAATTTTACTTCTCTCATAAGAAAATATGCTTCTCTCATAAGATTTTGTGAAAAATAACATTTTATTAATTAAAAGTTTCATAAACTTAATGTAAAAGTTTCATTAAAAAACTGATTTCATAAAAAGTATGAGGCTTTGCTTTTATATTAAAAAAATTTGCGTTTATCTTCTGGAGTAAAGTTTCATTGATTTACTGGAAAACTTCATTATTTTTCGTCCATCAAAATTATGTTTGTGTACAGTTAGCCTATCGCTGACCTTCATTTAAAGAAACAGTTTTAGCTGCCTAATCCCATATTTAGGGATTACAAATTTGAGAGAAAAGTGACACTATATTTGTTTTTTACTGCTCTTAATGTTTCTTTTTACTCTTATTCGGTTGTGTATGTTACAGAGAGTATTCCTTGGACAAGTTTTAATGGAATTTTTTTACTAAGCTAATGAAGTTTTCTTTAAAATGTGAATGATGCTTTCTTAACACTAGATTTACGACTGTATTCGATTTTTAAAGTCAAATATTATTACAAAATGGCTCTAGCAAACATTTAGTAATGACTAATTTTTAAATGTTAGTCAAAATATAAAGATAAAACTAATTTCTCCGTAAACCCTCACACATCAGAAAGCTAATGTGGTATACCTAGATTTATGGTAAAGGTCTTAAAGTAAATATTTTAAAAACAAATTATTAGAAAATATATGCAACTATTAACTTTATATGATTTCTTGTAGCTTTGTATACAAAAATTCATGTTTTCGGCCCTCTTATATGCAAAATTTTCCTACCTTGCTAGCATGCTGGCGACTGACTTATCGTCGCCCCCGCTGCATCTATAAACTTGATATTTTCCTTGAAGGATACCTTATCGACGTATAAGCGTAAAACGATAAGCTTTTTTTTAAATGAAAACGGAGAGGGGAAAATAGCGAAAAGTCTCCACTGTAACCCCCACTAACGTTATGCGAAACCTATTTGTCTAAAAATTTTGTAAAATAGATGCAATGCTATATTGGTTTGCTCCGCAATGACATACTTTTTGATATTTCCGCTGGAAACTTGCGAAAAAAACTTTATAGAATGCTTGAGATTTTTTTTATGTTTCCAACTTTTAGGATATAGTGGTCAGTTAAGGGTTAAAAATTATTACTAATTAATATATTGAAGAAATTAATGTTACTTTCATGTTTTTTTTTTTTTATTTCCTTTATTCATTCCACTTGGGAACATAGGGCTTTTACAAGAAAATTCCAACTTATTCTATCATTACATACAACTTTAATTTCGTCAAACGATTTGTTTTGGATATTAAGCTCTTGTAGGACTGTTCTACGCCAGGTATTCTTAGGGCGGCCTGAGCGTCGGCTACCCTGGGGATTCCATTCCAATGCAGTCCTTGTGATGCTGCCAGTTGGTCTTCGCAATGTGTGGCCTATCCATTTCCATTTTCGTCTTGCAATTTGGCGTATTATGGGCTCTTCATTTGTTAGTCGCCATAGTTCAATGTTGGTGATAACGTTAGGCCAAAAGATGCAACATATTATGCGCAAACATTTGTTTATGAAAACTTGCAATTTTTTCGCTATAGTATTCGTCATTAGCCACGTTTCACTTCCATAGAGTAGTGTGGATTTCACACAGGCATTGAAAATGCGGATCTTTGTATTTCTCGAGATTTGAGGGGATCTCCAAGTTTTATTTAACCGACCAAAAGCTGACCTTGCCTTGTTTAGCCTGTGTGACACGTCTTCTTCCACTCCTCCATCTATCGACATCATGCATCCTAGATAACAGAAGGATTTAACATATTTTATGCGTTGCTCTTGTACTACAAAGTGATTGTCAGTAGTGTTATTTATACGCATTGCATGTGTTTTTGAAAAATTTACTTCCAGTCCAACTCTATCTGCCAACGCAACCAAATCATTTATTTTGCTCTGCATATCGTTAAACTTGTGCGATATGAGACAAATATCGTCAGCAAAATCCAAATCTTCTAGATGGTTTTGGAGATCCCAGACAATGCCCCTTCTTTTACTGCATACTTGTATCATAACCTCGTCCAAGACAACGGCAAACAATAATGGAGATAGAGGGCAACCTTGCTTAACTCCAGCGTTTGTCATGAAAGGTTCACTGGTCATGCCATTGTGACGAACTTGGAGTGTGGTGTTATTGTACATAGCTTTGATCAAATTTATCAATTTTGTTGGTACACCTTTTGCTTTTAGTGCATCCCATATTGCACTACGTTTTATTGAGTCAAATGCTTTTTTAAAGTCTATAAATACTAAATAGAGCGGTGTTCGCCATTCGACCGATTGCTCTATTATTACACGGAGCGTATTGGCTTGATCTACACAGTTGCGGTGTGGTCGGAAGCCTGCTTGCTCATCACGAAGTGATTTTTCGATACTGTGTAATCTGTTATTTATTATGGTAGCAATAACCTTGTATACAGTGTTGAGCAGAGTAATACCTCTCCAATTATCACACTCAGTCAGATCGTTTTTCTTTGGTAGCTTTATTATTTCACCTTTTGTCCACGTATTAGGTAGCTGTTCGTTTAACCAAGCATCATATATATATGGATGTATGATTTCCGCGGCTATTGCTGGGTTAGCTTGGAGTAGCTCTGTGGGTATACCATCTTCACCTGGCGCTTTGTTTCTTTTTAGTTTTGTACAGCGCATGTAATTTCCTCAATGCTAGGGGGCTCTGTAGATATTGCGTCGTTGGTTGTTGTAGACGCATCAGTATATGAGAAGCTTTCTGTGCTATCGTCTACAATGTTGCTGATTTCTTCAAAATGCTGCCTCCATCTTTGTGTTTGTTCTTCTACGTTCGTAAGCAGTTGACCATTTGCATCTTTTACTGCATGATTTCGATTCATATTTTGATTTGAGAGACGACCTATTATTTCCGGTCAAAATGACCGGTTCAGTAAATTTAGGTGTATGTCTTAAACTTCATGAAAAAGGTTCATTGTTGTAATGAAACTATTATTAATGAAACTTTTTCATTAGTCTTATGAAATTTTTAATAAATAATATTTAATTTGTCATTAAATTTTATTAAAAACTGCATTAATTTAATGAAAAGTTTCAATGGTCGAGTTCCAGTTACATATCATATATCTAATGCAAAAATTCATTGATATCATGCAGATAATTCTCTCAGTGTATTTTCATCTAAAACTTGAATACATTCATTGAAAGCTCTTGAAAATTCCTGCAGCTCTTGAAAATTCCTGCATGCGTTGGCAGAACGTGTGATTAACTATGTTGACAGTATTGTCCTGTTACCCGATTGACCAACCATTGGTTTTAGCAAACTTGACACCGTTGGCATAACGTTGGTAATCCAAAAAAATGTTGTGTAATATTGGCGAAAACAATGTTGGCAAATAATCTTGCGGGTGGTGCCGGAAAAACACATGCTTTGCAAACAAAATAGCGTTTTCCTAGTACAACGTTAGTTGCACCTTTGGTAAGCTTTAACACGGTGGTTTTTACAAAAATATGCTTTTGGTACGGTTGACAATTTCGACCTGGGTAGTGGCAGTAGGAGAGTGTGTTGTTGATGGAGAGTGTGTTGTTGATGAATACAATAAAAACAAAAACAAAAAACGAGACTAGAGAAATATACACACAGAGAAAAAAAGTTCTAACCGATTTGAAAGTGTAATTTGGTGGTAACAAACAATAAATTCGGTTAGTAGAACCATATTAAAATTTAGTTTCTAAATATTTTGTGTGCTGCAACTAAAATTCAGTTGTATTAACCGAACTTTGTTGTGAAAAAAAATATCAAGTAAAAGCAACCGATTTTACTCGTAGTAACCGAATTTAAATTGTAGTAGCCGAATTTCTGTTGGCAAAATTTTTCTCTGTGTGTAGCAACAAAAATTACTATTACCAATCAACAGCTAAGTTGTAGTAACCGACAAAAGTTCCATGGCCTTAGATTTAAAAATATAACTGCATGCGGTACTCACAAGGAGATTCTCCCGATGGGTTCTCTCCCAGCTTAATGTAAGTTGGATATGTGATAAAGAAACAAAAAAAATAAAGCAGCGTCTTTTAGCTGCCCAATTTCCTGTTTGATATTTAAAAGGTGGGGTCAAAAATTAAATCATTTTTGTATGGCAACATGTCTGAAATTAGCGAAATTCTTATTTATTTGTACGCGGCGATGCAGTACTCGAAAAAACGAAAATTTTGATTCCCTTATTACTTTGTGCTTACACTCAGGGAACTTCTGCTTTAAAAATGTGTAGTTGTTTGGGTTGTAATACAGTTTCTTTATTTTTAATGTAAATGACAGCCATTTGTAGAACAAATAGTTCATTTAAAATAACAAACCACATGAAATGACTGTTTTATGATTTTACATTAATTTTTTACAGTAGTTTTTTGTTTATTTTTTACTACTATCTGGTTAATTTTTACTACAATTGTTAGTAATTATTTGAACATTAAAAAACAAATGACAATGTCAGTCAAATTTAATGAAATGTAAGTCGTCCTTTCGTTAAGTGAAATCTCATTTGTTTTTAACTACATTTGCAGTGGTCTTTACCTACATAGTATTCTAAGTGTAGTATTAATAAATTCTTTCATCTATACAATGAATCTTTTCAAAAAAAAGTCGCCAAAGAAAAATTCAATTGAATCAATGAAACAAGTTTCATTAAATCAATTTTAATGAATGGTTTAATTGACAAAATTTCTTTTCATTAATTCCAACGTAAACGTTATAGAAGTTGCATGTATTTAATGAATAAAATCCATAGTTTATAGTAAATATTTTCATTACTTTTTAATACAAAACAAAAATTTATTTACAAAACAAATTTTAAATAGGTTGAGATGTTAGCCAAAAAAAATTTTTTTTCTTTAATTAAAAAAATAATAAACGAAAACTTCACTTTTTACAAAAGTACTAATTTCGACTAAAGAAAATGATTTACGAATTTTGTACCTATTTCACTTCGACACTTTATATACAAATTCTGTGAAATGTATGAGACCGTCTCAAATCAATTTATTTCAAAGTTTTAGTTAATTCTGCTTTTTTTCTGGAAAAAAATCACAAAATTTATCTAAATTTTTTTTTGGCATTTTCATGTTAAATTTTTGATTGAAACAAAAGTCGAAAAATGTATAATGAATTTCTTTAATTAAGTAATCAATTTGATGGAAAAATTAACAATATTAATAAATTTTCATTCAGTTAATGAAATTATTCATTAAATAAATGAATTCGTTTTAATGAAGTCGATTCATTAATACTATAAATAATACTATCAGTGTAGTAACTTAGGGTTGCTATTCGTTAGAGATATTTATAATATAGGTGAAAAAAGCTTTGAGGAAAAAGTGGGAAATAGTTACGGATATCAGAAAAAAGCTAAGACAAGCCCTCGATTAAATTAAATAGTCATTAATATACATACATAATTTTCAGCCTCAATCAATTATAATTCCTTAACGAACCGTCACATTTAAAGTCACTTAAAACATATTTTTTACACAAAACTACTTGAAAGTTATCGGTCATATTTTAAATGTCAGTTAATGGGAAATC
Source organism: Delia radicum (assembly GCA_021234595.1). Lineage (NCBI taxonomy): Eukaryota > Metazoa > Arthropoda > Insecta > Diptera > Anthomyiidae > Delia > Delia radicum. The sequence goes on from CM037854.1 coordinate 136,472,109, forward strand.
AAAAGCACTTTCATTTGATACCCCATTTTTCTAAAAATCCTTTGAAATATCATGAAATATACTGAAAAAACTAAATTTTTAAACCGCACTCACAATATTTTTTCCGTAAAGATTACTGAATATACACATTAAATTAATTGAAAATCAATTAAAAAAAGCACTAGTTACTTTTCGTTTAAAACAATTGTATTTTTTAGTTTATTTTCAACTGTTGAAAAATTAATTGACAAAATCGATAAAAACAACAGACTGTTTTCGTTTATTTCAATATATAACAACTTTTGTTATAAATAGAAAATTTTAGCTGAATATTATAACTATTACCGAAAGTCCGTTGTTTATTTTGTTTATTGAATAACAGACAGAAAGTTAAAAAATATATTTCTTTGGTAATTTAACTGTACATTCCATTGAAACAACATTACCGATTACATTTTTAAATAACTGTTAAACTTTTATGGAAAAGTTCTTGTGAGTACGTGAACACAAACAGAGAAAATTTATCTATTTGCGAACTGAAATTCGGTTACTACACTTAGGAAATTATGTTGGTAAAGACGACAGCAATTGTAGTCAAAAACAAATGAAATTTCATTTAAAGAAAGGACGACTTACATTTCATTAAATTCAACTAACATTGTCATTTGTTTTTTAATGTTCAAAAAATGACTAACAATTGTAGTAAAAATGAACCAGATGGTAGTAAAAAATAAACAAACATTTATTTTTTAAATAACAAAAAAAGGCTGTAAAAAATTAATGTAAAATCATAAAACAATCATTTGATGTGAGTGGTTTTTTTTTAAATGAACTACAAAGGTTAGTTAACAATTTTATTTGTTCTACAAATGACTTACATTAAAAATAATGAAACTGTATTACAACCCAAACAACTACATATTTTTAAAGCAGATGTTCCCTGAGTGTACGACTCAAATTCTGGTATTACGAATTTCAGATGGTTGGCGCAAATAAATATCAGTTTTTACAACGAAGTTCGGTTAATTCAAGTGAATTTTAGTTGCAGCACCCAAAATATTCATAAATATAATGTAAATATCGTTCTACTAACTGAATTTATAAGTTACCATTAATATACACTTCTCACATATCTGATTTTCATTAAGATGGGAGAGAACCTATCGGGAGACTCTCTTTGTCAGTCACTGGTAGTTTCAGATATATGTTACAAATAGCACCACTAGCATCAGCAGCAGCATATTGTGCAATGTTATTTTTGTTGTTGCAGTTGTATGTTGCAGGCTATTGTATATTTTTTGCATTGCTTCTCATCTTTTCTATGAAAACTTTTTGACTTTTCAATAGTTGGAATTAGTTTTTATTTTTTAGATTATTGTTTACAATTGCTGTTGTTGGTAAAGTCGGGTCATCCTCCTCTTACGATTGTGTGAAAGCACTACAAGAGTTTGTGTTAACATCCTTCAGTGCTTTTATTTTCGTCCCCTCATCTATTACTTTCCTCGTTTCTATTCAATGAAAGATTGTACTTTGGTAGTATAATGTTTTTAATTTTCTAGTGCAGGGGTATTGTTGTTGATATCTGTTGCATAAAGCCATTTTATAGAGTCTTTAGAGTAGAAAATTATCCATTTTTTTCTTGGTTTATATTTGTTGTTGGCATTTTACATAATTTTGGTATTTAGGTATTGTTGTTGCAACAATCATAGAGTCAAACAAATTTCAAATAGATCCTTGCCGGTTTCAGTATCTACACTGATAATAATCCATGCGTAAAACTACAAAAAAATGTCAAAACAACCAATTTTTTTGTAAAATAAACAAAAATTTGTACAGTTTACAAAGGTTTTGTAGTTCTGACAATAATTTCGTATTTTTATGCATGGATTATTATGAGTGTATGCATGTTGCACAATTGTATTTCACTAATCCTTAAAATGAGAAAGATCTGGGAAAAAATTTATGAAATTCTATACGTTTTTAATCATTTTTAGCAAATTTGAGTCGAATTTCTTATGGGGTAAAATTGTATGAGTTTAAAAAAAGTCTTTTATTATAGCTTTTATATGAAAAGCTTTGTTAAGCTTTTGTAAAAAGTCAAAATAAAGTTTATATGATTTTTGACTGATTGATGAACTAATTTCAGTTGAGTTATTTGAAAATTTTAGCTAGGAATAAAGAAAACCTCCAAAGCTGAAGATTAATCAGCTGGGGACCACTTCCTCCATGTTTTCCATTCAATCATTACACATTCTTAAGGATAAAATCGGTTGTTAATTTTTTTCCTTAAATATGCTTTCAGCCCTCAAAGGGTTAACAAAAAAATACCAACCGAAAAATAAGAAATTCTCTATTGAAGTTTTTTTTTTGGTTCCTGTTGTCTTTCTCATTTTGTTATTTGACTTATTTTCTAATAAACATAAAGGAAGAGAGAAAATGCCATAGCCAAAATGCAGTACACAAGAAATACGAAGTGATTATTAAAATTTGGTAAAAGGATGTAAAAAGGAAAAATAAATTTTTAATTTGTTTCTTATTACAGTTTTGATGATGTTAATGGACAAAAGGACAAACAGAATAGTTGGTATAGTGAAATGCATAATGATATTTAAAATTGAAGAGGTTATTGTAAAAACTTGACAAGCCACATTTACTGTTTAATGGATTTTCGCTGTTTTCTAGGCATCCATTGATTAATGTTTGATTGAAGTCTTGCTTAAACACTTATTGAAAATATCTAGACTATCTAGAGGTCCTGCAAAAGTCATATTGGTTGCATTTTTTGTTAACCTTTAAAAGGCGAAAAAAACTAACAATAAAATGTGGCTTATCAAGTTTTTACAATAAGTCCATCAATGAATGGGAATGAATTCATTGAGAGGAATATAGCTTTAAACTACAAAGAAATATATTTTTTAACTTATTTTACCATTAATTTAACAACAAACTACACATAAATAATGTTTTTCTGTGCCAGTTATTATTTTCATTTAAAATTTTCTTTTCACAAAAAATTCTGCATTTGAACCAAAAAGTTAATGATAGTAAAAAATAAAAGAAAAACTTTTGTTTTTAATAATTTGGTAGTTTACTGTTGATAGGTAAAACAAAATAAAATCTTTTATTTTTACCGATTTGGTAGTTTTTTATTTTATTTTTGATAGTGAAAATAAAAGAAAATATTTTATTTTTACGGATTTTGAGTTAAATTTTTAATAGTTAAAAAAACATAACTAAAAATACACTTGAATTAAAAGAAAAGTGAGTAGACCGGTTCTTAAATATATCTTTAGTAGTTTTAAAGTACATATTCCTTCCTCTTTAATGATACAATATTGTGAGAGTATGTTTTTTTTCTAAAATAACAATTCTCTACTCCCCCTATTTCAACGCCTGACTAACATACGAGTATGTCCCCCAAAAGACCTCTAAATAATATTTGTTATCTAAAAAATAAAAAAATATGCAAATATCCAATGTTTATATATGAAAAAGCATAAGGAATAAAAGTTACGTATGCATTAATTTTTCCCCATATAGAACAAAAACTGGGATTAAGAGTTTTTAAATAAAGCTAAAAACAAAATATACCAACAACAAAAAAAAAAGAATAAAAAGTAGAATTAAGAAAATATAACCACGAGGGAGAAAAGAAATATGTAACACATAGTTAATAGTGATGGGATTTCAGAATTTGTGGGTAATGGCAGATATAACTAAATATTTCTAAATGAAAAATCATCGCTGAAGTAAGGACTGATTTGTATGACGCAAACCAGAACAACTAGAGTTTAAACGCTTTAAAATCAAAGGAAGTCGTCTTAAATATAAATAATAGTGTGAAAATAAAAATGAGAATAAAAACAATAAGAGTGCATTGTATGTATATCGACCAAAGGAAGAGCTTGCACATAACGAACAAGTTTTCAATTTATTTTTGATCAATGGTGATAATCTTTAACTTCGAGCTCATATATTAGTTCTCATTTAGTGGGAAAACTATTTATATGAATGTTTGATGTTTTCATTTGATTGCCACTTCTTTCAAAACGTGTTCTGATAATGGATATCTAGAAAATTCCCGAAATAGTTCTATCAACATATTCCTGAATGTGGTCAATTAATAAATTTGAAAACAAAAACTCTATAGATTACTTGTTAGGACAATATCCTAATGAAGAAATATAGAGTATGGCCTCGAACTTGAATAATTTTTCATTTTCACTAAAAATCAATTCCTATTATTTTGTTCTAAAAATTGTCGAATTTTATTAAAATTTTTTTTTCCAAAAATAATAAAACTTTTTCTTTATTTCAATATTGAAGTTAAGAAAAAAAACCAAATAAATCTTAGTTTTTCTTTTGTAGCAAAAAACAAAGGTTTTTTTTTGTTCTGAAATAATTAAATAGAATGGAAAATTTTTCTCTACATTTTAGCATTTGTTTAAAAAAATGCAATAATATGCTTAAAGCTACTATGTTTTCTCAAAAATTTTCATTTACGATCCAAATGTGCATAAATATGCACAAACGAAAAACGATTCACAATGAAAAGTATTACACACAGAGAATACATTTGTTGGAATTCCATTGTAAACAACGACATTTAATCATTATTCATTAATTTTAATTGTAAATACTTAAAATTCATCCTCAGAATAATTAAACTTTATTGTAAACAGAAAATTTTTAAAATTAAACAAAACACAGTCACATCATTCAAAGCTATTGGTTTTCCTTATCAATATTGAAAAAATATTATCTTCTACATTACCTTTAATACCAACTACCAACTACTTTTCGGAGATTTTATACCTGAATAAAATATTTGCAGTCAAAATCGAATATTAGTTTCACCATCAAAAAAACAATCACTCTATCTAAAATATGAGGTTTGTTACCAATTTTAAAATAATATAAAGTTTTTTTAACTGTTTTGGTAACTCTATTTTTAGACATTCATATTTATACTTAAAAGAAAAAAAAAAAATTTTATGGTAGAAATTTGAAAATACAATTTCAAATTGAGTTTAGTCTGTAGTTAAAGCAATTGCTTGAAAAACAGAAGGTCTCCGGTTCGACAGCAGTTCGCATCATAAGGATTTTTTTTAATAAAATAATTTTAAAATAATATATTAATTTTGTTATAGTTTTGGTAACCCTAATAAAATGTTGAGATTACCATCCGAATTTATGTTCTACATACAAATTTATTTTTAGACAAATATTTAAATTTGAAGCTAGAAAATATTCAAAGTTGAAATTGAAAAAACATTTAAATTGTGTTTAGGCTAGAGGATAAGTACTTGCCTGACAAAGGGGATATCGCCGGTTCGAACCCAATTCGATAATAAAATTAATATTGTTGAACGCAATTGAATCTATTTATAGAATATTATAGTCCATGAACATAAAATATTCAATTGTTACAATAAAAATTCGAAATCTGTAGAAAAAATGTCGGTTGTTACAATTGTATTAAAATTTAATAATAGTGCAACCACAAAATATCGGTTGGCAATAAATTCGGTTGTAACTACAGAGCTGTTTTCTGTGTGTATACATCATATATTTGGTTGCCCTGCAAAATACTATTTAGTGTGCCAGTCGATTTTTAAAAATTACACAGTTGTACCACATATCCCATCACTGGCAAATTTATATAAAAAATGCAGATGAGTTACAAAAATATAAAAAACAAAATAAAAAGTTTAAATAACATTGCCTTAGGTAATACAATTGTTAAAAAGAGAAATCTCTTTTAAAGTTTTTACTTTCATTTCTATTTTAAGAGTTTTAAAAGATGATTTAAGCAGAGACATTAAGGATACGAATAAACAAACAAAAGTGATGCCATTCATTGATGGTCGTTTTTTTTTATATTATTTTGATTTTCGAATGAATGTAATATTATTAAAGGTAGGAAAAGTAAAAGAAATAAAATTGGTTTTGTTAACCCATTTACTGCTGGTCGCCAATGATTTATATTAAAATTGTTGCCATTTTAACAACATATACTAATTGGTTAAATTTTTATTATTTTGTGACGGTCACTCTCACTTGCACACTGCAATTTTCTAAACTATTAACAGATTTAATTTAAATTTAATTAAATAGTTAAATATAATTTAGATAATTTTCGTAGTAACAGCTATGATATTTTTTTTAACTGTTTGTACGTACCCATGAATTTCTTTGAACTCTGCTCATTTTTTTAATTTTTATTTCCAACGCACTCATGATTATATTTCCGATTAATTAATTGTCCTTAATTAACTTATTCAAAAGTTCGATAAGATTAAATAAGAAAAATAAATTTTCACTTATTCGCTTACGAAAATTTTTTATTTGCTCTATTACTTGTTTTGACAAGGAATAAGCAACCTTGCAAAATTTCCCTTTTTCTTTTATTTGACATACATATGTCATATGCCTTGAATTCCAGGGATGTTAAATAAAACGAAGGTGATGAGTGATTAACCTATAAGCGTATAGGTCACTCGCAATTTTGCACATGTGCTGTGAAGAACATAATTTCGAAAGTAATAATACAAAAAGAAAAAAGTGTAATTTAAAATCGTTTTTTTTTTGAAAAAAGAGAACACGTTGTAAAGGTGAGAATCGTTTTTGTGGGTAGTTGCTAAAATATTTAATAATTTAAATTATTTGAATAGTTTTAATTATCTTCAAACATTTTTTAATAGATCACGATATCTATTCGAAACCCGTTAACAGAAAATAGAGTAATATTCTATTTCTGCACATTTCTGGTACACGTGAGCATTAAATGCTTACGTGGCTTATAAATATTTATTCGCTATATTGAAAAGGGTAAGCAATTTGAACATACTTGATTTCGGCTTAAAGCACTTATTCTACCTATGATTTCAATATAGATTCCCGCAATTCGTATATCGGTAGTAGCAGGCTGCTAAGGGTTAACTTGCCTTATGTCCATCCACCTCTACGGAAAAGTCCTACTGAAGCCAACAACCTTTGAGGATTAGTGGAGAGTGTTGAAGGTCAATAAGGTAAATTGACCACCGACCTCTGTTGCAAACTCCCCCCACCGCATTCAACAACCAGTAAAGAATTAGTGAAGAAAAAAAAGGGATAGAAAGAATATTCTGATAAGTGCGGCCACATTTCAATCGTCTTGCAGTTGGGCCCATTGCCATTTATGGTTATTTGCCATAATTCCATCTACATATTCACCTTATAAAAAAAAAGCAGAGTTCGGGTAAGCGTTAAAATAACATAAACCGTGAACGACCGGTGGAAACGTGTTGCATACGAATTTACCGATGAACCGTTATGACTTTGACCGTCCGACCTTTGCATAAAAAAATAGAACCGTTAATATTTTCAATTTGATCTTCGGTAAAGGACAATAACGGTCACGTAAAATATATCAGACTATAGCAAAAAAAAAAAAATTATAATAGCTAAGAAAAATTATAGTTAAATTAGTATTATTAGTTTATTTTTTTTTAATACCTAATTTTTCTAGGTAACTACTGACTTCTTTTATATCAAATTTATTTCTAATTATACATAACTTTTTTTTAACAACTAAATTCTATTTAGTTATATTTGCACTTAGTGATTATTCGTTTTTTTTTTCTAATTATACCTAACTTTTTTTTATACCTAATTTATTATGATTTAAAATTTAAAAAGCAGTAGTTTATTTTTGTTGTTCGAATTCAATTAAAATCTATTACGGAAAGATTAGTGAAACATTAGGATTCGGCCGAAATCGGAAACGTTTCAATAATATAGTTTTTTTAGATTAATTTAATTGATAGAAAACTAATTATTTTCAATTATCATAGGCTCCAAAGTGGGGACTAGTTTCAACGAAAAAAAATTGTTAAAATTTTAAGTTTTTTCCTAAATAAAAAAAAAAAAAAAAAAATATTAACTTAATATATTAACAAGTTTGTTATAATTTTTATTAAAAATAAAAATTATGTTTTTTCGACCTTTAATTGTGCAATGAAAATGAAAATTATTCAAGTTCGAGGCCATATACTCTATATTTCTTCATTAGGATATTGTCCTAACAAATAATCTATAGAGTTTTTGTTTTCAAATTTATTATTTGACCCTTTCAGGAATGTGTTGATAGATCTATTTCGGGAATTTTCTAGGTTCCCATCATCAGAACACGTTTTGAAAGCGGTAACAATCCCATGCCAAACCTCAAGCATTCATATGAACTAGTTTACTCACTACATGAGAACTAATATACATATGAGTTTGAAATTAAAGATTATAACCATTGATCCAAAAATAAATTGAAAACTTGTTTGATGTGCAAGATCCACCTCTGGTGGATATTCAATACACGTTTTTTTTTTTGTTTCTCTCTCATTTTTTTATATTTTGTTAAGTTAGTTAACAAAAGAGGGAAAGTAAACTAGGCGGTACTCTGCCTTTTTTCACAAGTTTGTTATAATTTTTATTAAAAATAAAAATTATGTTTTTTCGACCTTTAATTGTGCAATGAAAATGAAAATTATTCAAGTTCGAGGCCATATACTCTATATTTCTTCATTAGGATATTGTCCTAACAAATAATCTATAGAGTTTTTGTTTTCAAATTTATTATTTGACCCTTTCAGGAATGTGTTGATAGATCTATTTCGGGAATTTTCTAGGTTCCCATCATCAGAACACGTTTTGAAAGCGGTAACAATCCCATGCCAAACCTCAAGCATTCATATGAACTAGTTTACTCACTACATGAGAACTAATATACATATGAGTTTGAAATTAAAGATTATAACCATTGATCAAAAAATAAATTGAAAACTAGTTTGATGTGCAAGATCCACCTCTGGTGGATATTCAATACACGTTTTTTTTTGTTTCTCTCTCATTTTTTATATTTTGTTAAGTTAGTTAACAAAACAGGGAAAGTAAACTAGGCGGTACTCTGCCTTTTTTCACAAGTTTGTTATAATTTTTATTAAAAATAAAAATTATGTTTTTTCGACCTTTAATTGTGCAATGAAAATGAAAATTATTCAAGTTCGAGGCCATATACTCTATATTTCTTCATTAGGATATTGTCCTAACAAATAATCTATAGAGTTTTTGTTTTCAAATTTATTATTTGACCCTTTCAGGAATGTGTTGATAGATCTATTTCGGGAATTTTCTAGGTTCCCATCATCAGAACAACATCTATCAACACATTCCTGAAAGGGTCAAATAATAAATTTGAAAACAAAAACTCTATAGATTATTTGTTAGGACAATATCCTAATGAAGAAATATAGAGTATATGGCCTCGAACTTGAATAATTTTCATTTTCATTGCACAATTAAAGGTCGAAAAAACATAATTTTTATTTTTAATAAAAATTATAACAAACTTGTGAAAAAAGGCAGAGTACCGCCTAGTTTACTTTCCCTGTTTTGTTAACTAACTTAACAAAATATAAAAAATGAGAGAGAAACAAAAAAAAACGTGTATTGAATATCCACCAGAGGTGGATCTTGCACATCAAACAAGTTTTCAATTTATTTTTTGATCAATGGTTATAATCTTTAATTTCAAACTCATATGTATATTAGTTCTCATGTAGTGAGTAAACTAGTTCATATGAATGCTTGAGGTTTGGCTTGGGATTGTTACCGCTTTCAAAACGTGTTCTGATGATGGGAACCTAGAAAATTCCCGAAATAGATCTATCAACACATTCCTGAAAGGGTCAAATAATAAATTTGAAAACAAAACTCTATAGATTATTTGTTAGGACAATATCCTAATGAAGAAATATAGAGTATATGGCCTCGAACTTGAATAATTTTCATTTTCATTAATATATTAACTTTATATAACCGTTATAAGTACATGCAAAAAAAAAAAAAAAAAAAAAGATTATGTGTACAACGAAATGATAAATATTTCTTAACTATACATGAATTAAATTAGTTTAAAAATCTAGTTATCGCCCTTTATGACGTTAAATTAACCTTTTTTTACAAATTTAATTTATGTTTTTTTTTGTTATCTCTGATCTTTTAGATATTTAAACCACGGACACATTTCGTTATTTTTTTCTTTGCATGTATTTCAATATATTTGATTTGACTCAAATATTATTTTTTGTTATATCGCTATAATGTCATTATTTAGTTTTTTTTACACTGATTATCCCTTAAGAGTACAATTTCTTAAATTTTTTTTTTATTTTTATAATACTTAATAATAAAACCGGAAATGCTACATTTCCCAGAAAAATAATGAAAGTTAATTGCCTTATTATGATCGGCTAGGAAACTTAGAATTTTGGTTGAAGATGTAGATTAAAGAAAGTCCGGTAAGTGTGTCATTAGGGATATTAGGACTTTTTTTTATATTGTAGGTGACCTAATATCATGGGATGGCTGAAACCATGCCATATTGGGGAGGGCAACCTGCGAGGACTTCAACACCTTTGTCCTCATTTTCGGTTCCTGATTCGTCATAGATATCAATACGGAAATTTTACCGGTACTGATGAAGTCCGTCCGTTATCAGAAGTTCTACTGTTACGCTTGTGTAAGTGTCTAATGTTTTTATGTTTGTCGAGTGAGAGGAAAACTTGGCACGTTATTTAATTGTTGCTGAACGTAGGCAGAAAAGATCCCACCCACATCCGGCGAGCTGATGCCGTGCAACCACACGCGTGCCACGTCTGCCAGGTCTGACAAACCCGTTCATCACAATTTCTACATTTAAATGATATTTTAAACTAATTTTATTCAGTTTATAGATTTTCTGCCAAAGCGATTTTGTGTTTGGTTTTCGTGATTTGCAACCTAAAATAAGTTAAACCAAAAAAAAGTTAGCTCCCTTAATCCCATTCTTCAGATTCGTCGGAAGCAATTTTGATTGTTCATGGAACTTACCTTTGACCATCAAATTGTTACTATAAATGCCAAGGTTCAATTTTTCTAGAGTTGTGTCGTTCATGAACGAATTAGTTCAATTGAACGACTCACTCAATTGAACGATATGACTCGTTCACCAATATTCGATCTTGTCGTTCAATCGTTCATTTCGTTCTTTTTATTCACAGAACAATTGCATCTCTATTCAATTAAAACTGCTTGTAAGAGCAATTATCTTTTTTTATGAAATAGTAGTAATATTCTTTCAAATTAGGAAAAGCAATTATAGTCATACAAATAAAATGTTTTTTACAGAAAATAAATGAATTTTTGTTAAAAAAGTTGCAATTTTATAACACTTTTTGTGTATGAGCAGTAAAATTTGTGAAAAAACTCGTAAAACATGAATAGTGCGTAATAATTGTCAAACGAACGACACAGTTCACAACACGCAGATCAGTCACAAGTCAAAGGAAGAAAGAACGATTGAACGATTTGAACGAACTACTTCACTGACTCGAATTGAACGATACTGACCGAGTCACCAAAATGAACGATTAATCCCAACTCTAAATTTGTCATTTTTTTTTTTTTTTTTTTTAAAAAGAGAGGCAACACTCAGGAAATACTTCCTATATTTAGTGTGTTGCTTTCTTTGGAAAGGGATAGTAGAGAGATGAAAGGTGGGGAAAGGTGAAGGGCTTCAGACATGGCAACACTGTAATTGCGCGAGATGATAAGTATTAGAACAGTTGTTGCTCGCCACCTGATGGAGAGTTGGCGAACTTATTGAAGCTTTTTGGTTCATAGCCCTGATTCATTATTTTACTTCGGTGGGGTTAATTGCTATGGGAGCACCGAAGGTGGACATTGCGATACGTATGAGGGATAGAAAAAACTCATACGTATTATTTTGATGTTGCCGGCACCGGGGATCGAACCCGGGACCATCTGTGTAATAGTCCAACGCGCTAACCATTACACCACAACGCCCACCGAAAACGCTTATACGTATATTGTTATTTGGTTCTTAGATGACTTTTGTTAAAATTAGCTTTTCTTACAGTGGATAAAAATGGTTTAATTTAAAAAGGGTCTCTCATGTAAATATCCTTAGTAAAAATGTATACTGGTTGTACTAACATGAGACATTCCATGTCCAACCGAATAGTTTTTTAAATCACGAATTTTGTTTGCTTTGAAATTTGGCAGGCGTATTTTTATTTCAAAAAAATTTGACACGTGCTTTTGGGTAAAAAAAATTAACGAGTTATTGTGTTCAAAAAAGCAGAAAACATGAAAATTTTCAGATATGTCGAGATTTAAATTAATGTACTTTTGGACCGCTTTGAATGGTTGATGACTTCTTTATTGGTCTTGTACTCTACTTTTCCTTAATGTATTTGAATGTCAATGTTGCCACATCTTAAGGGGTTTTTTAGTACTTAACTTTCTTTTGTATTTTCTAAAACTTTCGTTACTTCGTTAAGGGGGTTTTTTCAGTACTTAACTTTCTTTTGTATTTTCTAAAACTTTCGTTACTACCTAAAAATAAAAAATAATGTATCAGCTATCTTCTAAATAATCACAAAATATTTCTGACATGAAAGGTATCCGACCCGGACCGGCATATCTTAACGAACTTCGGATATGTTGCCTTTTTCCTCTACATTTCAGATAATTCGAAAATGTGACATCTCTGGCATCTCTATATAGGCAATATGGTAATCCAAATTGTTGCTACCTGGAATGCTTTACAAGTAAAGACAAATAAAGACTTCATTACTCCAACGTATACGTTTAGTAAACGGACTGTAACTCCATACAATGTGTAAAAGTCATACCTACATACAATATGTTGTCTCTGGTTTACATGCTAAACAAATGGTGCTGAATGTTGCGGAAATCAAATTATATATTCACCAGAATTTACTTTTTTATTTATTTGTTTATTTATTTAAGTCTACGGAATAAATCCTTACAGACTATCAACATAAAAATTACAAAATTATTAATAAATATAAGTACAATATAATTTTTTTTTTTTTAAATAGAAGTATTTAAAAACAAAATGATGTTGCGTTTAATAATATTAACATTTGAAGAAAAATCTAACAAATTATAAAGATTATTAAAATCATTACACATTCTTATAAATGGATCAACATCAGCATACATTTGACGATAGAGTGGAGTACATAATGGAGTATAATTACGTGTTGATCTTGGAGGAACGAAAAGTACAAAATTTTCTAACAGGAAATCGGAACATATATTACCATTAATCAAATTTAATAAAAACGTAACGTTTAGCATTGTCCTTCTACTTTTCAGAGTGGGAAGCTTAATGAGGTTTAGTCTGGTTGTATATGAAGGTAGATTATTAATGGTATTAGGGTAGGTTCTTCGCAAGCAGAACAGCAAAATTTGTTTTTGCACTGATTAAATTTTTTCAATTTGAACAATGGATAATGGATCCTAAATCACAGAGCCATATTCCAAAATTGGTCTCCCGAGCGATGTATGTTATTGTTTTGTTACATTGAAATCTGTAAACGATGGGCTAGTTTTTTAAAAGCTAAGGTGCCACGAGCTGTATTAATCGTCATTAAAATATGCCGTTTAAAATCCAATTTTGGGTCTAAGAGAATACCCAAATATAGAATAGATAAATCTGATCGAAATTATTGTTAAAACCACGAAAAATTTTAACGTCCTCAGCATACATGAGAACGTTTGAAAACTTTATCACCGATGGTAAATCATTAATAAAAAGAGAAAATAAAATTGGTCTAAGATAGCTACCTTGAGGAACCTCAGATGTTACAATAATATTTTTCCACGTTGTGCTATTAAAATAAACATTCTGATTTCTGTCTTTTAAGTATGACTTTATCCAGCTTAAACAATTTTCAGCGAAACCCATCATATATAGTTTTATGAGTAAAAGATTATGGTTAACTTTATCAAAAGCTTTACTGAAATCAGTGTAAATGACATCAGTGTTTTCGCCATTAAGGAAACCACGATTTACCAAAGTTGTTAATTGTAAAAGATTTGTTGTTGTAGAGCACCCCTTATGAAAACAATGCTGACGAGAAGATATTATAGAAGAAATTTGATGACACAGAGAATCAGTTAAATATTTTTCAAATAGCTTTGGAATCGCGCTGAGTTTTGCTATTGCTTTATAATTAATAACATTTGACTTATTTCCACATTTATAAAATGGAATTAAGAAAGAGTCCTTCCATAATTTTGGGAAATAACCATTTTTAATAGAGATATTAAACACTATGCTCAAGGGATACGCCAAAGCCTTGACAATTGATTAAGATGCAACTGGGAACACCATCAGGCCCAAAAGTTGTTGAGTTTTTAAATTCTTTTAAAGTTTTAACGATATCATCAGTGATTATACGCGGAAAAGTTATTAATTGATGTTCTGTAACTGGAAATGGATAATGATTCAAAGTGCCATATTGGGCATTACAATAAGTTGAACCAAAGAAATCAGCAAACATGTCACTTATGACAATATCATCTCGGGATTCACGATTGAGATACTTCAAGACAGTTGGAAAGCCAGAAAATGTTCTCTTAAATTTATTTTCATATTTTCCAAGTAATTATCATAAAGCTTTGTATTAAGCAAATTATATTCTTCGCACGTAAGAGAATATTTGCTGTAATCAGTTACTAAGCCAGTATCTTTATATTTTTTAAATCGTTTATTCTTTAAATTTTTTAGTCTCGATAATTGTTTTGAGTTCCACGGTGGACCAGAATGATTGGCAGTAATATGTTTCGGGATACAATCGTTCATATAATTTAAAAAAGTTTTGTAAAATATATCGATCATTCAATCAATAGACGTTGATTTACCATTAGCGATAGATAATAAATGAAGCCAATTTGTATTATCAAAATAATAATTTAAATCATTATAATTTGCCTTTTTAAAACAAAACACTTTTGAATTATCATTACCAGAGTTGTGTTTTATGGCAAACGGCAAATTCAGACTTAACTCAATATGGTATGAATCTTCTGGTATGGTTACAGGGTCAGTGAGATTTAATGAATAATCTGTTGGCTCATTGACATACATTAAACCTAGAAGCCTTCCTTGAACGCCTTCTTTCCGCAAATCCGTCACCGTTTGGTTAGTATGTAGACCAGAGACAACGTATTATATGTATGTAATATTTTTACACATTATATTGAGTCAGGCTTGCCACATACTTCTTTTCGTTATTCCCAAACAAATCCAAAAATATCGCCAAAAAATTTCCAATTAGGAAAATTTTGAACAAAGTGGTATTTTATTTGCCTTCATTTACAAATCTTGCCAGACACTTTTTATCATTATAAAATCAAACAATATCCCCAAAAAATTCCCAAATCCAACAATGTAATTTGTGTGCTTAAGTCTAAGCTGAAATTTTATTAATTATATCTGTATAATTGGCCTTTAATTAATGAAAATATCACTGTAAACTAGTAAGAAAAACAGACAAATTGAAAACTATTTTTGGAGCACCCTTTCTTTATTGTCAAATAAGGAAACCCTTGGACTTTTATTACTTAAATTTTTCATTAAAAACATTAAGATTCATAAGCATTTTTCTTTTCAATATCTTTAAATACAAAAATCCAAATTTTTATTGAGTACTACATACAAAAAACCAAGCGAATTTTGGAAAAAATTTTGAGGTTCATATAGGAATATAGGCGTAAAGGAAGTTATCTAAAAAATTTCTCATAAATGACTCAGAAACTAATTTTTTTCTTTTAATATTTGAAAACTTCAAAAGATTCTTAAAAAAGGTAAATTTTCAAGCTTTTAGATATTGTTTTTTTTTTTTTTTAATTTTTCTGTCAAGAAAGATGATTTTTTTAATCATCCACCTTGATACAAAATTTTTATATTGTAATTAGTAATTTAACCTTAAGTTATACGTTTAAAGTATTTGTAGATTTTTGAGTTAATAATGCCGATATATTAGCTATATCATAATTTATATTGTGTAAACATTTCATATTAATATCATCTATACTTTTCGAGATAGAGGAGAATATATTTTATTTTTTCTGGAAAAGTGGTTGCAAAGAGTATATATGTACTTTAGAGAAACTGTGCTGCTTACAGATCTCTCGATAATTAGCGAATTCGCATACAACTTTGACTAAGAGAAAAATGCATTAAGAAGCCTATTTATAAAAAACGTGATCAAATAAGTAGAGATACGATCAAACGAGACAGATATGTATTGAAAACTTTAAACTCGTTTTCTGCAAAATCGTGTTTTTTGAGTCTTTTAGAAAATGAGCGATATAATATCTGCTTTTTTCAAGAATCTTCATCAGAGGTTTCCTATAATATGTTTTATTCAAATTTAAAATTTTTTATAACAACCGTTTTAAAGTTACTTATAAAAAGGAGGTCTCATATAGGCTTTAATTAAATTGAGTTTTTTGTAAATCTAAATTGAATTAAAGTATTTATCAAAAATTTTTAATATCCCCAAAAAATCGCAAAGTTTTTTTTGAAATCCTCCAAATAGTCCCCTGCCCCCAAAATGAAAATTTCTCTCATAAAGACCAACAAACAAATAACCAAATTTGGGGACAAAAACCCAAGGCTGTCAAGCCTGTATGGAGTTACAGTTCATTTACGAAACGTATCCGCTCGAGTAATGATAACCTAAATCTTATTTTCGTAAATTAAAGACAATACTAAAACAAATGCATTTTTAACGCCACTTTTTAACCCTTAGACGTGAGATGAGGCAAATAAAAAATTACACGTGTCTGTTATTTTGCTGCTTAAAAAAGTGTACAAAGTTCATTAATGTCTGCGAGTTCGGGTCGGGATACCTCCAATGTGACTGAAACGACAATTTGTTCTGTTTCAAAAGAAGTGTTTTACAAAAATTACCACAAATTTCTAATTCCGATGTAAAATATTTTTAAACACATTTAACAAGCAAATCAAAGTATATACATTTTTGTGATATTTTTTGCAAAAAGTTCTTAAGCAAAAAAACTTAACTCATCGACGTTGCTCTTTGAACATTTTAGTTAGTTGTGTGTAAATGCTAATACCTTATTTTTGTTTTTAGGTGGGAACAAAAGCGAAGAAAGTACAAAATAAAGTTAAAAACTAAAATAAAACGTTAAAGAGTGGCCATATTTATATTTAAATACCTTTAGAAAGAGCTAAGTACACTAAGGATATTATATGGGTAAAGACGACAGCAATTGTAGTGAAGAACAAATAAAATTTCATTTGAAGAAAGGACAACTAACATTTCATTAAATTCAACTTACATTTGTCGTTTGTTTTTACTGTTCAAAAATTGCTAACAATTGTAGTAAATTGTAGTTGATGTGGTTTGTTTTTTTAAATGAATTACAAGGTTAGTAAAAAAATAAATTTATTCTACAAATGACTGACATTTTTTTTTAAAGAGAAGCAACACTCAGGATATTCTTCCTATTAATTACTGTGTTTTGCTTTCTTTGGAAAGGCGATAGTGGAGAGATGAAAGGTGGTGAAAGATGAAGGGCTTCAAACATGGCCCCACTGTAATTGCGCGAGATGATAAGTCATAGAACAGTTGTTGCTCGCCACCTGATGTAAAGTTGGCGAATTTATTGAAGCTTTTTGTTTAATAGCCCTGATTCATCATTTTACTTCGGTGGGGTTAAGTGCTATGGGAACACCGAAGATGGGCGCGGCGATACATATAAGTAATACAAAACTCATACATATTATTTTTGTAAATTGATGTTGTCGTCACCGGGATTTAAACCCGGGACCATCTGTGTAACAGTCCAACGTGCTAACCATTACACCACAAATAATACCATGTAGTGCATAAAAAAAAAACAATAAGAACTGCATCTTTAGATTTTCGATATCGTTAAAAAAGGTTCCGCGTCAAGTGCAATTAAGTTTGGGATCAGTAAGTTCTAAAAAAATAAAACTATTTTCTTTATAATTTCAAATGATAAAAAAATTATAAGTTTTTGCAATGAAAATGAAAATTATTCAAGTTCGAGGCCATACTCTATATTTCTTTATTAGGATATTGTCCTAACAAATAATCTATAGAGTTTTTGTTTTCAAATTTATTCTTTTCCATTAAATATTGAATAATATTCTGTATAAATTCAATTAATCGTGATAAAATATTGCGACTTACCTACGCTGTCATATGCAAATTTGCGAAATATTATATTTTATTGCTAAAAGTATAAAAATATAAAATTTTAAAAAAATAAAAAAAAATATATCTTAAAGGACTTTCAGAAATCGGTTTCGACGCGGTACGTTTTTGTTCCGAAATGACCTGAGGAAACATTTTTCGGTTTCAGCACAACATCGGCTACAGCGTGGTGATAGGGCCTTATTTTGGTTGTACCCCTAATGGGCATGTCGGAATATTTTTAATTTTTACTCTTTTTAACACTATTAACTCCGTTAATTTTTTTATTTTTTCCTACAATATATGTCAAATATTTGTAAAATAAGAATATGTCTGCCAAATATTAAAGCAAACAAAAATTGTGATATAGAAATCGTTCGGTTGGCATGAAATGACTCACATATGGTCTTAATTGTGTTTATTATAGGCAGGTCTACTAGTTACTTTTCTTTTGACTTTTTAGTTTCTTTTTGCATAATATGCCTCATGGGAATTTACTTTATTTTCTCCCCCAATTCCAATGTGTGTAAGTTTTTTTTTTTTTTGTTTAGTTTTTTCTACTGTGTTTGTCTTCGGTTAGAAAAAATATTTTCGTCAAACTTACAAAGCGTGGTCTTCCACATGCAGTCATTTTGGAAAATTTGTATGTAAAGCAAATAAGTATAATGTGTACAGGATTTTTTTTTCTGTTTTGCTTTATTTATTTTTTTTTTGTTGGAGTTCCTTTGTCGTTTCTTCCTTTTCAATTGTCTATTTTTTTTAACATATCGTTGTAATACCCTGCACCTGGTGTAAAATATTATAAATTTGTGGTGATTTTTGTAACTGTATCGATTCTTGTAACCAAAAATAGAACCAAATTAGTAAAAACTACTAAAAATTAGTTCAAAATAACTTTGCGGAAAAAATTTGCTAAATTTAGCAAATTTTTTTTTGCTATATATTGCCCTTCTAAAATCAGCAGTCTACAATTTTTTTAGCAAATATTTCTGTTGATTTTAGCCGAAAATACTGTTTTTTGAATTTTTTTTTTTTTTTTAAACAAACCAACACTCAGGAAATTCTTCCTATTTATTAATGTATTGCTTTCTTCGGAAAGTGTAGAGATGAAAGGTGGGAAAGATGAAGGGCTTCAAACATGGCAACACTATAATAGCGCTAGATGATAAGTCTTAGAACAGTTGTTGCTACGCCACCTGATGTAGAGTTGGTAAATTTATTGAAGCTTTTTGGTTCATAGCCCTGATTCATTATTTTATTTCGGTGGGGTTAAGTGCTATGGAAACACCGAAGGTGGGACGGACCTGTGATATATATGAGGGATAGAAAACTCATACATATTATTTTTCAAAATTGATGTTGCCGTCACCGGAAATTGAACCCGGGACCATCTGTGTAACAGTCCAACGCGCTAACCTTTCCCAGTAAAAAATTTTCGTGTTTTTAGAAGCAGGATAAAACAAATGCGCTGAAGTAAGTGCTTACTATTATGTTGTTGAGCTTACTGTTTTCTCTTACAATGACGCAGGTTGTAAGCAGCTTACGTTAATCCCTTACTAGGCTGCTGGCTGTAATGCAGAAAGTTTCATGGCGTGGATTATAAACGATCTGAACCACTTTTCCCGAGTGATTTCCGATTGTGTTTGGTGTTTTCGAGTATGTTAAAAAAAATAATTAGTCATTTTACTGTTCCTGAAGAGCTACCACGTGGTGTGGTAAAAAAATAAAATTGTTATATTATGTCTAAAATTAATGTATGTAGAACTTTATGTAAAATAAATTATACATAATTAATATTATTACTTTTAATCGTAATAATGTAGACATGAAATATGATTTTACTGAAAGCCATGAAATCACAGCTTTTTGTAAGCGCTAAAACCCGCGCTTATTTTGCCAAAAAGTAATGCTTCCAAGTGGGAATTCGAGCTATAAAAATTATGGCATATGTAAGCAAGTTTGTAAGGAATTCTTTTTGGCTTACTCCCTTATAAACCTGTTGGCAGGTAAGCAGCTTTTTTTACTTGGTTACACCACAGCACCCAAAGTTTTCAGCAAAAGTTTTTGCTAATTTTAGCACTTAACTAAAATTTAATACGAATATTACCAAAATGTTGTTAGTTTTGCAGATTTATTTATGTTGTTCTTATCTTTCTAATTCATATCAACTGAATTTGCGAACATTATTTTTTCTGCAACGTTATATTTAACTAATTGTTGTAGCTTTTTCTACTATTTTTGCTGCTTCGAGTGTAGGGCAACACAAAATCGGTATCTGTTAATATTAGCAGTTTTTTCTGCAACGTTATTTTTAACTATTATTTTTGTAGCTTTTTCTACTATTTTTACTACTACGGGTGTAGGGCAACACGAAATTGGTATGGATTCGTATTTTTATTGCGTTTTATTTTTAATACGATTTGACTAAGCCAATTACCATCCTGAATGGTGTGTGAATTGTGCCGAGACAGGAACTCTCCCAAGTATTCGAAAAAAAAACGTCAAATGGATATATTCATATCAGAGCCTTATACTGGATGTGGAGGGGGGGGGGGGGGCATAGTGTTCTGTCCAGTGGGCAAAAATGAAAAATTAAACGTAGGCATATTTTTTGAACGACAAGAAGGTAACTCAAATAAATATGAAAAAAAAAAATGGTCTGATTGCTTTCGCCGCCAGTAGAGGGTGCCAAACTTTGTTAAAACTTAGCAAAAATTACTGAACAACAAAATTGTTTTCAATGGTTTCAAGAAAATAATTCTTAAAAATAAATTTTTGTAAATACTGGTTCAGTTTTTTTTTTTTTTTTTGATTACTTCAATACACTTACAGTTTAAATTAAAATCCATATTTTAAAGTATGTTTGGAAAAAAAATAATTTTGTTCATCCGAAAAATACATTTTTTGGATGAAAATGCTAATTTTTTTTAAGATTGATGGGGTATAAAGAATTGCAATCTTAAAATGTTATAACATATTATAAAAAAAAAGTACCGGGTTTTTAGCTGAAATTAAGAATATAGGAATTTGTAAAAATGCCAAATTTCGCGATGTTTACCGCATTTGTTTGACTGAAATGTGTCCCCATCGACCTAGTTTTACTAAATTTAATATATATATATATATCAATCATGAATTTGGATATCCACCGCACAAACTATTCTTCTATCTACCGATGAACTAGTATTCTGCAACATGGTTTCTGTTGTTTCAGGAAATATTTCTCAAAATACATTTTTCTAATACTGATTCAGACTTTTTGTTTTTTAATTACTTCGATATATTTGTGGTTAAATTCAAATAAAAATTTCATTATATATTTTGTATAGCTCCGAAGAAATGTTTTTGTTTTGACTGAAAATACAAAATTTTTTTGAGTTTAATGGAGAACAAAAACCAAATTTTTTCTGTGATAAAAAAATAATTTTTTCTGTTTTTGTAAGCCTATAATATTATCAATATTACCATAAAAAGTGTGCAAAAGTTTTACCCGAAATTAAAAAATAGACATTTGCAAAAATGACTATTTTGTATTTTTACAAATGCCTATTTACATATCGCTCATTTACTGCAATAACGTCATAACTCAAAAATTTTTATTTTGTAAAAAATGAGTTTAAAGTTTTCAATTTACGCCCACCTTGAAGAAAAAAAATAACGACATAATTTCTCTCAAGGTGTGAGTATACAAGATATCAATACAACTTTTTTATACAATATGATACGTTATATAACGAATAATTCTGCGTCATTAACTCAAAAATTATGCTTTTGAGTTGTGACGTTCTTGCAGTAAATGAGCGATATATATAAATATATTTAAATTAGAATTAGTAAAGGTGTTTGTTTTTGCCGAATGTATTAATTACTTAATTATATACAAATTCAATAATTAAATACAAATTCAACTGACCGTTAATGTTGTGAAATGAAAGTCGATATCGACTTTAATTACTGAGATACAATCCAAGTCGATTGTACATTTATTTTTTAAATAGGAAATGGTATATCCTAGATTGGTGATCGTATTTATTGGTCTAGTATCAGTATTTTTAAAGCAGATAACTAACAATACTCGTATATAAAGTATAAAATTCTGAGAGTAATTTTTCTTGACACAATCGAAACTCCTAAACTTTTTCCAAAAATGTATCATTTTCGAACAATGCTAGCTGTAGGGTGCATTTCCAATAACATATAAAATTGCAGTTATAACGATTACTGTGCTTTTAAAAAAATTTAAATAATGTTAAATTTTTTAACAAAATTTTGAGAGAAAAAAAAATTTTTAAAAGGCTCACTTTTGCAAACATTTAAAATTTGGACATTTCTTAAAGATTTGACTTTGAGAATATTATTACTCCAAAAAGGTCTAAGATAATTACATGAAATAAACAAAATATTATTTTCATTTTATTGGTAAACTTAAATATTAAAAAAAAAAATTGTGCATGTTTTCAATAAACTGTAATCGGTCAAAAACAACAAAAAGTTTGGTCAAAAAATTAAAATTTTAATATTCCAAAGGAATTATTTCTATAACTATAATAGATAGAATGAAACTATTCATTTATCTTACTGAATACATCATTTTATGGAAAAAAAACTTTGTAGTTAGTAGATCATTTTAGAAGTTACAGCCCAGGAAGAGTTTTTTTTTACACTTTTTCAATTTCAGGAAGTAGGCTTTGTATATGTTTATCCTTGACCGAAATAAAATAGTGTACCAACTGACAACTGAATCTATTTTTGTCCATTCGTTATATGAGAACAAAGCACTGATGATTTCACAAATTTTAAAAAATATACTTATAGAATATATGTATACATATTCTTCGAAGAAAGTTATACTTTGTTTTATAGAATAATGTTCACAGATTATTGATTAAAAAGTTGTCAAATTTCTTATAAATTTAAAATTTTTTTTATTACGGCTTTAAGTTGTGGACAATTTTAAATAGCAAAAGACTTTAAGCTGTTTTTTGCAAGAAAACACTCTAATTGTGTGTGGTTTGCGATGACAAAAATAATGGAATGTTAAAAATTTTCTTTTCAAATGTAGGGAAAAATTAAAATTTGCAAAAATGCAAATCATTTGTAGTTTTTTATTGAAAAAGCGAAAACTTTTTATATGTGAAATGGATATAATTATTTATGAAACATTTTTAAAAAAGCATTTATTTTTGAGAGAAGAAATGCTCAATTCTAAATATTAATGCTATCAAACTATCTTAAAAGCCATAGAAAAACTAAACTCAGGGAACTTCTGCTTTAAAAATATGTAGTTGTTTGGGTTGTAATACAGTTTCTTTATTTTTAATGTAAGTGTCAGTCATTTGTAGAACAAATTACATTTTTTACTACCCTACATCATTAAAAAAAACAAACCACATCAAATGACTGTTTTATGACTTTACATTCATTTAAAAAAAAATATAAATGTGTGTTTATTTTTTACTATGTACCATGTGCTTCATTTTTACTACAGGTGTTAGTCATTTAAAAACAAATGAAAATGTTTGTTGAATTTAATGAAATGTAAGTCATCCTTTCTTTAAATGAAATTTCATTTGTTTTTGACTACAATAGCTGTCGTCTTTACCTACATAATATCCTAAGTATACAACTCTCTTATGAATTTCTTCTACAACGAATCTTAAAATTTTAGAAACCTTTATATTTTAAAGAATGTTTGTACTAAGAAGTTAATAGTTTCAGCTTTGAAACATTTTTAGGAAAAACAATTATTGAATTTTTTTGAATAACTCATCAAAAAAATTAGTTCACAATTTTGTTAGTTGAACTAATTTTTTCTGCTGTTATTGTTTAAATTAGTTATTTAGCTAAAGTTATTAGTTAACTCATGTTACCTCAAAAACAAATTTTTTCCATATATCAACAAATTTTTCTATTTTTTTCTGTTTTTGTAAAATTAATTTTATTTGAGTAAAATTACTTGTAATATGTACACCTATGTTAATTTGCCAGCTCGTCTCAATAATGCCTACAAGGCGCTGATACCTACATAATTTTGAATTATAATTGTATAAGGTGGCGCAAAAATAACCTTCCGATGTTTTTTTTATTATGTATTTATTATGTATAGCATTTTCTGATAGGAGGATTACTTTTGCGCCACCTTATACTTGGAAAATAAATAAATAAAAAAAAAAAAAATTTCAAACCATTATTTTTTTCTTTTTGTGTCATCGTTATCAGTCTCACTTGTGGCTGGCGATATTTTCCCATATTTTTTATTTTCATAAAATCCTAAAATATCATAAAATAGGCTATATTTTGGAAACTAAGCGAGATAACGCAAAAGGTACCAAAAATCGTTACTACGTCCCTACTAAGTGCTCTTTATTACCTACTTATATTCCTGGTAATAAATATGGACTTGCCTCTAGTCAGATCCGGAAAGGTATTTTGAGCAACAATTTTATGTTGATTCAGCTCAAAAATTCTGTTGATTAAGCTAAAATCTACAACTAAATTAACTACAACTGGCAACTCAAATTTAGTTTTTCTTAAATTTAGGTTATCTAAATTAAGCAGACCGTGATCTTCAAATTCATTGAAAATTTTTGTGGCGCAAATTCAGATATTTTTTTCTGTTTTTGTAGATAAATGTTCAACTATTTGTACAGGCTTTTTTAATGAGTGTGACTCTTGGCGGATAAACACGCAGATTTTGAATACTTTTTTATGTAAAATAGAATCTGCTGAATATACTTCAAATCTAACTTAACCATTAAATTTTTAAATAAAAAATAATAAAATAATCTTTTTAAACGAGTTTGTCGTATAAAATTAGAGTGATCAGAAATGTGAAGATAAAACCTATGAAGATATTATTGTGGTTAAAAACATTGTAAATTTGTTAAAATTTAATAGGTCAACAAATTTTAAATGGATCACTTTTGCATTTATTTTGCCTTGTGAGTGTCAAAAATAGACAAATATTAAGTATTATGTAAAAACTATGATATCCCAAAGTTAAATTTTCCAAAGGAACATTAATAACAAGGGCAACCAGATATAGTCTGTATCATGGTTTTCCGTGCGTCGTATTCAAAAATGGATTAGACATTTTTCATTTTCAGAGTAATTGACGAATTCTAGCACCGATTTGCTATAACATAATTTTGCTTATTTTGATATTAACGTCACATTTTTGATAAAAAGTATTTTTTTCAAGGGTTTAGTAAGGTTTAGGGTTAGTTTTTTAATAACTATTGTAACTATTATGATACATTTTTTTCTTATTCGAAATTATTACCGTCCAATTAATATATGTTTTATTTTTTAATTATAGTTACGAGTGTAAATAAAATTTAATTTAATTTACGCATTCTAGTTAATTTCAGTCGGGAAATTATGCATGGGTTGGTCTGAATTTAAAAATAAATTTTTATTTTATATAAATACACTCAGGGAACTTCTGCTTTAAAAATATGTAGTGGTTTGGGTTGTATGTAATACATTTCCTTTATTTTTAATGTAAATGTAAGCCATTTGTAGAGCAAACTAAATTTTTTACTAACCTTGTAGATCATTTAAAAAAAAAAAAAAACAAACCACATCAAATGACTGTTTCATGATTTTACATTCAGTTTCTACAGTTGTTTTTTGTTATGTAAAAAAAATAAAAAAATAAAAATAAATGTTTGTTTATTTTTTACTACCATGTGGTTCATTTTTACTACAATTGTTAGTAATTTTTTGAACAGTAAAAACAAATGACAATGTTAGTTGAATTTAAAGAAATGTAAGTCATCCTTTCTTTAACCCTTTCGACCCCAACTTTTAATGGCTTTGAATTTTTCGATCAAACTTTGTGACAACATTGATCTATGGTAAAGTTATATTTTGTATTAATCTCATGGCTTTTGCAGCACAACTAGCGGAGATATTTGTACCTAAAGTTAAAACTTTAACAAGCTGCCGGTCCCGAACGGGTTAAAATTTTTCCAAAATCTAAATTTTTTATTTTTGTTTAAACTAAACTCTACATAAAATATAAAAAGTTTTTTAATTTTGTTCATCATACGATTTTTGAGTTTTTTTTTAAAATTAATTATACTAATTATCGCCGATGCAACTGTACATTTTTGAACATAATTAAAAATTTAACTGTAAAATTTTAGTGGTTTGTTTTGATTTCACTTCTAAAAACATTAACTTGTAAGCAACTACTTAAACAAAAGAAATATATCAATCACAGCTTGTGCTAAATGGCCACAAACAGTGAAGTTGCCCACAGGCAACTTCGGGGTCGAAAGGGTTAAATGAAATTTCATTTGTTTTTGACTACAATTGCTGACGTCTTTTGCCTACATAATATCCTAAATGTAGTTTTGTTAAAATCTTTCTTAGTCCCGGTTCACACACGGCAATTTTACTTGCGCAAGTTTTCTTCAATTCTCATTTAAACTTGCTTTTGTGTTTACACAGGAAAAGTTTGTTTCAGCAATTTTCGTTTTGAAACTTCGTGTTGAAAATTGCGGATGACAAAACAAAACGTAATTGGAGTACGGGCAGGTCTGTACCCCGTTACAATCTCTTTTCCTCCCTCTTCTATAAACTCAAGACTTGCGCAAGTAAAATTGCAGTGTGTGAACCGGGACTAAGTATAGTTTTTACCATGAGTCAAAATAACTTTTATCGATATTAATAACAAGATAATAATTAGTTTTAAGAACTATTTTTTTACGTTACTTATTAATAATTATAAATTCACTTTGAAAATAATTCTCAAATGTAATAATAATAGTCCTTGATTGTTTTACATCATGTTCTGAGGGCATATTTTTCCTTTTTTTAATTTTTCGTTATAGATTTTTTTTTTTTTTAATATAAAAAATTTACAAAAATTTTTTTTGTTTGGAACACCGATTTTGAAAATTCAGGGCATTTTTACAAATTTGATATCCCTGTTTTAAGCCTGTACCGATTTCGGTATAATAAATATTTTATCTAGTCTCTTTGTTAGCAATTGAGTAATATTTCACGAAAGTCAGTTCAACTGTACGAATTTTTAATAAAATGTGTTTTAAGAGCATATTTTTTAAATTCAAAGACCACATTTGCTGTTTTTTGCGCAAATTTTTAGGTCATTAAATCGATTTTTAGAACATATTTCTTGTTACCCCTGCTAATAACTATCTAGAGTTGGTCGAAAATGTTCTCTTGTTCTAGCAGAAAAACTCTGATGTTTTGACTTAAGTTGATTTTTTTTAACCCTTAGCTAAAAAATTTTTAACACTTTGAAAAATTACATACTATTTTCGGTTAAACAATTAAAATGCCAAATTTGCCTATGGCTGCATTTACAGTTACCATCGAAATCCAGTTTAAACTATATTTCGATAATATGATAGTGTAGAAAATTATACTCAAACAAGATTTCGAAATATAGTTTAAACGCGATTTCGAGTGTAATGTATAAGAAACTCCTGGCTACGGCCCTGATTCATATTGTTGTTGTTGTTGTTGTTGTTGTTGTTGTTGTTGTTGTTGTTGTTATGTTGATGACAAAATTAAACGAAACAGAATTTGAGAACACGATAAAAACTAAGTATAAAAAATTACATAGAAAATGAAAAGAAACAAATGAATGAATTTCTTTTAAAAGGAAACAACAAAGTTCAACAGAACAAAAAAAAAATTTACAATTTGTAAGTGAGTACTTGTTATAAAGAGATCATGATAATGTTGTTCCTATTAATGATAGGCTTAATGATGATTATAAATGATAATAATGTTGCTTTGTTTTTGTGGTTTTAACTAAAAATGGAAATCATCGAGTCTTAATATAAAGTTATTGTTGTAAATTATGGTTATGATAGAAACTATAAAAATTGGGAGAGAAATATTTTAATAAATTGTACGGTCTGTTTCACAGTCTATTCCAATATTGGAAACCATTTCTTTCTTTAATATTTTATTGGTACCAGAAAATAAGTCTGAAATTTAGTGGAATAATTTCGCTTTTTGAAGGTTCACTATTTAAGTCTAAATAGAGCTATTTTTAGACTTAACTAAAAAAACAAAAAATCAAAAGTAAAAATATTAAAAAATTAGTTTCCATTTGTCTAATTAGTTTCTATTTGATATCAAACTACATATCGCACACCTAGTACAAAAGTGACTCAACTTTATACTTTATACCAATTGAAACATAATGAAAGACATAATTGTTTTTTATCAACAGTTAACAACAACAAAATACACTGATATTTTTTTTTATAGATAAACAAGTATATTGTGCATAGTTTAAGCATATAAAACCGAAAAATTAAAATTTTGAGTTGAGTCACTTTTGAACTGGGTGTGCGATATATAACTTTCATTAAGGTCGTGATTTTCATGCAATAAAGGCTGAAGTGTTATACTATATTTTAAGGGAATAATTAAGTTTTTAACAGGGTTGGCAATCGTTTCAGTCGGTTCTCGGTCTTGAATAGCGGTAATTTGTGAATATTTCGATAGGGTATTTTAAGGTTAACGATATTTTGAGTTATAGTGTTATGTAAAGATTAAAGTTATTATAAGTTATTTCGTTATGTTATTTTAGGTTTAGAGTTAATTTTTAGTGTCCGAAAGAACTCTCTTTTTTTATCCGAAGCCGAACTTTTTATTTACTTTTTAATTTGAATAAAACTTTAGCTTCGGTTAATTTTGCCAACGAAATTTGTTTAAAATAAAACAAAAAAATATTTAAACATGAGTGAATCTTAAAAAAAAACTAATTTACAAAATCTTTTCCGAAATATGGAATGTCGTCATTGGAAAAATTGGTAATGTTTAAACTTTGTTATTTTTACAAAAAATATATAATGAATTTAATAATTTAATGAATAAATCAAAGAATTCAATCTAAAAATGTACTTAATTTCTTCAACAACACAGTGTTCGCCAAAAAATTTGGCCGAACGACGAACTTGGCCGAACATTGCTTTTTGGCCGAACTTCGAAGCTCGGTCGGACACTATTAATTTTACAGGAAAAAAAAAAATTTCTATACACACAAAAAAAATTCAGGTAATATTGCCTAAAACTGTACACTGATAAAAATTTGTGAGTAGCATTAATGAACTCCTTCCTAAATACAATGAATTTTTTCATAAAAAGTCCCCAAAGGAATGTTTCCTTGAATCAATAAAACACGTTTCGTTTAAACAATTTGAATCAATTATTGACCCAATGAAAATTTCATAAAGTGTGTGACATTTTTTTCATTAAGGCTAGGTTATAAAAGTTTCATGTGTTTAATGAAAAAACTTCATAGATTTTATTTGATTTATTGAGTTAATTTTTAGTGTTCGACATACCTCACTTTTTTGGCCGAGACCGAACTTTTTAATTTACTTTTTAATTTGAATAAAACTTCAATTTCGGTTAATATTGGCAACGAAATTTGTTTAAAGTAAAACAAAAAAATATTTAAACATGAGTAAATCTTAAAAAAAAACTAATTTACAAAATCTTTTCCGAAATATGAAATATTGAGCTCAATTATTTTAATGTCGTCTTTTCAAAAAAAAAATTGGTAAAAAACTTTGTTATTTTTACAAAAAATATATAATGAATTTAATAATTTAATGAATAAATCAAAGAATTCAATCTAAAAATTTGGCCGAACGAAAAACATGGCCGAATATTGCCTAAAAATGTACACTGTAAAAATTTGTATTAATGAACTCCTTCATTAATACAATGAATTTTTTCATAAAAAGTCCCAAAGGAAATGTTTCATTGAATCCATGAAACATGTTTCTTTTATACAATTTTAATGAATAGTTTCATTGGCCCAATGAAAATTTCATAAAATATGTGAAATTTTTTCATTAAAGCCAGCATAAACGTTATAAAAGCTTCATGTGTTTTATGAAAATTTTTTATACTTATTACAAAAAAAAATTATTTCTTTATAACACACTTTTTAAAAAAATAAAAAATAAATAAAAATAATAAATAAAAATAAAAATTAGTTGACTTTTTACAAAAGCACTTATGTCGACTTGAGAAATTTGTTGATGAAAAAATAAAAATTAGCTGACTTTTTACAAAAGTGCTTTTGTAAAAAGTTAAAATGTCGACTTGAGAAATTTTTTAATGAAATTTGCAGTCTGTTATATAACGCTTTATACACTAAATTTTGTGAGATCGTCACAAATAATTTTTTAATTTTAATTTTAAACAAGCTTGGTACGGAAGGTAAGTGTCATATAAATAAGGCATCGTACAAGTTTTGGGTTGTTAGCTCTGATGGTTGTGGAAATATCGCGTTTTATAATATGAAAAAAATCAAAAATTTTACAAAAGTAGTCGTACTTAATCCTCCATATATTAGTAACGATAAAAGCTACGTGATTCACTGATACATCATTTTAAAGCCACTGTTTTAAATAAAATAAGATAAAAAATAATTTTTGAAGGTAAAATACATATTTTTTTAAAATCCGCGGTTTAAACCGCAGTATTTCCACTATGCTGTTACCAAATTAATTTGTGGAGCTCTTACGGGATTAAAATTTATGGATAAAAATATACTAAATATAGTAGAAAAAAAGATTTACATAAAAAATAATGTTTGAAAAAAAAAATAAAAAAAAAATCAGTTTCGCAAAAGTAGTTGAACATAATTGTCCATATCTTTTTAACGGTTTATGCTTTAAGAGTCATTGATCCCTCATTTTAAAGGTATTTAAATTGTGGTTTTAATGATTCACAAAAATATTTCACTTCTTGATGGTAAAATGCTTTTTATTCAAAATCCGTGGTTCAAACCGCTGTATTTCAAAAAACTGGTTTTCTAAAATTTTTAAAAAAAAATATTTGTTAATTATCAATTATTCTTCTATACGGTCACCAAATTCATATGTCGTACTTTTGCATGTTTCTGAATTATCTGCTTTTTAGATACATTTTTTCACATTTTTATTCATAAGTCATGATACCGTAACTTCTACACGTAGGGATTGGACACGGTATAGTGAAATAATTTTTATTAAACGTATATTTTTGACAAAATTTTAAAAAACCAATTTTTTGAAATACATCTTTTTGAACCGGCGTTTTTTGAAAACAAATAATTTTTCCGTGGAGAAGTGAATGATATGCGTGCACTAATAAAAGCAAAATTTAAGTAGCTTTAAAACGAGGTATCAATGGCTTAAGCCGTTACAAAGATATGGAATATTATACACCACTACTTTCTGAATATTTTCGAATATTTTGGAACGCGATATTTCAAGATCTGCTACTATTAGCTGTCCTACATTTGGACGAAGTTATACTTACATGACATTACATTACATTCTATACCAATTTTGATTGCACCAAGAAGGGGTGGTGGAAATCCATTGGTTGATTTTATATGTTTTTAGTCTTTTGTATCCCATTTCTTTATTATTTTACACTTTAAATGAATTCACTATGTCCATTGTGAAAAAGTATAAAGATTTTACCGCATGCTAGCCTACTGTTTCATATGAATACACTGCAGAGTGGGATATATCACATAATTTTTGGAAATAATTCGACCATTTCTTACTTAGTGGTCCGATTTATACATTAACTTTTGAAGATTTCCTGTTAAGCAGTTATAAACTGCTCAACAGGAAATCTTAAATGTTGATTAAAAGATTTTTGAAAATAATTATATTTAGCACTCTTGGTAGAACAAAAACTTGAGTTTTTGTTAAAATGTAAACTTTTACTATTCAATAAAATATTTATTAATAGACATAATCCAATAATTTTGTAGACTTAAATAGACTATAAAGTCAGCATTATGAAAGTGATGTCAGTAGTTATGATTAGGTGTAGATAATCCCACAACTCTCAAAAACCAAAAATGGAATTTTTTGCTGACATGTATATTAGTGCGACTCAAGTTGTATGGAAGCGAAATTCGTGCAAGGTGTACACCCCTCAAAATGAACATTGGTATTTTTTATGATGACATCTAAAATATTTCGGCTCTAGCTTTGACCTCTCGTGAGCTGGACCATTTTGAAAAAGTGTCCATTTTTGCATGTTTTGTTATTTTAAGAATCTGTTTCCTTACCAACATATACAATATGGGTATCATAAGAAAGGTTTTTTTAAGGCGCGTCCAACTGTATATACAATTTGTCCAAGGACTAAAGAAAGAAAAAAAATGATCCACAACTTTTTTTCATTCTTTAGTACTATTTTCATCCATACATGATCTATTAACTAAATCCACTATCATATTAGAGTTACCACAAAATTGCATTTATATATATTCCAGAGCACCGTGTAAAATGCATCTAATTTGCAAAAATCTAAATTATTTACATACAAAGATGATGTACTTGGCAAAAGAAAAAATTTGATGCCCATATTGCCCTATTTAAAACGAAGATTTACCACCCCATTGCTTTTTCGTCAAAACGCGAACTAGAACGAATTTCAAAAAAAGCTGAGACCCGTATTTAATTAAATCGACTAAAGATTAAAATATGTTAATTTGTCATTTTTATTACAAACAACCCCGAACAAAAATTCAAAACTCGTTTTTTTTACAGAATATGCTTAAAAAAAGGACATGGATGATCGTCCTTGAACAAATTGTATATACAGTTGGACGCGCCTTAAAAAACCCTTTCTTATGATACCCATATTGTATATGTTGGTAAGGAAACAGATTCTCAAATTAACAAAACATGCGAAAATAGACCCATTTTAAATGTCATCTTAAAAAAGTCCAAGGTTCATTTTTAGGAGCGTACATCGAGCACTTTTTTTCGTGAGTCACTCTAATGTATATCTTTAAACAGGGGTTTTGAGGATGGGCTTTGGGTAAGCCCAATAACTGCGGTATATTTTGTAGTATATACAACCGCCTCCGCTCCCTAAATAGGGGAGTGCGAATTTTAGAATGGTGCTTAAAAATTATATTTGCTTTAAAAATGTGGCAACTTTTTTGAGAAACTAATTATTATATTAAGCGAATGTAGTTTTTGAGTGGAGCAAGTTGATGCATTAATTTCTGATTTGTTTAATCAAGCATTTATTTGGTTAAAAAACTGGTCCCGAATCGGACCAAATTTGGAATTTCACATTTTCAAAGGGAAATATCTCGGGAACTCTTAATGCAATTTGGATATGTGATAAAGAAAAAAATAATGGACACGTACATTTTTAGAGGCGTAATCTCATGTTTAGGGTTTTTTCGGATTATTTGGAATTGTTTTAGAGAAATTTGAGGCAAATGGGTAACTAAATGAAAACGATTTTGGAGACGTTTTAACTTGTATACGAAACATGTCTGATAACTTCCTGTTATTTATGCTATTCAAAAAAACTCTAGTTTAAACTGGATTTTGATGGTAAATGTAAATGGAAACTTAAGTTAAAAACATTTTAGTGTTCACTACAAGACTTGTCCTTATATTTGAAGCCTGCTAACTTTTGATGCTAAAAAAAACTTTTGAATTGCAATGACTCAATATGATTTGTGTTACAAAAGAATTATAAACTTATTTTCTTAACATTTGATTTGTAACAAATATGTGTTACATATTTAGTATGATTGTTATTTTTACCTAAAGTTTTTATGTGTAAAAAAAGTTTTTTCTTTTTTTTATAAGATTAAAAAAAAAAAAAAGAAACTATCATTTTAAGCCTTTAAAAATGTTTTATTTTTGTTCATATTCCTTTTTGTTGTCTACATTATATAATCTTTTATTTATAACAATACATTCTTGGGATATTTACGGAAATTTAAAGGAATTAATTCATAAAATCTGGCATATTCGGCATATTCTGCATGTTTAAGCCGAATAACGAATATATATAGTAAAAGTCCAAAATTTTTTGATATTTCTAATAAAAAGATTGTACTTTGGCTAAAAATAACTTTAACATCTATGATGCTTTATTTCCGATAAAAGGCAACACTTATGATATATTTATTAACTTTTGCTAAAAATACTAGGGCGGATCAAATAGTCCGTGACTTTTCGAACTTCCCTCGTATTTATATGAAATGCAAACACTGCTCCCATCAAATTTTGAGCAAGTTCCGTCATTTATTTTGCGTTTAACATCTGTGCAAAACATACAACCTCATGGATTTTTTTAAAAATTTAAAAAAGTGAATTCCGAGTGCTTATTAAACATTATTTTTTGCGAAAAAAAACGGTCAATCAAACCAAGAAAAAGCTTGATTAATACTACGATGACTCTGCACCATCGATTTCAATGGTAAAAAAAAGTAGATTGCTGACTTTAGTTGTGGTCGCACAAGTCCAAATGACGCCGAACGTTCTGGACGGCCAATTGAGGCCAATACACCCGAAAATGTCGAAAAATCCACGATATGGTATTGGCCGATCGAAGAGTAAAAGTGCGTGAGATTGTTGATGCCATAGGCATTTCATATGGCAGTGTGGTTTCGATTTTAAATGATCCGTTGTGTTTAAGAAAACTGTCTGCAAGAGAGGTGCCGCGTTTGCTCTCAATTGACCATAAACGTATTCGTGTGACAACTTTAAAGGATTGTTTTTAGTTGTTTAACCGCAATTCGAATGAGTTTTTGCGGCGTTTTGTAACTGTAGATGAAACATGCACTCCAGAGACCAAGCAGCACTCTACACAATGGGTTTATCCGGGTGAACCGGCTCCAAAGAAGGCCAAGGTAAGTTTGTCGGCCAATAAGGTGATGGCAACAGTTTTTTTGGGATGTACGCGGGATAATCCACATCGATTACCTTCAAAAGGGAAACAAAACAATAATTGGCGAATATTATGCCAACTTATTGCACCGATTTAACGAGTATTATGACCAAGAAAAAAGTTCTTTTTCATCAATGCACGGGTACACACGTGTGCAGTCTCAATGGCAAAATTCAATGGCAATGGCATAATCTTCTTTTAGCTCAATACACTTAGTCCTACGTTTCTCCAATTTTTGTATCCCTTACAAAAAATAGGATTTTTCGAGGTCCATAAAATAGGCATTTGTTTGATCAATAATTTCATCGTTGGAGCTAAATCTCTTTCCACCGAGCCATTTCTTTAGGTTTGGAAATAGAAAATAGTCACTGGGGGCTAAATCCGGAGAATATGGCGGATGAGGTACCAATTCGTAGCCCAATTCATGGAATTTTGCCATTGAGAATGCACACGTGTGCACCCGTGTATCATAGAGAATTTTAGTAAAAGAAAAATAATGAAAATTTTTAGTTAACTAATGAAACATATGTTCAAAAATTTAACGGAAAACATCTTAAAATTACTGGAAAGCTTCATGCTTTTAATGACACTAGTTTCTTAATAACACTTGTAATAAATTAGTAAATGTAAATAATTACATTTGTCAATGACAGGTAGTCTTGTTTTATTTTTCGAGTTGCACAGTGTTATATTCAAATACACTTAGAAAAATATATATGTAAAAATTTTATAACGTACAGGTGGAATAATTTCCACTCATTTTATAAAATTAGGACATTTTGTAAATCAATATCGGAATTTTTTGTTTAAATTTGAAAAATTTTAAATATACTATTTTTTTAAATGGTTTTTCACAAATTTTACGAAATCCGATTTTTGAGTCAAATCGATTTTTTTTTTTATTTATTAGCTATGAACAGTTTTATGTGAATACAAAACATTAAGTGATGAAATAAGCTCCACAATCAATAGTTTTTGTTTAAAGATCATCACTATTTTTTTTTAGTGAATAAAGGATGTTTGGTATAAAGTAGAAAATGTCTGATTAGGTTGTATGTGGTTTTGTTTGGGATTTTTTTTTTTATTATATTTTTACAAGTTGATTCTTTTTATTACATCTTTATTAGTTTTATACTGGGTATATGGTTTTAGTTTTATATAAAATCATTAGATTTAATAAAATTAATTACTTTGATTTTGAGACAAGAGAAAAAAAATGAAATACTTGAACAAAGAAACAAAGCCTTTTAAAGCCTTTTAAACTAAAACACGATAATAAGAGGCAATTTACACGAGGCAATTTTTGCACGCAATATTGCGTGCAATTATTGTTTGTAGGCAAACCTGGTAGAGAAGCAAGCGGGGGTAGCAAAAATTGCACGGTTTTCGTTTTTCAAGATATTTTTTGACATTTCTTTTTGCTATCGTTCGCATTCTTGTTAATTTGTTTTATTCGTATTCGGCTTCTAAAGTGTTGTGTATCGAAAATATTTCGTAAAATAAAAAATAAATAATGTGGAATAAAGAACTAGTGGAACTTTTACTTATAAAGTACCAGGAAACCTTTACCTTTTTTATTTTAAATTATTACGAATAAATTAAATTTCAACGAATGAACAATTAAAGAAGGTTTGCAAAATAAACGTAAAAAAAAATTGCATGCAAAAACTCCTCGTGTAAATGTTCATGATTTTTAGAAGCAACTTTAAAAGAGAATTCAAAAATTGCCTGCAATTAATTTCTTCGTGTAAATTGCCTCTAATAAATGGAAAAGCAATTATTTTAAATACACTCAGAGCAAAAAGTTTCATCATATTGATGATATTGTTTCATAAATCATTTGTCATCAATTATACATCATATTTATGAAGTTTTCATAAATACGATGACAAATTTCCTACAAATTTATGACAACTGTTACATAGACCTTCATCATTTCATAAAAAAGTTTCATAGACTTTGTGAACAAAATGTTAGCTTTTTATAGAAATTTTTATTATAAATTTAAAAAATATAATTTGCAATTAAATTCTTAAGCATAATTGGCTTAAGTGACTTAATTCAGGTGTTGGTATAAAATGGAAATTCGGAAATACAATTAATTGGATTTAGAAAATTTTAGTTTTCATACCAGCACCTGACTTAAGTCACTTAATCCAATTATGTTTCAGCCTTTAGACTTTTTAAAACTCAAAAACCGGCAGAAATTATTTGAAATTCTGAAATACCATTTAAATATTATTTGATGTGTTCTTAACTTTAAATAAAATTTTTTGAATTGAATATGCAACGATTATGAAACATTTCAAAAAAATTTATAAAACTTTCATAAAAATGTGTAAAACTAATTTATTATTATGAAATATTTAATAATATTTATGAATATTTAATAACAGTTAGGAAACTTCTTAATCATATTTATGAAACATTTCATAAATGTGAAGAAGTCTGTCATCAATTTGCCCTCTTATGAAACAGCTTCATCATATTAATGAAGTGTTACATTGGACGAAAATCAATGAAATTTTCATTATATACACACACAGAAATAAAGTGCCAACCGAATTAAAAAGTGTATTTTAATGGTAAGAACTTAGAAATTCAGGTAGTACAACGATGTTTCTGAATATTTTGGGTGTTACAACTAAAATTTAGTTAAATTAACCGAACTTTGTTCTGATAACTAATGTTCAGTTGTACCAACCGAATGAAATTCGTAATAACCGCATTTGAGTCGAAGTAACCGAATTTCAGTTGGCAAACAGCTAAACTTTTCTCTGTGTGTATATAAAATTTTTCATAAATACACTCCGAATATTATGTTTGTATGTAGTTTAATAAAAAACTTATCAGTTGAGTTAAAAATAAAGGAACATGCATTTATTTTTTAAATTAATATTTTTTTGAACTTTTTCATACACACAGAGAATAAGTTGGTTGGAATTCCATTGTAACCAACAAAATTCAACCATAATTCAATAATTTTAATTGTAAGTACTTAAAATTAATCTTCAGAATAATTAAACTATATTGAAAACAAAAAATATATTTAATTAACCCAAACACAGGCACATCATTCAAACTGTTGGTTTTCCTTATCAATATTGAAAAAATATTATATTCTACATTACCAACCAACCACTTTTCGGAGATGTTATCCCTTGAACAAAATATTTGCAGTTAAAATCGAATATTAGTTTCGCCTGCAATAAAACAATCACTGTATTTAAAATATAAGTTTTCGTTACCAATTTTAAAATAATATAAAGTTTTTTAATATTTTTGGTAACTCTAATAAAATATTAAGATTAGCAACCCAATTTCTATTGTACATACAAATCTATTTTTAGACATTAATATTTAAACATGAAAGAAAAAAAATATTCAAGGTAGAAATTTGAAAATAGAAATTCAAATTGAGTTTAGGCTAGAGGTAAAGTAATTGCCTGACAAGCAGATGGTCGACAGTTCGAGCCCAGTTCGCGGAGAAGATTTTTTTTTAATAAAATAATTTTAAAATAATATAATTTTTTTTTTTTAGTTTTGGTAACTCTAATAAAATATTGAGATTAGCAACCGAATTTCTATTGTACATACAATTCTATTTTTAGACAAACATTCAAATTTGAAACAAGAAAATATTCAGTGTTGAAATTTAAAAAAAAAAACCTAATAAAATTGGGTGTAGGCTAGAGGTAAAGTAATTGCCTGACAAACGGGAGATCACCGGTTCGAGCCCAATTCGAGGCATATAATTTTTTTATGAATGAAATAAATTTTTGTCCATAAACACAACATATTCAATTGTTACAATAAAAATTCTAAATTTGTAAATAAATGTCGGTTGTTACAATAGCATTAAAATTTAATAATGGGGATAGTACGTGGAACCACAAAAATTCGGTTGGCAAAAAATTCGGTTGAAACTACAAAACTGTTTTCTGTGTGTACATTTGTATGAAATAATTTACTACAGTGCGGGGGTCGTGGGTTCGATTCCCACCAGAGTCACTGGTCTGTTTTCGCTACAACACGTCGAAGGCCATAGTAGCTAGTGCTCGGTTAGGGTAATAGTATATAATTTGTAATTATATGATTATTAATTAATAATAAAAAAAAAAAAAAAAATTTACTACCATTTGCCGCTTTTTTTAGTTTCATTTATTATTTTTTGATTTATTTAAAGTTTCAAATTTACTGCAAAAACGGAATATTGTAGTTTATTTGGTTCCGTTACAGTTATTATAAATTTTAATTTTGTTTTTTTTCAAAAAAATTATTCAAAAAATTCGTGTCTGTCTGTCTGTCTGTCTGTCTGTTTGTTTTTTTTTTTTTTATTAAAAAGTTCTTTTTTATATAGAAAATCATTTCAATTCAAGAAATTGAACAAATTTACAAGAATGTGTAAGGAAAAAATAACTAACAAAAGCAAAAAAAAACTGAAATAATTCCAAATAACTGAATACCTATAACTTTCAGTTTTACTGATCTATAGTTAAAATTTGAACATTTATTTATAACTTAATATTCTTTTGTTCCTACGGATTTGGTAGTTATTTAAACGATATTTAAAAATAAATTATAAGAAACATTTGATTTAAATGAAAAGTAAGTAGACCGGTTTTTAAGTGATTTAGCGTCTATGTTAAATTACATTTTCAGTTATTTTAAACTACAAACTATTTTAAATTTTGGAAGAGAAGAACTAACAAAAACATTAAAACTGAAATAATTCCAAATAACTGAGTAGAACTTTCAGTTTTACTGATCTATAGTTAAAATTTGAACATTTATTTATGACTAAATATTCTTTTGTTCTTACGGATTTGGTAGTTATTTAAACGATATTTAATAATAAATTATAAGAAACATTTGATTTAAGTGATTTAGCGTCTATGTTAAATTACATTTTCAGTTATTTTAAACTACAAATTATTTTGAGTGTATGATGAAACTCTTTCCCTGAGTATATATTCTTTAAATAACAATGGTGCAAATGTAGTGTTGGTTATTAAGAGGTTAATTGATTACCCTTTACACTTGTTTTCAAAAGAGATTATCTCTAACGGTACTTCTATACTAAATTGTTATTGCACAAATCACAAAACTTAACGAAAGTATTATTATTAGTTATTTAAATTTAATTTAACTTATTCCCTATACTCGTTCATTTCAAAGTCGGGCCGTTGTCGTTAAAAGTCAATTCGAGTTTTAACTCCCTTGTTTTTTTTCCGTCGTCCCGAATTCCTTTTATTTACCCTCTGTTTAACATATTTTTTAAATAATTTTTTTTTTATAAAATAATTGTCTTATAGTGCACAGTGTGTAAATAAATTGTGGACTTTTTAATTAAAAAAAAAAAAAAAACTAAAACTTTTAACGTTTATTGTGACCCCACTGTCAAGTGTTAAACGTAGTCTTTTTTTTGATTTAAAACCCTCAATATATATTAAACGTAAAATATATAAACTTTTGATTTTGATATAATTGTGAAACGTGATAAATTTAAATTATTCAATAATTGTGTATATTTATTAATTTATACATTGACATTTGTGAAATAAAAAAAATTAACGTAAAAAACGAGGTATTTTTAAAAGAAATAACAGAAGAAGAAAAAAAAGAGAAAACGTCAAAATGTTTAGCAGCAATTCGTCCAGTTTTTTGGGTAATCGGCGTTTAATTTTTGATTTTTCTCCAAAAACGGAATTGTATATGGAGTAAGTATAAGTATAAGTTAAAAACAAAAATTATAAATTTTGTCTCATTAAAATTTTAAACATTTTATTAAATGGTTTGTACATGCTTTAAACCAGTGTTTCTCAACCTTTTTTGGGCTGTGCCCCACTTTTGGGTTAAAAAATGTTCCATGTCCCCCCTCATGTTTTTCTGTACAATAGAGAGTACTTTAAATAAAAAACACAACTAACAATTTGTTCATATATTTTTGTTATAAAGATAGAATTAATAATAAATACTCTAAAAATTAATGAGATCCTTGAGCTTGGCGCAGGCTGCATAGTGTTTTTAAATCAGGTTCTAATTTTGTTAATTTTAATCGTAAGTCTCCGTGACTTGTGATTTCCAGACGATTTCTTTTTTTTAATAACAAATCACTAATGACACTTAATCCGGTTTCTACTAAATATGACGATGGAAAATACAGATTTTTTTTATTCTGCAGAATTTTATTTTTATATATTAAAAAAAACATGAAAAGTTAAACAACTTACAAAAATTAGCACATTGCCCCCCTAAAATGTTGAAATTGCAACCCAGTGGGGCGAGCGCCCCACGTTGAGAAACACTGCTTTAAACAAAATTGTTATTGTCAATTTATAATTTCAATAATTCCAGTATAACAGTTATGATTTTCAAAGAGCAACCAATTTAACAAAGAGTATTGTAAAGTATAAATTTTAATCTCCTTGAGGTTTTATATTTTATAAAAAATGTTTTAGGGGAGCATGGGGTCTTCTTATTTTCTTTCTTCTATTTTCTACTACTTTTATGCTATATTTTTAAAAACCAAAAGTGATTAATTTAATTGTGTATTTACACAGAAATTTTCGTAATTTTCTAATTTCATTTGACATTTGCTAGATTTTTGACATAAACCAACCAGTTTTTGAAAATGAAAATGAAAATTATTCAAGTTCGAGGCCATACTCTATATTTCTTTATTAGGATATTGTCCTAACAAATAATCTGTAGAGTTTTTTGTTTTCAAATTTATTATTTGACCCTTTCAGGAATGTGTTGATAGATCTATTTCGGGAATTTTCTTAATCTAGCATTTGTTAATGAACAATGGCACAATTTACAACTTTAATTGTCCATGGAACATATCATATCAACTAGTTTTTGTTCAATATAGTATTAAATTACACACTTTTTTTTAGGAACTGAATGTAAGTACTGCAGCATGTCATTTTGGTTTATATCAACATTTTAAACACTTCCCAGTGTAACGTAATTTTTTTGTCTTAATCCAAAAATACCCCAAAACATCAATAAACATTGTTTTTTTTTCTGATAAGACAGAAAGTTAGACCACAAAACTTTTAATAATAAATATTCTTTGAATTAAAATTCTTGAACACATCATAATTTATGATAAAAGATCGAAAAATAAACTTTTGGTTTTAATTTGTTAAAATTTAAAAGCAAAACATTTGAATATTGCAAAGTACGGCAAAATTGACTTATGACCCCAATGCTGTAGTCAGAAAGTGTTGTCGTTTATTTAATAAACGGTAACAACACGGTGTATTATGACTAGAGATTTTAGCCTGTACACGAACAATGATTATTAGTTAAAAATATTTTATTTTTGATTTTAATTAGTACAATTCTTCCAATTTTGTTTTTTTACTTCTCATCGGGTGAATAAACCAATACGGGTAAAGCGTTGATCTTTTTCCTTCAAAATTTGGCTACAAATCTTCTACCCCTTCTACATTGGTTCTCTAAAGATTTTCGGTGTGGCGAAATGAAACATGTAAGGAACTGTCAGTAGATAAAGTCTGCTTTAATTTAGCAGACGAAGAAAATTTTTTTAATTAATACATAAACTTTGCCCGTTTTTTTGTTTAACAAAAAACAAATGATCTTCAACTTGAATAATCTTGCTCACATCATAAGTAAACAAATATATATTTGTGGGTACTTATTGTGGAAACAGATTAAATCAGTTCCCATCTTGCCCCATACCACCCTAAAAATTCTTAATTTAATTATTACAATTCTTATGGTCCATTTACATTACAGTCGAAATCCATCTTAAACTAGATTTCGATCATTTGGTAGTGTATACAATGATACACAAACTAGATTTCGAAATCTAGTTTAAACTGTATTTCGAGGGTAATGTAAATGCAGCTTCAAGGTGTTTTGTTGGTTTCTTAAATGTACTTAAAATAACATGTTTGCAATATTTTCGTTAGAGCAAAAACAATATTTACACAAAATCCAGAATCTAATCCAGCTTCAATACAACAAGCAAGTTAACGTATACTTTTAACCCATTCCGGCCAGCTAATATATCCGCTTTGTAGTTTTTAACACTTGTGCTTCAGTAACAAATTGTTGTTTAATGGGTTTTTAAAATTTAATAACTTATTTTAAAAGTACTATTCGAACCTTCTTTTCAAAAAAATTTTTTTTTTTTTTATTTATTTTTTTATTTTTAAAATTTGGTTTTTTCCCTTAATTTCTGTTTTCCACCAACTTCGAACAAGTCGAAAAATCTGAAAAAATATTTTCTTAAAGCATATATTGTTTCATACAACAGCACGTATGAAGATGTATACTATGTATAGAAGCATATATGGGTTCATACATGCAAACAAAAGGTTCATATATAGCAATTTATGATATCATGTATTGAAATATATGCTAATTATTGTAAAAGTCTTTAACCAATGTCAAAATTGTAATTTATGCTGAAAATTGAGCATACTAGTTTAAAACGAAACGTAAAATAAAAATGTAAAATATTATGCAAAGTTTGAACCAACTGTATGACGAAATAATTCTTTCAAAAAAAATTATTCGAACAAAATATTTTTAAAACGTTTTTCTCCCGCCATCAACTACCATTCCACCTTTTTAATAAATATATTTTTCACATTGTAATAGTTACTCAAATTTCATAATAAATAAAAAAGAGAAAAACGCAAGCCAATAATTCGCAATAATTAATACAATTATCAAGAAGAAAAACGAGAAGAAATTGAAAAGCAATTTGATACTGCTGCACAATTAAATTAATTATCAACTGAAAGAAAAAAGAACCACAAGATGAAGAAGATGAAATATCAGGCATCTTAACATTAGGGTTATAAGTCTTGCCTTTATTTTTTGCAAATAGCAAATTTTACTTATCCTATACCTAAAGTTCATAAAACAATTTAAAGAAACATAATATTAATTTTCCGCTATCCTCAAAAAACTTCCAGCATAAACCTTTTTTGAAAATCGGATAAATTTTTTTGTTTAATTAAACTAAAAATTAATATTTTGACACAAATCAACCAAAACACACTTACATCATTCAAAAACACAGTCACATCATTCAAATTAATATCTATTAATATATATTAAAAAACCACTTTTCGGAGATTTAATCCCTTAAATAAAATATTTGCAGTTAAAATCGAATATTACTTTCTGCTGCAGAAAAACAATCACTCTATCTAAAATATTAGTTTTTGTTACCAAATTTAAAATAATATAAAGTTTTTTAATAGTTTTGGTAACTCTAATAAAATATTAAGACTAGCAACTCAATTTATGTTGTACATACAAATCTATTTTTAGACATTAATATTTAAACATGAAAGAAAAAAAATATTCAAGATAGAAATTTGTAAATAAAAATTCAAATTAAGTTTAGGCTTGAGGTAAAGTAATGACAAGCAGAAGGTCGCCGGTTCGAGCCTAGTTCGCGGAGAAGAATTTTTTATTAATAAAATAATTTCAAAATAATATAATTTTTTTTTTATAGTTTTGGTAACTCTAACAAAATATTGAGATTAGCAGACGAATTTATATTCTACATACAAATCTATTTTTAGACTAATATTTAAATTTTAAACTAGAAAATATTCAAGGTTGAAATTAAAAACAAAAACATGTTTAAATTTGGTTTAGGCTAGAGGTAAAGTACTTGCCTGACAAACGGAAGATTGCCGGTTCGAGCCCAGTTCGAGGCATATAATTTTTTTTATTAATAAAATAAATTTTGTTGAACGCATATGAATCTATTTATAGAATATTATAGTCCAGAAACATAAAATATTTAATATTGTTACATTAAAAATTCGAAATTTGTAAATAAATGTCGGTTGTACAATATCATTAAAATTTAATAATAGTGATAGTACGTGGAACTACAAAAATTCGGTTGGCAAAATATTTCGGTTGCAACTACAAAACTGTTTTCTGTGTATCTTAAAATACACAACAGCTTTTAAATTTGCCTAAATCCGCTAATTTCAATAAAAAATTATTATTGTGATAAGGGCATTTAAAGGTATAAGGGTATTAT
The DNA here is from genome assembly GCA_021234595.1 of Delia radicum. Taxonomy (NCBI): domain Eukaryota; kingdom Metazoa; phylum Arthropoda; class Insecta; order Diptera; family Anthomyiidae; genus Delia; species Delia radicum. The sequence goes on from CM037854.1 coordinate 136,516,953, forward strand.
AAAACATTTCGTGCAGTCATTTTGGTCCACTAATCAACCTATTGATAAAAACATGACGTTTTTTTAAATTGTACTTCATGCGGAAGAATTTTGTTTAGAAATGACCGGAAATAGCGATTTTTATTATTAATACAGTATTTTCCATTTCTTGGTGATAGGCACAATTGGTTTTTATTCGAACGGATATAACAATTTCAACTAAGTACAAGTTTTGATCAGGAAGTTATGTAAATTTTAAGATATATTTGTTCAAAATTTACTTTACGAATTAAGCTTATTTTAGTTTTTTTTTTTTTTTTAAATTAAGCTTTTTTGGTATTATCTAGAAATCGGTATTTTGAAGTATTTTTTTTTTTTAATGTAGAATTGAGAATTTTATGTTACATGTTTCGATAAACCAATTTGAACCATAAAGCTTAAGAAAAACAGTTGCTCTATAGCACTTTGTTTGACTGACGATGTTTCAAGGAAATAATTTTACACAATAGTCTAATAAAAAAGTGTCCAGTTGTGTTAAAAATAAAAGAACATGCATTTATTTTTCAAATAAATTTTTTTTTTCAACTGTTTTTTTTACATTTGTTCAAAATAATTTACTACCATTTACAGAGTTTTGTACATTCATTTATTGTTTTCATTTATTTATAGTTTCATACAAATTTAACCACAAAAACGCAATATTGTTGTTTATTTGTTTCCGTTACAGTTATTTTTTTTTTTTTCAAAAAAATGTTCCAAAAATTCGCGTTTGTTTTTTTTTATTAAAATATTTTGTTTATATATAAAATTATTTCACTTCAAATTACAAGAAATTGAAAAGTGTAGTGTGTGTGTATACATTTTGTAGAAAAAAATAATCAAAAACAAAAAAATTAAATAATTTCAAATAACTGAACATAACATTTATTTTTACTGATCTGTAGTTAAAATTTGTTCATTTATTATAAACTTACCATTCATTTGTTCTTGTTCATTTGTTACTCATTTAAACAATATTTAAATATAAATAAAAATAAAAAGAAACATTTGATTTAAATGAAAAATACACTTAGAATTCTATGTAGGTATAGACCACTGCAAATGTAGTTAAAAACAAATGAAATTTCACTTAAAAAAAGACGACTTACATATCAGTAGATTCAATTCACATTGTCTTTTGATTTTTAATGTTCAAAAAATGACTAACAATTGTAGTAAAAATGTGCCACATGTTGAGAAAAATAAACAACAAATTGTTTTTTAAATAACAAAAAACTACTGTAAAAACTTAATGTAAAATCATAAAACAGTCATTTGATGTGGTGTGTTTATTTAAATGAACTACAAGGTTAGTAAAAAATTTAATTTGTTCTACGAATGACGGAAATTTTCATTAAAAATAAAGAAACTGTATTACAACCAAAACAAATACATATTTTTAAAGCAGAAGTTCCCTGAATGTAAGTAAACCGGATTTCAAATGATTTTACATTTATGTTTAATTATCTTTTTCAGTTAACTTAAACTACAAAATATTTTGAGCGTAGCAAAGATTTAAAAAAAAGTCTTGAAATTTAACGATTGACTTTTTAAATGTAATGGCATATTTTTATATTTAAAAAGTTTAGTTTACAAATTTGTGAGCTGTTTCAAGCACTTAAAACACTGCTTTTAAAGCTCTTTTTTTTATAACCCTACTTAATAAACAACAAATAGTACTGCAGTTTTTAACTATAATTATAATAGTCCAGGATGGTGACAATAATGATGATGGTGATGAAAAAATGAAAGAAAAAATTATGGAGTTAAATATGAAAAAAACATTAAACCGATATAATGAAAGACTATAACAAACATGAAAGTAATATAACAAAGACAAAAAAAAAAACAACAGAATTGAAATTGAAAATAAATTGAAAGGAAATGATAACTTAAAATTGATTAATTTTCCATTCAATTCATGTTCGTTTTTAAATGATTTTTTTTTTTGACGTATTATTTCAATGAATTAAATGAATAAATATATCATTCATTCTTATAAAGATTACGAAAAAATCGACATTATTTTGACATTATGTCTTTCGATTTTCTTTATATTAAAAACATATGTTCTCTACAAAATCTGCTTTTCAAATTAAAAAAAAAAAAATGTGATTTTTTCACATTTTGAATTGTTAAAAAATATTTAAAAAAAAAAAAATCCCAAGAGTTTGTGAATTAAAGAGCCGTATATTCGAAAGTTGTTATGGGATTTCTCTAACAAAAAATGCATTTTTGATGCAAATGCTATTTTAAGAAATTGTTTTCCCACTTCAATATTTTCTAAACATGCGGCAATCGAAAACTCTACATTTTTACATAAAATTAAATTTATCTTTTTTTGAAAAAACTAGAAATAATCCTGTAAAAATAGCAAAAAAAAAAGTTACTAAAAATTTGTTAAAAATTTCCTTGCAGAAAAAACTGCTAAAATTAGCAGATTTTTTTTCTAAATATTAATAATAAGAAAGTAATAAGAAAGAGAGAGAGAAAGAGTTATAAGAAAAGCAAAAATAAATCTGTTGAATTTACAAATATTTAGTTATATTTGAGATACATTTTAGATACCCAGTTGAAAATGATAAGATATGGTAAGATATGAACAAGCATGATTTTTTGTATGAGCATATATTGTTTCGTGTATCAACATGTCTGATGATGTGTGCCATGTATGGAAGCATATATGCGATCAAACATTCAAACAAAAAAAAGTGTATATATGCTAATATCTGATATTATGAATTTAAATATATGCTAAATGTACTTCCATACACTCACAATATTTTATAGTTAGAAACAAACGAATTTGTACATTAAAACTATAGAAAAAGTTGTTAAAAACAGGACTACTGATTTTTCGTTTAAAACAATAGTAATTTCCAATTATTTTTAATTGTTAAAAAACTAACTACAAATATCGATAAAAACAAAGTACTTTCGTTTATTTTAACTATTAAAAAATAATTGCTTAATCCGTTAAAATAAACGACGTTCGTTTTTTTTGACTATCAAAAAATTACCGAAAATCCATAAAAATAAAAGATTTTCCATTATTTTGAACATTAAAAATTTAACTCCCAAAACTTAAAAATAAACTATTTTCCTTTATTTTAACCATCAAAATTTTACCCCCAAAAACGTAAAAATAAACGATTGTCGTTTATTTTAGCTATCACCAAATTTAATTTAAAAGAAATAAAAATGTATTATTTACATAATGTATTATATACATAATAATATATGTTAGGATTTATTTTTAAAACTAAATAATAAGATTAATTGAATAATAATTAATTGAGCGAATGGCGCCTAACATTTATATGGCAGCATAACGAAAAAGGATGACCTTTGAGTTCATCTTTTACTATAATATGCAAATAACTTAAAAAACTATGTGTTTGTAAAATAAAAGACAAATAAAATCTAAAGAAAAACTATAGTGATGGTAAATAAAATATTTGGTTTAGTACTAAAGTAAAAAGCACGTTTGTAAACATTTTGGTACCTTTTGATTTAATTTAATTGTTAAGGTACTCTTGCAATACTATTGCACATATTACTGACAATTTTATTATCATTCAACTCAATATTAAATATTTTACACATATCTTGTGCAGACACAAAACCTTTTTGATTTTTTCTAACCTTATTTCTAACCAATATGACATACACACGGGTAATTTGTTGCAAACTAGCAAAAGTTGCACAAGAATATTGCTTAATTTTAACTTTACATTAAACATTGATGCGCTTTATCTTGTTTACCTAACAAACACTAGACTTTTACCGTATTGCTAATTAATTTTCTTGTATTCAAATAATCAGCTAGCACATGTTCTATACTGCGAAAATTATAATCCTAACTTTTCGTTTTATTTTATATATATTAAAATTTGTTATTTGTACATGAATAAAGAAACTCAGAGTTTTTACTCTATCTCTAGCATGCTGTCTCTTCAGCTCCTAGATGTCATCTAATAGATGTGCTTTAACATATAAATTTGGAACAGTTAGGGAACTCCATCTCTGTTCTAATATGCACATTATGCACCGTCAATACTGCTCAAGGATGATAAAGTGCAAATTTGCATCGTGTGCAAATAACCACGCTGAATACCCTCAGTAACATAAAAAAGTAAAACAAAATTTACTGAAACAAAGCACTTAATCGTCAGCTGGGCCACTTTGGTACTTTTTGGACTGAAAATGTAAATAAGTAATTTATTTACCATCCCCAGTTCATGCATATGAAAAACGTTTGAGAGAACTTTAAAAAAAAAAGATTACTGTGATTCTTCTGTGATTTTTTTTAAATAAGTAGATTTTTTTTTAAACATGTAGATTTTAAACGAAAATATTAACTGCTACAGAAAATCCGTATTAATTCATAGTTTGTTTTTTAAATAACAGTCAAAAAAGTTGAAAAATATGTTTCTTTGTATTTTAATAGTTTATTCAGTTAAAAACAAACTTTACGGATTACTTTTTAAATAAACTACAATCGGTAACGGAAAATATATTGTGAGTGTACATGATATTAATTTAATTACGTGAATTCATATACGATTATATATTAACTCATATATGATTGACTTAGAAAACAAACATGCAATTATTGTTGTAATATATGATCATGTATCATTGGTTTAGAAAGAAACAAATTTTGTATTTAAAGTTATTGAAAGTTAGATTTTTAAGTAGCAGAATCTAGGACTGATTTTATTTTTAAAAAGCCTTAAGACCGTTATTTTAATCAAAATAGATTCGATAAGTGTTGCAATGTACTTCTAATTGATAGCGATAATTTCCAATTTACATTACTTATATTCATTTCATTATATTTTGAAAAAATTTATTGCTGGTAAATAAATTTTCTTTTGCATTAATTTTATAAAATTAAGTTAAAAATCAACTTCATAATTACATCTGATATCATGAATATATAATTTTGCCTATTCCTTTGCTACGCGGTTTTCTTAAATACGAAGTTTAAGCGTTGTACAGGGAAGGGTGTATTTAAAAAGCTCAATAAAAAACAAACCTGTCATTTTAAATCTTAAAATTTTGTTCCATATTTTTTTGTTTTCTTTTTTTTTTTAAGCCAAGAAAAAAATGAGTTTGAAATTAAAATCAAAATAAAAACTAAAATATTCAAGAAATAGAAGAAAATATTTCTTTTCTAATTGTAATAAGAATATACATATGTATGTATGTAATTTTTCCAAATTGATTGAAATTAAATTACCACACCACGTTCGGGAATGTTACAATTCAAACAATCCATTAAAGGGCATAGTAACATTCATGACTTTTTGTACAGAATGGGCAGTCGTACGTAATTTTCTTCAAAATGCTATATACATATGTATTGTAATTGGTAAGTTTTTAAACCTTACCTTTTGGAATTTCTTTTAAAAATTTTGTGGTTTTCCTAAAAAAAAAAAAATTCTAAAATATCAAAATGTTTCAAAAATGTCATGAATGAGCCATATACACCCTCAAAATCTAATACGAACATATATGACATTTCATACATGATAATATATGGTCATTTTCACAAGTGTAATTGAAGGTAACAACATCATTTGCTAAAATCAGCAAAAACATATACCAAATATTAGTAGACAAAAAAAAAATCATTAAAACATGTAAAATTTTTAAAGTTTTTTTTTTAATGCGAATAAAAGTCTGCCTTTATGAAAACAGCAATCTACAATTTTTTAGCAAAAATTCCTGTTGATTTTTGCAAAATAAACCGTTATTTGCATTCTACTAAGTTTGAGGCAAATGTAGCAAAAATTTTGCAAGTTGGCGTCATATTAATAGGTTGACAAGATAAAATATCAATTACAACCCTGAGCTGCAAATAATTTGAATTTGCAAAAATATAAATGTTTTTTTGCAAATTTTCAAAAATTCCTAAAATCGACCATTTAGCAAAAAGGTTGCCTGTTTCTACCCTCCATAAAATTGCCGGAAATGTATAGAAATGGAAGTAAAACACCTGATTTGGAAAACCTAAGAAAAATTATCTAATTTTATTTGCATTTGATGGCTGTGTACATAATAACAATTTGTGAAAATCAGCATAAAAATTTTAATTTGTAAAATGGTATGAATTCATGTCCAGTCATCATCGGAATCACAGTACGGGTTACATATGTAAACACTGAACCGCATATTGACACATTTCGCGTGAACTGCTGTTCGCGTGAACTGCTGTATTCATGGCTTCTTGGATAGTTGACATCAACGTTTACAGCAAACCACTATGCCATTTCTTGTAATTCAATGATTCTCGAGCCATAATAGTGTTTGGTCATTATTTAAAACCAACAAAAGGAGCAAGAAACAAAATTATAAAAAGTCAGTGCTACTTTGTTTGCTTTCATTTCGTGCGCTACCATAATCAAAATGTTTAGAATAAGCTAAAACTCACTGAAAATATAAGTTTTGACTTAAAATTTAATTGAATTTGACAAAATAAATATCACACAATCAGAAATCAATGAAAATCAATCAATGAAAATCCATTTTTTTTTAAGTTTGTGTAAAAACCTTGTCGAGTAGGACAATTTAAAGGTAAATCGTAAATATTTTCATTATACAAAAGTATTATTTTTTAACATCCTTAATATTTTTTTGAGAAAACTGATCTCGTAAAAATGGCTTTATAACATATTTTTTAATCTAAAGAAAAAATCGGTAATTTTACAATCGTTCACTTGTGAAATTTTTCTATATCATTAATAATATCAGACCTAAGCTCACACTTGTGAGCTTAATCGCTTCCTTGGAAATTTTTTAAAATGTTTAATACTAAACATGGGGATTAGTAGCAGCATCTAGGTATTTAATTACAGGGCAATTACTCAATTACACACAATTACATGTAATGGATCATAAAAAAGTAATTGGCCTGTAATTAAATACACAGATATTGTTGTTATGTCTTATTTCTGGTATTGACAAAATTGAATTTTCCAAAGAAGCATTTAAGGCCACAAGTGTAAGCGTAGTTCTGAAATTATTAATGATATTGCAAAATTTCACAAGTGAATAATTATGAAATGTAATTGACGTCGCCCAAGTCTGGTAAATTTGAACACTGTTTATTAACGTAGTTTTTTTGCCGCTTTTGTGTCTAATCTAGCAATGTTTGTTGAACAATAGCAGTATAAGCAAGCAAAAAACAAGGGGGTGGTAACCTCCAAGCCTTCAAAAGTGGAAACTTGAACTCTGATTGAGTTTTGGAATCAATAATTAATTAATAATAAAACAACTGAAAATTAATATTCTTGCTACTATCCGATCGAAAAGTAGATTCAAAGTGTTAAATATTCTTGTTACGTCGATTCTAGTAGGAGTTTAGGCCATTACACCTCTTGAATGCCGAAATACATGTGTCAACTTGCAAGCATTTGCCCATGATTCCAATACTTTTTGACTCACAGAAATCCGATAATAATCTTCGAAAATAGAGCTCTTCAAATTTATATACTTTTTAATATTTTTTGAAAATTTAAACCGTGAAACTATCGCGTGTTTTGAAAAACTGAATATAAAGATGTCTTATGGGCTACCTTGAGCATGTTTGCACCAAACAATTAATCAAATTTGAAGATACTCGATCAATTGCAATGTAATGTATCAAAGAACTCATGATATTGTTTGTTTTTTTGTGTAATAAAATAATAACCGTCATTCAGCCAGTTTCGAGAATCAATTTATTGACATCATCATTGTGATGATAATGATTATGATGGTAGTGATAATGTTTATAACTTTGCAATGTCCGCACTAGTATTTCTTCAATCTTAAGCCCCTTAAACATATGACCGACCATGTTACATATACAATGAACGGTATTTTTATTCGATAAATGAAAACAAAAATTGACAGGTTTTAATAGCAATTTATTTATCACACCAACCATCCCCCCCACCCCCCCCCCCCCCCCCCCCCACAATAGTTTGTCTGGTCAGTTCTTATTCTGTGTACATATTTTTAATGTTTGTTTTTTCCATTTATATGCATGATTATATTCACCTTATTGTGTTTTTTATTCATCATCGTCATCAATGGACTCATACTTCTTCTTCGGTTTTCAACATATAGTGACTTATCATTTATTTTTGTTTAAACACTTTACGCCTTAAAACAGTGATGATTATTTAGTAGTTTTTTTGCTGAAGTAGTTTTTTTTCAAAAACTTTATGAATTAAAATTAAGGTACCCGGTTAAAAATCATGAAAATTTGTAAACTCATTCGTGCTCATATATGAAGTGATTAGAGGTCATACATGTCCAAATACTGCCATATAGTATTCATGTATTGTCATAAGAGTTCATATGTGATCATATATAAAAATATTGCCTCAATTTTAGTTAATGTACGCATTTGACCATGTAATTACAGTGTTGCCATGTTTGAAGCCCTTCATCTTTCACCACCTTTCATCTCTCCACTATCCTCTTTCCAAAGAAAGCAACACATTAATTAATAGGAAGAATTTCCTGAGTGTTGCTTCTCTTTTTTAAAAAAAGGAAATGTATAAACATGTTTAATTATATATGAACATATACATTATATATGAACATATATGACATATGAACATATATGATTCCTCATATGAACATATAAGAATGGTTTATGAACACATATGAATCATGTGGGAATGCATGTGGACATGTATGTATCACTATACTTGCATATCACTGAAAATCACTTTAAACATTTAGTTTACAAATACACATTTAATCTTTACTGAATTGAAGTATTTTGTTTTGTCCTTTATTTAATTAATAGAAAGTAACTTCGAAAAGCCAACAACAACACAATATTTAAATTTTTTTAATCCACAATGTATGAATATGCATTGATGGCATCCTTTAGTCTTATATAAAACAGAAACAAAAATCTTCATTTTTTAGCAAAATAAATTAGTAAAACATTAGTAAAATATTAGTAAAACAATAGTGCAAAAGTGCTGTATAAGAATAACTAAAATTTTAACTAAAAACACAATATCAGCAAAATATTTAGCTGAAAAATGGTATAATTAACTCACAAAACGTTTTACTAACTTTTCTACTAACTTATTCTTTGAGTTTACTTGTTTTTAAATAAATTAAAATTTTTACAAATATCCAAAAACAGAACATGCAAATATGTAACAAAATATGCCAAACTATACATTTATGGGAAACTATGTATTTATAACAAAATATGCAAAAACATTTATAACAATATATGCATTAATGATTTAAAATTAACAGTGTTTATAATTTTTAGAGAAAAACGTTTATTCTTCTTCTTAACCTCAACATTTCTAAAACAAATTCTTTGATTCGGAAAAGTATTTGGTCAATATCGATTATTGGCTACTGACTACAAACATGAATTTGCATGAAAGTCGCTGTCCTGCTTATAAGTTTCATGTGGAAATAATATTTATTAAACGATTTGAAAAAAATAAACGATTTGAAAAAATAAATATAATTCAGAACTTTAAACAGTTTTATAGATACAAGTTTTTAGAATTTTAACATTTCACTGTAGAAGAGAGTAACTAGAATTTTTAAACTTTTCAAAGGATTTTAAGTTACTTCACTAGCAAAAAAAAAAAAAATAGAATTGAGTAGATTTTCTGTTTAAAATAAATGCTTTTTTACCTTTTAAATGCTTTAGAAGTACTTAGATTTATATTATATATAAAATTTTTGCGAATTTCCCACATCCATTTAATATGATTTGGCATCAGTGTTTTACAGCCAAAAGCTGTTTCCATGTTCAAATTTTGCAATTAAAATTCTCAAAATTATGTAAAATTTATACTTATTTCAATTAAACACATTTTGGAAAGAAAGTAATCAAAAATGTGTTTTCTATGCCTACGTTTATTTTTAAAAATTGGTAAATTTGCTTTAGCTAGAAGGTTGGCCATAAAAAATTCGACTTCTGTGTTATAAATAGTTAAAAGTAATACTTAATTTCTAAACAATAATTTCTAAATTTAATTTCTAAAAATGCATTATTATGATAGAGTTTACTACTTCAAGCCCATTGCCAAACTACTCAAACTCCCCTTCTTTGACTTATTAATGACAGAGGTTGATTCAAAAATATGTATTGCTTACTTTATAATTTCATAGGGTTTTGTTCAAAAAATTTCTTGACAACACTGTTTCACATAAAGCTCTGACCAAATTGTGTATTCGTTTTTTTTTTTGTTTACATATGATGAATACTACTCTATAGACTCATTGTTAATTCCTTGTTTGCTCATCCTCCTTTCTTTACAGTGCATTTGGTATGAGTGATAAAAGTAGTACAACCACCAGCCTACCGAATAGCCCTTTACATAGTAACAATAATAATACGTCTTTGCTGAATAACAACAACAACAACACCAGCCTTTGTAATCATAATATCACTAGCAACAACAATCCGAACAACAATAACAACAACACATGCAGTGCCAATCTTAATGTTGTTGGTGTCAACGATGACTCTTGTTTTCGCATGGACGACGATACACCATTTGGTGAAAAAGAACCTGATCCAGACAATATTAAAATGTTCGTTGGCCAGGTGCCAAAATCGATGGATGAGGCACAACTACGCGAAATGTTTGAAGAGTATGGTCCAGTGCATTCAATAAATGTATTGCGCGATAAAGCGACCGGAATCAGTAAAGGTAAGTGTGAGTCAGTGTGTGAAAATGAAATATGAATAAATAACAAAGTAAGAAAATAAGTTCAGTTTTGGATTACGTTACCGTTAGCAAAAAAACGTCTATTATACTATATGTGTAATGGTTATTTATGGAGTTTTCTTGTTCAACAAAAAAAAAAGTTAAATAAATGAACGAATTGCTCGAACAAGGGCATAAAATCCAAAAGCCAAATTATTCAGGAGAGATAAACAACGTGGAAAACGGTAAAAAATTGAGTTTTAATAATTTTTTGTTTGCTATTCTACAAATGTAGGCCACCTATGTACAAAATTTCATTTAAAAATATAAAGCGGAAGTAACTAAGTATTGCACTTGAAATTTTTCTTTAGTGGAATAACGGTATATGTTACAATTTTATTTATTTTTTCATAGATTTTCTAAGTAGTTTTTTAAAATAATTTTGTTCTTCTCTTGGATTCACTATTTACACTCATAATAATCCATGCTTAAAAATACAAATATATTTTTTGGAAATTTTTTTCGTAGAATGTACAAACATTTTGTTTATATTACAAAACTTTTGTATAAAACAAATTATATAAATTTACTAATTTCGTAAAAAATACAAACATGATTTCGTAATATTTTTTTAGTACATTGTACAAAAATTTGTAATGTTACAAATATTACATATGGATGTTGATGTGGTTAGAGGTCGGATTTGCAATCAGAAAATTGCGAGTTCAACTCCTGGCCAGGACAAATTTTTTTTATTTTTTTATTTCATTATTACTATTTTTGTGTTTTGATATAAATGGATATTTTTTATTTTGTTTAATAAAGAGGATCCTAAAACAAGTTAAAGAGGACGCGAAAACACTACTTCCACTTTATTTGCCGGGTTTAGTATGAAATTCAATAAAACAAATATTAAAAAAGATAAAATATTTAATAATAAAATGCAATTAGTTTGAAACCCGTAAGGTATGCAAAAGATTTTTATTTAAAAAAAGTTTTTACAAAACTTTACGAAATGTGATTTGTATATTCTACAAATTTTTTCGTAATGTCAAAATAACCAAAACTTTCGTAAAATGAACAACGGTTTTCGTGTATTTTACCTATAGATTATTATGAGTGTAGAAATTCCTAAGTTAGGTTGAGCAGATAAAATAAAACATGCATCCTTTAGTTTTTTACAGTTTATCTCACCAACGAATTTCATTAAAATTCAAACTAAACGATGGGACACTTTTATTTCCTGCATAAACAAAAACTCGTGGATTTTCAGTTTATTGCAACCTGAGTAGTAAGCGATTAACCACACTTAGAGAAATACAGTGACAACCGAATTAAAAAGTGTATATTAATACACTTAGGATATTATCTTGGTAAATACGACTGCAATTGTAGTCAAAAACAAATGAAATTTCATTTAAAGAAAGACTAACAATTGTCAAAATTTAAACAGAAATGTTTAAATTTTGGCAAGTAGACATTAGTTTCACAGCAAAATACACACACTCAGGGAACTTCTGCCTTTAAAATATTTATATGCTTGGGTTGTAATACAGTTTCTTTATTTTTAATGTAAATGTTAGTCATTTGTAGAACAAATTAAATTTCTTACTAACCTTGTAGTTCATTTAATAAAACCAAACCACATGAAATGACTGTTTTATGATTTTACATTAAAATTTTTATATTAGTTTTTTGTTATTTAAATAAATAAATGTTCGTTTATTTTTTCCTAACATGTGGTTCATTTTTAATTCAATTGTAGCTAATGTTGAACATTAAAAAACAAATGACAATGTTAGTTGAATTTACTGAAGTGTAAGTCGTCCTTTCTTTAAGTGAAATTTCATTTGTTTTAACTACACATGCAGTGGTCTTTACTCACATAGTATTCTAAATTTCCTATACTTATAAGTATACCCCAAGATTTTTATTAAATTTCCGAAAATAAAAATATATATTCAACTAAAGTCGTCTTTTAAGGTTAATTTTGGGACAGAACAGGACAAAGTATATCAAAATTATTGGCATAGGTACACGTATTAATGCTTGATAACCCCAATTATGCAAAAAAAAACTCGTTTTCAAAAAAAAATGTCGCTTATACCCTTCTTCGAGCGAGGCATTCAAATGTTATTTATAAATATAAATTGTTTTTAGACTGACAGTAAAACATTATATTGAGTGAAATGAATGATAGAAAAGGATTTGTGTTATAGTTTTTTTTTTTTTCGTTTTATTTCAATTTAATAAAATTCAGTCAATTATTGTATAAGAAAAAACAATTATTTATAATTTTCTTTAGAAGGTTGCGTCGCTGTCAATAATAAAATATCTTTAATGGAGTTTATCTGTAGAAAATACTGGTGTAAGTTTATAAACTATTTGAATTTAATAAAATTGTTTCAGTAATATTTTAGTTTTAACTAATTATGCACTCCATTCCCATAAATTATACTAAAAGTAATATGTATGTTAGCTAAACAGAGAAATTTGTTAATCAAACAATACGTATTGCCTTTTTTGGCTTAAAATTAGTTTTGTCAACTTTAAGCCGCTTTTTTGTAAAATTTCACAATTTTTTTTTTGAACTACAGTTTATGTGTAGTTTTACTGAGTTGTAAAATGTGTTAAAATCAGGACCTTCCCCGTACCTGTTTCATATATACATAAAGGCCAGCAATTAATATAAAGGGAAATTTCATAAGCATCAGTGTACAAAAAATAACAATCACATTCAATTGTACATCATGGCGTATGAAATTTCATAAATGGCATAAATAAATCCTCCAAATCAGCAAACATTTCTATCATATCATGCAGTGGATGGCGCCACCAGTGTTTCCGAAATTATAAGGAGGCACTATGTCGTTCTTTCCTGATTTTATAAAATGGGCAAGATCTTGAAAACTAAGAGAGACAGAACAAAACTAACGAGATTTCAAACTTTCGTTTTTGACGAGTTTGAAGTCTTCAGATTTGAATGATACGTGGATATATTGTAGATGACAAACAAAAATTAGATAAGTGTTCTTTTCCTGCACAAAGGGAACTTTAATTTACGAAAAATACTAAACAATTTTTTAAACTAATTAAACTTTTTTCATGAAGTCAACGTAACATTACTTACAACTAGTGATAAGTTTCATACTTTTTATGCAACTAGTTTTTTGATGAAACTTCTATAATGAGTGAATGAAACTTTCAATAAATAAGGGGATATTTAAACGAATTTTAATTTTGTTCGGTCTAAGATTATATTATCGTATCCCAAATAGAAACTGGTGATTAGTTTTTTACATATAGAGAAAAAAATTTGAAAAAACCACTTAGAACCAACGGTTGACACTAATGAATTTTCCTAGATACCAGTCTATTCATCAGGTGTCTCTACGCTTAGAATACTATATGGGTAAACCCCACTGCAAATATAGTTAAAAACAAATGAAGTTTCACTTAAAACAAGGACGACTTAGATTTTAGTAAATTCAACTGACATTGTCATTTAATTTTTAATGTTCAAAAAATGACTAAGAATTATAGTAAAAGTTAACCACTTGTAAGGAAAAAATAAACAAACATTTATTTTTTTAATTAACAAAAAACTAATGTATAAAATTAATGTAAAACCATAAAACATAAAACGCCGCTAGTCTACGCCGATAAAGCCAAAACCAATGACTACTTGGATGCCAACATTCGCAGCGTTATTGCCAATACACGTCCACAAATGTTGGAAAAAGTCATCGAAAATTAGACCTCCAGACTAGACTGCGTCCGAGCCAGCCGTGGCGGTCATATCCCAGAAGTCATACTTAAATAATAATGCCAGAAGAGTATCTTTCGAATAAAGTAAATTTCATGTCAATTTAAAAAATTCATCTTTATTTTATTTCATTTCAAAGTTATATACCTTTATAAAAAAATACCCTTTATAGGGATTTCATTATTTTTGTGTATAAAAAATTCATACCATGATATAGTCATTATAATTATTGTTGTTTATGAAATATTTCATAAATATTTCGGAAATTGTTACATTGGACGAAAATTAATGAAACTTATTTCTGTTTTACAACACTCAGGGAACATCTGATTTAAACATATGTAGTTGTTTGGGTTGTAATACAGTTTCTTTATTTTTAATGTAAATGTCAGTTATTTTTAGAACAAATTATTTTTTGACTAACCTTGTAGTTCATTTAAAAAAACAAACCACATCAACTGACTGTTCTATGATTTTAAATTTAGTTTTTACAGTAGTTTTTTGTTATTTAAAAAAAAATAAATGTTTGTTTATTTTTTACTACCATGTGGTTCATTTTTACTACAATTGTTAGGTTTTTTTTTGAACATTAAAAAACAAATGACAATGTTAGTTGAATTTAAAGAAATGTAAGTCGTCCTTTCTTTAAGTGAAATTTCATTTGTTTTTAACTACATTTGAAGTGGTCTTTACCTACATAGTATTCTAAATGTGGGCGTTGTGGTGTAATGGTTAGCGCGTTGGACTTTTACACAGAAGGTCCCGGGTTCGATCCCCGGTGCCGGCAACATCAAAATAATATGTATGAGTTTTTCTATCCCTCATACGTATCGCAATGTCCACCTTCGGTGTTCCCATAGCAATTAACCCCACCGAAGTAAAATAATGAATCAGGGCTATGAACCAAAAAGCTTCAATAAGTTCGCCAACTCTCCATCAGGTGGCGAGCAACAACTGTTCTAAGACTTATCATCCCGCGCAATTACAGTGTTGCCATGTCTGAAGCCCTTCATCTTTTCCAAAGAAAGCAACATACTAAATATAGGAAGTATTTCCTGAGTGTTGCCTCTCTTTATAAAAAAAAAAAAAAAGTGAATAATTCTTGTCGATGCCAAACCCCTTTGCAACATTTTCATCATGGTTGATTTTTGCAATTTTATGGAATGCTTTCGAAGTAAACAATTTTGTGCAGCTTTCTTGAAAAAAATAATGTCTTAAAAAAGTGATAAATTACCGTTATTGGAGAAAATATTAGAGAAATTTTGACCATTTGAGTACCATGGAACCGTTTTAATTTGTGTTTAAATATGCAAACAACAATGTGCTTTGTTGAGATTTTTAACCCCATCTTTGACCATAACTCTGCTACGAAACTGAATCTGAATTGTTAAATTAAGGCTCATTTTGGAGTCCAAAATTAACTTCAATAAAATAAAAATAAAATAATATGTACTCAGTCGAAACATTTAATATTATGATAGATATTCATTAAAAATTTAGCGTTTGAGGTTTAAGGTATGTATGTTGACACACTACAGCACAATTTGCTTTGCACTATTTCTTTATGATTTAAAATTTAATACAAAATTTATGGATCTAAAGAAAAAAACTTTCGCCATGTAACGTTTTTTTTTTCAACTACTGCTTATTTTGTGAATGATAACACTTAGCTCATGTCTGATTTGACAGATAATTAGTTTTATCCTTCCGCTGAACGAATATGGTCCGTATGTTCGTTATCTTGTGAAAAAAGTGAAAGAAACTGGCATCCTCATCGATAAACCAAAGCGTGAAAAGCCAAAAAAACAGTGCGTACACCCGAGAATATTGCTGCTGTGGCAGAAAGTGTGCGTGATGCGCCATCAACATCAATTCACCGTCGTTCTCAACAATTGAAAATTTCGGAGACATCATTGAGACGAATTTTGCATAAAGACCTTGGTATGACGCCATACAAAGTCCAATTGGTTCAGGAGTTCAAAAAAAAAAGTTATTTGGCGGACCCTTTAGAATTTTCCAACATTTTCTTGATTTTTATTTTCAAAATCATCGATTTACGATATTTTTTATAAAGTTCCATAATTTTTTTTTGAAAAGACATCCACACAAATAATGTTTAATTAACATGAAAACCGTGAAGTTGTTAAAATGACAAAAAAATTTAATTTTTTGCCAAAAACTAAGTTTAACATGACTAAACTTACCAGTATATTTAATTCGAAAACAAAACACGAAAAATTATTACAAATTGCAGTAAAAACTGGAGCAAGTGGATGAAATGGTGTTTAATATCGACTTTAATTAGTGTTTCTTTCATGTTATTGCAAAACGTTAAAATATAAAAAGTATATAACACATTCATAATTTCATGGGAGAATTGCATCCATTATATTACAAAATATCAACTTTGACATTACAAATATATTTTGTAAAGTTTTTTATATCATTAAAATATGTAAGCCGGAAAATTTTAAATTTTCTGCGCATGAAATCGCCATAAAACTTTACACAATGGTGTATCTAAATAATTTCGTTTAAACAAATTGTTACAAAAAAATTATAAAAAAAGGATAATTGTTAACTGTTTCTCATGGTTTTCTTATTTCCTGTAAAATTGCTAAAATTGATTTTATGCCCTTATGCGAACAAGATACTTAAATGATGAGTCAGAAAAAAATCGATCATTTAAAACATATGGCATCATTAGAGCAAACAAATTTTGCAAAATTTCAATTCCCTCAAGAACATACTCGAACTAATCGAAATCATTATATAAATTGTTCTTTTCTATACTACAGTTTGTTAAAAAGTTAAATATAGAGAGACAAAGACATAATATAGTCCTTTATATATGTTTACTATAAAACATAATGTTCCCTGCATTTAGATAGTGGCGCGTGTCTTTATTGTGTCTGTCTATTGATCTAAACACGTACAGGAAACGTATTAATCGAACTTAAATAAATCAGTATCCCTGGACTTAAATTTATAAAGATAACAAAACATTTCACTGGCTGCTACACATACATACATAGACAATGTTCAAGAACAACAGCAGGCAATAAACTTCTATTGCACAGTGGGGTGTTTCACAAATATTTTGGAAATAATTCAGAAATTTCTTACTGGATAATAGCATTGCCATAAAACTTCACACAGTCATAACTCACATAGTTTCAAGCTGAGTTTTGAAAGAAGTGACCACCAGATCAATCAGGCGCTTATAAATTAGACTCCAAAATAGTACTTCGCGGGTATTCAAAAATATTGACAGCTTGTCAATTTTATATTTATCAAACGATTTTCAAAAATTAAACATTTCTGTAATCTGCTTGTAATGACCAACAAAAAATACGCTTATACGCTTGCTATCTATTAAATTACATACGTTATCGGCATTGGAAAATCAAAATTTTGCAATAACCTGGTCCGGTTTTTTTTGCCAATGGGAAAGGCAAGTCAATTCCGATTGCCTTGAAAAGTATTAATGATATTAAAAATAAGTTGTTTAATTAAACAAAAAAGTTTCCATGCAATACCTTCTTGGCGCTTAAAATAAAATGCATCTAAATTTGAAAATTACAAAAATTCGTGATTTCAGTAATATTTTAGTCTGGAAGATTTTTTTGGCACCAAATTTAATGTTTAATCAGGAAGTCATATAGTGTTTATATTTTTCAGAAAAACTACTACATTTAGATGCGTGTTATGAAAATTATATTCTCCCAAAATCCTTCGAATGCGGCCATTTTTTTTACTCAAATTTCCACTTTAACCAATTTTTTTTCTGAGTGCACCACCGAAATAGGAAAATGAAAAACAAGTTCAACTATTCCAATTTAGTAAGGATAATATGGATAGTAATAAATGTAGAAATCCCATTTTTGGTTATTGCAAAAATGCAAAATTATTTTGATTTTCATTGCACAATTAAATTTTGAAAAAAACATAATTTTTATTTTTAATAAAAATTATATCAAACTTGTAAAAAAGACAAAGTACTTAGTTTACTTTCCCTTTACATGTTGTTTTTAAATAAAACAAAACAAGTGTAAAAATAAAAAGGAGAATAAAAACAAAAAGAGTGTATTGTATATATACGAAAGGTGGATATACAATACACATAACGAATCTTTGATTATAATCTGATAATCTTTAACTTCGAGCTCATATATTAAATCTCATTTAGTGGTATGACTATGAATGTTTGATGTTTGCATGGGATTGTCACTTCTTTCAAAACGCGTTCTGAAGATGGGAACCTAGAAAACTCCTGAAATAGATTCATCAACATATTCCTGAAAGTGGTCAATTAATGAAAGTGGTCAATTAATAAATTTTAAAACAAAAACTCTATAGATGACTTGTTAGGACAATATCGTAATAAAGAAATATAGAGTATGGCCTCGAACTTGAATAATTTTCATTTTCATTGCACAATGAAAGGTCGAAAAAACATAATTTTTATTTTTAATAAAAATTATATCAAACCTACAACATTTTTATATTTAAATGTTTATTTCTCACGCAATTTAAGAGATAATCCACATCAGTTAGCGTATTTGCATTTGACCATTGCAAGAATATTACATAAATGTTTCATTTTTGAAAGAGCTTCTAAAAAAATATAAAATTGGTAATCTCTCAAAATTTTTAAATATACTAGTTTGAATTCTAATTGATCAGCGAATGATTGATCTGGTCAGCTCTTCTTGGAAACTTAATCGTGAAATTACGTTGATTATTAGGGTTGCCCGATTAGAGCATTTTTTCGAATTGGTTGAAACAGTGCCACTCAATCGTTGCATCTTGAAGAGATGAATATGTGAAAAATAAGTAAAACATTTTGAAGAGGATCATCATTTCCCTACCAGCGATTGAAATTACAGGTTGCAGTGCATTTTGGCAAAAAAAAGTTTAGATTTTATTTTCCAAATAGGGCTCAAAAGTTTCTTAAGTTTTGGCTTGTTAATAGAAAAACATTTTTAATTTTCTGTAGCGTGCACCAGAGTATTTTTTAATGTCTACCAAGTACAATTTCTATAATTTATATTTTTTAAATTTGTACTGAAAACAATTGTACTTACTCAAAACGAAAAAATCCTCTGGTGGACAAAAGTCATTCTACAGAAAATTTAAAAATATTTTCTAGTAACAATCGAAACTTTGAAATCCTATTTCGAAAAAAAATTCTAAACTTTTTTTTGGTCAAAATGCTCTACTACATGTAATTTTAATCGCTGGTAGGGAAATGAAGATTCACTTCAAAAAGTTTTTACTTATTTTTTATATATTTAGCTCTTTAACACGCATCGATTGAGTGTTATTCTGAATGTTTTCTTTTTTTATTCGGAACACCCTATTGATTATGGCTCTGTGAAGTTTTATTGTAATACGACCAGCCAGTAAGTAATGGCTAATTTATTTCCAAAATATTTGTGAAACATCCCACTTTGAATTGAAGGATATCCATGCACACACACACACTAATATACACGCAAACTCACAGCATGCATGCTTGTAATTTTTTTTCTATTTGTCTGAATGATCATAATCATGATATGTGTGAAGTTTCTAGGAAAAATATAAGTAAGGACATAGTACATCTGACTAGTACAAGAAGTCCTGTGGAGATGTTACAAGATTCTAAGGAATATTATGAAAAAAGAAAGGAAAACTGAAATGGTCAAAACAAATAATAACAATAGTATTAAGTAAAAGAAAGGATGGACAGACAGATATTATGTTGAGATATGAACTTCTCTTCGAAAATTGTATACGTAAAATAAAATATTTTAAACTATACACATTTTTCTTATTGTAGTAGTTTGGATGAAAACACATACCAACATGTAAAGAAAGTTTTATGTATTTGGCAACACACAGAGCGGAAAATAATTTCCATAGATAACTTGAAAATACAATTTAATACAAAGAATAACAACGACAATAACTTTACACATACACTGTGCTAAATAAATAGTTCACATTTTAAAATGAGTATCTTGAAAGCCACACTAGGAATCATAAACGAAAAGAGAAGTAACCAAAACTAAAAAGGCAATCCGCCAGGCAAGGGACTTACTAAATTCAATGCTATTATATGTAGAGTGTTTGAAAATTTTCAGGGATTCGACTTTTCAGTTTGACTAATTCTCATTAGAGTTAACTTTCTTGGCTACACCTAAAATATATATTTAATTACAAATGCTAAAGAAAGCCTACTGAGAAAATTATGTTCAGGATATTTATGATATTTTACATAAAATGTATTAATTTTTAATTATAAGGAGCATTTTCCTGCGCTGTTTGTGATCAGTGGTTGAAATTTTGGTTTAAATAAAACAATTTACTTAATCATTTTACTCAACGTTTCGTCGAATATTTTTATCGACGTTGACGAAATTCGCTCAATGATTTTTTTCATTAAATTAATGCAAATTTTAATAAAATTTTATGGATATTTATCAGTTTATTTAAAATTTTGTATGTTTGGCCTAACAACTTATTACAACTGCATTTCTACGCCATTCAGAAATTGTCTGCGCTAGTTACTTTGAGATATCTTAAAGCACTAGTTTTCTACCATAGTATTAACAATATAAAACATAAGATTTATAAACTTTTTCTTTTCGTATACTTATTTTCTGTTAGAATTAATGGGAAGTTAACAAAATGGTATAAACAAAAATCAAGAAAAAGTTTATTTGAAAGTTTTTTTTTTACATGAATTTCCTGAATTTGTTTTGGGTTAAAAGAAAAAGTGGTCGAGAAAAAAATTTAATTTAAAAAATATACTGTTTTACAAATCGATTTATCGATTGCACAGTATGTAAGCTAACATTGACTTTTGAACAAATTTAGCACATTTTTTACTTCCAATCGAAATTTTAAATTGAATACAAATAATTATATACTTGCTGTTCGAACGGAAAATTCATACACAGAAAAAAATGTTTCCCTACTTTTTTCAATTAAATCGTTTTGTTGAAAATTTTAAAATCTGTCAATTAAAAATTAATTGAATCAATTGAAGGGCTTATTGTAAAAACTTGATAAGCCACATTTACTGTTTTATGGATTTTAGCTGCTTTCTAGACATCCATTGACTAATATTTGATAGAGGTCTTGCTTAAACACTTATTGTAAGTACCTAGAGTGTAAACGTCTTGCAAAAATCATATTTTTGGATTTTATTTAGTCTTTAAAAGGCAAAAACAAACTAAAACTAAAATGTGTCTTATCAAGTTTTTGCAGTAAATCCTTCAATGAAATATTTCCTCGAATTCGGAACTTGTTTCATATTTTTTTATATTATCGCTCAAATGCAAACACATTGTTGTTGTTTTTTGAAATATTTATGTATTTTTTTTTATAAATGTTAATGTTTAGTGGTATTAGTAATAAATATTTCAAATTCATTTCAATTAGATTATATATTAATTCGTATTAGGTTTATTACTTTATTAAGTTAAATAATTTAGTTTCTGTTGTTTAAATCTGAATACACAGAAAAAATTATCAACCTAAAATATCTAATTGTGAAAGGCGTGGTAGAGAAGAATGAGTGTATTTTCTCAAAATCATAACTACATTGCAAATTTGAATTTTTCTGAATCAGACTGCGCAGATTCTGGTATTGAACCTTCGTCAGTGACCCTGTTTTTTTTTGAATTTGAATAATGTAATATTTGTCATGTTTTTATTTGTTCGATTGCATCTATATGAAATTTTCTGTTCAATCACCGACCGTGTTATAGATAAACTGATTTATAATGCCACATATCTAATTAAAGATTTGATTTGAATTTAATTTGTTTCTAAACAAATATTTAATTAAATCAATTAACATTTTAATTGATTTTTTAATATATAAATACATATTTTATTTTAGACGCAATAGAAAATTTTCAGTATAAAATACCAAATACATTTGAAGTTAACAAACAAAAGAAGCACACACACAAACAGACTCAGCATTGCAAAAAAAAACACACATACCAAAATATAGATCACACCCTTTTTTTGTGGCTATCATATTTTTTTTTTTTTTTGAAGTTATTTATAACTTTTTTTCCTTCATAATTTTAATAAAAGGTTTAATTGATAGTATCATTGCTGTGGTAGGTACAAAATCAATTAAAATATTAATTGATTAAATAAATTTTTTAATTGAAACCCGGTTTTAGCTTTTTCTGTGTATTTATTTATTCTAAAACATTATCATAAAATTTATTATGTAATTTTTAAAGTTTAGTTACGTTTTTTAAATATTTTTTAAATTGAAAGAAAATGCAACAAAAAAATAAAAAATTATTTCAACCAACAAAAAAAAATTACCATAGTTTCTACGCTTCAATAGAAAGAAAAAAAACTAATTTCTATGTGAATAGAATAAATAAATCTGCTAACTAAGTGAGAACTTCATGCCAGTTTAAAATCAATGTTATAAAATTAAAAATATAAAAAACATTTGGTATGTCAACAACACTTTTATAAAAAAAACATTTGGTATGGCAACAAAACATTTAGTATGGCAACAAAAATTTTTTTTTTCTGTTTTTTGGGAAGGTATACGATATTGATCACTTTTTAATCAAATAAGTTATTATTTAATTGAAAGATTAAAAGAGCTATCAATTAAAGAGCTATCAATTTCTAATTGAATACGCAATTTTCGTTGTTGGCGGAATTTCAGCAATTAAAGTTATTGAATCCGTGGGTTTTTGTCATTGAAATGGGTTTTTAGTTTTTTTGTGTGTAGACATCGACTAGCGAAAATATATTCTATATCAGCCAAAATATTGACTTTCTATTATCTTTTACGGGCCAAGAAATTTTCTTAACTTTTTTGGTTAAAAGTTTAAATATTAACCTTATATGGATCGTATTGCATAAAATAATTGTTTTTGTCATATAGAGTTTCTTTTAATCGATTTAAATGCTTTACACCCTTGTAGCCAGGCCACTAAGCGTTAAATATTTTTTAAGCCAAACATGATAATTATAGTTTAATTAAATTGTAAACAATTTTTTCTAAAAGCTATGAAAAATTTTATGAAAACATACAAATTTTGTTAAATTTGTGACAAAATAATTAATTACATTTCATTTTGAATTGTCAGGTTTGAGAACATGAATAAAATGTTACTATTACAAATAGATAACACTAATTGTAAATAAATGTAAGAGAAGATGAAGAAAAAAACTTGTGGGGATCAGCACTAGAGGGATCGGGTATATATATCAACCAACCGAACAACATGAGTAATTTACGTTTTTTTTACAAGTTTTAGCTAACAGCTGTAAAGTTTAAGCTTTTTATTTTACAGCGTTGACAGTCCAACCATTACTATGTACGAATTGGGAATGTATACTAACATTTAAACACAACATATTCTAGTTGATTGTTTTCCTATTATATTTTACATTGCATGGTACCTGTATATTTGGTGTGAGAATTATGAAGACATTTCTGATCCTTTAAAATGTTACTATTACACATAGAAAACACTAATTGTTAATAAATGTAAGAGAGGATGAAAATACACTTGTGGGGATCCAAATTAGGCATTTTAAATTTTTTTTAAAAAAGCACGTATTTGCAAATTTGTGGGTCATTTCTGAATCAAGGCTAAAGTGGGCTAATGATATCCTATGAAGTCTGAATTCAATATATGAATAATTTTTAGTATATTAAATGAACAAATGAAATGAAAAATTAAAATTTCCAAAATTTTTAATTTTCGTAATTTTTTATAAAAATGTACATTTTTCACAAATGGGTAATTTTCGGCTGAAATTCGGCAAGGGTTAATGTTTGTAAAAAAACCGATTTCTTCCATTTTCAATAAAACTGCTCTCACATAAAAAATTCGATTGCCTCAACAAAAATTTCATTCAACCGATTCAGTTGCTGCAACCTCGTAAACTCGGTTGTTACAGCTGAATTCGGTTGTTGTACCGGATTGGGTTGGTCGGTTACGAGAACTGTATTCGATTGTGGAAACTGGAGATTGCAGCAACCGAATCGATTCGGTTGGATGAAATTTTAGAATTTGAGAGTGTAGGGGGTATAATGACAAATCTCAAAAAGAGCTGAGTTAACTGCATAAAGTGAATTTCATAACATTGATTTATTTTAAAATAAAGCCCTTATGTAATTTCAAAATTTAATGCAAATACTTAAATTTAATACAATTGTATTGAGGTGCACCTATTTCAATTTCACTTTCATTTATAATTATTATATAAAAAATATTAACCGACTAAGAAAATAAGTGTTATCATTAAAACATATCGAATAAGGAGTATTTTGACGTTTTGAGATTTTTTTTTTAACTTTTTCCGTTTTTGTTAAAATTAAAAAATATTTTTTAAGCCCAAATGAATTTCGTCCACAGTATGTTTAGTTCGAATTTACAATTATTTTATAAAGCTAAAGGATGTTAACAGAACGATTATGTGGTAACGATTTTTTGATCCATTTATTTGCTCTATCTGGCTTAGTTTTCGAGACATCAAAATATAGCGGTTCGAAAAATATTGTGGTTTAAATTAAGTGGCCGCAAATTTGAAAATTAAGAATTACTAACTTTTAGGTAGAAAAATTAGTTAAAATACGGATGAAATTTGTTCTTGTGGTAAAATTAGATAACTAATAACTGATTTAAATGATAACAACAGCAAAATTAGCTCAACTGAAGTGGAACCCGTTTAACAGACTTTAGAAGACATTTTTTTTTTACAAGTATAGTGTAGCCAATACTGACATTTCCATTGTGACAATTCTCAAAATTTATAAGATAGGTTATTAATTTCTATAAAAATTGGCCTTTCATACCCAGTTAAATTACAAAATTGAAATAACAGGTTGCAGAACAACTAGAAACTATTATCATAGGTCCCGATTTATGTTCTACAACCTATTCTTTTGGTTCACACAAGAACATGTTGCTATAGTAGAGCCGGTTCGAGAAATAGTTATAGAACTGTTTTTGGGACAGTGAAACCTTACATTTTCAATCCCAAGAACAGATTCTAGAATCGGTTCCATGGAAAAGGTGATAAAATAACCTGTTCTGGAATAGACTCTGAGGTAACCACCCAGTCAGGAACTGCCAGTAAAACAAAAATTCAAGAACTGGTATACCTCGGGTAACCCATGAATTGTAAATAAACTACTGGCAGACACTTGCTTGAGATGCTTTACCAGAGTTTATGAAACCGTGTTTTACAGTATTTGTTTTACAATAATTTCAGTGGTCTACAGAAAAAAATAATTGGCAAAGAATTGGCTGAAACCACTATGCCATCGTTGGAAAAAAGTGTTTTCCCAGTACTATCCAGTCAGAAATTACCAATGGCTCAAAAGTCGAACCACTTGTAAAGAATTTATTTTATATAAATGAAGATGCTTTGTTTTTAAAAAAGTTTGTAGTTGAAATTTTCTGAGCTCGAACCCGGTTTCAGGCAAACATTTATTTTGTGATTTTTTTATATATTTAATATTTATTTCATATAAAATTTATGTTTTTGTTTCTGGAAACGCCTTTTTTAAGACCAACTTTTTTTTGTTATCCCAACTTTGGCAAGTTGTTTCCATCAAATCTTTGCCATTGCTGAAATATTTGAGAAAGCCAACTGTTACCCAGCAGTTATTATTTATTATCGTTTTAAGCTATCAAGCATTATATGTCTCGTTAGAGCTGTCGGCTGCTAATATGGCGGCCAGGGTTCGAGTCCCGGCGGGTCCAAACAAATTATATATGAACTTTTTTTAAATTTTATTTTGAAAAAAAAAATACCTATTTCATGGTTTTACAAACATTTTGTCAACGTTTGAAATTTTATTTTCCCAGTGCTTGTCGGACACTTTTTGAACAGAAGGACCGTTTGTCTAATGATGTTATCATTTTGGGATAGGGAAAGCACTTGTTGCCAGCACTTGTACCATTTGCTAAAGTTCCTTGACAGCAGCGGTCCGTTTGTCTTTTTCTGACGGGACAGTTCTAAAAATGTTGCTGGTTTTATAATTTCCTAACGAAATAGTTCAAATATACTTTTGGTCCACTGTATCCTATCGATAGACTTCGATAGACTGGAAATAAATTGAGTTTTTATGCTACTTCAAGTATGTGAATATATTTTAAAAAGATAAACAAAATAAAATACAAAAAAAAAAACATATAATGGTGGCTATATAAAAAATTACAAGAAATAAATAAAATGTCAAACCAAATGTCGTTAGGGATTAACGCCTTGTACACTTTGCAAAAAAAAAAAACACCCTTTCGTTGCCGGCATGACCTTTAACTAAATAAAACATATGACATTAAAGTTAAGCACAAGTCGTTAGGAAGTATTAGAAAAAGTTCAAGTTTTAAACTCATAAATCACTAAATGAATATTTCTACACAGAGCGAGTTTTCTTGGACAAGTTCTAAAGAAATTGTTCACTAAACTAAAGAAGTTTTCTTCACAAAGTGAATAAAAAATTTCTTAAGCTTTATGAAAAAGCTTCATTATTTTAATGAAACTAGTTCTAATGAAAGTCTTTCATTAGTCGTATAAAGTTTTTAATAAATAAAATTTAATTTTTAATAAAATTTTATGAAAACATGCATTAATTTGATGAAAAGTTTCAATGGACAAATTCCATTGGCAATTCATACAGCTAATCCAAAAACTCATTGACATCCTGGAGATAATTCTCTCAGTGTAACTAAAGCTTGGAATCACTGTGTGAAAAGAATTAAGTAAAATATGTAGTTATTTTCTTTTCAATTTGTTGATAGATACTCAATTTGTATTAAGTAGTTTATAGTTTGGTATTTATTTATTTATTTTTTAACAAATATCAGTGAGTTTAAAAACTAATGCCATGATTCACTAAATTTTGGCAATATATTTTCTAACTGCAGATTAAATTTGTGTGGCTAAATATGAAAAAAAAATACTTTATAAATATTTTATTTTTATTTTTTGATGTAAACTTTTCAGACTGTATTATGATATTTCTGCAACTTGTTTTGCAGACTATTTTTTTATTTAACCAAATAAAAATATAGTTTTATCTGGCAAATTTAATTAAAATTTCATAAACCTTGCCACAATGGATGTGTGCGGTGCGGTGCGGTAGTGAATGAATAATAAAATTCATTATAAATGATTTTTAATTTATTATGGTCAACGCATTAAAAAATTAAATACTTACTAAAGTTTTAAGTATACATTGCAAAAAAAAAAAATAATAAAATTAACCCTAAAACTGATCAAATACTTTAATTCAAACATTTTAAAAATTATTATCAAAAGCTCAAGTAACATACAAAACAAAAATAAAAACTCATTTCAATCACGAAAAGAGATGAATGAACCACAAAATGTGGAAAATAAAAGTTGAGAGCCTTTTTATTGAATTATTTTCAATAAAATTTGAATACAATTAACTCACAATCAATTGATTGAATTAAAAATTGCTCACATTCGGAAGTATCTTTAACAACTTCCGAAACAGCTTTCCGCTTTCTAAAACTACACACTTTTGAGATTTTGAAAATTTAAACCGTATATAAATTGCGAGTTTTTCAAAAAAAACTGAATACAATTAACTCAAAATCAATTGATGGAATTAAAAATTGCTCACATTCGGAAGTATCTTTAACAACTTCCGAAACAACTTTCCGCTTTCTAAAACTACACAGTTTTGAGATTTTGAAAATTTAAACCGTATATAAATTGCGAGTTTTTCAAAAAAAACTATATATGGAGTTATGTTTTTGGCTCCATAGAGTACACAGAAAAACTTATTGTTAACCCTCTAACGGGTAAGGCTGAATCAGAGCAGTCTTCATAAAATTTACCACATATGCGTCAAATGAGCGTTAAAAATTAATATATTCGAATAGAAAACTAAATTTTTCGTGTGCCGTCCACGGTTTGGAAGCGAGAAAGCTTAAAAATCAAAATTTCGTAAAATTTCAAAAATTAATTATTTTTAAAAAAATATAGTTTTCCAAAATCTTAAAAACCAATTTAGGTTGACTAAAAACTCTTTATAATAAAATATTAGTAAGATTGAAGCTTTATCTTTAATAATAATTCCTTACTTGAGTCCAAGGACTCACAAGATTTGATCAGGATTCCTCTAAATGACATCGTCTTAACTTATAAAATAATTGACGGATTTTTATGAAATTTTGCATAAAGAAGACATTAAGTATTAATAGCAAAGCGGTGAAGTTCGAACAATATAAATTGAAGTTTAGATACTTTTTCGCCTAATTTCACTTTTTCCAAAAAGAGCAAGTCGCGATATCTTCTTAAATAGGAGCAGAAAAAAAATAGTTTTTCGAGCGTGGTTATATCTTGGTGAGAAAATTCTTTTATATGCTTTAGTTTCCAAAATGCACCCTAAAACTTTTTGGCTCATATCGCCTAAATTAGGCAACGATAAACAATTTTGTTGAAGAACTTATTATTCGTTTTTCGAGTGAAGCACAGGGTAAGAATTTCGTTGCAAAACATCGTTTGCGAGTTAGAGGGTTAATTAAATGCAAACTGATGGCGCTATTCTAGTAAACTTGTTATCTATAACAATATTTTCAAAGGCACTGTATAAAACCCAAGTTTCCTAAAGCTTTTATTGCTCTAAAAAAGTTAGTTTTCAAATTTTAATTAGATCAACAAGTTTTCAATATGTGTTCCTTCGGATATGACCCAACTCCGTGTTGTGGTACTTTTAAAAATGTTGCCCAGAACCGTGGTAAAATAATGGCTAATATGGGGCCAGGAAAAACCGCTGAAGCTAGGAACTTGAAGTTTGTTATGTGAGTTCCTCATCAGCAGTAGGCATCTGTATAGAACGAATTTTTGAAAATTTCTACGGGGAAGAGTCTGGGCGGCCTGGCCAAAACCACTAAAGCGGGGAACTTGAAACTTGGTGTTTGTCTAACTTATCATGAGCAGATATCTATATTAACGGGATTTTTGGAAATTGCTACGTGGAGGAGTGAAAAGGGGAAAATCTCCCCCTTTGTGGTCTAGGCCAAACCGCTGATGCTAGGAACTTAAAATTTTGTACGCGAGTTTCAAAACAGTAGTAGACTTCTGTATAGAGCAGATTTTTGGAAATTTCTATGAGGAGGGGCTGAAAGGGGAAAAGTTTTCCCCTTGGCGGCCTGGCCACACCACTAAAGCGAGAAACTGGTACCTTATACCCTATTAAAATTAGGTTTTGGAAGCTGAGTTAGCTACGAGATTTGTAAATACCCCAAAACTGTTCACATGCATTTGATACGGGTTTGATGAACTCATAATGCAACTATATCGAAGATTAGTAAAACCTCGTACATTTGAATGGGGTATTAGCACGAGAAGACATCTGTACTGACAGCATTGCTGGGAATTCCCCCAGAGAGGGGCCAAAAGCGGAAAAATATCCCCCTTCTAATCAAAAGTAAACATCTGTATAGAACGGATTTTGAAAATTCCATCAGGGAATGGCAAATCCCAAATGACTTTAATCAGAAAATTAAAATTTAAAATATATGTTTCTTCGAATTTGAATTAGAATATGCTACTTTTTCGATTTCTGGCCAAGGATGTGGTAAAACTAGTGGTTAACGTAGTAAAAACTCTCCACTTGGCGATCAGGCCAAACCACTAAAACGATGAACTTAAAATTTTGGTATGTGGGTTACTTATCAGGAGTAGACAGCTGCATAGAGCGGACATCTGTATTAACAGGCTTTTTGGAAATTCCCACTAAAAGAGGCAAAAAGGGGATGTCTCACATTTTTGCTAAATCGGGAATACCAATTTGTATAGAGTGGATGCATTAATACATTTTTGCAAAAAATCTGGCCCAAAAGTAAAAAAAATTGGGTAAACCCATTAAAATCAGCGAGTCCCATATTTTATTAAAAAAAACATTCAATTAAAAAAAATATTTTTTTTTTATTAAATTTAGTTTTTTTGGAAAATGCATTTCTAGACTCATTATTTTTGCCCATACTAGTAAGCATATAGGTGACCACATATTTTTGATTTTTCGTGTGGTCTTTAGAAATGATATGTCATTATTTTGCGCAACATCACCACATAAACTAATGATATTTGTAATAATAATTGTAAGTACTTGCCATTACCAAATATGTACTTATAAAGGGTGTTTTTTTTTTATAGAGGTAAAGAACTTTGAAATGGAATACAACAAAGATGATTTTTTTTAAATTGACATTAAATTTACTTAATTCGAAAGACAATCTTCTGGCATTATAATTTAAATATAACATCTGGCATATGACCTCCACGTTTGGCTCGGACGTAGTCTAATCGGAGGTCCTATTTTCAATGACTTTTTCCAACATTTGTGGCCGTACATTGGAAATAACGCGGCGAATGTTGTCCTCCAAGTGGCCAATCGTTTCGGGCTTATCGGTGTAGACTAAATAGTCCAGCGGCGTTAAGTCGCACGATCTTGGAGGCCAATTCCCGGGTCCGAAACGTGAAACTATGCGGTTACCAAACGTTTCCTTCAATAAATCAATTGTGGCACGAGCTGTGTGACATGATGCGTTGTAACCACAGCTCCTTCACATAATGGTTGTTCAATTTAAAAAGACAGTAATCATGGCTCTATAGCGGTCACCATAGACTGCAACGTTCTGACCAGCATCGTTTTTAAAGAAGTACGGACCAATGATTCCACCATCTCAAACACCAAACAGTCAGTTTTTCAACAAACACTTGAAGATTATCATCACTCCAAATACGGCAGTTTTGTTTATTGACGTATCCATTTAACCAAACGTGAGCTTCATCGCTTAACAAAATTCGCAAAATTCGTGCGCGATACGTATTTCGAAGAGAACCATGATTTTCAAAATAAATTTGCACATGTTGAAATGCCAAACCAAACTAAACATAAATCACTTGATAGCTGACGAAATGGCAGCCAGTTAAAAAAGTGTTACCAACTTAAATTTATATACCTGTATAAAAAACGCCCTTTATAACTACTTTTATGGTAATGCTTTTCTACACTGGGATATAATGCCAAGGAATTGAAAAAATTATAACCGTTAAAAAAATCACCAAATTAAGAAAATAATTGCCAATATTATCCAAAATATAAGAAATAACCGAGATAAAAAATTAATTTCAATTTAAAGCAGAACCTCCGAAATTAAAGAAATTACAAAAATGTTATCGAGATATGAATGTTTTACATTTTATTTGGTTAATTTTTTAAATATTCGCGATTTCTTTCGAAATATTAGCAATTTTTCAAATTTCAGCAAACTTTAGTGAGTCGATGAAATTTAAATATTTCCAAATTTGGAAACTTTTTCATTATAGCCATTTTTTTGTATTTTTTTTAATTTGTTGATTTGTTAAATAAATTAATTTAGTCGATTTTTGCAATTTTTGCAATTTTGGCAACTTTTTGTGTTTTTTTTACCAATTTGTTCGTGATTTTGTACACCTTTAATTAAAGTTGTAATAGTATTTGTTTAAAGTTACAAACTATATTCAGTTAAATTTTTAATAGATATGATTAAAATCTTAATTGAAATTCAAATTATATTAACTGATACTACAATTTCCGCAATACGACGAATTCAATTAAACTTTTAATTGGATTAACAAATATTTTAATTGACAATAGAGTTTAGTAATTTCTATATATGTGTGTAATAGTTTTTTATTTTGGCGATTTTCTCAAATTTTACCGTTTTTTTTTCATCTAAACTAAAAACTTGAAAATAAAAACTATATTCAATTAAATTTTTAATATATATGTTTAAAATCTTAATTGAAATTAAAAGCTATATTTAATTAAATATTTAATATATATGATTACAATCTTAATAGAAATTTAAATCAATTAAATAGTTACAAATCCTTATAACGACCGATTTAATTAAACTTTTATCTTTTGATTTTAAAATTGTATGAAAATTGAATTGAATTATTGACCCCTGTTTCTATAACATTTCCTTCATTTTTCCAAGGATATGTTAAACTCCCAACCAATACTGCATGATTGTTTCTATATCATGTTATATGTCTAAAACAAATTTACACAAAAAGATAAATTTGCAAAAAATAACTACAAAATTTAATTAATTGCTCAGGCAGAAAGAAAAAAGAAAGAAGTTGTATATGATACACAAAAAAAAAAAAAAAAAAACAAAGAATGGGAGAAATTAGAAGGCGTTTGAATAATTTACAAAGAAATAAATTATGCCATTAACAAAAAATTAAGGGTTTGGTGGTTATCTCTGGCTATCATCATTCAAAATACAATTTATTATATACAATGTCCACCCATGATTGCATTTAAATGTGTGGTGGGTGGATAAATAAATTTATTGTTTGTCTAAATAAATTCTTTAAATAATATAAATGTCAAAAACAGTAGAAGTAAAGTAAAATTTATGGGAGAAATACATACCAACATTATTAGGAGTGTCATTGATCATCTAAATCGGAGATGGAAAAATGGAATTTTGTAATGGTACTTTCGAGTACTACACTCAAAAAAAAAAAAAAAACCAATCAGTAAAGTCTGCAACATTTTTGCTGGGAGGATCCTTCCAGAAAAATTGTTAATATTAGAAAAAATAATAAACTTTTTTAATTGAGTGTACATAGATATTTTTCTAAAGCTTAACATACTAATTAGTATTGAGCTTTGACCAATATAATTCTAAAATCAATTCCATATTTTTTCAATAAAATCAAAGATTTGAAAGACTTTAAAAAACACATTTCAAAAGTACAAACAATTTTACACAATCTCAAGATTATAAAGATCGGCTTGCACTTAAAACAATGACAACTAACTCATACAAATAAAGTAGTCCAGGAAATCAAAGATATGTATGTAGTTATAAGAAGGGTGGCTGCGAAGAAGAGAATACTAACCATAAAGCAAATTGTTCAAGAGTCGAGACAAAAGCAGGAAATGGACAACAGTTGTTATTTTTTAATAACAACAAGAAGACAACTATCAATATGCAAAATGATGTATAAAAAATTAATACGGGGAGTTTCCCCATGGCGCTCAGTGGGATTGCTTCATACATTTATTGGTAAAAAGTATAAGGGGAACTCGTAGAACATTGAAATTTGGCCCAAAGCCTTTCATTAACTCAGTTAAGAAAACATTTTAAGTTTCATCAAAATTGACAACGACCATCGCACAGTGGTTTCCCTTATATGGACATGCGGTCAAAAATCAATATCTCCAAAACTAAAAAAGTTAGGGTCTTCAAAATTTGTCAGCTCATAGCATGCCCGAAGAACTTAAAGTTTACGAATGTAACCACAGTTAATTGGCAGAGAGATTTGTTTTAAGAATTTTTGAAATAAAGTATTTCAACATGAAAATTTTTTTGTTTTAAACAATTTTTGTAAAATTTTATTCTATTTTAATTCATTCGAAATATACACTGAGAAAAAAAACTAAATTAAAAAGTTATACAGAGTTATATAATGCAATATGAGGTATTATTAAGTAGTATAAGGTAATAAGGTAAAATAAGATATTATTATATATATCAAATATTAAGGAAATTTAAAACTCATTGACTTAAACTACTTGTTTTCTTTGTTGGTAAGTTTCGGGCTGAAGAAATAAATGGATCTGAACTTAAAAGAGCCTATTTAAAAGATCTCTATTTGTAGCAATGCGCGATATTTTTCGTGTGCAGGCAGTTCCTTTTCAAGTGAATTTGCTTCTAGCTGAATAGTTTCAAGACTTTCAAACCATTTTTTATGCTAATTCAAAATAATTAATTTGCTTTGATGATTTTTCGTCCAAAGTATACCAATCCGCTTACAAAGGCTTTTTTGCTCAGGTCGAATTTGATTTTTTTCAGCCTTCAATTTTTCCTCCATAATTTTAAATATTTTTTTTTTCTATCAAATGATAATTACCAGCTACGGAACCCCAAATATCAAGCACATACATTCTAGAAAATTGGCACTGACAGAATAAACCTTCTACATTAATTTCCATATTGATATTTTCGAAACTTTTAACACTATCGCGGAAACAATTAATTATAAGAATTAAAAGTTGACCTTCACAGAAAAAATTATGGGCCAAAAATATCTAATTAATCGATTGTTTGAATATCAATGGCAATTTAAACAATTTTTTTAATTGATTCAATTAAAAAATTTATTGAATTTTCTAATATATCCATACAGTGTTGACAACATGTAAACAACAAACTATTTTTTGTTATTTTATTTAGATTAAATAATCAAACAAAGGTTTAATTATATCAATATTTATTTAATT
Source organism: Delia radicum (assembly GCA_021234595.1). NCBI lineage: Eukaryota > Metazoa > Arthropoda > Insecta > Diptera > Anthomyiidae > Delia > Delia radicum. Next base: position 136,551,754 of record CM037854.1, read on the forward strand.
TGGAAATAAAAAGAAAAAAGATCTCAAATGATTAACTTTTAATAAGTTGAATAGTTTACCGATTTCAAATACACGCAAAATCGTAGTTATTTCACTAGAGCTTGCAACACTCTTTTTGTTGAGATATTCGTGTACGCACGAAAACTTAATTTAGTTTTGTGTTTTATCTGTGGTAATAAAAGTGCTCATGTCGATTTAAATAAACCTTATTGAAAAAGGACAATTAAACTATTATTTTTGTAAATAATTAAATTTTCAATAAGTATAAGTGTCATTAAACTATCATTTTAAAGTTGTGTGTGATTTTTTTAAGAAAATAATTTAATTACAACCCAGGAAAAAATTACACATTCCAAAAACGTTGTGGTGTAATGGTTAGCGCGTTGGACTTTTACACAGAAGGTCCCGGGTTCGATCCCCGGTGCCGGCAACATCAAAATAATATGTATGAGTTTTTTTCTATCCCTCATACGTATCGCGATGTCCACCTTCGGTGTTCCCATAGCAATTAACCCCGCCGAAGTAAAATAATGAATCAGGGCTATGAACCAAGAAGCTTCAATAAGTTCGCCAACTCTCCATCAGGTGGCGAGCAACAACTGTTCTAAGACTTATCATCTCGCGCAATTACAGTGTTGCCATGTCTGGAGCCCTCCATCTTTCCCCACCTTTCATCTCTATACTATCCCTTTCCAAAGAAAGCAACACACTAAATATAGGAAGTATTTCCTGAGTGTTGCCTCTGTTTTTAGAAAAAAAAAAACTGCAATACCAAACTCATTCCAACGATAGAGTCAAAAAAGCAATTAGTATTATAATCAATTCTTTAAATTTAAACCAGAAAGCATGAACTCAATAACAAAGTAATTATTTACTAAAAAGAAAATAACAATGTTATTAACTTATATGTTTAACTTCAAGAGTAATCATATACTTTTTCTGAATACAAGGACGTCATTGGAAGTAGTTCCTCATTTTGAAAAAAAAATTTATACAACTTTAAAGAATTTATCTTATATATTTTTTCAAACAAATTTTTATTTGCATTAAAATAATACTAAAAACATAAATTGCATGTTGTCTAAATTTTGTTAAACTGTGGTTAGGTATAAATTAGGGAAGCGCACGTGAGCAGAAAATTGTGAGTGGAAGTTGAAATTACTGACATTATCTTGAGTGAGTGTAAAAAAATTTTTTGAGGGTGATTGTGCGTGAGTCATATTTATGTTTTTCAATTTTGAATCGTTCTTTTTTTTAAAAAATTTATATTTTCGTGGTTTATAGCTCCAAAATTATGACAAACCCATGTTATCATAAGAATTCGATGTTTCACTTTTTAGGATTTTATTTCCGTATGAGTTTTTATCGTTATATTTGAGTGACTTAGAAGAATCACGTGTGAGTCAAAGTTGAATTTACCTATGGAACTACTTAAGTACTTCTTATTTTTTCTAGTGAACTATTTATTTATTTTCTTTGTGTAAGTACTTCGTAGTTTTACAATGGAACTATTTCTTTATTAAAAAATGTATGTAGTTCTTAAAAATATAAAGTAAATGGTTCTTCGGTAAAAAAAATAATCAATTCTAAAGAATCAATTATTTTAGTCTCACGCCCTGTTAAAAGAATCGAGTAGGTAATCTAGTAAGGAATACGTTCTGCCCAAAATGCTTGATTACAAACCCGATTACCTTTTTGGAAATTTTTTGCTGGGAAGAATAAGTTCAAGACAAGCAAAAAAAAATTTGTCTTTACTTATATTTGCTTTCTTATAATACAATTTTATATTAAAAAGCTTTAATTTTATTATAAATAAAATGTCAATTTAATTTACAAACCTACATTTCTTTTTTTATTTAATGGGGGCATATAACAAAAATAAAAAATACGAGTTTTCAATTAAAACTACCATTGTTTTCTTCTCAAGTTTCAATTAAAGTTTTAAGCAATTTAACGTAACTTTTTAATTGAGGTTGTAAAGAAAAACAATAACTCTTTTAATTGATATTATTATTATTTTAATTGAAAGAGTTTTAATAAACTGTCTGTAAATTTTTTAGTTAATACTATCATTTCAGTCGTAGGTGCAAAATCAATTAAAATATTAATTGTTTCAATAATATTTTTAATTGAAACCCGTTTTAGTTTTTTCTGTGTTTGTTTTGACACCGAAAGTCAAATACCTAAATATTGCAATATAAAGTTTAAAATAACAACAATTTAAAAAAAAAAAAATTATTTCTCTTTACTCATATGCTTAAAAAGAAATAGTACAAAACAAAATGCGATTTTTCATTTTTTTTTTGTCGGATGACTATGTAAATCACATCCATATGCAAAAATATGCAAAAAACCCGTGGCCACAATATTTTTTAATTTCAAGAGGGGTAAAAAATCTACAATTTGATGTATAAGAAGTGGTGGGTGGATGAGGGCCAAATAACTAAAAGTCTGCGTGAAAAAGTAGTTTTTTTTAAAACGTGTGGTTTGAAAAGGTCAAAAAAGTATTCTTCAGGGATTTTTTAATGGGCTTATTTTTGTGCAGCTTTTATTATTTAATTTGATAGAAAATAAGTAAAAATTTAATGTTTGTAGGGTTTTTGGTGACTTCCGTCCCAATATCGCGAATAACTTTTTAGATAAACTTAAGTTTTCTTTTATCACTATGCAACCACAATATATGCAATATAAACATACGTCCACTTTCAACGGACACAAACATTAAATCTCACAAAAAAAAACAACAAAATTTGTTAGATTCATAAAATTTAGAGTGTTATCAATAAATTTAGTGCAATAAAGCTTAGAAAAAAAAAATTAATTTTTTTTATTTTGGCCTATGGGGGAAACCACTGTGCATCGCCCCCCTTGCCAATATAACCCGAATAGATTTTTTTGCTCCAAATTTTTTTTCTTCACCAAAAAACTTGAAACTTGGCACAAGTGATCAGTGTTATAAAGTTGAGATATCTGCAAAGTTTAATGGAAATCGACCACGCCCATCGCCCCTTTGCTCATATAACCCGAATAGATTTTTTCGCTCCTTGGCACTTGGCACAGGTGATCAGTGTTATACAGTTGAGATATCTGCAAAGGTTAATCGAAATCGACCACTCCCATTGCCCATCGCCCCTAGCCTATATAATCCGAAAAGATTTTTTCGCCCCAAATGTTTATTTCGTCACCAAACAACTTGAAACTTGGCACAAGTGATCAGGGTTATAAAGTTGAGATATCTGCAGAGCTTAATGGAAATCGAACCACGCCCATTGCCCCTCGCCCCTGGTCTATATAACACATATAGCCCATACAACACATGGGTCTAAAAGTATACACCATTTTATATCGTGTTTCATTGAATTACTGAAATGAAATTTCGTATGACTTTTTTGATAAAATTTATTATTTGTCAACATTAGCAAATATTATCCGAAATTTATTTATTAAATAAAAAGAATACACTCCCACCTTTAATTTTTTTTTGCAACCAGAACACATAGGTCGATAGAGCTCATCTTTTTTTGTCCAAGACAAACTGAAAAAACTGAATTTTTGAGTGCCTTCAAAAAAACCTGAATATTTTTAAACTATTGCTGTTATCCATAATTTTTTTTTTAAAACTAATGTGGAAATACTATATTTTTTAAATATACTTACATCAAATAGATATGACAAAAAGAAATTATGTACCCGGAACATTAAAATCCATGAAAATTTCAGGCAGTTACTGCAGAGTTTTGTTTAGGTGACTTTGCCGCGTTATTATGGACAAAAAAAAAAATTTTTAAAAAAATGATGCATTTCTCTTAATCAAACAATTCTGTACAAAACGGCATCAATTAATTTTTGATATTTTACAATCGAAAAACGGAGTATTTGCCAGTAAAATCCCACTGTATGGCGGCCCAACCTCACGTTTAATTGTTAAAAGGTGGGGCCAAAGTTAATATATTTTTATATTGAAAAAAGTTTAAAGTTAATGAAATTCAGATTTTTTTTAAATGCAGTTTTGTAATACTCGAGAAAGCTAAAATTTTGATACCAATATTGCCTATGTATTGTTTTACAGTTGCCACTTATTTTAAATATTTTAAATAAACCTTATAAAGCTCTGCGGAAAAAGTTGCATAAAAGCCATACAATTACGAATGCTCAGTAAACTTGGTTAAATACAATAGGCATTATTTATTGCTTAGAATTTTTCACTATAGAAATATTTTACTAAAGCCCTTTTAAAAATGAACATGTTTAAAATCCTTGGTGTTTTTAAATTCAACCCATACATGCAAGCGCTGTTGCTTAGTTTAGTGATTGTCCACTCCGACCGTTTTGAAATTAAAATTATGCAGTTCAGAAGTTTTCAATAAAAATTTGTATATATATCTAAATTTTCCATACAAATTTTTATAAATTATTACAAATTCACATTTAGGCGTCCGTTAAATAAAATATTTTGTTACAGTTTTTCACCAGAAGGCTAGATATGAGTAATATTTCATATTCACCATAAAAGTTTTTTTCACCCTACTATTTTTTTTCACCATAGACATTTTTCACCTCAAAAATATAAAAATTATGGTAAATTGTAAATTTTAAACTAAAAACTTGCTATTTATTTTGTATTTCCCAAACACAAAAAAGTAAAATCGGGAAAACCATTTTTTTACCTAAAAAATATAAAAAATATAGCAAATTGCTAATGTCAAAGTATATATGAATATATAAATTTTCAATTTATTTTGTATTTTGCAAACCCAAAAAAAAAAAAAAAAATCGACAAAAACATTATGGAAAATAAAATTGAAAATTATTGAAGTTCGAGACTATACTCTATATTTCTTTATTTGGGTATTGTCATAACATAAAAAACACTATAGATTATAGTGTTTTTTTTTCAAATTTATTAATAGACCACTTTCAGGAATGTGTAAATAGATCTAGGTTCCCATCATCAGAACACGATCTGAAAGAGGTGACAATCCCATGCCAACATCAAACATTCATATAACATAGTTTTCCAACAAAATGAGAGCGAAGTTAAAGATCAAACATAAATTGAAAACTTGTTCGTTATGTGCAAGCTCTACCTTTGGTAGATATACAATACACGATTTTTGTTTTTATTCTCCAAGTTTGATATCATTTTTATTGAACATAAAAAATTTGTTTTTTCGACCTTAAATTGTGCGAATGAAAATGAAAAGTATTCAAGTTCGAGGCCATACTCTATATTTCTTTATTAGGATATTGCCCTAACAAATAATCTAATAGATCTATCAACACATTCCTGAAAGTGGTCAATTAAACAATTTTAAAACATTGAAAACACATATTTTTTATTTTCAATAAAAATTATATCAAACTTATAGAAAATATTTATTGGCAGCAGAAAATAATATTTCAGTAAATTTTTCTCACGCACGTGAGTAAAATTAGGTTTCACTCTCACTCACGAGTGTGAATACGAAACTCCGCTTACGAACTTATCTCTATTACAGTATATCCAAGGCTTTATAAGGATTTATTTTGCATAAATTTATTAAAAATCACAACAATATTGGAGGATTCAATTTTTAAAAGGACATTTTTTAATTTTTGATCCTAAATGCTTTCATATATATTTGTTTTAAGCAGAGGTTATCACTATTCCTTAAAGGTCCATATATACATCATAAAATTTAAAATGAGCACAACAATTAAAATATTTTTTTTGTAAAATTGAAAAGTTTAAGTCCTTTTAAAATAATTTATGACGTGATGGCGAAAAACTGAAAATACGGTTTTACCATATATTTTCTCTAGTTCCACGTATATATTGATTTGTCCATGTGTGAAAACTACTGTCGCACGATGTTATATTGAGTATTGAAATAAACGAAAAAAGTCTATTGTTTTTACCGATTTTGTCAATTAATTTTTTAACAATTGAAAATAAATTTTAAAATATAATTGTTTTAAACGAGCGTAAGTGTCTTTTTTTTAACTGATTTTATATTAATTTAATGTGTATATTCAGTAGTATTTTGGAAAAAATATTGTAAGATCTTTCATTTGATACCCGATTTGTTTAAAATTTCTCTGAAGCAATTCGAAATCAGCAAAAAAAAAAAAAACGAAAAATTGGGTAATTTTTGATCCTACATTTTATTTAGCCCCTAAACATAAGATTGGGCCACTAAAAAAAATGTGTCTTTTATTCTTTTATCTTTATCACTCATTCAAATTTCATTAAGATCGGAGAGAACCCGTTAGTAGACTTCGATTCTCAGGGATCTTATGCTGTAAATATATGTAGCTGTTACTCAATCTTTATTTTAAAGAAAAATAATATATAATTTAGTGTTTTGTAATTTTTTAGTCTTACATATTTCCAACATAATTGCTTTGTTTGAACGTGACATTAATTGCAATTTAAATTGTTGCCTCTTTTTTTCGTATTTTATAATTCCTCTTCTTTTTCATATATAATATCCGTTGCCCAAAAAACAGTACGATTTATTACATTGACACAACTTAAAATGATATTTAGGAAGTATTTATCAAATAATAAGAACTTAAACAGGAAATGACCTTTTGTGCTGTTTTGAAATGAAAAAATAAAAATATATTAAAATCCTTTTGAAATTTGAATTTTTTACATATTTAACCTCATACATTTTTGAAATTTGCTGGTGAAATTTATATTAAACGATAAGTCCTTCATTTCATTTAAGCTTTTTTTCTTTTGTCTTGCCAATGTAATAATTTCATTTTATTGCATTACATTCTTCTTTTTGTTGTAACTTGGCTTTATTTAACTTTACTTTTTTTGTTTTAAAATATTTACAGGTTGTTGTTTTGTGACATTTTATACCCGCCGTGCTGCCTTAAAAGCTCAAGATGCCCTGCACAATGTTAAAACCTTAAATGGGGTAAGTTCATATACTAACTAAAAATTTTTTTTTGTATGCTTAATATTTCTCGACAGTTTTTCCACATTTATTTTTTACAAAGTTTTATATTACACATACTTTTTTGTTATGTATAACAAAACTGTTGACTCGGTTTCGTTTTTTAATAATAACCTTCACTATGGAATAAGGAGTAGGTATATTAATTTTGTTGTAAGATTTGTTAGACGGAAATAAATGTTTATTGGAGACATATATTTTGATTTCTGAAATAATTATAAATTTAATTTATTTTATATAAGGCTTTATTACCACCTTATTTGAAGGAGCCGTAACATTGTGCAAAACACAACCCAACTTAATATTTCTTATTGTACAACTTTTGCAACTGCAATTTAGAAAATATCAATTGAAATTCAGAAATTCCATTTGTAGAACAGAGAACATCAATTGAATATGTATCAGAATTTCCATTTGAAATTTAGATAATATCAATTGAAATTCAGATTTTCCATTTGAAATTCAAAAAATATAATTTGAAATTCAGAAAATAGTTATTGAAATTGATCTGAAATGTTTTCTGAATTTCAATTGATATATTCTAAATTTGTAGTTCAGCAAACAGCAACTAATAATCAGAAAACATCAATTGAAATTCAGAAAATATCAATTAAAAATATCAGAAAATATCATTTAAAATTCAGAAAATATCAATTAAAATTGATATGAAATGTTTTCTGAATTTCTAGTGATATATTCTGAATTTGAACTGCTTTTTTCTGGGAGAGGGGAAGAGGGCCCAAGGAGTCCGGCAACTGATCACAGAACTTTTTATTGATTAAAAAGTTGAATTTTATCTGGTTTGTGATGACCAGAGAAGACAAAAAATCTCAACAAAAAAATATTAAAAAAAGATAAAAAGTAGAAAAATTACAAAAAGGTGAATAATTACACTTTTTAAGAGAAAAAGCAAAAAAATTTTGAGAAAAAAACATTTAAAGCGAAGTAAATCTGAAATATGCTAAAGCTCAAAAGAGAGAAATAAAAAATTGCAATTATGTCAGCATGGTTAAAACGGCAAAAAAAAAAACAAATTTGTCTTCTCTGATGATGAAAAAAATTATGAAAAGCTAAAAAATTGTATTTGACAAATGGAAAAAATCTAAATTGTCGAAATTTCGGGATTCTCGTAATCAAAACAAAGAGTATTTTAATTCAAGTATTTCTGGATATTTAGAAAAAAGCATTTAATTTACAAAAGTCTCAATTTTCTGTTATCAAAATATATATCTCATAAGCCATATAATAATAACTCTTGCATTGTCATGACGGAATTTTGAAATCTTTGTTCTAGTTTTGTTTTTGATGATTTTAACGAATTTCGAAAATCGCCATAATTTTAAAAATTTCTGATATTAATACATATCAGCAATTTTTTAAATTGGCAAAAATAAATTGGCAAAAATTCTAATACAACAACCTCAAAATAAAACCAAAAATCTGAAAAAATTGATAAAAACAAAATCTTCGAAATGAAAAAAAAAAAAATATGACGGTTTTTTACATTATGTCGAGTTTTTTTTTTAATTTTTGTGATATTTTAAAATTTTGTGATTTTTTTTAATATTTGGAAATTTTTTTAAATTTTAGCTATTTTTTGAAGATTTTATCCCAATTTTTGTAAATATGTTTTCCTAGCACACACTGTAAAAAACAAAGTATTTTCACTTGATGCTCAGTTAAAATGTTATTAGGATTCAAAAACAGACTAAAGAAATCTAATTTAAAAGCTTGACAACTTTTAATGGGATATAGGGTTGCATTGGATGTACTAAAAATTAACAAATAAGTATTATGAAGAAAATATTATATTAACTTCATAATTTTTCAACCGGTCGCAATAACTGAATAAAGGTTGTACCACTTTCTATATGCAAAAATACTCTAAAAAAAATATATGATATCCCAAAATTAAATTTTCCAAACGAAAATTGAAGTTAAACTTGACTTAAGCTTATTTCTTTTTAGTCCTTAGTGTACAATTTCTTAAGACTTTGAAATCAGTCATATCATGTTTGCCTTCTCGATGAAAGCCAAAATTGGCTAAAATACAAATGTTGTCTGTGTACACAATTCGGAAATAAAATTTCGATTTACGGCCCTCCCATGTAAAAATTATCATATATAATTATATATATTTATATCTGAACATATATGGACCAATATATGAGTATACCTGATTATATATGGATCCATATTGACTATAACTGATCATATCACGATCCAGAAATGGTTATGTATGATTATTATGAAAACGGGTTGATTTGATATGAGCATGTATGACATCATATATATTTATACATAATGCCATATATGATATATAATTTCTATGGTTAATTTGATTTATCCAGCATTTATACTCTTATAATGAATCTATATACGGTTAAAAAATATTCTTATGTTTCTTATTTGGCGTCTGTTTTTGATTTTATTATAAATTTAATAGAGTTTCAATTCTTCTTTTTCGTTTTAATCTACTTTTTTATGTATTCTTCAAATTTTGAAACTTTAAAATATTAAATTAAAAAAATTTTAGTGAAAATTTGTAATAGGCAGTTTTTTTTTTCAAAAAAAGAAAAACCTAATAAGAAGGTAAAATAAATATATTGTAGAGAAATTTAATTTTACAGCAATATTTTTTTTTGCATATTTATGATTTAAATTATATGTACAAGATTCGGCGTCAAGAAAAACAGTTTGTATTTCGTGTCTGTGAAATAATTATTTTATTTTAAACTCGTCTACTGCTCGGCGGATGAAGATTATTTAGACATAACGTTTTTTTTACACCGAATTCGAAAGACCAAAGTAAGATCATGTTTGAAACAATTCCGCGTGATTTCAAACCTAAACGTATGGTCTTTGTAAAGCTTAATCATATCGCTCATGTACGCAATTAACGTAACCCTTCAAAAAGTTTAGGTAGGTTAGGTTAGGTTCGGTTAGTGAGGTTAGGTTAGGTTTAGGTTAGGTTAGGTTAGGTTAGGTTAGGTTAGGTTAGGTAGGTTAGGTTAGGGTTAGGTTAGGTTAGGTTAGGTTAGGTTAGTTAGGTTAGGTTAGGTTAGGTCGGGTTAGGTTAGGTTGGTTAGGTAGGTTAGGTTTAGGTTAGGTAGGTAGGTTAGGTTAGGTGGTAGGTTAGGTTAGGTAGGTTAGGTTAGGTTTAGGTTAGGTTAGGTTGAGGTTAGTTTTTGAGGTTAGGTAGGTAGGTTAGGTTAGGTATGTTTAGTTAGGTTTAGGTTAGGTTAGGTTAGGTTAGGTTAGGACATACTTTCTCTCAAGAGGTGAGTATACAAGCTATCAATACGTGATATAACGAATAATTCTGCGCCATTAACTCAAAAATCATGTTTTTTGAGTTATCACGTTCTTGAATGAGCGATATATTTTAACAGAGTGAATTTTATTAGTGTGTGTTTGTTCAATTTATTAATTTATCATTTTTCCGGCAATAAATTAAAAAAAGCTTTTTAATAAACATTAAAAAATATAGTAAGCGTTATTTTCGAACATTTAATTAGAGGATTTTCAAACTGAAGTATCAATATACAGATATGATATTATATATGAAGCCATATATGGTTTATGTATGCCAGATTGACTTAAGTTACGGATCTGAATTTTCATATATAAAATTATATATGATCATTTTCTGAGCTTCCTCGCACCGGCTGCATCAATCAAATAATAATAAATTTAAATTCCAAAAGTTTATTAGAAAATCTATTACTTCTTATAAAAGTGTGGATTTTATTCGGGTAAAACCCATGTTAAATTGTGACTGTGGTTTTTAGCTGCTATTTTTGTCTGTGGGTTCGTTTGGTTAGCAATTTAGTAAACAATTTATGAAATTTATGTTTTTGGAATTAGCGTTTGTACTGCTGTATATAGTTCTCTAAGAATATTAATAATGGTGGGGATTTAGTTTTTTTTTTTCTAAATTATTACTAATTATATTTTTAAAACTGTTACTGAAGCAAGGCAATGAATATATTACACTGAAAAAAATATTAACTGTTTTTTGATCTTTAAAGTTGTGAAAATTCTTGATATCTGATGAATTTCATATCAAAACCTATAAAAAAGGCACATTTTGAACCTGACCTTCTCAGATATAGATGAAATTTTGCATACAGCTACATTTTATCTATACAAACGCAACCTCATTTTTAAAGAATGCATTTTCGAAAAATTGTGGGCGTAGCAAGGTATCGTAATATTTGAAAAATGACGGTAATAGGTACTTTTAAGCAGCGATTACTACGGAATGGCTTAATCGATTTCAAAGATCTATTACACTGAAAATTTTTTTTTGGAAAAAATAAAACTTTAAACTGGTAAAAACACTTCAAAGGCCAAGTGTTTTTTTCAAAAGGTCTATTTAATATATATAACATATCTAAAATCTAAAATCTCGTTTTTTTCTTTTTTTTTAATTTTTTTAATTAATCTAATTTGATTTAAATACCTTTCTAAAGGTACCAATATCTTTGATATCGGTTCAGCTATTCCGTAGTAATTACAGCTTGAAATTACACATTATCGTAATTTTTCAAAACTTTCAATACCTTGCCACGCCCACAAATTTTCAAAAATGCAATTTCTAAAAATAAGGTTGTGTTTATTTAGGTAACATATAGTTGTATGGAAAATTTCATCAACATCTGAGAAGGTCGGGTTCAATGCATATCGGTTTTGATATGAAATTGATCATCTTTAAAGTTGCAAAAATTGTTGATATCTTCACTTTTTAATATATTCAAAATTTCAAAACACTTCAAAGTTTTATTGACAAATTGCAACTGAAACAACTTTACATTTATCTAAATTAATTAGTGGTGGAAGCAGACTCCTATAATAGAGGATGATTTCAACAATTTGTGACTGAATTTTCTACTATACTAATGCATTTTCAGAATTTCACACTATTGTGATACAAAAAAGTTTCTATTGAATTTTTATTTTTTTTTTAAGATACGCCACACTTAGGAAATTATTCCTATTTATTAATGAGTTGCATTCTGGACAAAGATGAAGGGCTTCAAACATGGCGCAAGATGATAAGTCTTAAAGCAGTTGTTGCTCGCCTCCTGATGGAGAGTTGGCAAACTTATTGAATCTTTTTAACTTCATAGCTCTAATTCATTATTTTACTTCGGTGGGGTTAAGTGCTATGGGAATACCAAAGGCGGGCGCTGCGATCCATATGAGGGATAGAAAACATATATATTATTTTTCTACATTGATGTTTTCGTCACCGGGAATCGAACCCGGAACCATCTGTGTAACAGTCCAACGCGCTAGCCATTACACCGCGACGCTCCAACGTTATGTATATTACGAAGAACATATTGGTTTTCGCAAATATTTAATTATTGCAAAAATGATGTCAGTTTTTGTGATTTTAGTCATAATGGCTTAAGTTTGGACGTGTGTGGGGTAAATTGGGACGCAACGCAATCTTAAAGCTTCTTCATGTTGTTTGTATGTCATATATTGTAAATTATATAATTTAATTGGACATTACGGACCCGCGGAAGTGAAATAAAAAGCAACGAAGCATATCCTGAAGTATGATTTATTAAAACCGATACAGGATATCAAACTTAAAGAACGAACGACGCTTCAAATGTTTCTGCTAAGAAACTTTATGCTACTAAACCACCTATTAAAAAGTCACGGCTGTTATCATCTCCCCCAATATTTTTGGATATAATTTTTGCGTAATTATTTTTTTCAATGAATTGTCCTTAAATTACATTCTAACTATTAAGTGAGCTGCAACACATGCAAGAGGGATGTTCACTTAAAATGTGATAAAAATAAGCAACAGCTTTGATACCTGCATTCATTACACAACAGAATATTCAGTCAAAGATTAATAACTTTTCTTACCTTTATCATATTTAATTTTAATTTATAGTTTTATTTCTCTCTGTTCCTTTTTTTTCTATTTTATTGATTTCCTTAATTATCATCTACTAAACAAGAATTGCAGTTAAAAATATTGTTTTGTTTTTTTTTTAAATTTTAGTATATTATTTATGAAGTCCAAAATTACCACACAATGTCATAGTTTCACTCCACCTTTTCCTCATTCAGAAAATCGCCAG